>OY728152.1:1175298356-1175923356 GCA_963277665.1 Viscum album | reverse complement strand
TTAATGAAATACAATATTATGATTTATATCTATTATTAGGTAAATAAAAATCTGTTGCATAAATATTATATTTCTTAATAGTAATCATTATGATATTGGGGATAGATATATATCCTCATTGATTTACAAAAACTGTTATCCCAATTTTTTTTAAAAAAACTATGTATATTTTATATCCCCCAATGTCCAAGAAAGGAAAGTTATCTAATGGTTCTGTAAAAATTTATATAAAATATTTCAATATTATTTTAGTGAATACCCAAATATTTATGTTTATATATAACTAGAGGTGGAATATAACTATGTCAATAAAATATGAGTGATAATTTTTTGTAGTTGTACTAGAGTTTTTAATCAAGTGGGTCCTAATATTGGTAATGGGGAACTATGGTATGACAACTGCCTATATAAAATTTAATTTTATGATTATTTGTTGGTTTAAATTATTGATTATATAATTTCATCAGGATTATATTGGTTATTAATAATATCTGAAGCACTATTTGGGGTATCAAAAAATGATGTGGGTTGTAGAGTGAATCCATTGACCACACTATAATTATTTTCCAGGATTATTTATTGATTTTATAAAATAAAACATTTCATATTGATGAAGTATTTCACATTTCAAAATAACCTTAAATATATCATTTTATTCATCATTCATTATGTCACTTTTTTATATTTCAATACATTTTTTAAAGAAGGATATTACTATTTATCTTCAATTAATACCCTTCAATATAATTTGTTAACCCTTATTGGTGTGTCCATGTGGGTTGGACCATCCTCAATTCCATTACCACATTGGTTCTTGTTCTTTTATTATATAACACAATGATAATTTAAAAGAATGTAATTGGGTTATATAGGACATAATACACACCACACTAATCTTGTAGGTTAATGTAACAAACCGATACATTAGAATAATTTTTATTTTAAATAAATTTTATATCATTGATATCGATCTAAACACAAAAACCCGAATCTAAATGAACTATATTGTAGTATACCATTATAACGTATCCATTAAATTTGAATATACTAATAATACATACTAAATAAAGAAACATTTTGTTGTAAATTGATTAGAAAAAAATTATGAATCATTTAAATGAAAATGAATTATTTTTGGAAACCATTGATTTTTTTAAAGTCATGCTTTGTGAACATAATTTAAAAATAATTTCATCATATTTTTTAAAATTTATTTTAAAATATGTGAATAATTTGTAAAAACAACATAATTTTTTTTCATATGGTGAATTTTGTTCCTCTTATGAATTGCTTCATTTTTGTTGAGTAATAATGAATTCAAATATTAATTGAAAAAATAATTTTTGATTCAATAATATTTGTAGATATAATATATGATAAATTTTATTTTCAGTTAAAAATAGTTTCATTATATAAAAATGACATATAATATGTTACTATAAATAATTTCATATTTAATTTAGATATTAAAACCTTCCATAAATGTGAAGATTTTCTCATGGGAAAATATTTTTCCTCGTGTTCATTGGTATAATATTATATTGATTTAAGAATCATAAATTAATGATAAATTGAAAACCTGTATTCCATATTTTTAAGAATAGTAATCTAAATTATATAATGAGGTCAAATTATTTCTTATCATAAATATATTTCATTGATGTAAAAATTAATTATTGTGGTCAAGGTAAAAATGGGCTTACGTGAATGTTAATCTAAGATAATAAAGAGTAAGAATATCAAAAATAAAATTTAAAACAATCCTTTAATGGAAATATTAGGACCTTATAACCCATAATGTTGGTTAAATGATATTTTTTGGCCCATTTGTTAAGCATAAATTGTATATCACATTATCATTTGAAAATTTCCATGTTTGTCTAGACCCCCACTTATATAAAGAAACACCCTCTCCTATCAATTCCACACATCCAAATATATTTGCTTCATCCAATAACTACAAAAATAACTTCCTTTTTACATTAACAATGACTTAATGGACTTGTATTTATAAGAATTTAATTCATATTTCATTATGAGAAAACAAAGCTTTGTTTTCCAAATAAGATATATGATTCTTATGTGGGGGTTATTATTTTTTTTATTAAAACTCATTCAAATGTTACTAAACCATTATTATATATTCATTATTGAAAATTATATATAGTTTTATTATATTTTTATGTAAAATATCAATATCAATCTTCCCTTTAATTATACTTTCAAAAAACATTTGATTGCCAGAATGAAAGACTGCCACCTCGCAAACTTCTGTAGATAATTTTTTATGGAATCCTTTAATGATAGAATATATATATGAATTTAATATATCTATATGATATTTATGATATTATTATACATCATGAATAATAATTTCACATATAACATGTTATCATTTTATTAAATTTAAAATATGATAATTTATCTTTACTATATAACATACCAACACCTCATAATGAAATGTGAAACATTTCAACTTATTCATTACATATTTTTTCATAATAACATATATAATAAATATATGTTATATATATGAAATTCATTTGATTATATGAAATTATTATATAATGAAATTTATTACCCTTTCACTTGTCAATTCAATTATATCGTCGCACATGGATTGGTATAGACCATCGTATCCATGATGTGATGTAATTCATTTTCCATTTCATACACTCATGAATGTTTATGAAAATATATATATAAAATTAATATTAAAATTATAATATTAATAACATTCTTGGGATGATGTATCAATATCATATAAATAAGAACAATAAATTGTTTGAAATAACATTCTTGAGAAAATTATGAAATTAAAACCTGAAATAATGAAAATAATGATATATTATTAAAAATGTTTGGTATAATGTTATTAATAGAGAATTTAAGATTTTATAAATATTAATTATATTATTCTATAAATTAAAAATATTTGAAGACCTTTATACAAGTTGTTTATTCACTCTTAATTAATATGATCTAAGTGAGAAAGGAATTCATCCCAATTTCTAATCATTGAGGCATATTGAAATGATTGTAATATAATTTCTATTTTATGGTGTATACAATACCCATTATTAGTGTAATATCTTAAATAAATCATAATTAATTGTCTTTTCTATTTTTCATTGAATTATTTCATCTTAGTGATTTTGATATGAAAATATGCAAATGGAAATTACTTTCATATATAAATTTCTATTACATTGGAATATATATATTATTCATGGTCATTGATATTCAATGAAAATGTGTTCATTTAATTTTCATTAATATTTTATTTTATCAATCTTTATGAAGAAGTAAATTTTATGAATATAATGTAAACATTAATTATTTACCCTTTTATGTTTATGATTTGATTATGAGTTTATCTCAAAATCTAATTTTAATCATGATTTATTACATTAATATTATTTAATGGAAATTATTTAATATTTAGTTATACAACCAATTATTTATATTATCATATGGTTATTGATTATTTTTTCATTTAATATTACCACTGGAAATTTTTTTTATCTTATAATAGATGAGAATTATTTTTTATAAATTCATGCATTATTTCTATCATTGGTCGAAAATACACTTTCATCAAAATCCATGTTTTCCTTAATAAATTTTCAAAAAAATTATAAAAGTATAAAAAAGGGTTATAAAATGAATATTAAACCATGTTTGACTTGTTTAAAGTTTCATTCCCGAAATATCCTTTTCTATTTTAAATAAATGACCCCATTGAATATAATGAAAAACTGAAAGGATTCATTGTATTTCATTGTATAAAATGTTTGATGATTCCACTATAATGACTAGGAATTTTAATAAATCATAATTTATTTTATTAAAAGGTAATTTTGAAAACAAAAAATATTAAAAATAATTTTTTTAATTTTAAAAAAATGTGATATGGTTACTTTCCTAAAGAATGATTTTAATGACATTTTTATGATATTTCAATTCATCAATGTCATCAACCATTTATTTTTTTTATAATCCCCTTTTAATATATAATTTTATAGACCACATATTATTTATCTTGAAGGTTTTCAATCTGTTTTATGTGGGAATGTATTGACATTATCATTCTTGACTTATTTATTTAATCTTTACAATTCCCTATAAATATTCACAATCATGTTATTACTAGAAATGGAACCCAAACTAATTAGGAAACTAGTAACATTAATGAAATATCATGATTCAATATACAAATTTCATTATTGATTCAATTTAACAATAATGGATGAATGAGAATCAAAATGAAAACAAATCCCCAGAACATGCACCTTCCACCCCATAACCACTAATGTATCAGCCCTATTAACTTGAATATAATGTGGATCTTGAAAAAAAAAGGAAAACCCCACTATTAAAAATGTTAAATAGAACAATGAATGTGGGGTACCACGATAAAGGTAAATGGAGTGGAAAAATGATCTCTTAAATAGATAAATGCTTCACCACTACCATGATGATTCAATGCTGAATATATCACTTTGAAATGAATGAAGACTCAACAATTGCATGAGGATAAAATAAGGACAATAGGAAAGTAGATTTATGTTAAATGAAAAAACATATAACTCGTATAGTTCCATAAATCCCTTTTAGTGACATTTACATATCTTGTAATACCATTTCATGTCATATAATCCACTGGGATCACATTTACCAATGAACCTATTTTTTTTATTTAATACAGATCTTTTTACATTTTATAAAATTTAAAACTTACAGAAAATGAATAATTTCATGATTTTTACTCAAATCAAAACTGAATCATTATAACCATTATAAGTCATCTACTTCAAATATAACATGAAATGTTCCAGTAGAGAAAAACATAACATATTATATTGAAAACCCTCAAACCAACTCATGTATTATATGAACTCATGGATGGCCTCTAAAATCCATCAATACTATTTTGAACATAATTACTCAATTAAATAAATATAAATCCCTGAACATTGGGTAATTTTTTATTAAATTTTAATACATCATTGTGTTTCCGATGAGATTTCCAATTAAAGTGAGAAAATAATATAGAATGGAATTACCTGAAAGTGTGTAATTTAATGTTACACATTTAATGTAAAACATGAATTTATATGGTTATCAAATATCATCAAACAACATGTTATATAATTTCATGAAATAACATCGTATTCATGATGTGAATTATAACATGAAAAATATATTATAATGTAAGTCATTCACTTCATTTTCATGTTATAGATCCTACTATATGAATCATAATTTCATTTCCAAAATGATAGGAAGTCAAATTTTTTTCCATTAAAACAATTGTGAATGAAAATTACATGTACATTATTTATATTCCAAAATTATATTCATCTGGTATCATATGATATAAATTAATTAATGTAAAAACATTATACAAATTGTAATGTAGTATTCTTAGGAAAACAAATAATAGAAAATCATTATATAACAATTTAACTACATATAAAATGAATAAAACTATTGTTAGAATATTTTAAACCATATTTACTAAATTTTAATGAATATATGACTGTGAATAAGGAATGAAATGTTTCCTGAGATCAAAAAATCACATATTATATTAATATTTAAATATGAATTATATTGCTAGACAAATAACATAATCAATAAAATACTAACATGAAAATTAAAACTATAAAATCAATGTTGTATAAAATTTTCCTTGAATTCTATCGTTAAATATAAATATTAAACATCCATAACATGTAAAAAAAATATAACTGAAATAATGTATAAGTATTTTTTATGTGGAATAATTTATCATATAATTTTAAGATTATAATTTTTTAATAAAATATATACATAATGTAATTAATTTTTTTATAAAATACTTGGATTAATTGATTTTCATATTTTTAATATGTGTGTAAAAATTACCCATTTTTAATTTTGTCAATTTTAATTAAAAATTATATTTTATTATGAATAGTAAAATTATAGTGTTTTAAATAGATTTTCTATGACATGGTGATAATTTTATAATGGAAATATAAAAAATGGTTTATTTTTAGTAAAAAAATTATTTTTAGTAAGATATTTAATATGTTTAGGGAACAATTAATTTAATTTACACATAAAAACATTATTATAAATTTTTTAAAAACATTCAATTAATATAATTTTTTTCATTTTATATCATTCATTGGAACGTAAAAATAAATTTACTTTTTATTGGGATTATATGTTTTAATAATAGGAATTTTATCTGAATTAAATTTATTATCTCCAATTAATATATTCATTCCATGTAATAGTCAGGAAATAATAATATATTTATAAAATTATCAAAAAGTATTATATTCCATTAGGTCTACATATCCCTACATACTACTTGGAATATTAGAAGAAATATCCAAACCATTTTTCTTGATCAAGTAATTTATAGATAATTATTCATCTTTATAGTGTTGGAGAAATTATACTCCGCCCCAAATCTAGTAGTTTATGTAATTATTTATTTCATGAAGGTGTAATAATTAAAGAATGGGAAACTACCCACTCACTATATTAAATTTTTCTTTTTTTTATTTCTTATTATAAATTTATTAAATATTATTAATATTGTAATTAATTAGTATACAAAAAATATATTATTTTATTCAAATCGATAATATTAATACAAAATAATAATATATCATATATATTTATCTCTATTATAGAAAAACTAATTAATAATTACTTTCAATGTTTATGATGATATTATAACTTATTTATATATAAAATCCACAAGTATTGGATTATATATTTTCTATATAAAAGAGTATCCTTTTATCTATTGGTGTATATGTGTTTTTTCTTATTTTTTTGCCATCTAGTGTAAATGCAATTAATCTATAAAATTGTACGCGTGTAATTATTTTATTAAACATTGACAAAATAATATGTTGATTGATTATTTTTAATGCTAAACATTCTATGTAATCATTATATGAGTCCATTAATATTTTTTTTCTACCATATTCTTATATTTTTTATTAAAAAAATAATATTATCACCCATTTACCGATAATTAATTGTCTCTCTCATTTATTCCCACTATTCATCATGCTACATTGATTTTCAAATCCCATTTAATTTATAAATTTCCCAGAATGACATATATATAAAAATTATACTATTGATCCTATTAGAATATTAGAAATATGGTTTCAATTAATTACATTGTTAAGGATTATTAAGGTTTAATGAACAATATTTTTGTAGAAACTATTGAAATTAATTATCAAATAAGTACTATATTCTATATTCCCCTTGAAACTTATTTTTTAATTGTAAATATGATATATGAGTCACTATTAGTTTTATGAGGGAATTTTTTTTCTCCTTTAATTATTTTATTAGGATTGATATAATAATTTAATTTATCTAAATATATGGATTAGTTAGTTATTATATCATTAAATGAAATACTATTTTATTATTTCTATCCATAATTAGGTAAATAAGAATTGGTTGCATAAATATTAGATTTTTAAATATAATTCATAATGAAATCGGCTATAGATATATATCCTCATTGATTGGCATAATCTGTTATCCCAATTTATGAAAAAAAAAATTATTATGTATATTTTATATCCCCATATGTCCTATAAAAGAATGTTATCTATTGATTCTGTAAAAATTTATATAAAATATTTCAATATTATTTTAGTGAATAAAAAAATATTTATGTTCATATAAAACTAGAGGTGGAATATAACTATGTCAACAAAATATGAGTGATACTTTTTTGAAGGTGTACTAGAGATTATAATCAAGTGGGTCCTCATATTGCTAATAGGGAACTATGGTATGACAACTGCCTATATAAAATTTAATTGTATAATTATTTGTTGGTTTACATTATTTATTATATAATTTCATCAGGTTCATTTTTATGATTCATAGTTCATAATTTATATATTTATAAAAAATAAATTAATGAATAGATTGGTTCACAGATCGATCATAGTGAATAATGGGAGTATTATGTTGTAAATTCAGAGAATTATTTCTAAATCTATTCATTGATAATAATAATGAAACAAACTGATTTCAATACAAACATCGATTAGGTAATTTTTTATCTTATTTTTGTGATATTTTCTCACCCGATTCCTCGATCATCAAGGGAATTCTTCATTGGAACTGTGACTAGGAAATTCCTGATCAATCAATCATTGCACACCCATTTTATGTCGTGACGATCCTATATGGTAAATTTGGGATTAGCAATGAATGATATAGATGTAATGATGAATACATAATTAATCAGGTTATGGATGATTTCCACTTTCTCATTCATCAGAATTTGTCAGCGTGAAATGAGGAATATATCATTGATATGATTCATGAGTTGATTTGGGGATGGAATGTGTTATTCAACAATGGGGAGGCTTGGATGATGATTGATCATCACGTTTATGTTGAATTTATCATCAGATCGAATTATTAGAAACATAATGTATGTGTAGTGGAATAATGGATATTTTGTATAGTCTCAATGAACATAAATTCTAATTCGGTATTACACAACATGTTGTGATCTATGGCTGTGGTACTAGGGTTTGGCCATATATAAGGACCACATGATATGTGGCACATGTTTCACAGTGTGTGACCCTGACACGATATCTCAGCATGTAATCCGGATAGTACACAAAAATGGGTATTAATATACAGCCAGATGGAATTTTTTGTATTAAGATAACTACATGTCTTGGAATACAATGATTGGTACACATACACGAATTTGGTACACAGACATGGAAATGTAAGACATAATGAAATCCATGTGTATCTACATTCGATTTAATCTCCCTTCACTTAGGGTTTGTGGAGATAAAATTCTATGTAAGGTTCATCCAAATGGGGAAAAATAGGATATTAGAACATGTAGTGTAAACCGTAGGGTACGTTGTGTAATCCGATTAAAAGAATTTTAAGATCTTACAATTCCATGATTGGACCGGTATTTGTTGAGATTGATCCCATAGTCATTCCCTCAAGGGTTTAGTACTACATTACATCCACTTCACAGGACTATAGTCTTTTCTAGATGTCGAGTCTTAAATGGTGTATGGATTCCATCCCCAAGACTAGAGTGGGATCCTCTATCACCCATTTTAGAGTTTATTGAATCATGCATCCTCTTTGTCCATGTTAATAGTCCTCCAATTAGCGGGACACACTGGTAGGGTATATGGTATCCCCCACTATTTCTGGGCGTGATCACTTATGTAGTGGGTTCAACCAGATAGGGTAAGTGGTATCCCACAATGTGTTTGGGCACGATCCATAGTGTCCACTTGTCTGCTCTAGGATTTACCCACTCTATGTGTATCATAGTCTTCAAGGAACAATATGTTCTCATTTCAAAAATTCCCATATGAGGTAGAACTCTTTATGAGTGTCATTGATAATGTCATGGATCGATTTGTGAGTTCTACAATAACACACATGGATTATGAAGAATCTTTTCACTGGAAATTAGTTTTGACTGCCTGATGGCATGGTGTCTCTCTTGATTATATCTGACTATTATTTATTTATGAGTTGTTGAAATATATCATTGTATATATAAAT
The DNA here is from genome assembly GCA_963277665.1 of Viscum album. Classification (NCBI taxonomy): domain Eukaryota; kingdom Viridiplantae; phylum Streptophyta; class Magnoliopsida; order Santalales; family Viscaceae; genus Viscum; species Viscum album. Next base: position 1,175,913,756 of record OY728152.1, on the reverse strand, counting down.
TTAGTTACCATTTTTTTATTGAATTTTTTGGTTTTGGGGTGTTAAACTGAGTAATGATATAGTCAACCTTATATTGGCTTTTCCTGCATGTGTTGTTTCTTGTGAAGAAGATTGACCTTTTGATAGATTTCTCGGTGGATGATGAATAGATGATGGTTAGTGATACCAGCTAGACTGAGTTTTGTTCATGAATCATCATATATATGACCAATAAACTTTTTCATATTGGTTGTACATAGATTAGATATATTTTTTAGTGGGATTGTATATTTTCCATATTTATATTACATTACAATCTTCCATAGTCTTGTTATGGGATATAGATATATACATGAGTTTTTTACATATAAGTTATTACATTTAAATATATTGTGGGATTAGAGATGTGAACATACATACACTTAAATAGGAAATTACTCCCATGATAGTGATATTCTAACACAGTTCTACTCATAATCCCTTGACATATTTTTGGCGGGTTTAGGGAGTCATGGTATGAGCACTACTTTGATGGGTTGTGACAATATCATTGAACATTATTTATTTTTATATTCCCCAATTTTAATTCAATAAAAAAACTTATAACATTTGGGATTGGAGTACCACAACCCAATTTGTTAGATATAATCCTATGTTTTATGACACCAACACATAATTCGGTTAATGTATCAATTAATTATAGTGTAACAGTTTGAGTGGTTATGTATTCAATGTTGTTAGTGAAACAATTATACATGGAAAAATAATTTCAAAATATCACATCTGTGTAATTTTTTTATATTACAAAAAGTGGAATTTTTAAAGATTTATATACATGACAGACAATTTTGTTTAAAATTAAGGTTGAAAGAAATTATTTTAAAAAATAACATCATCAAATTAAATATAAATTTACATAATGAAATTTTTTAAAATCATCATCATAAATATTCATTCAATCGTTTCGGATTGCCTGCAATAAATCATCAATGAGTCACTATTCCACAAATTTCATCCTCTCGTTCATCATTACATCAATGATTCCATTACAAAATTAAAAATCAATATAGATTCCATGATGTAATAATAAGGGATAATTTTTCTTACAAATTAATGTTGAAAACACCTTAAGTTATATATAATAATTTAAATCTACATCGTGAAAAGAAAATTCATAAAAAAATATTAATAAGAGACCCCAATCAAATATATAATTCCAAGAATCATTGACCTCGAATAATAATATAGCAAAAAAATTATTCTAGAATAAATTGTAAATGCACATTATTATACTATATATTATCATTATAATAATGTTAATTTCCTTGATAGAGTACCTTACATTCGTCATAGAGTTTAAATTAACCATGAAATAATATTAATATATGATTACTAATTCTGAATATTATTTCCAACACATTTGATTAGATGTATCTAATATAAAAAATATATTTTTAAAAATAATTATTTAAATATGTAAAAATTTATGTATATAGTTTTTATTTTGTTAGAAACTAATAGTAGAAATTCCTTTAAATTAAAAATAGATGCTTCTCTAAAAAGTATTTTTACATGATCAATGACTTATGTTATAATATGGTTATTATATAAATATTTATGAATTAATTTTATAATATTTCAAGATGATATATTAGATAAAATACATTAAAATTTATAAACTAGTTATTATATTATTTGAATGATACATAATCAAATTTTTAATGCTAAAGATAGATTTTTCAAAAAACTGTGTTGTTAACTTTTGTGAACATATTATAAAATGAATTCAAAACCAATTAATGAAATATAATTTTTTTATAATGGAATACATATTTATAATATATATATATATATATATATTAATGTATCATTTTAAAATTATTTTTTCATCTGAATGAATTTAATGATATGTAAAAACAATTTGCAATGGTTAGGATTGAAAAAAGTTTATTAAAGGATTGTAATTAGAAATATTATTTTAATCCATAAAAAATAGATCATTTATTTTGAATATTTTAGTGCATTTTGAACATATATATCATATATTAAATTTTTGGTAATCTTTTATACACATTACATTAGTATTACATTGTTATATATTAATAGTTTGAGTACATCCACATGTCTCACCTCCTGCCATTATAAAGGGATTCTAAATATACTTTCATTATCACACATATTAGATCCTCTAGATAATCCATGTCCTATAATAATACCTTACTAACAAACCTTATCATGCCTTGAATATATTGGTATGATTTAAATACAATCATTTGATGACATAATGTGTATGTCCATGGAGGTATCACATTAAAGAGGAATATATATTTACTATGTACATTCAATTATAATTCATAATATACTCCTCCAAATATACGGAATAAAATAAAATATAATTAGTTTAGTATAATAAATACAGTGAAATTTTAATATGATTTTAGATCAATAAATTTTCACCTTCGTTTCATATAATTAGAAATGAATTAATACCTCATTCATATGTAGGTAATAAAATCTCCAAATTTTGATATTATTTATTTTGCAAAACCATAATCCATTATCAGTTATTATTATTTATTTTATATTTACATATGTTATATATGAAATTATTAATCATAGTTAATTCTATTGGGATTTCTACCTTCTTAGTGTCCCATTTGTAAGAAATTGATAATGTCGCGTGTGTGTATTGTGAACTACCATCTCTATGATGTGACGATGACAATTTTTATCACTTATTTACCTAGATAGTAATCCTGATAGATTTAATTAACATACATGAATTAAAATTATATAATAGTTATTAAATATTTTTGAATTATAATTTACTATTCATTTGTTCTGTCCATCAATAATTTGAAACATCAATTGTACGTACATACATAATAACATCATTATGATGAAAAGTTATTAATTTTTCATCATGGAATTATATTACTGATTATATATGATATTATGTTGAATAATTATTACACATAATTCATGGAACCTATTTTTTATATGTTGATACTATTATCATGATTCTTACATAGAACCACTATACCAATGCACCCGTGAAATAAAAAAATATTTTCAAATGAATGATAATTTCTCTGATGAAATTTGTAAAAAAAATATATAATTAGAAAAATAATTGTATGATAAATAGAAAATTATGGATTAATAAAGTTTAGTAATATATTTATAATAAATAAATACTTGTTATATATCATATATTAATGTGTTTGTAAAAATATGGGACATGAGAAAATGTTTTATGAATGATCATAGGTAAACATTATATTTTTTTGAGATAATAATCACTACCATAGACGTAGTATGTTGTGTATAATAATGGGATCATACAGTAGAATTTCCAGAAAATTACTTTTTGAATTTTATCAATAGTTTCTAATTAATTTTTCCTTTAAACATAGATGAGATAAATATATTTTCACATCATCATAAACATTATATTCATTATACATCCATTATCTATTAAAATTAATAATATAATTGAAAACTATTTTCTTGATCATATAATCCTTTTTAGTAAAAATTATAACATAATATTTTAAATTTTGTGATGTTATTTTGAATTGATAGAATGATATTTTAAATGTATTATTATTTTATAACAACAAACTGTAACAATTCATAGGTATTAATCAATATATGATCTTATGGCATCATCAACATTTATTTTCTAGACAACCTATAGTGATGATGTTTCAAGGGTGATCTCGTAAAACTCATTATCATCCCCTTGTAAAATTATTTTTTGATGAAACCATAATTATACATGTTTAAATTAGATAAATTATTATATAATTCATTGATTACATTTTTATGATAATATTTTTCATTCCATGGGTTATGATTTGTCAAGATAAAGAATTGTTTTTGTTACTTTATAATAATAAATATGTTTTTCATTACTTAATGGGTTAGCCTTGAATTTTTTGTGTATTATGAATTTTTGTAATATGTATTTTGTTAATAATCCCTTAATAGGTGACAATGTAAATAAATTACTAAGATATGATGCTATTAACTATATGGTAGTTACTCATGTGGGAATTTATAAAATGAGTTGGTAGAAATTTCAATTATGGGTCTTTTTCTACAATGATTGTCTTAGGATAAATCCTTGATGAATGAAATAATTTTCTATTATGACATGAATGTAAAAAATATATTTCTTATGCTCATGGAGTGTTCTCACAATATGTGATTCACTATTAATTATTCAAAAAAATTATGTGTGATATATTTTAATTAATAAAACCATATGAAATGATAACTGAATAAATACCAGTTACTGATTTTCTATGATTATTGTTAGTTATATTAATGTTATCATTCCCTTATAATTAATTTATGCTCACTTTTTTCATTGAAAAAAATATACATCAATTAACCTTAATGAAAATATAATCTCAAACATTATTATGTATTTTTTCCCTTGTTTATTTTTTTATTCTTTCTGTAGGGTATATCTAAGAATTGTAATATTTTTCAAGTAGTTGGAGGGATAAAATGATGTTAAATCAATAAATCATATTATTATGTATGTAGTCTCCAAATACAGGAAAAAAATTCTATATAGTGTACATTATTTGATGTGTTGAATTGTTATCTAAAATGGTGTAATATCAATGTATTTAATGATTGGGCCACCTCAGCTATTATCAATGACTGTTTTTTTAATTTTTAGGATAAATTTATTGGAAATCATTCAAAATACATGTTATATGTCTTGGAATATGATTATATAGTTATGATTTTTTATTTTTAACATATTCTAGATTAAAGAGATTATATATCACATTATGATTACAATTATGTGGATACAACTATAGAAGTTATATAACTAGGGTTAACAAATTTGATAGTTTTGGATATTATATTATCTTAGTGATAACTAGTGAAATATTAGTTGGATTAACAATGTAAAACTATCTAAAATGTCCTATTAATAAATTTGTCTTATTTAAAAAAATATATGAACAATTATGTTGTAAATGAAATGCTTTTTACCATGATAAACTAGGCTAGAACAATGGTTCATAGATTGGAAGTATTATTTCTTTCATTGTACATCCATTCAAAAAAATATTAGGTATAAATTGTTAAAAACAATGATTATTTATTCTTACACTATGTAGTTTTTTAATTTTTAGTTGATGTACATTGGATGAATTATGATAATTCTAAATTTAGTGGGTAATGAAACATCCATCCTCTTACTTGACCAAATGTAATGGGAGAATGGATGAAAAATATTGTATATTTTCTCACCCAATTATATCATAAAATGAATATTTATCTAAATTATACTAATACTACATATAGATATAACATTATTCTACTCACTATGAAGTCTTTCCTTAGTAACAGTAACATAATTATGTTGATTGTTTGACCTAGTACTTAAAGAGCAGTGGGTTATTACCATTAAATATATATTTTACCTTCCCAAATAATATTCAAATGATTTTTTTCCTAGAACTATATCATTAAGAAGGTGAATCCAATAAATTTTGTTCTCCTATTAATAATATAAACAATTTAATAGAAATTAACTCCATGTTATGAGAAGATTTTTGTAATGTGTTTTTCGTATGTATTCTCCAAAAATTATTTTCATGATTTCTGAATGAATATTACTAGTAATAAAATATACTTATAATGAATACACCACTACTAAGGAGGAATAGTTCACCAAACATGAAATGTTGGATTCTTATTTTATAATCTATAATAAATGAAAATATTAAGGATTCATTAGTGTAATGATACTATGTCTCAGAAATGTATTATTTATATGATATATTGGTTGCTATAGTGAATTCAATTGTTGTTCACAAATGATTGATGTAAAAATTTGTGTCCCTCTGTGTTATATTTTTTTAGAGGAAAATTATGAGTAATTATTAAAATGATTTACTAATAATAATGACCATGGTAAAAATTAAAATGATATATATTCATGTCATTATAGAGGACGGAATTAATGAATAAATTGAAATATATAGCATGGTAATTTTTTAAGTGTCTTATATATGGCCATTTTTGAAATGAAATGTCGATATAATATGAATTTTAATTTTATGTAATATTATTGGTAAAATTATCATCCAATTAATCCACCAAAACATCAAATCATTTGTTGCAAGGTGTTTATAAATTATACCAATCAGAGAATAGATCTGGCGATTAATGATGATAATTGGTGTACCAAATAATTGATGCCAAGAGGAAAATGGAGAAATCATTTGTTAAAAAATATTAATTTTTTTCAATAGAATGAAGTGGTGAAAGTTAAACATACCATTTACTCTTGAATTGGAAATGTTTTATTTCTTTTCATATTTACCCATTGTATTATATCTAATGAGATTAATAATGGTATCACAATAATTTGAAATTATTAAATGTTAATTTGTTGTAGAATCTCAAAACAACATGATGATCTAATATCAAGTCTACTTAGTAATAGTTCATCTTAATGTACTTCTTAAATCTTCTGATTATCATTCACGTTCAATATTATGTTCTATTTTGGTGTGGATTTTAATTATTTTTATAAATAACATATCCAATCTATAGGAAGAGCTATAATATTATATATTACAGAATATCCATTCATATTTTGTAAAATTCAAATATAAATGTGAACAAATAATCAAAGTTATATATTATTTATTGGTATTAGTACCTAATCATGGGGGATATATGGGCCAGATTGTTTTTTTAGAAAATAAAAAACAATAATAATCCTATTATTATATATTATAATAATCTAATTATTATATATTATAATAATGAATATCCTAAGAAATTTCCCATAATTACATTAACTATGATAATGTGTTTACAAAAAAATTACTAATTTTTATACACCAATCTCAAACACTATATAGAATAGCCATGATTGAGTAACATCAATCGTTGAATAATTTTCATGTGAATCATGATAATGTATTCAGACATCCTAGTTCATCAGTTTAATATGAACATCATTATTATAAAAAATATATAGATGGAGCACTATGTATATCTATTGTTTTTGGAGGAAACAAAAAATATAACTATCAATAATATATATCCATTATCCAATATCTATTATATATTTCAAGATTTATAAAGAGAACAATATTTTTAAAAATATATATTTTTAAAAAATTTGATCTTTAACCTTGGTATTGTCAATTATTTATAATAAAATATTTTATATCCAATACGTACATAAATATAAGTCATGATCATTATAAATATATTTTAATTATATCTCAACATTTCAATAATAATTCAATAGTCATCATTGTAATGATTAGAATCTGTATAGTTTGCATTCATCAGTTTTTGGTATAGTATATAGAAAATCTTCGCATATATTTAATGTCAATAAAATGGAATTAAGAAAAATTTAGGATTTGTATAAATATCATTAGGTTGGAATAATTATAAAATTATTTTACCAACTATGAATTTTATAATTATAAATTTGTAGTCTTGAGACTAATAATCTCATGTGAGGGTATATCAGTCGATGCATCAAAGGTCGATGTTATTAATAAATGAAAAATATAGACCATTATAAAAATGATATATATATTTCCGAGTATGGTAAGATAATATATAGTCATTTTTAGATACCTATATTTTTAATTTATTAAAATAATCATGTTTACTCAAATGGAATCCCAGATCGTTTGAATAATGGAATATGGGAATAATTTAATGGTGATTAAATTAAGGATTTTTAGTGAACCATTGAATTAATATTCCTAATGTGGAGAATGTTTTTAAATATTTTGATAATCATAAATTAATGTATTGTTATTCATCAACATGTATAATGGAAGAATGATAATTAAATCGTTGTAGATAGTGATAATTCATGAAAAAATATTACTTTTCTCATGATTTGGATTTTGATGTAGTTATTTTAGAATTAGAAAAACATATATGCATGGGTGGATTAAAGAGGCATATAAGTTATATATTGTACTTCAGAATAAGGTGATATGTGTTCATGAGTTAAACCATTATTGTGATGGAATGGTAATATTTAGTAAATGTTTGTGTATCCCACTAATACGATAATTAATAAAGGATTTTTCTGAGGAAGCACATTGTTCATCCTTTTTTATTTGTCCCATATGTATGATGACATAATTAGATATGAACACATATATCCATTGGGATACCACAAAAGTTGAATTGCATAGTATATATATCGATGCATGTTATGAAATTATGTTAAGGGTGAGGGTTATATTTGTAATGGGATGCTAATAATATTTAACATACTGTAATTTAAATAAGAATCCATTTCCATGAATATATTTTTATAATCCATGAAAATTAAAAATGGAATAATTATTTTGGTTGAAGTTTACTTCCAATGAAATAATATCATTTCATTGTTGTCAGATAATATATCTATCTTGATAAATTTTTCATTATATATAAAGGAAGTATTTATGATTCATTGAGTACAATATTTTATTGTTTCTTACCATGATAATACGATCATCTCAATCTTTTATAAAACACTTGTGTATGATCTAGATGAAGTGTTAGTTTTTAGTAAAATATTTCATCCTAAGACATATTCAATGTATATGAGGAGAATTAAAACATAATAAGACATGTAGAGATATTTATCAATTAACTGTCAATGGGATTGGGATCAACACTGCCTTTGTTTTAATTTTCACAAAAATATTTATATCACTAAAGAAAAAAAAGATAGATCATTGTTAAGCCCCCTATGAGATTATTAATGAACTACATAATTATAGGATAATTATTAACAAAGATTTCATTTTGAACTGATCAAAAAAATAAAATGTATGAGAATATTAGAGATATCCAGAAACACATCTTGGTTAAGTCCTCTTCGACTTGTATTCATGATATTCATAATTATAGAATTAATATTAAAAATGAATTTCATTTTGAACTAATCTGTAGAAGAAAATGTATGAGAATATTAGAGGTACCCCGCAACACATCATGGAAACTTAGAGTAAACATTTTCTTAGTGATGATAATCGTTAACGAGATATATACTTAAATGTTTTAGATGATTTTTTCCTATTAATATCATTTTAAAAAATGGATATTATATTTTAATAGATGGTCATGTTGATCCTTACATATATAGGTACCATTGAGATTTATAGTAGTAGAAATACAATTTATTATGGGTTTTTTTCTTCCACGGAATCTATAACATTCATTGATTTTTAAATATCACAATGATTGATAGTGAACAAATAAAATGATAATTATCTTAATCCAAAAATGAAATATTATAACTTTTTTAACATTATAAAATATCTAATTGGATAAAAAATGGTGGAATATGATTAATAAATTTAAGAGATAGATATATGTAAAACTCAATAAAACTTTATTGATTAATTGTTTAGAAATAATCAATATTTTTGAAATTTACAATGTGTTATTAAAATAAATTTAAAAAATGTTTTTATTGATATTTTGTGATAAATATAAAAATATTTTTTTTCCAAATATTGAAAATTTATTTTTAGAAATGAAGATAAGAATATAAATTATAATAAATAATTTTTCTTTGAGAAAATTTTATTTATTTTTGAAAATCAATAAATATTCAATGAATATTACCAAATGCGTATTTTTATTTGATTTTGTATATTTTATTAAAAAAATTAGAAACTTTCCATTTTATTTAAAAATTATATCCAAGTATGATTATTTATATTACATTATTAATATACTAATTTATTTCATTTGAAGTAATTTTATGGTTGAATTTGGAATAAAATATTTTTATACATAAAATAGATTAATCTAAAATCTAGTTTTCCATTTAATATTATGATATTATGTGAAATTTTTTTGAAAATATTTTAGAAACTGATTTATGAAAAATGGATTAATCTTTTGGAATTAGGGTTTCCTTGTTTCGTAAATATTTTTATTTTGGTTGATATGATGGGTAACCATTGTAAAGAGATATTACCAGTATAATGTAAAAATTAGATAATTATCATCAAAAAATCACATAATGTTTCATAAAATTAATAAAACTACATTGTTTCATTTTATATGATAAATTCGAACCTAGAAAACCCAAATTATCATATATTGAATATTAGACATATTTACACATGGAAAATTAATTTGTTTTATCATGGATATTTATTATTTATTTTTAATTACAAAAAAATTATAACATATGCTTGAGGAACAATTATATAGTATTTTTCATTGGTATTAAAATAAAATAAATGATTCCAAAAAATAAAAAAATAAAATAAAATCGTGATGAATTATACTCTTAAATGGGTTTCTGATCAATATTACATATTATGGAATTTTCTTATGATTATAATGTAATTTAATCTTCTTGTTGATGTAATTGATATCAAATTAATATATTAACTTCAAAAATAAAAATAAATACATATTACATTAAATTATATAAAACAAAATATTATAAATGGAATAAGAAATAATGAACGTATATAAGAATGAATAGAAATTTCCTAATATATTATCCCATGCCCATTTTATATCAAATAGTTTCCTTATAATTTAAATTATATTTTATTAAGAGTGAAAAATTGTTACTATAGTTGTGGTTAATATTGGATAACTAACGGGTTAAGATAAATGAAAATAATTTAATCATAATATAAATAAATCCATATTTTAATTTGTTATTGGATTTTATCCAATTTCTATATTATCTTCTAATATATATCAATTTCATTGTATTTTTATAGATAGTGTCTTTATAATATTTTAATATTTTTGGAAATTCAAAATATTCCCCTCTGCTCCCTTATAAGAGTGTACTCCTAATATCACATATTTAAATAAAATTGAGTATTTTTTATAAAACAAATCACCCCCAAAAGACTTCTACACTAACTTATACAATATATAGATGTATTATTTTTCTTATAACACCATTACAATGGTCCTTCATAGGCTATATAATGCTCGTCTACTGAATAATATGTAATCATTTTACCAGGAAACATTTAATATACATTTTATTCTTGAACCACTAAATCACTAATATTTTACATAACAATAATATTATCTTAAGAAATAAATTAATATTTTATTAGGAATATAAAATCACCTATATTCAACCCAAATATCAATAAATTGTTTGTGAAAGTATTAATAATCTATACATATGAAATATTGTGTCAACATATTGTTATAATTAATTTTCCACCAACATCAATCATTGGTGGTTATTATGATGGTTTAACTATTTTTTTATAACCTTTATATAATAATTATTCTTCTGGATGTATAGTATCATATATACATTCGTTTCTTCATATATATTAGAAAATGCTAACATTTCTTATGCGTACAATGGGGTACCACCTACACTAATCGAGGAGATTTCATTACATTTATAATTTATATGTATAGTAATAAGTATATATTTAATTAATATATATCATTTATAAGATATAATAATGAATCTAGAAATATGATTTATTAGATAACATTCTTTTTTAAATCCATCAAAATGTGAAATCAACATTCATTCACATGTACGGCTTACCATCTCTAATGGTTTAATTCATTTAGTATAACATTACATTAGGAATGAGTATAATATGTAAATATACATATAATATATGATAAATAAATATATATCGTGAATATCATATTCTATATATTGTTACCATTTTAATTGTTCATGGACAAGAAGTTTCATAATAATATTATCGTTAAATGTTAAATAGATCATACAAAAAAAAATTATAATGAAAGAAATAAAAAATGTTGGTAAAATAACATAACTAGAACGTATAAGATAAAATAAATAACTAATTTTATCTATAATATAATTATAATGAAACTTATTTTATTTTATATTGGTTACAAGTAATTTTGATGAAATTCAACTTCTTGAGAAGAGTTTATCTTATCTAATTTTTTCCTTTGGGGAATATGTTTGGTTTTATATCTCTATAATATTATATGGTGAATTAAAATAACCATTGAAATATTCATACATTATTAAATTAATTATAATTATAAAAAAATCATTTTATTTTATTATATCATTGATCTTATGATTTTATGGATAAAAAAATTGTATGAGTTTTATTATAAATCATCATTGTTGTTATTGATCATTTATGAATATATTTTTACTCATGAAATATGATTATAAATATCTCAATAATATCCTAATATTTATTCTCCATTTGTATTTTATATATAATAAATGTTTTCATTTAATTTTACTTTTTTTAATAAATCATGATACATTGATAATAATTTTCACGAAAATCAACATTATTTATCCCTTCATTCTATAATATTTAATATTCAATACCCATGTCTTCCAAAAATGTATTCAAGATTATATCTTAAATATTATATTCTTCTTTTTTAATTTCTTTTCATATTGTGTTGTTATTTCTTCCAAATGTATTAAAATGAATCATTATTTCATTTTCCAACTGTTGTATATTTGATTTTTTACAATAAAAATGATAATGGAATTAGTAATTCTGTGCTCAGAAAATTAAAATAATTTCTTTACATCATGAAATAATTACATGAATCACCTATTAAATGTATCTGAGGTGATGTTCAATGAATATATTTTAGAAAATAATTTTAAATAATTTACATTGTAATTATTTTATTTTAATGGGGAATGAGAATATTCATCATGAAATATTAAACGTTATATTTATAAGGTATTTTAATCTATTTTGACATCCATCGAAGTTACATATACATTACTAGGGATATGATTTGATTATACATTAATTATAAATTATGTCGATGTTTTATGGTGATTATGATGAAATGTTAATGAAACCCTTTATCACGGGTAATGTTATGATAATATTTTGAAATGATTATAATTTATGTTTTCCTTCATCGAGTATTTTTATATGATGAGTGAATAAATATATTTTCTCACACATATACATGGATTATGAATTTTTTATTAGTTGGAAAAGATTTGTATATCCCTCATTATTATTTGTTTATTATATATATAAATATATTATGAGATAAAAATGACTCTAATGTGGTGTTAACTAAGATCACTAAAAGAATATATCAACAATGATTGTTTTTGGAGTGAACCTTTTAATTAGATATGAAGTAGTAGGGAGTGAAACAAGACCATAATGATAGTCTTGTATGTTATCTATAACTAATTAAATGATTTTACATGATTATTTAATTCCAAACACTTTTGTATTATAAAAATGTTATTCTATCATATATTATATTTATTGGTTTATTTAGGATTCATGTCCTATAATCTAAAAAAAATCACTATTATTTATGGTTAAGATCTATCATATCCTTGAAGTGGTTTTCCAAATTTTATATATTGTCTCACACCCTAATTGTAATGTATTTTCCTTATAAGAACATTTCCATTGTGTTTGTTATGGTATAGTGGGATTATGATTTCCCTCATAGTTTTTTCAAGTTACTTTTTTCTTTTAACCTTTCTCATGCAGTCATTTGTAATGACAACATGTCTTTTTTGTAATAGGGATGTTTTTCATGATTTTTGTTAACATATACGCATTTCAATTAAAATGGTCTGGTGGTTGGTCTGGTAGTCAGTTATCTTCCTCAATTGTTTGTTCCCGTGGTAGGGTTGCTGGTCATACAGTCAGTTGGAATGGTCACATAATTGTTCATCCAATAAGGATGTTGGTCATATGGTCATTTTTCATTGTGGAATATTTGTATGCGGTATGATGGTTGTCTTGGTTTTTTTTGTATTATTACCCTTTAATCACATTGTATGATGGCATAAATGGTCGTAATATCATATGAATATTTTATCACATTACTTTTTTTCTATAATTTCCATAAAATTATAAAAAGTATATACATTAAATGAAAATTCAGTTCTAATGACTATATTTATGTAAATTAAATGTCAATTCAAGTAGGTTAATTATATTCTTATATTTACACGGTAATCGAACCCATTAGTTTTCCATTTCACCTGGAATTTAATGAGTCTAAAACCTTTTTTCAAGTAAAATTATTTTTATATTAAAAAATACTACTAGATTTAGATTTGTTATATATTAAATGAATATAATTACATACTCTATTCCTATATGCTTTCTTTCATGTTGATATTTTTTCAATCCATTCTCATGGAGTCATTGAACACTATCATTTATGTTTAATTTGGTTTTATAGATTCTTATACTGGTTACCTTCAATGAACATCCCAATTATTCATTGTAAATCAGGTAATGGGAGGAACAATCATTTAGTTTGGAGATACATCATATATATCTATATGGTATCAAATGAGAGGGTTTTTTTGTTATGATATGGTTGATGTTTTCCATTCATCTTAACCAAGATAAAATAACTATTTTAATTGAAATAATGGTTGAGGTGAATGAAACAAATTATATTTATAGATTGAAAATATTTTAAAATTTAGTATATCTATGATTGTTGTATCAATTAGTATAATGTTTTATAGGGGTATTTATCTACTCTGAATTGGTGGTGTTATAGTGCCTTTATCTTTGTGGCTTTTTAATTTAACCATAAACATAACTATGTTAATCACATATATTTCATCAATGAAATGTGTTTTCCAGGAAATAATTTCTTATATTATAATATTGATAAATTTTATGTTAAATTGATTAAAATACCATCGATAAATAGGAAAAATGAAACACAACGTTCGGTGTAAATTTGTGGGACCGATAAAAATGAAATGGGTTAAAAGGCTATGTTGGGGGGATGGTGGGATGGAATTTGTTTGTTATGTTGTGCTTGTAATTAATTTGATTTTTTATTTTTATTGGTGATTGTGTGGTCTTTCTAGGTTGAGGATAATGATGGTTTTATTGATGGTATTTTGTGTCACATTATTCATTATCTGATCAGTTATTGTGAAATATTCTGTAACAGTGATTGAATGAACCCTTATAATGATGAATGATTTAGTTTAGGTTTTCTTGTGTAATTATATAATGAATTGAAACTTTTTGTGTGGTTTATATTGTGGGATTCAAGAAATAAATTTATTATTTGGAATATTTGAAATAAAATGGTTTTTTTAATTGAAATGCTTTGGAATTTGAAATGTAGATGTTTTCATGCCTTGTTATGCGAAAATTAAAAGTGTATTGTTAAACAGAGATATTGGATTAGTGTTATGTATGTACTTTTGGGTGTGAATTTGGTGATGTTGTTAGCTGGTTAGTTATTATTCTACAATGAACACATATCCATGTTGTCTTCCATATACCAATATATTTATATATGTGGGGGTACTATCATACCAATGTTGAGGATGGAGGGTTATCACCCCACACATCCCTTATAAATATCCTACGAGACACTGAAAATAATTTTCTTTGATGGAAGGAAGACAAAAGGGAATTTTCATTATGTTCTATGATGTTGTGTTGTGTCCCAAGTTTCCTTTTGTGGGATATTGCGACTTATAATGAGGTGGAATATTGTGGGGGGGTATCATGGTAGAAGGATGGAATGTTGTTAATTTCCATAATATTCAAAACATCCGACTACCATGGTTTTGTGATTATATATGATGTGATGGCCTATGTGATTTGAAGTTGGATTTTATGTGATTTATATGGAGATGAACATGTTGTGATCACCAATATGCTTTCAGATGGGGTTTAAAATAGTATAATCAGTCGGATTGTGGAGTGTGTAACAATTCTCAAGAATTATTCATATTATGATTTTTAACATATATGTGTTACTTTTTTAGTGAACCATAGTGATTTTAGGGTTTTTTATATGACCTATTTATGTGATATTTGTTCTTTTATTTTCTAATGAGATAATTACTATACTGTTTTATCATTTTTAAAATATGCATTGGTCTTCATATTTAATATAAATTTAATATATCCTTATGTATATTCAAATTGTATTTTGGTATTTATGAAGATTTTTTTGAACATGAATTATATTTCTTGTTTGTATCATTGGACTACTATTGTTTGAAAACATTATCTTTTACCTTTGTGTATTTATTTGGGAGAATTTTATCAGTAAAAGATATATTTATACATTAATTGGGGTATGATCTTGGATTTATTTAATATATTTTATAGGATATATTCCCATTTATTAATTATATATCCCAATAAAAAATTATTATAGTGGGTAATGATAACCATTTATGGGATTTTTATACCCTTGATGCTAGTTCCAAACTCGGGTCCTACTTATGGCAGGACTCAGATTTTATTTTTTCATTCCCTTCATTGTTTTACCATTGGTGTAATGGGATCCTGATAGAGTGGTATCATGGAAGATAGATGAGATTTATTCTATTGTTTGGAGTTTGTAATAGTGAGGAGTTCATTTGTTTGTATGTAATCAATGTAAGTTGACCTTGATGTATTTCATATATTATTGAGATCATCAAAGATAGAGTATTTTAGGGGTGCCATTATCTAGTAGAAATAAATAATTGTATTGAATTACTATGTTATGTAAAACTATTTGTAGGTTAGATACCTATGAGATGTAAATGAATCATCTTGGAATTTTTCCATATTTTAATAGTCTTATTTTGGTTTGACGAATGTTAAAATACATTAAGTTGAAGGAAATAAATCGTAATAAAATTTTATACAATCTAGCATAGGTAATACATATTTTAATTTTTTTGGATCCTTGTAATCATCCACTTGTAAATCATATATTAATTGTTTAGTATACTGATCTGGTTTATCATTTCAGGGTTAATCCGGTACAAGATAATTAATAGTGGAAATTAACATGGTGAACCTTTCAAAAGAATTCATTATTGGATGAATGGTGGAAGTGTTTTATATGTGGATACAGATATATGGTTATATGTTTTGGAAGAAATTATATTTTGATCATATCCCAAATTAATAATTGGGTTCTTATATTTTCTCTTCGTATGCAGTGAGTTATGAGTCAGTAGTGTATGATTATCCATGGGTAGTGGAATTAGGTGGATGGTTCATAGTTTAATTATCATAAATTCTACCAATAAGTGTTTCTATTATCAACAATTACAGTAGAGAATAGGATGAAGATACACTCCCTTAAGTATTGTATCATGTTATTTTGAAAACTATGAATAATTTTTAGTGATATTCTATGCTTTCGACATATTATATTCTCAATGTGTTGTATTATCTGAGACTTTTAGATGAGTTCATCCATCCAACACAATAGTATTTTGTAAAATTGGTAACATTGTTGATGTATATGGAGGATAAAAAAATGATAATATTATTGGGAACAATAAATTTGTAAATGATTTACTTTGATAGATCATCAAGATAATTTCTTCATGGAATCGGGTATAATGTAGATTATTCCACAATATGCGTACATTATTTTTTCATAAATATGGGAATGGACTATATTAGGTTATCTTCTATCCTTCCTATGATCGTGGATTTCATGCTTATCACAGGTGTTTGGGTCTAGTTAAAATTTTTTGGATCATAAATATTTTTATTATAAAATCATATTGGATTATAAATCATAGTTTTGTAGGGTCGAATATATTCATAGTCAGCATCAACCACAACTATCTAGGATTCCATAATTGAAGAAAAGGAGGTAGAATTACCATCTAGCCAGAGTGAATTGGTATGGATGAGGTTTACCATTCCTTTTCATTCATGTTTTGTTTCCTTAACCTAAACATTGACGTTATGTTGGACATTATCACAAAGTTATAGATGTTTCATGGTGTCATTTTATTGCAACATAGGTTGATGTACAAGAGAGTATATAGATTATAAAAGTTATGAGGAATTTATCTTATAACATAATTTATTTATTTTTTATTTTAGTTATTCACATTATGATATTTCACCTACATATTTCCATGCCTTGGGACTGGACTTATGTATTCATTCGATGGCCCTGGTGTTGACTATAATCGTTGGAGGACATACTAGTTTTTTTCATGTGTTCCAAGGGTGTATAATAATTATATGCTAAAATAATTTAAATGATGACATCTTTAAAAACATCCTCGTTATATAATACTCAGATTCAACATATTGTATTATATAAATTTTTTTATCAAATACTTATAAGTGATAATATTTTTATCAATTATGGATCACTGATGAGCTAATTTATCTAATTATGGTGTTTTTTTATCTCTACAGTATAATTGTGGACCTCATTATCCCTTTGATGGATGTTTTTTAAGTGGAATTAGTGGGCACTGGAATGGAGATTTATTATTTAGTATTTAGAGATTTTCTCAAAATAATTAATGAAGTGGGTTTGATGATACACCCTCAACAAGATATCATGTTTGGGATATATTTCATGTAGAAGGCTTCTCTGATATTTATGGATCCTTATCAGATGGAACCCCCTATAATGCAATAGATTAATATTCATATGGTTGATTTTATGATGAACCTCTCAATCATGAATAATGACCTTTTTGAAGTGATCTTGTGTTTTCCACTTGGAATGAATATAGTTCTATGAGATTTTCCACAGACTACTAGAGGTTGAATAGTGTGACTATCATGTATCATTATCCACTTTTGATGATCAATGATATTTTTAACCAATTTATGTGATATGTTTGGGTCTCCAAAATTTATTTTTACTATATATATAACATATTGTGCTTTAAGTATTATGATTACCCAAATAATTCAATCATATTTGTGTATGAGAACATTAATTTCTCGGTATTGTCATTCAATTTCATGGAAACACCCATTTATTCAAGGACCTCACGAACTATGTTTTTCTTGAATTCCTAGTCTAGATAATATTCATGTTCTCTATTTATATTGTAATCTATATAATGTTATATGAAAATAATATTAATAACTATAAATATGTCATTATAGTAATTTTCTACCACTGGATCTATGGAATTGACACATCGATGGTTATTGATGTTTTTTTTGTAAGAAACTTAATAGTGTGCATGAGTCCTCAACATCATTGTACAAGGAACCTATTAATGGACATTCATATCATACATCTCATAGATTACAACACCGTAGACAATATTGATAAAGAAGGACTATGAATTTTTCTATAAATATCTATACCAAGTAGTGTTCGACAAAATAAATGGGTAATTGATATGTGCTCCAGTGATGTAGTTACTAGAGTAAGGGAAGATGATTTTGGTATTTTTTGACCCTTCCCAATGGGTATGGGGATGAAAATTGATACAATATAATGTAGTGGCCTTATATGGGAAAGGGATTGTACATCCCAATGAGTGTAAGTATGAATATATTGATCAAGAGATAGTAGTGTAGGTGTATACACTGATGTTTTTGGAGATAAATAATAATTGGGAAGATCTTTTTAGTCTTCAATGATCAATATATTTTCATTTTTTTTCTTTACCAAGAATGACTTAAATATGTGATATATGTGGGGGAAGATGATTCAAAAATACTATGATTGTGAGATCTCCAGAAACTCAGGAATGTCTAATGTCATGGATGAAGCATTGAGCACGATGGCATGGAAATACATTATTATAGATTCTAGGGATATATGCAAAGGAGTGGAATATTTTATACCCATTCAGTTAAAAAATGGTGGTTGATGATAGTTTCTATTTTGTGTGATATGAATATAAAGTCCTATCAGATATAGTAAGTGAAGGTTTTTAAGTATGGGGGACAGAGCTGGTGGTGTGAATAATCATTCAAACCATCCTCTTGCTCGAGACGGTTGTTTCGATTATTTTCAGAACCATATATAATATAAAGGGAGTACATTTATTCAATTGGTGTCACTTAATAGTGTCCAAAATGATTTTTACATCTCTCATTTGGCGGTACACCGAATATATTCAATGATTTTTCTTATCATAGGGATTAGTTTAAGAAACCAAAATTATATTTTACATGGTGTAATTTTTTCTTTAGTGTATGACTTTCTAATTAGTAAAGGATGAGCATGTGCATCTAAATTATTATAATAACCTTTGGATGTTTTTGAGTTGATATGGAATGTCATCTTAATGTATTTAGTCATAGCATTAATTTTGGTATGGAGTGTTATGATTCATACTTGGATTAAATTTATTAGTTATTGAATTTTTCCCACATCCTAGAAATTATGGTGTTTGTAAAAATGAACGTTTTTTACTAAGAGGAATTGGGATGATGTGGTGTAGTGTCATATATTTTTTATGTCCATTTTCTTAAATAATTATTTTAATTTCACTTCATTAGTCAGGAAGGGATTACAAAATGATTTTGTAAAATATGGAACAAATAATCACTTCATTTCAAAATCATATGAATTGTAAGAAAATGTGAATTGTCATGTCATTCGGGGAAAAGATTTTTTCATTATTTTTAGGATTTCCCGGATCATGGGAATGACATTTTTCAATAACTGAGTTTTACAAAAATAATATCTATAACTCTTCTATTGGGGTGGATCTTTTTCAGGTTTTTTATGGGAGTACATGTCCTTCTACATTGTGATGCACCATGGTTGGAGATTCATTAATTTTCTGTCCAACATGATACAAATAATGATAGGTAATTTTTATCATGTTCATGGGAGTATGAAAGTAGCACATGGGTGAAATATGCTTTATATCAATAATAGTAGGTTCCCCTTGGATTTTAATTTTGGTGACCACATGCTCTTGAATGTCTCCAATCGAAACAGAATATAGATGTATGGAAAGAGGTGTTAACTCTCACCTCATCTTTTTGAACCCTTCATGGTTTTGGGGAAATATGGTGAGGTGGATTAATTGTTGGATATTACACTTGTAGAATCGAAATGATCAATTTAGATGCTCAATATAAATGAAGGGGTTGAATTTTATAATTTAAAAATTCTTCTGGGACCTTTAATGTAATGTTAAACAAGGTTAAAAAAACAGTCACAAAACCTCTTAAAAGAAACTTTTCTATTTTCATAAAACAATGATTCTACCACAAAGTGTATAGTATCTGTAATATAATCAAAGTAAAAAAATTATAATGTATAAGAAATTAATAATTTATAATATTAAAAAAGATAATATTATAGTGGAAATAAAAAAACTTTAAATACAAAACAAGTAACAACATGATTATTTTATCCCAAAGAAAATGGTATCCAACAACATTGGATTATGGTTCCTTGATTAATACTTTCAGGAAGGTATATCTTTCCCATACATAGGTAAGACCGCAATCCGAAGATAGTTATGTATCTTTCTATCCCTGCAAGCCCTCGATTTAGAAGGAAATCAGAACCACTATCTTCCAATCCCATAGTCCCATGATCAACATGATCGGTTTCTACACGATGCAGGTCTGAACAATTTACACCTGAACAAGTTGTTCATCACACTCACACAAATCACTAAGAGTTAAATGTGCGTCTCTCTATGGATATCACTTCAAATATTTTTCACATGCTTTATGTTAATCCACTATATTCATTGTTTTTTCGTTTGTATTTACAGGAAAAGATTCCCAACAGTCAGATGCACTCCAACAGTCATATTTTCCTTAAATTTCAGAAGGACTGAAACACATGTTAAACATACAACAGTTAGTTAGTAACCGATTTTACGACATTGTTTCATGTATGAAATGATGTTAATCTCATGATTAATGTTATGTATAAGAAAACTTGGGATCCAATAATATTGGAATGATACATTAAACAACTCTAGAATTATTAAGAAAAACCGATTCATAAGAAAAACATTATCATGAAAATAGATTCATAAGGAAATGTAAATTGGATTGAGAAGCCGGTATCACATTTCTTATGAAATAGGAATCATAAAATCATAATGACTTATACATCGGAATCAGAATCAGAAAATAGATTCACTTTTTCACTACATTCGAAATCACAAAACGGAATCACTTTTTCATCAGATTTGGAATCACAAAACAGAATCAAATTACACTAGATTATGTATCATGATGACGGTATTAGTTATACACCGTATTTGATATCACAAAGACACTATGAAAAATCTGAAAATCTATAATAATAGAAAAATGTAATGAAAAATTTGTAAGTATAATGGAAAGGAAATTCCAAATCATAAGAAAAAATAAAAATAACATAAGAAAATGTTAGAACTTATGAAAAAATTGTTTGGGATTTTCAAAACATAAAACCGTAATGAATGGAGAAGTCATAAGATAACGTTATTGACTAAACAATCTCCCCCTTTTGGATAGAACAAAACAACTTTTCTATAAAATAATATTTTTACATAGATAAAAAAGTATTGAAAACATATCTCCACCTTTTAATGAGATTTCTGATGAATACTACTAACTCCCACATAGGTTATGTTTCCCAAGGATCATATTCTTAATATTTAGTATCTAGTTTTCTGTCATAATAAGAAATGTCCCCCGTACATTAAAATTTCTTCATAATAGAATTAATACCCCTTACATGGACATTAACCATTCATACCATACTCTCCCTTAATAGATTCTCCTCTTTTGATATCTTCATTAAATTCTTCCTTTAAATAAATTCTCCCTCGTTGTTATTTTCAAGAAGACGGAAAGGAATGGAGAAGTGTAAGATGTACCTGTAATTCTTGGAAAGCATAAATTCGAAATCCAAAGAAATATATGCTAGAATCTTCTTAAGAAATTTTTTTAAATAATGATTAGATTACAACAATTCATCGAAAAGGAAAAAACCATCCTTCCTTCTTCTTCTTAGAAAATATCTTCTTTATCAAGGATTTCAGTTTCTTCACGTCCTTATCATCTTATTCAAACTAATTTTACAAGATCACATTATTGTGATTCTTCTTTTCTAATGTGATGTTACTTTCTTCTTGAGCATCCACCTTTCTATCTAATTCGGCTCTAACTTCCTTCTCATTGCTAAAAGATCGAGAAACAGATTTGTGTTGACTAGCTTTCTCAGAGATTAAAGCCTTGACCTTAATGAACTCAGTTTCACATGTATTGAAAGCTCTAATTGATGAATCAATAAAGTCCATGTACTATCTTATCTCTTGATTTATAGTCTTTCTGTGTTTAAAAAAATTATTAAAAGTCACCTTATGATCTTTGTAATCAATATATAGATTAATGAAGTCTTCTTCTTGCTTGACCATAATGTCCATAAGAATATTGGTTGATTCCATCTATTAATTTATAGTTTATTGCATCATTTGACACTGGGAATATATATTTTCACGAACTGGAATGGTTCTAACCAAAATTCATAGAGATATCTTGAAAAAGTATTTTTTTAATAGAGAAATATGATTTGGAACCTAAAACATCTTTTCCTTTCTGAGCTCCTCATGGAGTTAAGGAAACTGATTTTTTTTGTTCTCCTGAAAGACTTCTGAGGTATTTTTTTCATATGAGGAAACCAAAAAACTATTTACTTTTGTATTATTTCAAATTGGTGATTTTTCATTTGAAACATGGATAAAATTTAGATCTCCATGTTCATCTTCTTTCTCATGAAACTCTTATACTTCACCACCTTGATGATCAACCTCTTTTTTCTCTTCTTCTTCCACTCCAGTTTCTAATTATTATTCTTCTTCAACTTCTACTTCTTCCTCAACATCTTCCTTATCCTCAAATTATAATTCTTCCTCAACTTCATCATCAAATTTTTCTCCAACATGTTCTTAAACATGTTCTTCTGAAACATATTTACATACTAAACTCTAAGGTGTTCCAATGTAGTCATTTACTTCCCCTATTACAGCATCATAGTCTTCATGAACTATCTGATCTTCTATTTCACGAACAGGTTATGATAATGATAGAACATTCTTCGCATTCTAGATTTCCGTAGTGGCAACCAGTTTCTTTTGAAAAAAATTAGATTTATGTATTTGTTGAGAGTTATTTTCAATAGCTTTTAGAAAAGACTGAAAAACATGTGCTTCCAAGAATTTCTTCTTTAACTTCTTCTCCTTATATTCATTCTCAGGATATTCAGCCTGAATGATTTTCAAGGCCTTAGCCTCTATAGTATTTATGCCAAAAGGAAGGATCTTTTTATTTTTTGGTACAAGTGGGTGGTGAATTGTATACATTAAAAATTAATTTGTAACATTTAATGTAATGTTTAACAGGGTTATACAAACATTCACAAAACCTATTAAAGGAAACTTTTCTATTTTGTTAAACGAAACAATCTACCTTAATGTGTATATAATCTATAATATATTCAGATTAATAGAATTAGAAATTATAAGAATGTTATACATTCTAAATAAAAAATTTATAATTACACTATAAATAAAACAACTTAAAAATAGATATCAAGTAACAACAAGATTATTTTAACCCAAAGGGAAGGGTATCCAACAACCTTGGATAACGGTGCCTTGATTTATACATTCAAGAAAGTCTATCATGCACAAACGCAAATAATCCCTCAATCCGATGATCGGTATCTGTCTCACTATCCCCGTAAGCACTCGATTTAGAAGGATATCAAAACCTCTGTCTTTCTTGCTCAGAAGCCCACGATCAACACGATCAGAGTCTGCAGGAAAAATGTCTGAACAAGTTGTTCACACCCTAACAAGTTGTTCACGACATTAGCACAAAGCACTGAGATTTAAAAGAGCCTATCTCTCTAGAAATAACATCACAGCTTTTTAAAAGTCATCATGTTCATCAACTCTCTACATTGTTTTTTTCTCATTCAAATAAACTACTATTTATAGGCAAAGCATCCCAATGGTTGGCTCCACTACGAATGGTCATATTTTCTTTAAATTTTGGAGTTACCTGGATATATGTCAAACATAAAATTATTAGTTTGTAAAAGACTTTATGACATCATTTTAATTAAGAAACGATGTGAAGAAAAAGATAAATGTTAAGTATAAGAAAACATGGGATCCGATAATTTTGGAATAATACATTAAAAACTCTAAAATTATTAAGGAAAACATATTCTTAAGAAAAACATTATCATGAAAACATATTCATATGGAAAATTAAATCTGATAGAGACAACGGTATCGCATTTGTTCTAAAATTGGAATCATAAAATCATAATGACTTATATAGTGGAATGGAAATTAGAAAAAAGAATAATTATTGCACCATATTTGGAATCACAAAACAGAATCACTTTTCCTCTGGATTCGAAATCAGAAAACAGAATCACATATACACCGGATTCGGTATCACGAAGATGGTATCACTTGTACACCAAATTCAGTATCACGAAGATGGTGTGAAAAATCATTAAATCTATCATAATGGAAAAATGTATTGATACATTTTTATGTATAATGAAATGAAAATTCCAGATATTAATAGAAGAAAACAGAACGTATGAAAAAGATGGAACATAAGAAAAAGTGATTGTGATTTTCAAAACACAAAACCATAAGGAATGGAGAAGTCATAATATAACCTTATTGACTCAACAACACTTTGAATGAAATATATCTTTTATTTCTTCGAGGTCTCTTAGTTTCATAGACATCTACTAGGTAACTCCAACATCATTGATTTTGGAGACTTATATATCATGTATGATTCTCTATTACATGAGAATCCATTCATGACATGTGATTTTCAATAGATGGGGATATGGGGATAGACCATTACATTGAATTATTTTCATTGGAGGTATATTGTTCTAGGGAGAGTTCATGGGAATTCAAGAAACTAATGGTTTCCATGTACCCAGAGTTTTTTTGAGTTTCTTGTCTGTGTTATTATTTCAAAAAGTTATGATTTGACCTTACCAAGTTATCTAACATGTTATTGTTTTTGGATGTATGATGTGTGTTTATGGCTTCAATATATTAAGATAAGGGAAAAATAATTCCTAAATAATAATAATTATAGTTAGATGAGATTAAACACATACGAGTCAGTTAATTCCACCCATATCAAATAATATTTTGACATAGAGAATGAATCTATCTTATTCTAATGTTTTGGTAAATATTAATTTTCGGTGGTATTGGGAGAATTTTATGGTATATTTATTTGGTGGTAATAATTATAATATGTTTAGATCCGTAATAGGTATCACATATGGGGTTTTCATGAATTTCCATCATTTCATTCAATTGTTTTGGTATTGTTTCTTTAGGATGAGAATATTTTTATAGGTATATTTTAAATGTCCCAAAAATATATTAAACTTTCATTATTTTTCATTGAGGACATTTGGTATTAAGAGGCTATTTTATGTCTTCCTCCCTTAATTTATCTTCTGATGTTTGTTTGTGTAGTCAGTTTGCACATCCGATTTTCTGTTTATGATGTATGGTCCTTGGTCAGATGGTATTTCATCATGGTCACAAGTATGTTCTTGTGGTATGGAACTATATCATGTGGTCAGTCGGGACACTCACTATTCTATTCATGTATTAGGGTCATTGTTCCAGTGGTTATTTGGATCAATAAGTTTCCATATCATGAGATAAGGTTATTAGTCAGGCAGTTAATTGGAAATACCCATTGTCAATATGTCGTAGGGTGTTTTTTAATTCTCTCGGTTAAAATGGAAAATTTTTCTATTGAATTTAGATTGGTTTATAAGTTCAGTTAAACACATAAGTAAATTAATAATATTTACAATTATTCTCATAATTATCCTAAAATTATTAAATAATTATTCTCAACGAAAAATTGGGTTCTGAGATTAAATCTATTCTATTTGATACTGAACTAGATAATTATTATAAAATCTATTAATTTAATTTATGATGTACACATTTAGTGATTACTTCTATATTAACATTATTGAGGTCCACATTTATGGTTAATTAATATCCTAACCATGATCTTAAATCATGTTCAATTAAAATCTATTAATTATAATGAAAATATATTTACTTAGTAATTTTTATTATTATCTCTCTTGAAATTGGTAATTACATGAAAATTCCCTTAGGGTCATGAAACCATGTTCTGTTATTGATTTTTGTTCATTATCTTATTATATTGGTTCACTCTTATTCAAACACACCATATTCATGGTAAAATAGTTCATTAATGTAATATTTCATCCATGTAGTGGATCCCAAATCTCTCTCTAATGTGTATCATGTGGGAGGTAATTTTTGTTATCCCTTGGTAGAAGGTTTCAATATGATGTAATGAAGATAAATTAATCCATTAATTTAATTTAAGTGGAGGGGAATGAAATAAAATAGTTCTATTTAATTTTTTATGTTGTGATATGGATGTTATATTTTCTTATTATACCACTATAATGAAAGGAAATAGAGGGGGTGGGATTTTCGCTCAATGTATTTTTGGATTAATGGAACCCCTATTTATTTGAATGTTTGATATACCTAAAATTGAAATTGATAAAACCACTAAAATATTGTTAATGAAATTGTTCACCATGTTAAAACTTAATGTTAGATAATGTCCTAAAAACTAAATTAGAATTGATGGAGATCCCCATAATAAATTTGGAATCAAAATATATGTTACATGATGTGGAAAATTATGTCACATGTTTATGTGTGATGGGTTGTGAGGTTGTGTTTTGTGGAATTTGGGATATAATGTGTTGGTGATTTGGTATTTGTGAAAAGGAGGTAGAGGTGCTTATGATGATGGTTATATTAACATTTATCATAAGGTTGATGTTGAGGTCATTGATGGTTCAATTTATAAAGTTTTCAATTGTTAAATTAGTTCTTACTATAGATTCCTTGGTCGTTATGAAATTAACCCTCCAAATAATGAATAAAATAGTTCAGGTATTCATATCTAATACTAGATTCAATTGAAATTGTTTTTGTGATTAATATTGAATTATTCTAGAAAAAAATAGAGTGTTGATAACATTTTAATAATCTATTGGTTTTAATTCAAATTGGTATGTACCAAATATTTAGAAATTTTATTGTCTTGTAAATTTATGGTTAAATATGGAATTTTATATATGGCTTGTGGTGTTTTTTTTATGATTATAGAATTGAATGTGAATGTGGTGACATTGTTAGCGGATTAGTGATTTTTTTCCACCAATATATTGCGGTAGATTATGTACATGATATTATATATACATTATACTTCATTTTGATTTTTCTATACACTCCCCAACTATGTTGAGAACCAAATTCTAATACCCATATAATTATATTGGGTTATTTTTTTAATATCTCGATGAAGAGGATAGATGCATAGACACCCACTATCCCGTAATAAGTTTTACAGATTATAATGTATTTTAGGGGATGTGATGGACAAAATTCAATTGTGCACTGTCTATTTGTTTTTTTTTCGTGTGATTTCCACTGTATCTCGAGGCTTGTTATCGTGATAAGTTATGAGATTGATTACTGTGGGATAAATTCATGGTGTGTGGAGGGATTGTTATTGATGTCCTTAGTGTTTTAAATACCCATAAATCATTGTAATGTAAAGGTATTTTATTTTACTTCCTAGATAACTGTAATCTCGATGTGATTTTATATAATTTTTTTAGATGTGGAAGGATCGATGGGAAGTTTTTTTCATTATAATGTGGGTGTAAATGATCTGTGGGCATGTTTTCTAGTGTACAATTAAAAATATAATAAATATAATATTAATTTATATTAATGTGTTACTAAGCGAGAAAGCCTTAGTGTGGTTGGGGATAGCTAAATTCAATGTTTATGTACTTTTTAACCTCCTTTTACCTCTTTGGTGAATTAGTATTGTAGAGAAAAAAATCATGACGTACATGGAAATTACATTACTTTTTCAGAAATCATAATACATTACACAAATGATTCCGAAATACTATGATAGTTTATTGTCTTTGGAAACTAGCAACAAAATCTTCTAATCATGGTGAATGATCTTCAACATCTCCCATAAATATCTTGCATTTTTGTTTCATTACCTAAAACCATGATTTATATCTTGGGGAAAAGAAATATTATAAAGGGTGAGATAAAATGATCAGTAAGGTTAAACATGGATAGAATAAAAATTCATATACATTTGAACTTCAAAAAATGAACATTATGTTTCAACAACAAAATCTTGAGTCGTGTAATAAATCTTGGCATCACGTAAGGCATAGATCATAAACGAACATTAATCATGATAAATAACATTGTAATAAAACATGTAATTGTGGAAAACCATTAAGAACATGTTATGATTTCCATAGTATCCAATGCATTTCTACTAGGATCGTCATAGTGGACAAAGTCCTTTACTTAACTGGGTTTGCTTGACGTTCCAGCCCTGTATTACTGTATCAGATTTTACTTGTCATTCCATACATGTCTATCTATTGAGATATAATTCATTATCCAATGAATTGGAGGGTGATATAGGTACCACCCATCTCATATTAAAATAATTCTTACATGTGCCAAAAAACAGTCATAAATAATTCATCATAAACCAATGAATAAAATGGGTTTTATAAACATCATTCCATCATGACATAATCTATATAAAAAAATTGATAAAATTTAATCATAATAAAAATTAAACCATGTAAATAAAATAGACATTATACTTGAAACATAAAAATACAAAATAAATACATTTTAGATGGAAAATAGTTTTAATAAAACACTTTAAATGAATTATTGAGTAAAATATATTTTATTCATTAAAATAACATTCTATTTAAAAAAATTCATTCAATTTTAAAAGATAATAATTTTGTTGAAAATTACCATGAAATCATGTAGAGGAAGCATCATGGAAATAAGGTGTTATGAAACCATAAAAATCCATTCATGTGACATTTGTTAAAAAAATCTCCTAGTACTTTTGTCAAAAAAGTCAAAAAGTACATCATATGGTTATCAAAAGAAAGATGCATTCCATTCATTATAGTTAATGTTAAAAAAGAGTAAACATGACATTAAACAAACATTTAATAATAGTACACATTTTATGAAAGCATTTCTTTGAAAATAATTACATTAATTATTAATATAACACCAGTAAATACTTAAGAATAAACAGTCTAAAATAATAATGAGATTGTAATAATTATCTCTTACCTTAGGTCCAATTTCTCCCATACGTGTCTGAAACTTCTGTATAGTGGTTTTAAACATATTATTAAATTTCAACAGAAATATAATAATATTTATTATATCATATATAATTCACTTACAACTTTATATTATCCGTTCATTTGTCAATTCCATGTTAAAGAAGCGTTTTGGGTAAAATCGTTTCATTTATTATACGTGTTTGTACTTGTTGTTTTTGATTTTATTATTACTTATATCATGATTTAATTACCTCCGAAATGTAAAACATGATTTATATTTCATATAAATTCCATATATATATATAGTAGATAGATAAATGAAAATAAATACACTGTTCATGGTGACGGTAGACCGTACGTACGCATGAACGATGTTTTGGTTTCCATAATAAATTGAATGGAAGTAAATGAAATATATATATATACATACACACATAAATCTAGTAGCATTATTTTGTCATATATTTCATGACTAATTATTATATAAACTTTATAATCATTCTTGAATGGTTAACATGGAGGATGAATCTCATCACATCGTGGAGACGGTAATCCGTACGTACGCACGAGTGATGATATCATTCCCAAAATTATTGAATGGTATTGGAGTGGATGATAGAATATCTCATAATTAGTATCTTTTTATAATAATCATATATAGTTATTCCTTACACCATTATACACATCCGAGAATGGTTGTGGTGGAAAACAGATTACACAACGGTGGGGAGACGACATTCTTTACATACGCACGCACAATGATTTCGTTTTCCATAGGATGGATAGAAGGTGAAACGAGGTTGTTTCATATTTATAATAATATGTCAGTATATGAGTGAAACTTATGTTATTACTTTATAATTAAACAAATAAAAAAGATGAAGTATAAGGAGAAATATCTTTGAAAGAATTGGTGAAGGATATTACCTCTTCTTCGATGCGCCTCTTCTAAGCCTTCTTTTAGGGCACTAAATTTGGTCTTTGAAGAATATTAGGACCTATAAAATGTTTATAGGTATGTTTGGAAAAGAAATTAATAGGTTTTTGAAGAGCTTGAAGGATCAGAAAGTTGTGAATACGAGAGGGAGGAGGTGCCTTTTTATAAGGGAAGAGAGGGGCAGTTTTGGAAACCTCTAAAATATTAATTTATAATAAACTCAATCCACACATAAAAACCCCTAAAAATGACACATATAATAATATTATATTCTATAAGGTTTTAATATCATCATCCAATAAAATTTATACATTTTGGGAATTTATTTTAAACCTTATCAACTCGATTTAGCCTTATTTAATCTATTTAATAATATTTGTGGTAATAATATTTTAAATATTAAATTGTTGTAAATAATTAATTATTTGTTCTGAATTGTCCATAATTGGATAATTTATGACATTTTAGACCATATAAATTTCAATTTTTAATTTTTAATTTTGTTTTCATTTGTAAACAATTTAATAATATGTCATTTTTTTCAATAACAATAGTGTCAATTTTGACACAATTCATTCTTTTGAATTTAAATAAAATACCCACATAGAATAAATTAAAATAAAGATATTTAATAGGTTTATATCATGTCATATTCATCTATAAAATTAGTGTATAATATTATATAGTTCATATAATATTTATTTTAATATTTTTAAAACCATTTATTTGATAGTTCTCGTAATAAAATAATTACTACAAAATTATTATATAATATTGTAATATACATATTTTTTGCATAAAAATTTAAATTAAAAAAATGTGATGAAGATAAATATAATATCTCTAATACGAAAACTTTTATTCGAATTTATCTTCTAAAACACCCAACTTTTAAAATGTTATGTTTATTAAATTATGACGGTAACAACACTGACATCATTTAATATAAAATAATATAAGTGTCATAATCTCTTTTATAAGGCTCCTAATGGTAAAAATTCATTCATTGGATTATTATGGTTTATATTTACAAGAACAATATGTTTTGGTCTGGTATGTTTCTTTTTATGTGTATTATTTGTTTAGTAAAAATAGTATTATTATTTTTTCACTAAATAAATAATTTTTGCGTCGTTAATCTATATTCTGTTAAGATAATTATATATTTCATAAAAATTACAAATAAATTACAATGATAAATGAATAAAATATTATCTTTCTTATGATTATTTTTAAAATAATTTATATTTGGAATAACATTATATTAAAAATAATTTAATTATTAATGTTTGAGGGAGACATATTTCACATTCATTTAAATAAAATAAATTAAAGGTATTAATCACATACAAATAGTTTCTAATAGATACCATTTCGAACCAAATATATCTTAGGAAGAAATATAATCATCCAATTATATTAAAACAAGTGGTACAGTAATTTTATAATTTTATTTTTACCCTTAATTATCAAATTTACCTATAACTGTGGTAAATAAAATTTACCGTAGTTACGATTCATAATTCCCAAATAAAAATAGTAGATTATTAACATAATTTGGACCCAATAATTCCAAATATGGAATCCATTTTTCCAAATTCAATACACAGAAGTGGAATTATTTAATTTAAAATTAATCTCGCTGTTGAGAAAACAAGTTTTAAAAGTTAAAACATTGCAAAAGATTGTAATGTGTTTAAGTAAGAATTCAATGAAAAATTAATTATAATGACTTTAATTATATGAAATGATAAAAATATATTCTATTTATACATTAAAAACATTCAATATTATAATTTATCCATATAAATTATTTTGATGAAAAATGTTTTTTTAAATAAAATTTAGCGTATTTTTTCTATTCATCAAAATATGAACATTTTCAGATAAATATCCAGACATTATCCAACATAAATTATTATATCATGATTCACTAGAAGAAGTTTATTTTTTAAAATTTAACTTATAATTTTGTTAAAAAATAGATTTAAAATGGGTGTTCCATCAAAAGGCGGCAAAACTATATTTCTTTAAAAATACTTATTTTATACGAAAAATTTATTTTCTTCTCATTACATGACCTATAAAATGTGTAAAACGAATTATAATGTTATAAAATTAAAATTTTATTTAATACTATTCATAAATTCTAGTTCATAATAATATTATAATAATATCTTGTTTAGCGAAACTCAGTATGGCGTACAACACACACTATCGAGGAAGGTCGCTCCTACGTGTAATGTTAGCCATGTTTGGGTTGCGTATAGGGAATGCTTCCTTTGGTGTTGCGTATAATATAAATCAGTTATTCATTGATCAAAATATATTCTTGGTGTTATGTAAAATTAATTGTATTTGAAAGAACATGAAATTGTGTGCGTCACAAGCCAAAAATAGCATTTGTGTATACTACAAGCTAATATGGTGTTGCATATTGCGCAAGCTAATATTGGTGCGTACAACAAAACATATCAAAGAAATTAAAAATAATATATCTCATAAAATATCTAGGTGTTACATTCTACCCCCTTAAAATGAATTTCACCATCGAAATTCATCAGGGTTATAAATGGTTTACAACTTGATAGTTTCTTTCATCGAAACCGACATCATAAAAAGGAATACTATAACTTCATTTTAAAAAGGAAGGTTATAATTGTAACAGTCACCCAATTTAACTCATCACTGGGTTTCCACATAGGTCATCGTAGGAGAAAACATGGATATGGAAGGGAAATATAACCATCAACTTCTAAGGAAGAGTGGTAGAGTACATGGCTACGGAAAAGCCAACAATCACAAAGCCATAAATTTGTGATGATCTTATGTACCTTCTGATTCATTGGTTATGAGGTTACTAGGACATAATTTTTGGTTTTCAATATCACTTACCTAATTTTTATGAATTTTTGCATAAAGATAAATACATACATGATTTGAGTGCAATATCATTTTTCGTTATTCCATTAACAATTTCCACATCATCTCTTATTTAATGAAATGAATTGGAATTTGTGATTCTTGAAGTGTTAGTAGATCATGTGATAGAATTATTGGTAATTCCGTCGGTCTCAAACAAAATGTTAGCATAAGTCCATATATGGTGTTATTAATAGTATATGGTTCCATAAATGGACTTATATTTCATCAATCATACTGCTTAATAAAATAAAACATGTTTCTACTAACTAGGGACTTACTGTAGTCCAGTGGTTGGTGTTAAAGGCCTGTCACACTTCGGCTATGGGTTCGATTCCTACATCCTTGTCTGACACGACAGTTTGTCTCTTGTCCTACGGGTTGTCCTTTTTCTAAAACTATACTATTATAACATTTCAGAAATAATATCAAAAAGTTCTATCCATAGACAATACTATCTGATGTCTATCTTATTATATTCCAATCTTTAGGCTTTTCCAAAATACATTTGTCCAATCTCAGAGTATAAAGAAAAATATTACTGGATAGTTCATCTACCCAAAATTTAAATACCATCATTTATCCCCGATATATCATAAGATATATCTTGATGGTCACATTACAATCATTTGAAAATCAAAATCATGTATTCTCTTGAAACATGAATTACCATAGAACCGTTGTGAAAACATGAAATCTGTAAAAAGTTAACTCTTTCCACATACAAAAAACCCAAATTTTCTATATACTCAAACCATGATTTCACTTTTCCACATATCATTCATGAGCTCATTAATAATATAAAACATATTATTTTCTCCTTATCCCATCATATTGCGCACATCATCTGCTTTCTAAAAATATTTCAATCACTTTTCATGGTTACCGTTACCATATTCTTCTGAAAAACTACAATGGACCAATACATAGATATTACAATATACCATAAAAGTACAACAAAAGCATTATTTTTGAATACCAATACATAAACACTTAAATCCATCCATTTCAATGATTGTCATGGAATAAGTCCTTCATTTATTTAGAAGTAACCTCTTAGGTCAGGTCATTGAGATGGGTAATTCCCATGTTCTCCAAAGATAATACATTGAACTCAATGACAGTCTTTCACTCTATAACCCTTCTCCCCATAAGGGTTGGTTTCCTGAGAACCGACTGTTTTCTACCTTGATTACATGAATGATCACTTATTATTTATTGTTCATTGTTC
Source organism: Viscum album (assembly GCA_963277665.1). Lineage (NCBI taxonomy): Eukaryota > Viridiplantae > Streptophyta > Magnoliopsida > Santalales > Viscaceae > Viscum > Viscum album. Next base: position 1,175,878,702 of record OY728152.1, on the reverse strand, counting down.
TGCATGACAATAATATAATAATGTCTAGAAATTTTTGTTGGATTAATAAGGTCATGTAAGATCCCTGCTATGATGGGAACCGTGAAATACGATAACAATATTCTTAAATAATGTTTTGTAGTTGGATGACGTACTATGATAGGACACATAGTATTCATACCTTGATGTGTGAGTACTCGTATGAGGACGAGACTCTCCCTCATGGAGTTCGCACTAGGTAATCTCCACGATGGGAGATTATGAGAACAGACCCCCCAGTAGTAATTCCTGATGTCTTGGTGTCATCATAAATTTCTATCTATGAACATGTGTAATGGTCCACAGACTGAAAAATTGTCATTAACTCATGTCATGACTCATGCACATATATTTACTGAAGAAACCCGTCACACAGACAGTTGTCGGGAAGTAGGGTACATTGGGTGTGTCACGAGTGACATGTTGTTAATGGATTAGTCAAGGAAGGATATTTCCCTTCCATTTATAGAAGTTGATATCTCGGCCATTTGATTTAATTATAACTTTCACATTAAATTCCATGGACAGGGTGTAAACGACGAGTTTATTTTAGGCAGTCAAAGAATGACGGATCAAGCATATAGGTTTATGACACTGCCATGAAACCTGCTTGATGAGATATTGAGACAAAGTGACCAAATTAAACAGTAAGCATTGGTATGAGGTGATACCTCAATGAAGTGTCAACTTATTTCTCTTGGGTGCCTTGACCCGTTGCTAGATAGTAATCTTGGAATTTAGGCAAGTCTGCGAAATTCCAACGAGAAAGAGGCCTAGAGGGTCACACAGTAATTGTATTCAAGTATCTCAAGTAGAATAAATATTATTCACGTACGTGGTTTAATAATTATTCAAGGAAGACTAAATTATTTTAATGTTGGAGGAAGATTAAAATAAAACAAGTACACGCCGTGTATCATTGATTACATGCCATGTTGTTTTATTTTGAAAAAGTACATGCCGTGTATTATTAAATATACAGGGCGTGTAGTTTTTTATTTTGGAAGGGAAATGAATAAATGAAAACAATATATACGCGTCGTGTACATTGAATGTACACTCCATGTTGTTTTCAATGAAAAACAAGTACAAACCTTTTATTTATTAATACACGCCATGTAGTTTTTCCAGTCAGTATTTTAAGGAAATATCTTTTTATTAAATGATATTTATTATAATCAGTTTCAGAACATGTTAAGGAATTAATGACTCAACATAGGGTTTTAAAAATGGGGTTAATGAAATAAATAAAATACGTAACGTGTTTATTTATTGTCAAAACTCTACAACCTCTAACCCGATTATAAATATCCTCACAACCCCAACTCTTTTCGGACACACAAGAGAATCATTGTACACAACAATTCCGGATAACTCTTTCCAGCCCAAAAGAACCTCTTCCTCCATGAATGCTCTCAAGAACGAGATATATCCTCTTCTATCAGATCAAGATGATCTAAGGCGGACAAGGAAAGCAACAGTTTCTTCACACTAGCACCCAGAGACTCCTATAGCGACGTCCCGAGATACGAGGTACACGTGTGGGTCACCGCTAGAGGAATTCTACACTTGGCTTCTATGACGAAATGAAGAATCACATTGGAACATGATCAAGAACATCAACAATGAAATAACACCCAAAAGGTATTTCTTTTCAATTGATTAGATTAATTATAATCAACCTATAATGATCCTACTTTGTGGATCTAGGACTTTCCTTTCCTTTGTCCATTTCTGTGATCCGATCCGTGGAGATTAGTGTTTATCATCATATTAATCCCGGATTGATCATTGTTAATTACAAAAGGCCATGTGGGCACATCCACCCACGCGCTTCCGTTGTGCCCGAAAACTTAAAATGGTATCAGAGCGAGGTTAAAACATTGATTATAGTTATTTAATTCTCGTTGATAATTTATGCATGTATATTTGATTCAATTCAAAATAAATCATTCTATAAATATGAATAAAAGAGATCTCTTCGTCCTCCGTTCCCCGATTCATATCACCAAGATGACCTTTTAATTTTAATATTTTGATTAAAATAAAAACGAGGAACTCATCCGGAGGAGTCTCTCTTTATGAATGTACAACATGGGATTACACGGCATGTAGTTAAAACTACATGTCGTGTACTTAGGTTCAACGAAACAGCACTGGTCCACCAAACCACGCAATGTGAATTGAATATGGCTAAGTATTAATCACGCCGTGTTGACCAGAATTGAATGGCGTGTGGCAACTGGAATACACGGCGTGTATGTTGGAGCAACACACCGTTTAGTATGTTCCAGACCAGGTGAATCTATGTACAAGGATAATCTACGTATTGCGTACACGGGATTTCCAGGTCGGTTACTGCGTAACAAGGTAGTACAATCCGTGTATGATTTATCTACACGTCGTGTACTCCAAAATTTATAATGTATAGAAAACATGCCAAAGTCCCCTGGTTTGTACTTTGGATAACGAGTGAAAACAAATACACGCCGTGTATTATAAACTACACGCCGTGTAATTTCCAGAAATGGAATTTCACCAGGTTTCTCCAATGTACAATGACCCGTACAAGGAATATGGATGAGAAAATTCTCAAGGAAATTCAGAAAGTAATTTAAGATAAAGAATTTATTAATTATAAGATCATAATTAATTGAATTCGAGCACGACAAATCATAAATGAATTAACGATTAAATTAATTTGGATTCTAAATACGTGTAAATTTCATTTCATGATATGGATGATCATGAGCTAGACCAAAGACCCTTTGTATGTGTATGGATTCAATTAAATTTATTTAATTTAAATTTGTTGGCATGTGATCCTTCTTCCAATAAAATATAGGGCTTGTGTGGCCATGGTTTCTTTAATGTAATCCCATGTAATGAAGGATCTCCCAAGCCAGAGGAGACAATTCAAATCCCGATGTTATGGTGAAAATGATGCAAAATGATTCAAAGGTGGACAGGTGGGAGCAGCAAAACATGAACCATTAGGTTCAAGGTGTTTTCCCTAAGTCTGGGTTAGCTTATCAAAACCTCTAGATAATCTAACCAATAGAATCTCATGATCATTCCATATTATTTTATTTCTGTCTGATTGCCTGTTTTATTTATTATGCATGTGTTGTCGCGATCACATAATTAATAAAATGAACAAGCATGCAAATATGGAATAAAATAAAAACTTGACTACGCGTAAACACTATTAGAACATGGTTAATCACTTAAGTTAGAATCACATAATATTAACAATCATGTGATAATGAAAAAATACAGATAAAAGATTAAAATCCCTCAATACCATATTAAGTCAGACCAAGCCTTCTGTTACTTGATTAAGGGAAAGTCTCAATAAAACTATCTGTTTGACCAACCCTTTTTGGGACCCTTACTTTTCTAAAGGAATCCATTATGAAAGGTTTCGGGTTTACTTAATAATATTACATCCATAGGAGTATCCCTTGCTAGACATGATGTAATATTAGAGGCAAGATTTGAGGAATTCCAATTCAAGATTTCAGGATTGGGGAGTCCACTCAATAGATCAAGGAACTGTAATCTCAGAGTTGGAAAAGACATGCCTACCAAAATACCTTCAAATATCTTGACCAACCCTTTTTGGGGTTATGTGAAGGGGAATATGGATCCTTTTCAGTAGAATATCAAAGCAAATAGACATTCTGATATCTATGGTGAGGGCTATTGGAACATCATAAAATAGTGGGAGAATTAATTAATTCATTTATTATTTCTCATAAAAATGTAATCAAGAAAGTACTGATAAATATTCTCTTTTAATTTATATAATCGAAATGACAAACTCATCACCCACATTTTCTCTATGATCAATTCTGGATAAAGACAATATCCTCATCGGCAGTAACATTCCGGAATGGTTTAGGCACCATCAGGTTATCCTATGACATGAACGAAAGTTTTACATGATGGAGTCCTCACTTCCTGATCCGCCTGCCCCAGGGGCGAGTGATGGAGATTTCCTGGTCTATGTTCAAAATTTTAACGATGCTATCGATGTTCAATGTTTGACTCAATCATTGATTTCTAGTTATCTCATGAAGTCTCATGAAGACATTGATGCCTAATGCTTGCCCGAGCACCTCTGTGGTCTATACTAGGAGAGAGCAAGACAAGAAAGGTTTGAGATCTCCAAGGCTCTATTTGAAAGAAATCATGGACAGGGTTCCCTAGATGGGCCTCATATAGTCATGATCATTGGTTAAATTGAGCACTTGGAGGTTCTAGTTTTTAAACTCCTTGAAAAACTGGGTACCAATTTCATTCTTGCATCACTCCAATAGAGCTTCTCAAACTTTGTTATGAACATCAAAATGAAAAACAATGAGAAATATCTGTCTGATCTTCTTATCCTTATTCACCAAGTGGATAAGGACATGAAGCGTGAAAACCCATCTATCCTTTTGGTGAATAAAAGGAAAGGGAAGGGGAAGAACTTTAAGCCCTATGCTTCTTCAAGGCCTGCCAAGAAAATGAAGATAAAAGGGGAGGAATGGGAACAAGATGCTGTCTGTTTCGCATGTGGAAAGAAGGGCCACTGGAAGAAAAACTGCACCCATCCAAGGAAGGAGAAGCTTTAGGTTCATTTGTTATAGAATGCAATCTATCTGTTTTTACTAATTGGGTATTAGATACTTCTTGTGGTGCTCACATCTATATCCAAATACAGGAACCAAGTAGATTCAGAATGATTGACCGAGGTGAGGTGGATCTACGAGCAGATAAAGGAGCTAGACTCGCTGTTGTAGCTGTCGGAGACTACTATCTCACATTGCCAACTGGGATGGTCTTGGTTTTTAAATGATGTTATTATGTACCCTCTGTAACCAAAAACATTATTTCATTATCCATATTATATACTGATGGATTCATCATTAAGTTTGGAAGTGGATGTTGCTACTTTTATAAGGATAGCATTTTTTTGGTAGGGCACATTTATATAACGTCCTTTATGTGTTAGACTACAAAAAAAAGTAATGGAAATCAATGATAAAGTTAATTCAAATGACTCGTACCACACCCAACTTTGGAATCACCGGCTAGGTCATGTCAATGGGAAACATTTGACAATATTACATCAAGATGGGTATTTTTATTCTTTCAAACTAAAACCACTTGGTGTATGACATGTGTGTCTACAAGACAAAATGACCAAAGCCCCATTTAGTGGGAATGGTGAAAGGGCTAAAGAGATTCTAGAATTAGTTCACACAGATGTGTGTGGACCATTTCAAGTTGAATCAAGGGGTGGGTTCTCGTACTTCATAACGTCTACTGATGATTTTAGTAGATATGGATATATTTACTTAATGAGGTATAAGTCAGATTCTTTTGATCCGTTCAAATAATAAAAAACGATTTTGACAACCAAATTTGTAAGAAGATTAAGAAACGCTGCTCAGACAAAGGAGGATAATAACTTAATCAGGACTTCATTGATTTCTTACGGGAGTTTGGGATTCTATCTCAACTCACTCCTCTTTACAAACCTCAATGGAATGGTGTAAGTGAAAAGGAGGAACTGCACCCTGTTGGACATGGTGAGATCAATGATGAGTCATGCGAGTCTTCCTTTATCCTTTTCGGGATATGCATTACAAACAGCAGTGCACATACTAAACCATGTACTAACTAAATCGATAAATGGTATTCCATACGAGTTATGGAGTAGACACAAAGCCATGTTATCGAATTTTCATGTGTGGGGTAGAGAAGCATTTGTTAAGGCCCCTTCAGGACACAAACTAGCACCTCGAGGAAAAAAGTGTATCTTTATAGGATATCCCAAGGAAACAAGGGTATATTACCTATACATCCCCTCAGTCAAAAATGTTACAGTGGAAAGACACGCCATATTCCTTGAGAGGGATAACATCTCCAAAAAAAATATTGGGAGCGAGATAGACTTCGATGAAGTCGAGGCTCAAGATAGAAAAGAGTTGGTATAAGAACAGATTCTGTAAAGCCTCGTGGAAGAAAAATCGGTTCCAGAGACATAAGAACTGTGTAGGAGCACAAGAGAGGTGAGAGAACCAGAACAATATGGTATTCTTGTCATGGAGGATGGTGACTCATTATTGGTTGATAATGATATTACTCTTACCTAAAAGGAAGCAGTTGAAGGCACAGACATTTCCATGTGGAAAGAAGCCATGAATTCAGAAATTGATTCCATGTACCAAAACTAAGTCTAGATTTTGGAAGATCCTCCAGTTGATGTAAAGCCTATTGGTAATAAATGGGTATTCAAGAAGAAATTGGACATGGAGGGGAAATTCAACACCTATAAGGCACGACTGGTTGCAAAAGGATTTATATAGCATCAAGGAATTGACTATGATGAAACCTTTTCACCAGTTGCGAGGCTGAAATCCATCAGAATCCTATTGGCCATTACCGCATACCATGACTATGAAATTTGGAAAATGGATGTCAAAACATCATTCCTTAACGGGAACCTCTAGGAATATGCCTACATGACACAACCTAAAGGGTTTGTGACTCCAAAGGATGCCAACAAGGTATAAAAGTTTTAGAAATCCATTTATGGATTAAAACAAGCATTAAGGTCCTGGAAAATTCTTTATGATGAAGTTGTAATTTAATTTTGCATCATTAAGAACAAATGTATGCCTTGTGTCTACAAAATGTTTAGTGGAAGTCCAGATGTTTTCCTAATTGTATATGATGATGACATATTTATAATTTTAAATGATGTACCTATCTTACAGTAAGTTAATTAATGGTTTCATAAATACTTCTCCCTGAAATACTTGGGTGAGACAGCATATATTCATTGGATCAAGATCCATCCTGATAGATCCATGAGAATACTGGGCCTGAGTCAGAGTACAGACATTGAAAAGATACTGAAGAGATTCAGCATGGAACAATATAAGAGGGGATTGTTTCCAATGTCACATGGAATTTATCATTCCAAGAAAATGATTCCTCAGACACATGCGGAAAGAAAGATAATGGCATGGATCCATTACGCATATGCGATTGGGTCAGTCATGTGTGCTATGTTATGTACGAGGCAAGATGTTGCTTATGAATTAAGTGTGGTTGGCAGATATCAAGCTGATTGAGGAGACCGAAATTGGATGGCAGTCAAGACTATCCTTAAGTATCTGAGGCGTAATAAGGATATGTTCCTTGTTTATGTAGGAGATGAGGAATTAGTCATCCGAGGACATGTATATGCTAGTTTTTAGATTGATCAAGATGACATGATGTCGCAGATGGATACATCATCAGTTTGAATGGAGGTGCAATGAGCTTGAAGAGCTCATAAAAAGTGTGGTGGCAGATTCTACAATGGAGTCCGAGTATATCGCAGCTTCTAAGGTAGCTAATGAAGAAGTATGGATGCGAAGCTTTGTCCAAGAGCTGGATGTAGTACCGGGCATTAAAGATCCTATCACACTCTATTGTGATAATACTGCAGTGGTGGCACTTGCAAAAGAGACTAGGTCATATCAGCGGTCAAAGCACATAATTCATAAGTATCATCTCTTGAGGGATCATACACAGAGAGGTGAAGTTCTTGTGAGTAGTATTTCGACAGAAGACAATGTGGCGGACCCCTTGAATAAAGCCTTCACTCAGCTGAAACATGATCATCATGTGAGGTCTACCAGAGTAAAAGTCGTAGGAAGTTGGCTCTAGTCCAAGTGGGAGTTTGTAATATTTGGTGTCCTGGGAACCAACTATTTTGTACCTTGATTTCATAAATGTTGACTTATTATATATTATTCATTGTTCTTCATGACTACAATATAATAATGTCCTGGAATATATGTTTCATAAATAAGGTCATGGAAGATCCCCTCTATGATGGGATCCTTGAAATTATATAACAATATTCTTAAATAATGTTATGTGGTTGGATGACATACTATGATAGGATACGTAGTATACAGACCATCATGTGCGAGTACTCTTAAGAAGACGAGACTCTCTCTCATGGAGTTTGCACTTGGTAATCTCCAAGATGGGAGATTATGAGAACCGACCCGACAGTAGTAATTCCTCCTGTCTTGGTGTCATCATACATTGCTATCTATGAGCATGTGTAATGGTCCTTAGAATGGAATATTATCATTAACTCATGTCATGACTCACACACTTAGATTTACTGACGAAAACCATCATGCATATAGTTGGCGGGAAGTAGGGTACATTGGAGGCATCACAAGTGACATGTTGTTAATGGACATGTTGAAGAAGGATTTGTCCCTTCCATTTATGGAAGTTGATATCTTGTCCCATTGATTGAAATAGAACTATTGCATTAAATTCCATGGCCATGTTGTAAATGATGATTTTATTTCAGGTAGTCAAAGAATGACAGATCAAGCATATAGGATTATTACACTGCCATGAAACCTGATTAATGAGATATTGAGACAAAAGGATTAAATTACATAGTAATCATTCGAATGAGGTGATACGTCAATGCGGCGTCAACTTCTTTCTCTTGGGATCCTTGACCCGTTTCTAGACTGTAATCTGGGAAATCAGGAAAGTACGCCTAATGCCAACGAAAAATAGTCCTACAGGGTCACACAATAACTGTATTCAAGTATCTCAAGTAGAATAATGATCATTCCCGTACATTGTTTAATAATTATTCAAGGAAGCCTAAATCGTTTTAATGTTGGAGGAAGAATAAAAAAACAAGTATAAGTTGTGTATCATTGAATACATGTCGTGTAGTTTTATTTTGAAAACGTACACGCCGTGTATTATTAAATATACATGAAGTGTAGTTTTTCATTTTGTAAATGCAATGTATAAATGAATACAATATATACACGCCATGTACATTTAATGTTCACACCGTGTAGTTTTCAATGAAAAACAAGTACACTCCATGTATTAATTAATACACGCTGTGTAGTCTTCGTAGTCAGGATTTTGAGGAAATATCGTTTTATTAAATGATAATTATTATAATCAGTGTGGGCGCATGTCAAGGAATTAATGACTCGACATGTGGTTTTCAAAAGGGTGTAAATGAAATAAATAAAACGTGTAATGCATTTATTTATTGTCATAACTCTACTACCTCAAACCTGATTATAATTATCCTCACAGACCCAACTCTTTTTCAACACACAAGAGAATCGTTGTGCACAAAAATTCTATAGAATTCATTCAATCCCGAAAGAAACTCTTCCTACAAGAACACTCTCAAGACCAATAGAGATCCTCTTCCATAAGATCAAGACGATCTAAGGCGGACAATAGAAGAAATTTTTTCTCCACTCTAGCACCCAAAGACTCCTTTGGCGACATCACGAGATACGAGGTACACATGTGGATCACCGCTAGAGGAATTCTACACTTGGCTTCTACGACGCAACGATGAAGCACATCAGAAAGTGATCAAGAAAATCAATGAAGTAAGAACATCCAAAATATATTTATTTTCATTTGATTAGATTAATTATAATCAACCTGTAATTATCCTACATTTTGTTTCCGGGACTTTCCTTTTCTTTGACCATTTCTATGATTTGATCCCTGGAGACTAGCATTTATTATCGTATTGATCCTGGATTTATCATTGATAATTAAAAAAATCCATGTGGGCACATCTACCCACGCGCTTCCGCTACGCTTGGAACCTTCACTCCCCACACTGATAACATCTTCCTCTCCATTTTAGGTATTCATCACGATTCTTCTTCCCTTCTTCATTATATGTAGAAAGCCTCGTCTTCCTCCCTCTATGTTCCCTGCCATGATGACATGCATAAAAGTCTATCGTTATCTTATTTGATGACATTGGAATCCCTCTAAAGTTATCCTTGTGAATTATATATCGTGATGACTGATTTGGCATAATGACAATATCTTTATCTATAGTCATTACGCAAATTCACTGCTCATAGTCACCAATTTGTCCAACTAAATAAATGTTAACCCAATTCCTTCTGGTTTCCTCCATTAACTAAAATAGAAAACGATTTTTGTAAGAAACGATTAAAATAATGATGAACTGTATAATCATAAAAATTCACTTATGGGATGTCTAACTTATCACACATTCATTAATACATGACACCTTAGATTCAACTTAGTATATTCAAGATTGTCAGCATAATTCCTGCATTGTAACCTATTGTTATAATAAACCTTATGGAAATCACTAGACATACCTTATAAATATCTCTAGGGATCTCATTAAGGTTTTCACATCCTAGTTTCCAAAGGATAACTAAATAATTTCTCTGATATCAACTGTAGAGACCCAAATCTTGATGTACATGGAATTTACATTAGTTTTGTGGAAAACATAATACATGAATAAAAAACACCTGCAAACAGTGTTATTTTAGTGTCTTTAGAAACTAAGAACAAAATCTTCTAAAAATGGTTAATGATCTTCAAAATCTCTTATAAAGATGGTCCCTTTTTTCCCATACTTAAAACCATTCTTTAAATCCTGGGAAAAGAAAACATATAAAGGGTAAGCTCAAATTCCCATTAAGGATAAACATAGAGAACACAAAAAAACATATTCATTTTGTCTTCTAAACATGAACATAAAGATTAAACATCAAAATCATGAGTCGTGAAATAAATCATGGCAGTACGTAAGGAATAGATCATAAACGAACATTAATCATGATAAATATCATGGGAATAAACCATGTAAATGTGGAAACCCATTAAGAATATGTTAAGATTTCCATAGTATCCAAGGCATTGCTTCCAAGACCGTCGTATTGGACAATGACCGTTAATAAATCTGGTTTACTTGGTATTCCAGCCCTGTATTACTGAATCAGATTTTATTTGCCACTCCAACGATATCTATCTCATGAGATATAAATCTTTACCCAATGAATTGAAGGGGGATATAGGTGCCACCCATGTAATATTTAAATCATCTTTACATGTGACACAAAACAATCATAAATCATTTATCATAACCCAAATAATAAAATGTGTTTCATAAACATCATACCATCATGACATAATTTATATAAAAGAATGGATAACATTTCATCATGATAAATATCAAACCTTTTAAATAATAAAGACATTATACTTGAAACATAAAAATAAAAAATTATGCCATCTTTAATGGAAAATAGTTTTAATAAAACACTTGAAATGAATTATTGAGGAAAATATCTTTTCTTCTTTAAAATCCCTTTTTTCACAAAATTTCATTCAATTTTAAAAGAAAATATTTTTGTTGAAAATTACCATGAAATCTTGTAGAGGAAGAATCATGGAACGATGGAGTTATGAAACCATAAAAATCCATTCATTCTATATAAGTTAAAAAAACATTCTCCTCGTACTTTTTTCAGAAAAGTCAAAAAGTACATCATATGATAAACAAAAGAATGTTTCATTCTATTCCTAAAGGCCAAAAATGACTTTCAAAAAACACAGAATAATTGTAAACATTTTATGAAAACATTTATTTGTAAATGTGTACATTTATTAAAAATATAACCCATTTAAATACTTACGAATAAACAATATCGAATAAGAACGAGATTGGAATAATTATCCCTTATCTTAGGTCAAATTTTTTTATATACGTTTCTGAAACTATTTTATATTTGGTTTAAACAAATTCTTAACATTTAAATGAACCATAATAATATTTATGACATCATATATTATTCACTTACGACTTTATATTACCCATTCATTTGTCAATTCCATGTTAAAGCAGCATTTTGGGTAAAATCGTTTCATTTATCGTACGTGTTTGGACTTTTTGTTCATGATATTATTATTAAATATATCATGATATATTTACATCCAGAATGTAAAAAATGATTAATATATCATATATATTAATTATATATATATATAACATATAGATAAGTCAGATGAAATACACCATTCATGGAGACGGTAGACCGTACGTACGCCTGAACGATGTTTTCGTTTCACTAATAAATTGAAGGGAAGTAAATTATATATATATATATATATATATATAAATAAATCCAGTAGCATTATTATGTCATATATTTCATGATTACTTACTATATATACATTATAATCATTCTTGAATTCTTAACATGGATGATGAACCCCATCCCATCATGGAGACAATAGTCCATACGTACGCATGAGCGATGATATCGTTCCCAGAATTATGGAATAGAATTGGGGTGGATGATATAATTTATAAGAATTATTATCTTCTTATAATAATAATATATAGTTATTATTTACACCATTATACCCATCCATGTAAGGTGGTGGTGGAAAACGGATTACACCATGGCATGGAGACGATATTCTGTAAGTACGCACGCGCGGTGATTTCGTTTTTCATAGGTTGGATAAAAGTTGAAACTGGGTTGTTTCATATTTAAAATAATATATCAGTATTATAGTGATAGTAATGTTATTTCTTTATAATTAAACAAATAATAAAGATGAATTACAATGAGAAATAAATTTTAAAAAATCGATAAAGATATTACCTCTTCTTCGACATGCCTCTTCTAAACCTCCTCTTAAGGCACTAAAGACAGTCTTTGAAAAAGTTCAGGACCTCTAGTATATTTCTAGAGATTTTTTGAAATAAATGGACAGGGTTTGGCTGAGTTTTAAGTAACAAAATTTTGTGAAGAGGAGAGGGATAAGGTTCCTTTTTATAAGGGAGGAGAGAAGCATTTTTGGAAACCTCTAAAATATAAATTTTTTATAATCTCAAACCCAACTTAAAAACCACCAAATATGACACATATCATAATCTTAGATGATATAGGGTAGTAATATCATCAACCAATAATATTTAGACTTGTCTTTAATTTATTTTAAACCTTATCAACTAGATTTTCCCTTATTATTCTATTTAATTTTATTTGTGGTAATAATATTCTAAATTTTTAATTGTTATAAATAATTACTTATGTGTTGTGAATTACCCATAATTTTATAAGTTATGACATTTTAGACCATATAAATTTCAATTTATAATTTTTAAATATTTTTTTACAATTTTTATCAATTTAATAATATGTCATTTTTATAAATAATTATAGAGTAAATTTTGACACTATTAACTTATTTGAATTTAAATAAAATACAAACATGGAATATATTTGAATAATAATATTTAATAGGTTTATAAAATTTCATATTAATATAGTAAATTAGTGTTGAATATTAATTAGTTTATATAATATTTATTTTAATATTTTTTAAACCACTTAATTGATAGATTTCTTAGTAAAATAATTACTATAACATATTTGTATAATTATTTAATATACTTATTTCTTGTATAAAAATAAAAAATTAAAAACAATAATGAAGAAAAATTTAGTAGCTTTCATAATAATACATTAAATAGAATTTATATTAAAAAACACCCATCTTTTTAAATTCTATGTTTATTTAATTATGAAGGTGACAACTTTGACATCATTTAATATAAAATAATATAAGTGTCATAATCGCTTTTATAAGGCTCAAAATGGTCAAAAATTTTATATTTGGATTATTATTATTAATATTTACGTGACTAATATGTTTTGGTCTGGTATTTGGGACTTTTATGGGTATTATTAGTTTAATAAAAACTATATTATTGATTTTTCACTTAATAAATAATTTTTACATCATTAATGTATAAGCTATTAAGGTAATTATATATTTCATGAAAATTAAAAATAAATTACCACGATAAAGAAAATAATTTTATCATTCAAATGAGTAATTATAGCGGAATTTATATTATATATACCCATATATTAAAAATAATTTAATTATTAAAGTTTGAGTGAGACAGATTTCACTTTCATTTAAAAAAATAAGTTAAAGGTCTTAATCACATACAAGTGGTTTCTATTAGATACCATTTCTACCCAAAAATATTTTAGGACGAAATATAATCATTTAATTATATTAATATAGGAGTTAGTGAATTTTATAATATTATTTTTACCCTTAATTACATAATTTACATTTAACTGTGGTAAATAAAATTTACCGTAGTTACTATTCATAATGCGTAAATAAAAATGTTTCTTATTAACATAATTTGGTCCCACTAATTCCAAATATGGAATCCATTTTTCCAAATATAATTAACAGTTGTGGAATTATTTAATTTAAAAATAATCTCATTGTTGATAAAACAAGTTTTAAAAGTTAAAACATTGCAAAAGATTGAAATGTTTTACCTATGAATTCATTGTAAAATTAATGGTAATGACTTATATTTTATTAAAAAGTAAAAATATATTATATTTATAATTAAAAACCATTAAAAATTATAATTTAACCATATAAATTATTTTGATTAAAATAGTTGTTGTTAATTAAAATTTAACGTATTATTACTATTCAGCAAAATAAGAATGTGATGAGAAAAATATCAAAACATTATCCAACATAAATTTTTATATCTTGATTCACACGAAGAAGTTTATTTTGTAAAATATAACTTATAAAATTGTTAAAAATTTGATTTTAAATTGGTGCTCCATCAAAAGGCGGCAAAACTAGATTTTTTGGAAAATATTTAATTTACCCGAAAAATTAATTTTGTTCTCATACCATGATCTATAAAATCAGTAAGAAGAATGATAATATTATAAAATTTAAAATTTAGTTAATATTATTCATCACATCTAGTTCATAAGTATATTAAAATAATATCTTGTTTATTGAAACTCGGTATTGCGTACAAGACACACTATTGAAGAAGGTCTCTCTAGCATGTAATGCATGCCAAGTCAGTGTTATGTATAGGGAAAGAATCCTTTGGTGTTGTGTATAATATAGGTCAGTTATAAATTGTTCTAAATATATACTTGGTGTTGTGTAAAATTAATTATATTCAAAAAAACCTAAAATTATGTGCAACACTTGCCAAGAATAGTGTTTGCGTATACTACAAGATTAAACGGTGTTGCGTATAGCACAAGCTAATATTAGTGTAGCATACAACAAAGAATATCATAGAAATTAAAAATAATATATCTCATAAAATCTTAGGGTGTTATAAGTATTTTCTTTCCACATGTGAATTATATATTGTATTTTTCATGATGATTATAAATTTAGGCTCAACCCTGGAAAATAAAACATATCTTTAGGCATTCAAGATGATTATATGGACCATACTATACATTCCATCCATGGTCCATTTAACTTTTGTTGTTTCATACCATTATCTATTGATTTTTTGTATTTAAATTTTATATAATTTTCTATCAATATGTTTATTATAAATTCCTTGTTGGATTGTATTAGAAATATATTATATTATTTAATGTATTTTAATACATTTATTTAATTCTAATTTATGATTTTATATTATAAACAAAGTTAATACAGACCATTCATGATATTTTAATATAATATGTTCTACTTACCAACACATGGCTTACTGGAGGTCGGTATTGGAGTGTCATTCTATATCTTCCATCACTATGGTACTTTGGGAGGGAGTGGTTCATGATAGTTAATCTAATTTTATTCTTTAGTGAATATTTGTATATATCATTATCATTACAGTGAATATGATATTAGCTTTAATTTTTATTATCTTCTTGAGGATTAGAAGATAGGTTTTATGTATGATGTATATAATAATGATACACATTTACATGATATATTTGTGACATTATATGGATGATTTATGAACATGTTGTTAATATATATTTGTTTCCAATGATACTAAACCATTAATGTTTTATAGTTTATGTAATGTTAATAAAATTCATATTCATATAATAATATGTAGTATATATGTATGAAATGTATGTGACACTATAGTTAGAATCATAGGTATGTATAGTAGATTAGAAAAAAATTGTGCCAGTACATATGAAATTTTATTTTGCAGAATAATTCTCTATGATATAGTTATTAATGTAGTGTGTTTTTTCTAGTAAAACACCATTATATTTATTCAATAATTCCTAGAGGATATTTTATAGATAAATATGGAGGTAATAAATATGGAAATTGTTTTTTCATTATGTCATATGATTATTATGGGGAATAAATAGTTTTCCCTTACTGGGCACCTGGTTTAACACTCCTAGGGGATATCTTTGGGTAAATTAAAATTCCATTAAAAACAATCATGATTTATTTAAATAGTTGATGATCATGGATAAACTACGATGGACAAGAGGTTCCATATATTGTAAATAAATTTTCATGATTTAGACTTTGTATAATTTTTTTTTTATGATCTCCCACTATAGTAATTGTTTGTGACACTATGTTGTTTGACATTATACAATATATGAAACTATTCAGATACATGTTATTTGTTCATTTTATAGAAAATGTAATGTTTTTCATAGTGTGAAAATAATTGAAATTTTAACTAGAGGGAAAATTATTGTGATTATAACTAATAAACAATAATGATATATGATAAAATATGAAAAAATATGTTAGCTTCCTTATGTATCCAACAATGGGAATATGAAATTTTTTAAATAATTATTTGTTATTTACTATATAGAAGATAATTAAATACTTTCATCCCTCTAAAAAGGATTGATGTGGAACCAATGGTAATATCTAAAATGAATAGTTTGATTATTTTAATGAGGAAATTAATTTTACAGTTTTATGTATTTACAATTAATTCAAAATTATTCGTATAGAAATTGTTAATTATCTATGTCAATTCCCAAATCAAAAGTTTTACTCTTATACTGAGAATATGGATATGTCTTTATGATCTCATATGTGTAATTATTAGTGTTATTTTTTTTATGAGTTATGGAATAGTTAATAGTAATTGTGTATCAATTATATTATGGTTTTATGAAACAATAATCACATAATTATTTCTCTAAAATTGTTTTGGATTATGTATTTGAAAACATATTTCGAATTGTACCAGTTACTATGAAAATTTATTTACTAGTACTATGAATATTTTTACTAAGGATTAAAATATAATTTAAATATGTTATGAAAATAATAATATTTTTGTGACCATGAATAATTTTTATTCATTTTAAATTAAATTTATTTTTTCCATATTTGATAAAGGTAATTAATTTTTTATGAATGGAATATATAAAATATGATCTAAATTTATTTGAGGAATAATGATTGTGTCGTTATTTGGAATAATATTTCTTTTAATTTATAGATTAAAATTTGTTTCTGATACCAATATTTTTTTATAAGTTTATTTTTTTTATCATATTCTATATAGAATAGATATCTTTTGTGGTTTTATGTTATTGTATTTCCATATGTTTTGAATCATTTAAAATTTTTAGGTTAAAATATCCATTAGTGTTAGTATATGATTTTATGTCATGTTAAATATTTTATGTTGGATAGTAGGGTTTAAAAATTTATGGTTAATAAGTGATTCATTGGCATGATGATATATTCAGAGATATTTATGGTGATCTTAACAAGTTCCTTTCAATTTAGTATCAAAATAATTTTTTTAACAACATTATACAATTGTAAAGTTATTTTTCAAGGTGATTAATTATATTTTGGGTATTTGTCACATGGTTGATGTATATGCATCCAATAGGTTCAATATTTTAATTAATATTAAATATTATTTTTTAATACATAATTTATGTTTTTGGGGAAATAATTTTAATTTTATGATATCACCTATATAGACAAAAAATATTTAATTCTTACTTTTTATGGAAATTTGTTATATGTAGTTATTTTTTTATAGAATGATATATGTTTAACCATTGGTGTTATTATAGAATTTTTGATGAAAAATACAATACATCATTACAAGAAGGAATTTTCAATTTATTTTTTTATAATATTAGAAAAATATTAAATATTTTTAATTCTAATAGAAAATAAGGATAGATTATTATCCTTTGATGGATTATGGGATCCATTATCAATTGATTTTATTTCTTTAATCTTTGATAATAAATCATTGTATAACATTAATTTAATAAAATGTAAGATTGGGGTGAAAATTTATTAATGGTTGAAAAAAATATCAAATATGTATATATTGTTTTTGTTATTATTCAAGATAGTAAAGTAATGAATTTAATATAAGAATAGTGATTGAAAAATGGTATCTTTTTAAAAATATTTTTGATGAATCAATGGGGTTTTCCCCTCTTTTATTTATTTATTTTTTCTCGTTAACTTTATAATATTCCTTTACTATCTTGTCATTTATTCCCTCTCCCACTCCCCATCATCATTTAATCACATTATATTTAAACCATTTGAAAATTATCAAATAACACTAATGTACTCATTTATGGAATAATAGTTTTATGTTATTCATGATGACATATTTATTTCCATTTCACTCATTTAATCTATAGGGTTTATTAAACCATTTAATTATGCTATTTTCAAAAAATGAATTTTCAAATATCCATTCCTTGATAACCTAGAACTATTTCAAACAGCATGTATTCAATTTATTAAATGGGGGAGAATATAACATCTTATTTTTTTAAAATAGCACACTGTTTGATAGAATATACAAAATGTGGCACCATGACTAAAAGAGCTAATGCATATTAAAATAGTATGATTGTTAAAAAATTGTATAATGAATTGGGTGAAATGAAAGAGATTAAAAACATTATGAAAAATATATAAATATCTATTAAATAACAATTAATTTAATAATGTCGTGAAAATAAGAACTACATTTTTTGTAAGGTAATTTTCATGAAAAATTACATTTTCTTACATAATAGTTTTACATTCATTTTATATGAATGTAATATACTCATATTTTTTTAAAATTTTATAACATTACTTTAACATAATTAAATTTAAATTTCAATGAAAAATGTAAAAATTATACAACTCTAAATTTTTTATAATTTTAGGAAATGTGTGATTTAATAATGAGTAGTGAAAAATTGATTTTTATAGGAAACGTTATTTTTCATACAATAATTTATGAAATACGTATTTTAAATTGAATAAATATAAAATTAGTTCTATTATACTATTAATTTTATAATTTTATTCAATGTAATAAATTGTAATATTTAATTTTGTATGAAAACTTATTTTTACTAAAAAAATTAAGTTTGATGAAAAATTATATTTCACTTACCTTTTTATATAAATTTATTTTCTACCACTAGTAAAAATAAAATAATGAAATTATTAATTCATATTTTGAATCAGAATGTCTACATTTTTTGAATAGTTATTTGATTTTGGGATCATATAAATAGTAACCACCATATTCAATCATTATCATGTTAAATGTGAAATATTTTAATAATGATCAAAACCACTAGATAATGTCACAAACATATCATTATATTTGAAAATAATTTACTTTTTGAGTAAATTATACAATATTTTCCCAAAATTAGATTTTATTTTGGTATAGTTCTCATTTAAAAATTACCATTTTATTATTTTTACTATTCAATATTCTTAAATTTGTCTATATTAACATTATTATATTAATATTCATTAAATCAGGATAAAAATGGTTTTTTGTTATTTAAAAATATTTATTCTAATTTTTAATTAATTAATTATATCAGTGAAATTTATTTTTAATTTAATGTACCAAAATAATTAAGATATATTCTTATAGGACCCTGACATAATATTTTTTAACCTAATAGAGATATAAAACTATTGATTTTAAAATTATAACTAGTCAACTAATTTTGTTGAATTATTTAGTTAGATGTATTTTTTATATAAATAGGACATTTTATCGATGTTTAAAATAATTATAATCTATATTCAAATTTTTGGTGTTTTTAATGTGATGATTAATTATTAGTGGGATAATTGATATTATTTATATTTTCTTGTTAAAACATATTTTGTTAAATTATTTAAAAGTAATAATTATATTTAAATAGATAATGTAAGATGATAAATCGTCTAAAAAATCATTTATTTTCCTTAAATAATTCAATTGTTTTGTTGTGTGTAAAATATTATCCCTTTATGATTTAAAGATTCATTACTATTATTATGGTTGAAATTAGTTAACTGAGGGTTAAACAAGATGATAAGATTTAATAAGCAACATAATTATTTACAAATATTTTTTTGAGATTTAAAAAAAAACATATATTATATTAAAATATAAAACTATTTGGAATCATTTTTACAGATATGACATTTTTTAATTTTAATATTTTATGACATTCAAAGAGTTTTCATCTCTGTTAATAAAAATGGAACTAAAAAATTCTATTAGTTATTCCAATTTGATCCATATATATATATATATAAACTACACCATATCACTTTTAATCTACCTTATCAATAATTTAGATGATGGGGTCTTCTTAAAATACAATTACATATGACCATATGATGATATTAACCTATCACATATAGAATCATTTGTAATTATCTTACTCAAATTCTTTAAATTTAATTCCCCTTAATTTATTTTTAAATATGTATTATTTATATATATATATTTACTTCATTATCCTAAATAAAATGAAATATTATTATTATCTTTAATATAAATCCATTCATTTTATCCCTATTTACAATTAAATTTGAATAGAATATATCGCTCGTCTATTCGTAAGGATTTCCGATTAGTCAAAGTGATACAATTCATTTTACATCTCCATTATTCATATATATGAATATTGATGTATATATTATTTTTACATTATATTAATGAAATTATTATGATTTCTATTTATAATTTCATATAAGTCATATTATATACCAATACATATTATTTGTTTAATTTATAAATAAGATTTAAAATTTATTACGTATATCATATATAAAATTTTAATAATATAGATATATATTATATTTATATAAAAACATTTTTAAATTATTATGTCATAGATGGTATAATAATTATATAGCAATTTAATTCTATTGTTCATTAGTTGAGTGGATGATGATGTATATCTTTTTCTAAAAAGTGGATTATATATCCATGTTTCCAATTATACTACCCCGTTATGATTCAGGATTAGATTTTAAAGTTATGTTATTAATATTCATAAATTAATATTTCCCTGTAATTTATGAAAAAATAGTTCCACTATAGATTCTATCTGAATGTCATGATGTGTTACATGTATCTATAAGGGGTAAGCACATACCTTATTCATCAAATTTACGAAAAATAGTTTTCATAAAATGTAATTATGATATAATTTAAGAGAAAAAAATTGGATATTACTATTTAAGGATATAATGTTTTTTGAAAAAATACAGCTCACCATGCCATGTTTTTGTGGTGAATCCACAATTCTGATGAAGCAATGTGGGAAGCTTATGATTTGATGAGGCAAAATAATCCTCTAATTTTTTATTTGGGTTATATATTCAAGGTAAAAATATTTAGGTGGTTAAAATTTAACACCCTCATATTTTATGACATATTATATAGAAAATAAAATTAATTCATTTGACATAATTATTTATATGGAACACCACATTTAAAAAATTTTGATATAATATTAAAATATTATGATTAATTGAGACAATTATTAGCTAGAAATTTGATAAGTGGGTATAATCTGTACTATATAAATTATAAAATATCAATTATTAAATATTTTTAAAATCAATTAATTATTTTAAAATGGATAGAAATTATAATCTAATCACCAGAATGTAAGATGAGAATAGTTTCTAAAAAATGATTTTATGTTTAATAGGTAATTTTATAAAAAAACATAAATATATTTCTGTGTATTAATGTAATTAAATATAACTATAATATATTCAATACAATATAATAACATTTACCAAATAATTTTTACATTTCATGGAATTAAATTAATACTAATTTTATGTATAAAAATTCATTATCCTAAAAATATATATTCTTTTCCTTTAACTAAATATTTTTGAATTATATTTTTCTTAATATATATTTTATTTTTAAAATATAATCTGTTTATGCAATAAGAATAATAAATATTCATTAATTATGTGAAGACAATTTTAGGTCATAATAATTAGAAATATCAATTAATTCATGTAACATGGATAAATGATAAAATGAGTTCAGAATGTGTTTATCATATTAAATAAGGTTTAAAATATAAAATATATTTATTTATTATCTACAGATTTTTTGTACTTTTAAATTATAATTTATATCTATTATTATTTACCATTATATATCCTCATTACATGAGTAATATGTTATTATATTTTACTATTTTTAAAAAATATATTTGTTTCATATCCCTCCCATATAATTGTATATCATGACCAATCTATTCCTCACAAATCAATTCCATTCTTTCTAAAAACCCATCATAATGATATCCTAATATAAAACCTCTAATGTTAGATTACTTATTTTGATCACAATATAGTCATTTCATGGTTTAAATTGTAATCAGAAAAAGGTTTCTAAATGAATAGGTATAAATCATAACCATGTACAATCAATTTTCTATCTTCCTTAACTCTTGAAAATATATGACATCAATTTTAAAATATATAATGAATAGTATTAAATTTATAAATTTTTTTATGATAATATATCAACCATTTTCTCCTCATTTCCTTCAAATGGGAAAATAAATCTCTTTCGTATGCGTTTATTTATGACACCACATAACAATATAATTCATATTCCATCACCGTAAATAATATTATATTATTATAAAGAATTTCTTATTTACATATCAAATTTATTAAAAACTTATTCTTATGATATTATAATATTGTTACTTCCTTCTTACATTTCAATCAGTTGGGATATGATAACATTGCTCAGGCAGATTTTTAAACTACCTCCTCTACAATGCTATGTGATACATATTTTATATGGAATCAATCTGGTATGTAAAAAATTATTCATATATATATATATATTATTTTAATGATATATAAATTGTTTTATAACATATAATTGTAATTTACCAATTTATATTTGAATCAATAGAAAATTGAAAACCTAACTCGTGCTTTCATATGGTATATTAGCTCCATGGTGTATTTTTTTTATATTTTTTATCACTGCATTATAAGATTTTATTAAATAATGTGTAATATGAATAAATATAAAACATGTGACATGAATAACCATCTTTATACGAGTATAATAAGAACATAACACATTTATCTATTACATCAATTCGAAAAATGCACGCCATACTTTCAAGTTTTTACATAAGTGGTGATATTAATGATGAAAATAATTCATAAATCATAACAGAAATCTACTAAATATAGTTGAATATTATGGTTTATATTATTATGTTTCTATTATATATGTATAGTAAATATATATTTTTTATATATGATATTTGAAATCATATAAGAATTATATGGCTTGAGGTAATGGATTTTGTTTCATAATTATTTCTTTTTGGGATTATAAATTATAAATTCTCATTTATTGAAATGATAAAAATATTAAATTAAAAAACATTTTTTAATATATATTTTTTTCATTCAATTTTCATGTATTAGTACTATTACTCTATCATTGTTACTTAAAATGATATGAAAATATTTCTTAATAAATGTTGATCTTTTTACTTCTTTTGTCTATGGGCATTTCCTTCCATGTCTACTCTATGAATAATTTTTTTTATAAAACACATTACATATATGTGAATAAAAAAAATTCACTATCATTGAAATTATATAAACTTTTTTAAAAATAAATCACTCTATATATAATGACATTTAATTTTTTTTTGAAATTTAAGGACCATGTTTAAGGAATGATTTCCTTAAAATTATATAAAGTGAATGGTTTTTTTACTATTCATACAATTTTATTCATATGAACTTCAATTAAAAGAACCATTGATGATTTTAAATGATATAAAATTTCTCAATATTCTTGGAATATTTAGTAAAATTGTTACAAAAATGAATTGATATTTTATCACATTTTTTAATAATAATTAAAAAGACATTTTAAAGGTATTTTTAACAATGATAACATAAGTCAAGGAATATTAAAATTCATTGGGGATATGCTATTTTTATTCCATCAAGATTTATTTTTGGGAAAACATCATTTGATGATGATTTATGGTTTATTATAGGAAACAAATTTTTTAAAACATGATATAATAAGGTAATTATGAAACAAATATGAAACCTATTTATTTGGAACTATTTTAATGATGATGGAAATAATTTTTTTTAAACCATGTTCAGTTCCAAGTTTTATGATATGATAATATGATGACTCTTTTTTGACGTTGTGGTATAAATATGTGTAGTTTTAATTATTTGTTTGGTTGTATCAGAATTATGTAACCTAAAATGTTGTGAGAAATTATGAAGAAGTGGAGAATATTTTAAGAGATGGTTGATTTAATTAACTAATAATAGAAAACAATGTTTACTTGATTGTTGATTCTCATTTAAGAATATTTAAAATGAATAAATTGGAATTTCCATTATTGGAAATTGAAAACAATTATAACATTTTGATTGAACCATGAGAAGTGATTTTATTTTCTAGGATTTATATAATAGTTTAGTTTGTACATGAAAATTCTTAATTAAAATCAAATGGTTTTATTGATAATAAATTCATATATTGGGATAATTTTTCAAAATTAAATATAAATAAAAATAGAATATTAAATAATATTTATTATTGGAAAATAATTTATTATTATTTGATAATGAATAAAAAATTATTATGGCACACATATTCTAACAGTAATAAGAATATATAATAAAAACAATTTATTGTTGTTCGAGTATTTTATTTATGGTAAAAAAAGGGGAACATATAAAATATCGGTATATATGATAAATAAAATAGAAATAATGGGAATAGATATGAATATACAAAACATGTTTTACAAAATATTGATGTGTGGGTGGGAATTTATATTTTAAAATATATTTTATGATGATTGAGTATTTTAAAATATATTCATAGTTTATTAGAGGATATATAAATGTTTAACTAATTTTCCGTTGTAATTTGAGTTATTTTATATATGGATTACAAATCGATAAAAAATTAATAATTACATGGGAGATATATTTTTAATTTTTAATTATATAGTTTATTAATAGAGAATACCATATTATACTGGTTATATAAAAAAATTTATTTACCCTACATTTAAAAAATGACTTGATAACATGAATATATCATTATTATGTTATTCCATGTTGTTGAATGATCTTATTAATCATATAAATTTATATAGATATTAATATGGAAATTAGTTTTTTATTTTTTCTGTAAATTGATGTGATAACAAATAAGATTATTTAATAATCATTAATACACATTAAAATATTAATTACATTGGAAATAAATAAATTTTTTTGTGTATGATATTATTTGTGTGTTAATGACAATAATTGTAGAGAATAAGGTCATATCATCATGGGAAACCTACTATACCTTTTTATCGTAATGGAATCTTAATATTACATTAAGGGAAAATAATGGTTACTTTTTTTATGATAGTTTATATGATATTTTTCCATATATGATAATTTAATATCCTTTTAAATATTGTGATCAATTTAAATTTGGTGATTAATAATCCTCGAAAATATATGGAATATTTTACAATAAATTTGTTATTTTAACATGAATCAAAATATTTTTCCCCATATTGAATATATTTTAGGACATAAATGTATATTGCAAATGATAAATAAAAAATTTATCATTTGAGGAATAATTATTATTTATATTTGAATGTATTCTTTAAATTTTATATAGATTGATTATAATATTAAAAATTTGATGATTTATGTATATAATGAATATTTGATTCATTATGTATATCAAATATATGACAATTCATTATGAAGAGTGACCCAATAGTGACCCCAAATTAAAAATAGATTGTAGATGATAATTATTATATAAAATAGTAAAGTGGAATAATTATAATCCATGAAGAAAACTTGTAAAAAAAATCAATCGGTTTCCATCAATATATCCTCTTTGGTCTCATATTTCCTATAATATTTTGAATTTTTTAAAATAAATGTAAAAATTTACTATTATATGTATAGAATTGACACATCCAATATAAGGCCACGTCCTTAAACCTTACTTAATCTTGAATTAAATTGAATAATTCACATTGAGGATCTTTTCAAGTTTAGAGTTTTAGAGATTTAGGACCTAGATATTAAATCTCAAATATTACAAAGTTGGAAAATCTACTTAGTTTCCATTTTTTCTATAAAATAAAAACTCCTGAACAAAAGAGTCATGTCTAGTTCCTTGTTTTAGACATCCTGACATTTCCATGATCCCATCCTTAACCCTATTCATCTTTATGTCCTATAAAAACATTTAAAAATGTGGGATGAGCATAAAAATCTCAGTAAGGGATACACAAAGAAGGAAAAATGTTAGTTTCTCAAAACAACAAGTAAACCATGAATACTTTACCAAAGTAATAGTTTTCAACTTTTTGAAGTAGTAAAAACTCTTCACTGAATAAAAGACCATTATTTACACTTTTTTAACCAAAAGATTACCATAAAACCCATATAAAGAACACATAACATATAAATGTAACATGGGACATAAACATACTTAAATGGAATAACCATACGGTCGACTTCCAAAAATACTTAATGGAATAGCCATACGGCCGACTTCTATACACAATGCATTGGAGGTTATAATGTAACCACACGTCCTGGTATTCATGGCACCACCCGTCATATGGTTTATCACGTAACCACCCGTAAAATGTCTAAGTACCATCATTACAGATAAAATATTGAAAATATAAACATTTCAATAACAAAATTTCATTTTCAATCACAATAAGTAATTCTAAGATATTGAATTGGTCAATCCATTTTCAAAATCCATTTCAAAGATATTTTTGAATGAATCATTCCTATACATCTTTGAAGCTTTTAAGAAAATTAAAATTTTAAAACATTAATGTCTATATAAATAAATACTGAAAACCATTTTGAAAACATGGACTTTAAAAAAAATATTTTTAATAATAAATCATTAAAACTTTTAAAATGATATTTTTGTTAAAGAGTTTTTAACAAAATGAGAGACTCTTGAATAAAAATAATTGCAGAATTACATTTTATCAGCGCTTTATAATATAATGAGAATAAATTAATTCATGATATAATATGACAAAGGACAGTATATACACTATATAAGAGTGAATTGTTGCATAACAACAATGAAGTCTCAATGGAAATGTAAATTGAGATGAAATCCATTATAAAGATGGTATCATTAAATTAAAGTTAAATATATCACATAATTATGTGTGAGAAATATAAGTACACCCAATATAAGTGGATATTAAGTGTGAAACAATCAGAGGTCATTCACACATAATCATGGAAAAACAAAACCAATGACATAGATATTTAACTCAATGAAATTAGATTGAGTTATGATTTCCCAAACAAGTTGGTAAGAATTTATCAATGGGATGATTATGTGTAGAAATAGTATATCTATAAAAAGGTTCGTGGAAATTACAACATAGATATTCCACACATAATCTTGGCATAATAAAATCAAGAAGTAGAGGTTTAACCCAATGAATTGAAAGTGGGTCATGAAGTTCCCTTACAGAAATCTGACAGCCTAACGACGTCACTTTAAAATTTAGAAAATGGGTTGATGAGAGAGAAAATGGTATCTCATCACTTGGACATAAATTTAAATAAATAGGGATATATAATAACATATCCCAACATAATATTATGTGAATTAAAAGACATAACAAAAGAAGTCTTTTAAAAAGAGGAGGGTGAAAGGTCCCCTTACCGAGTTGGCTAACTTTCGAAACGTACACCCCATGGAATAAGGGTCATACAATGAAGATTTAAATACCCATTAATGAAATTATACTACCCAAATTGTATAATAATGGGAAGTACATAAACCACTAAATGTAAATAGTGGTAAACATAGCATAAATGTCACGAGAATAAAAGTGAGATGAAAAATCCCTTACGAAAACTTTACAGCCTAATAGCGCCACTTAAAACTTCCAAAAAAGGATTTATGAGATCAAATAGGGTATATTATAATATAAACATAAAAAGTACAGAATGAGGAATATAAAATAACATCCCCAAAAATAAGAAAGATGAGCTAAAAATGAAATGACATAAAATGGAGTACTTAAGTAGAAATAGAGAGGTAGGATCCTTTACGAAAATTCGGCAGCCTAACGACACCACTCAAAACATCCAAAATGGATTGATGAGATCAAATAGGGTCTCTCATCATATGAACATAAAATGTACAGAAAGGGTTATATAAGAGAACATCCCACAAAATAACAAAGAGGAGCTTAAAAGAAGTGACATAACAAGAGTACTTAAAAATAAAGAGAGAGGTAGGATCCCTTACCTCAAGTCCGACTTGTCTTGCTTGTTTTTTTATATTATAAAATAATAAACTTTGGTCAATTTATAATTTCTTAATTAACTCTTTTAAATATTATTATTCAGTTCACATCACATATTATACTGTTATAACAATGGGTTAATAATGTGAGTTCATATTAGACGTTTTAGTCGATGATTGGTACGTGAGTAAAAAATGAAATTTTGTGAAAATGATTGTCCATGTATTTATAAGTAAATAATCTCCAGAATATCATAATGAGTTAAATATCATATATATCGTATAAATATTAATTTTATACTACTCCCAAACATTTGGAGATAAAAAGTAACAAAATGCTCCGTTCATGGAGACGGTAGGTCGTACGTACGCATGAACACTAATTTCATTTCATTTTCATATTAATGGAATTAAAAATAATTAAGAGATATATATATTATGATTCCAGTATAATATATATGTTATATAGGTCACATATGTTCATTAACTTAATTCTTTATACATTCCATGTATTTCATGAACGAGTCACATCACTTGAGGCAGTGGTAGTCCACACATCCTCGTATGAAATTATCGCATTTGCACAACATGAAAAGCATAAAGTCATGTTTTGAATATAAAATTCATAAGCATATAGAAAACATAAATACCATATATATCATATATAAAATATAGTGACATCATAATGGCCACCATGAATGGTGTTAAAAGAATATTGAACAATCTTCGTTTCGTGAGGAAGAAATTCACCATCCATAGAAACAGTATGTTCATTAACCATTAGATGAAGGTGTGTGTAAGTGTATATATAATCCTTAACATAAAAACATCCTAGTATATTTAAGATAATGTTTTTGTTACAAAATATATGAATAAAATTAGTTTAGGGTTTTGGAGAAGCAAAATAAAACAAAAGAACACATGGGAAGACATTACCTTTAAATCGGATTACTCATTTTTATTTGTGCTCAAAGGCTTCCTTGAAAAGGATTCTGCACAAAGTTGAGGTGTCAATGATGAAGTTAGGGTTGTGGAGAGATGAATTGGGAAGGGGTTGTTCGATCCAATGATTTTATAGGTGTGGTTATGGTGGTAGAGGTGGGGGCCTTTTATAAGAGGAGAGGAGGAGCACGTTTAAAATGTTATAAATAATTACTTTATTGTAAAATGCATTTCAAATTTTAAAGGTCCCAAAGGGTTATATTTCTAGGATAAGGTGATAAGGTTTTTAAATCCACCCATCCAATAGGTTTTTGACAAGGTTAGGTCTTATAATTTACATTATCATTTAATTTTATTTAAATCGTTAAATAATGAGGTAATCGCAGCATCATCATAGTGTCATAAATAATTTAATATATTTTGTGTCTAAAAATTATAAAAAAATATATCATGATGTAGGAAATCATTTTATATTTCTAATGAATATTTATAGTCAAAAATATGAATTTTATAACACCATGTAAAAATTGTTTTAGTAAAACAACACATGTTTGTGGCATTTTAACTTTAACTTTAAATAAAAAGTCATTAATGTCATTTTCCTACCAAAGTGGCTCCATGGGGTCCCCAAGTTGACCCATGGATATTATTGGATGTCAATGACTCATCCAATAAGGTTAGGACATGTTTCATGGTCATTTCATATTATTAAAACATTATTTTTACCTTAAATTACACGAAATACCTCTAATCGCGATTAAAAACTTAAAAGTTACTATTCACCGAAAAAAATATTTTAATCCCCTTGAACCACATTTTACATCCTAATAACAAAAATTTATGTCGGATTTTTGAAATTAAAATAACTGAAGTGGTAAAGTTTCACTTAAATGAAAAATCAATTTTTAAACTACCACTTAGTGGTTTAACAATTCATAAAAAATTGATGTTTTTCAGAAAAATACCAAACATTCAGCCTAAGCTATATTTGATATTCCGAATTAAAAAATGATGTCTATTTTAAAAAATTCAAAACATATAAGTTTCATTAATTAATTTCATAATTAATTCCCGTTGTCAAAACAAATAGCGTGTTTTTATGAAACAATATCTATTAAAAGATTGACACTAGTTTAATTCCAATTTCAAAAAGAAATTAATTACAATGACCACTATTGGATTAAAGTGTAAAAATATTTTCTAATTTCACTTTAAATCAATTCAAAAGATTATCTAATCATATAAATAAATTATATTCAAAGGAGTTTTTGAATTAAAATACAACATTTTTCACTATTCATTAAAAAATGAACTTTATCGGAAAAATAACAAAAAATTACAAAAATTAAATTTTTATGTCCCAATTCTAAAGAATAATTTTATTATGTCAAATATAACACATAAAATTGTCAAAAAGTGGATTTAAAAGAGGTTCTCCATCAAAAGGCGGTTAATCGACCTTTTAATGAATATTAGAATGTGTACGCTTAAAATAGGATTCATTCGCATTTTTAATCCTCTAACATTTATTGTAAAAAGTAAAAATATTTAAAAAACATATATGATCATTTTGTATTTAGTTCTGGTTATTACAATGGCTAGGTTTTAACTACCATTTAAAATAAAATTATTTTATTATTAGAGTGCAACGTATGATTCCCAAAAAACTCATTGTTGCGTATTGGGTACGCGATCGAGCATAGCGTTCCCTTTAAATTAATTTTAATATTTTATTCAAAAATATGCATAAATATGAAAATGTGATATTCTTCATTTACCTGGGGTGTTACATCCTTCCCCCCTTTTGGGAATTGCGTCCTCACAATTTTAAAATTGTGCTTGGAAACTTCATTGGAAATCTCACATCAGAACAATAGTCAGTAAAACAATCACTTTAATATAAAGAAAGAGAAGTGCAAAGATCACCCGAGATAACCCATACTAGAATTCCATGTAGGAAAACATGGACATGGCGGAAAAAAGAAAAGGGTCATGTTCTGAGGGAGAGTGAAATGAAACATGTTTAGGAGAAAGTTAACCACAAGAAGATCACAAACTTATGGTGGGTTAAATGGTATTCGATTCCCCAATAGGAAAAGTTAATTTAAATCATTTTTGTATTAAGTTTATTTTCATTGAGGAATTTATTTTTGATCTTAGGGAAACATACTTACTTGTCATGTTGACTTTCAACTTTTACTAGATTTCATAGACAAACTCATACTTTCCCCAAATGATGAGTATTTAGGAAGACTTGTTTACATTAAGAGAGCTATAATCAACATCTAGAGAATCAACTAATCCAAAGAAGAGAACTATATACTTCCCATCTCTTTATAATTTAGTAATAACCAAAACCAAAAAGGTTACTACAAGATCAGATAATCCAGAAAAGGATAACCCTTTATAAAAACAAAATCTATTCTTAATCTCCAAAATTTTTCCAACAAAACCCGAATTTCAACGAAGACCATTCGATAATCATTTTGTCCATAAAATTCATCAAAGTAAACCAAACTAATATTGGAACACAAATACTTTAAGGATTTAATCACATAGTCGTCCATGGTACAAATTAACACTTATCTCCAAATAACATCAGTTGCTCTTAAAGTCTCATATTGAAAAGTAAACAACCTAATCACATATCCTCCATGATAGGTTAATAATTTCCAAAGATAACCCAACATCAACTTATTCAAGATTCATAATATAATCTAACTAAAAGAATTAGTCAGACTAACCAGGGACTTCACGTATTCCAGTGGTAGGAGATAAAAAGTAGTCGCACTTTGGTTGTGGGTTCGATTCCCACAGCTTTGTCCGACGCGATGGGTTGTCACACAGTCTGCATGTTGTCCTTTTTCCAAACAATATAATTCTCAAAACATTCTCCAAAAAGAGATAAAATATTCATAAATAATCATAACATATTTTATCCTCAAGTTTATCTCATGCCTTTAATTTTCCACTATAACATATAGTAACCCATAATTACCTAAAAAGTAAGGATAATATAAACCCTAATGGATACCTGAACTTCCACATCGAGTTGGTTCTCTCGTACAAGATTCATTATAGAACTCTCCAAGGTTCAATTGGTTGATCATGACTCCTGATAGTTGGTTTAGAATAAACATGTGATTTCTCATTGAATCTCCCATTTCATCCACTCTCTTAATCAGAGAACCACCACAGTTTCCTTCAAACACTTTGTCACTTTGGTGCCAGCTAGATCCATCCATTTACTAAAACCAGAAATTTCAGTGTGAGTATATCAATAAAACAATCATGTAATAATGAGTAATATGAACACTCAGATATACTTACAAATTAACTTTATCTAAAAACTGTGACTCCTTCTGAAATGCGCGACATTATGGTAATGTCACTTATGCTTAAAGAATACCCTAACCTATAAAGTTATCTAAACCAACCATTGATACCAACTATAAGGCCCCGACCTTAAACATTACATAATCTTGAATAAAATTGAATAATTCACATTGAGGATCTTTTCAAGTTTAGAGTTTTAGAGAATTAGGACCCATCTATTACATCTCAAAGATTAAAAAGTAGACAAATGTACTTAGTTGCCATTTTTTTCCACAAAATAAAAACTCTTGAAAAAATGAGTCATGTCTAGTTCCTTGTTTTAGACAGCCTGGAATTTCCTTGATCCCATCCTTGACCCTATTCAACTTTATGTCCTATGAAAACAATTAAAAAACTTGGGATGAGCATAAAAAGCTCAGTAAGGGATACACAAAGAAGGAAAACTGTTAGTTTTTCAGAACAACAAGTAAACCATTAATACTTTCCCAAAGTAATACTTTTCATCTTTATGAAGTAGTAAAAACTCTTCACTGAATAAAAGACCATTACTTACACTTTTGTAACCAAAAGATTACCATAAGACCCATATAAAGAACATATAACATATAAAGGTAACATGGGACATAAACATTATTAAATGTAATAACCATATGGTCAACTCCCACACATACTTAATGGAATAGCCATATGTCCAAATTCCATACCCAATGCATTGGAGGTTATAACGTAACCACCCATCCTGGTATTCACGGCACCACCCATCATATGGTTTATCACGGAACCACTTGTAAAATGTCCAAGTACCATCATTACACATAAAATATTGCAAATATAAACATTTCAACAACAACATTTCATTTGCAATCACAATAAGTAGTTCCAAGATATTGAATTAATCAATCCATTTTCAAAAACCATTTAAATGAAATTTTTGAATCAAACTGTCCCATATCACTTTTAATATTTTAATGGAATTAAAATTTTAAAACATTAATGTCCATACAAATAAATACTGAAATCCATTTTGAAAACATGTACATTAAAGATAAATATTTATAATAATAAATCATTAAAACTTTTAAAATGATATTTTTGTTAAATAGTATTTAACAAAATGAGAGACTCTTGAATACAAATAATTGTGGAATAACATTTAATCAGAAATTTATAATATCATGAAAATAAATGAATTCATGATATAATAGGTTAAAGGACAGTGTATACACCATATAAAAGTGAATTGGTGCATAACAACAATGAAGTCTCAATGGAAATGTAAATTGAGATGAAATCCATTATAAAGATGGTATCCTTAAATTAGGGATAAATCTATCACATAATTATGTGTGAGAAATATAAGCACACCCAATATAAGTGGATATTAAGTGTGAAAAAATCATAGGTCATTCACAGATAATCTTGGAAAAACAAAACCCATGACATAGATATTTAACTCAATGAAATGAGATTGAGTTATGATTTCCCAAACAAGTTGGTAAGAATTTATCAATGAGATGATTATGTGTAGAAATATTATATATACACAAAGGTTTGTGGAAATTACATAATAGATATACCACACATAATCTTGTAATAATAAAATCAAGGATTATAGGTTTAACCCAAATAATTGAAAGTGGGTTAATAAGTTCCCTTACAGAAATCTGTCATCCTAACGGCGTCACATTAAAATTCAAAAAATGAGTTGATGAGAGAGAAAATGGTATCTCTTCATTTGGACATAAAATTTACAAAAACAATGATATATAAGAACATATCCCAGAAAAATAGTATGTTAATTAAAAGTCATAACAAAATAAGTCTTTTAAAAAGAGGAGGGTGAGAAGTCCCCTTACCGAGTTGGGTAACTTTCGAAATGTACACCCCATGGAAGAAGGGTCATAAAATGAAGATATAACTACCCATAAATGAAATTATACAAAGCAAAGTTTATAATAAGGGGAAGTACATAATCCACTGAAAGGAAGTAGTGGTAAATGTAGCATAAATGTCACGGGAATAAAAGTGAGATGAAAAATCCCTTACGAAAACTCGGCAGCCTAACAGCGCCACTTAAAACTTAAAAAAATGGATTTATGAGATCAAATAGGGTCTCTCATAATATGAACATAAAAATTAAAGAATGAGGAATATAAAATAACATCCCCAGACATATTAAAGATGATCTAAAAAATAAATGACATAAAATGGAGTACTTAAAAATAAAGAGAGAGGTAGGATCCCTTATGAAAATTCGGCAGCCTAACGGCACCACTCAAAACATCCAAAATGGAATGATGGGATCAAATAGTGTCTCTCATCATATGAACATAAAATTTACAGAAAGAGGAATATAAAATATCATCCCCCAACATAACAAAGAGGAGCTTAGAGTACTTAAAAATAAAGAGAGAGGTAGGATCCCTTACCTCAAGTCCGACTTGTCTTGCTTGTTTCTTTATATTCCTGAATAATAAACTTTGGAAAATTTATAATAGCTTAATTACCACTTTTAAAGATTATTATTCAGTTCATATCACATATTATAATTTTATAATAATTGGTTAATAATATGATTTCATATCAGACGTTTTTGTCGATGTTTGGTACATGAGTCAAAAATGAACTTCTTTGAAAATGATTGTCCATGTAGTTATAAGTAAATCATCTCAAGAATAGTATTAATGATTTAAATATCATATATATCCAGTAAATATTCATTTTATACTACTCCATAACATTTTTAGATAAAAAGAAATGAAATGTACCGTTCATTGAGACGGTAGGCCGTACACACGCATTAACGCTACTTTCATTTCATTGTCATGTTAATGGAATTAAAAATAATTGAGAGATATATATATTATAATTATGGTATAATATATATGTTATATAGGTCACATATGTTCATTAATTTCATTCTTTATATATTCAATGTATTTCATGAACGAGTAACATCAATTGAGGGGGCGGTAGTCCACACTTCCTCGTATGAAATTATCGCATCTGCACAACAAGAAAATCCAAAAGGCATGTTTAAATAACAAATTCATAACCATATAGAAAACAGAAATAAAATATATATCATATATAAAATATATTGAAATCATAATGGCCACCATGAATGTTGTTAAGATAAGATTGAACAATCAACGTTTTGTGAGGTAGAAATTCGCCATCCACTGAAACAGTATGTTCTTTAACCATTAGATGAAGGTGTGTGTAAGTGTAGCTAGAATATTTCACATAAAAACATCATATTATATTTAATATACAGTTTTTGTTACCAAATAAATGAATAAAAAGTGTTTATGTGTTTGGAGAAGCAAAATTAAACAAAAGAACACAAGGGAAGACATTACCTTTAAATCGGGTAACTCTTTTTTATTTGAGCTCAAAGTCTTCTTTGGAAAGGATTATGCACAAATATTGTTGAGCAATGTATTGTTTTTAAACAAATCAAAATAATGTTTTTTTAAAGGGGGAGATTATTTTAAATAATACTCTGTCTCTTTATGATGATTTTGATGCTCACAAATACCCTTAATTATTTACTAATTATTTCGTTGAGTATTTTGCAGGAATTTATTTTATATAACGAGATTCTATACTTCATTTATTCCGAGATCAATTTTAGCGCGTTCTGGAATCACTGTAGCGCGAGATCAATTTTAGCGCGTTCTGGAATCACTGTAGCGCGAGATCAATTTTAGCGCGTACTGGAATCACTGTTCATACCCTACGTTGATGAACGTAACGTATGGATGAAAAGTTTACTTTTTATGTTATTTTGAAACGTATGGTTAATGAACCTTACGTTGTTGAAAAGTATGGAAGAAGAACATTACGTTTGGAAGGAACCTTACGTTTTCGTTGTTGAAAAGTATGGAAGAGAAACCGTACGTTAGTTTTCAGTGTTGAGTTTGTTTCTCAAAAGTATGGATCATCAACCTTACTTTTATAATCAACCGTACGTTCTTTGGAGAGTTGAAGCAAGACAAAGTATGGATGATCAACCCTACGTTTGAATGCTGAAGAGAAAGTATGTATGTTCAACCTTACATTCTGAACCTTACGTTCTGAACCTTACGTTTGTGAACCCTACGTTTGGAGCCACGTCATCAACCCTACGTTTGGCGTCGGGATATTTTTGACAGACGATATTTCCTTTTGAATTAGTCAATCAAGCGGATTATTAGGCGGATTTCGAGCTGATTCTTAAATACGACTTTGACTGAATCAAAGACGATTTACAACGGATTAATGTTTGATTTAAACGGAGCTTTTTATGCCGATTCTTCAGGGGAGTTACAACGGCTTTGTTATTTCATTTAATATCGCGAATCTAAAGGAGATTTTCATGGATCTATTTATGCGGAAGATTTTCTCATATTTGAATATGTTTATGTTCTATCTTGGAAACTTCGGAGATATATATATGCACGGGAAAGTGTGTGAAATAGAGAATGATTGATCTTTTTTTTTGACGAGCAAGAAAACAGAGGCTGTGTGAAAGCGTTCTTTTCTGGTGATCAAGAAGAAGCGTAAGACCTTTATTACTGAAAGAAGATTTTGATAGCAGATTCACGTGTTCTACATCGACTACCTGTTGTGAATCTACTGCTGCTGAAGTTGTGAAGTTTCTGGTAATATCTATTGCAACTAGATCGACTCAGAACTGTTTTGATTACGGATCTTTATTTTCTGAAGACGACGATCTATCTACTGTCAATTGCATTCTGTTGCAATTGTGAAGAACAACTGGAGAAGTGTTTCTTTATCGAAACCCTTTTATTTTTTGAGTGATCAGCTTCTCGTTCTAAGCTGTGTGGGTTCGTGTTTGAACCAGGAAGGCTGTGTTTGCCTGAATCTTGTAAAG
Organism: Viscum album; assembly: GCA_963277665.1. NCBI lineage: Eukaryota > Viridiplantae > Streptophyta > Magnoliopsida > Santalales > Viscaceae > Viscum > Viscum album. The sequence goes on along the minus strand of OY728152.1, from coordinate 1,175,841,206 downwards.
GTGTCAACTGCCTGTACTCAGTTGTGGACGGGTCTGTGGAAACGAGGACCAGATAGTGAAAATCGCCAAGCTCGTGGATTTGAGCGTTGGTGGAGTGGACTAGGGGCCTTCTGTTCCCCGAACCACTATACATCCGTGTGTTCATGCTTTTACTTTTTCCGCTGCATATTTAATCGTGCAAAAGCATAGTGAACAGAATTTGTCTAAATTGAAGAGATTGTAATAATTTGAAAAAGACACAATTCACCCCCCTCTTGTGTATAATCCGTAGATTCAGATCCAACAATTGGTATCAGAGGAGGAGCTTCTTATTTCTAAAGTCCTATCAAGCTAGATGTATTTAAAGATTATACATAGTGTATCATGGCTGATATGAGAGAGGGAATGTCAATGGTCAGAGCACCTTACTTTAATGGAGACAATTATGGCTGCTGGAAATCACGTATGATTATTTATCTGAAAAATCTTGGTTACAGAGTCTATTCAAAGATTCTGACTCCCTATGAAATTCCTGAAAATCCCGATACATGGAGTGCTGCTACAGAGGCTGAGTATGACATAAATTCAAAAGCTATGAATGAAATCATCTGTGGTCTAGGACCAGACGAATTTAACAGAGTATCTCAATGACCGACTGCATATGAAATGTGGCAAACAATAGCTGTTGCTTATGAAGGAACAGATAATGTAAGACAGATGAGATATGCAACTGCTAAGTTAAAATTCGATACTTTCAGAATGATTGAAGGAGAGAGCATCACTCAGATGAATGGAAGATTGACAGAAATTGTCAATAATATAACAGCTCTAGGAGAACCAATCAAGCAGGCTGATCAAGCGTTGAAGGTACTGAGAGTACTTCCTACTCGATGGAATGGAATCTCTGCAGCAATCAGACAATCAACTTCTGTTAAAGATCTAACTATGAGAGAACTGATTGGTACACTGATGATGTACGAAGCTGAAATTCAAGATGAGGTAAATGAGCATAAAATCTATATAAAAAGGGAAAATACTGCTTTGAAAGTGACTTCTCAACAAAAGGATAGAAAGATGAAGAACAAAGAAGTGAGTGCTAAATCAGAAAGCTCTGATTCTTCAAATTCGGATGAAGAACTGGCACAGCTAGCAAGAAAATTCAGAAAGTTTTATAGTAAGAAGAAAGACTTCAAGAAATCCTTTAAAAAGGATAGCAAGGAAGTGAGATGTTATGAATGCAAAAAGATGGGACATATCAGACCAGATTGCCCAAAATTGAGAGATTCAAAGAAGAAGAAATTCTTCAAAAGAGATGATTATGAGCAGAAAGACAAGAAAGCTATGAAAGCTACTTGGAGTGTTTCTGAAGACTCAAGTAATTCTTCTGAATCAAGCTCAGAGAAGGAGGAAGCCAATTTAAAAGCAAATATGTGTTTCATGGCTGAAACTGATGAGGTACACTCATACTATTCCTCTGACTCAAATAATGAATCAAACTCTGAAACAAGCTTCTCAAATAAAAAACTTGCAGCTTACTGCAATATGCTTGAAGAAAGGTATGACTCATTATTTAATAAATATAAATCTATAAAGAACTTGTACAAAGCTATTTCAGATGAGAGAAATGCTTTGCTAAAACAACATAAGGAATTAATTGACAAATACAATTCTGCTGAATCAAATAAAATTAATTTTGAATCAAAAATAAAAACTCTACAGGATGAAGTAGAATCTTATAAAACGGCTGCATTAATTTTTACAAAAGGAGAAAACACCTTAAATGAGATACTTGGAAAAACTGTAATTAAAAAGGAAAGGTTTGGAATTGGAAGTAAAGGAGAAAAACCTAAGTTATACAAAAATTATTTTGTTTCTAGCACTAAACAGGTTATTTGTAACTACTGTGGAACAAGAGGTCATATAGCTAAAAACTGTTTTCTAAGACAACCTCAGATATGTGGAATTAAGAAAGCTTATATTTCCAACGATCTATATGATTCAATCAATTTTAAGAAAACAAAGCAAATCTGGATACCCAGATCACTGCTTGCTAACACTCCTGGACCCAACAAAATATGGGTACCAAAGCAATTTGTTTGAATGTCTTTGCAGGTAGCAGGTCACCAAAGAAAGAAAAAAATATGGTATATGGACAGTGGCTGCTCAAGACACATGAGTGGAACTTCAGCTAATTTCTCTTCTCTTACTCGAAAGGAAGGATGACTTGTCACCTTTGGTGACAATGCCAAAGGAAAGATTATTGGTATTGGAACAGTTGGAGATCCAGAGACAGTCTCAATCAACAAAGTACTTTATGTACAAGGGTTAAAACACAATCTGATAAGTATCTCTCAACTCTGTGATGATGGATACACTGTTGATTTTACTAACAATAGTTGTACTGTTTCTAAAGATAAACTGTTTAAGTTTAGAGCACCCAGAACTGATAATGTTTATACTTTGGATTTGTATTCCTTGTGTAAACAACAAGTAAACTGCTTAACTGCTAATATAAGTGAATCCTGGATCTGGCATAGAAGACTTGGTCATTGCAATATATATGCTTTACATAAATTATCTAAGAAACATTTAGTTTCTGATTTGCCTAGTCTCAAATTTGAAAATGACAGATTCTGTGATGCATGTCAGCTTGGCAAGCAACACAAATCATCATTCAAATCTGTTAATAAAGTTTCTACAACTAAACCTCTAGAACTTATCCATATGGATTTGTTTGGACCCTCAAGAGTAGCAAGTTTAGCTGGTAAATTATATGTTTATGTATTAGTTGATGATTATTCTAGATTTACTTGGATTTTCTTTTTGAAATTTAAAAGTGAAGCTTTTAGTTTATTTGAAGGTTTTTGTAAATCTATTCAAAATGAAAAAGGTTTTAATATAATCTCATTGAGAAGTGATCATGGTGGAGAATTTGAGAACCAGGAATTTAGTTCCTTTTGCTCAAACATGGGTATTAAACACACCTTCTCTGCTCCAAGAACACCTCAACAAAATGGGATTGTAGAAAGAAGAAATAGAACTATTCAAGAAATGGCTAGAACTATGTTAAATGAATATAGCCTACCTATATATTTCTGGGCAGAAGCTGTTAATACAGCTTGTTATATAATGAATAGAATTTTAATAAGACCTATTTTGAAAAAGAAACCCTATGAACTATGGAATAACAGAAAACCTAAAGTAAATTACTTTAAAGTTTTTGGATGCAAGGTTTACATCCTGAATACCAAAGATAATCTTGGTAAATTTGATCCAAAATCTGATAAAGGTATTTTCTTAGGATATTCTGCAACCTCCAAAGCTTATAGAGTATATAATAAAAAGTCAAGGATTGTTGAAGAATCAGTTCATGTGAAATTTGATGAATCTGATCCTTTTGAGAAAAGGATAGAACAAATAGATGAACCTGATTCTAATGAAAACATGAGACCTGAGAATTTAAAGAATGATTTTGAAAATGATATAAAAGAAATTCAGTCCAGTTCAGAAGAACATGATACTGAAGAGCCTTTGAATGTAATGCCTAGACAGTCTAGAACCTTAAAGAATCACCCTTTAGAATCTGTGATAGGTGACTTAGAGACTGGTATTCAAACTAGAAGAAACTTTGGAAACATAGTTGAATTCTCTGCTTTCCTATCCCAACAAGAACCTAAGACCATAGAAGAAGCCTTAGATGATGAGAGCTGGGTAATAGCAATGCAAGATGAATTGAACCAGTTTAAGAGAAATAAGGTTTGGGAATTAGTTGAAAGACCACATGATTATCCAGTAATAGGAACTAAATGGGTCTTTAGGAATAAACAGGATGATCAAGGGATAATAACTAGAAATAAAGCAAGATTAGTAGCTAAAGGATATAATCAAGAAGAAGGAATAGATTATGATGAGACCTTTGCACCTGTAGCCAGGTTAGAAGCCATTAGAATCCTTTTAGCCTATGCATCTTATATGAATTTTAAATTATTTCAGATGGATGTTAAATCTGCCTTTTTAAATGGTTATTTAATGGAGGAAGTTTATGTTGAGCAACCTCCTGGTTTTGAAAATTCTCAAAAACCAGATTCTGTTTTCAAACTTACTAAAGCTCTTTATGGCCTTAAACAAGCACCAAGAGCTTGGTATGAAAGACTAAGTTCTTTTCTTTTGAAAAATGATTTTACTGTTGGACTAGCAGATCCAACACTCTTTAAGAAAACTGTGAAAAATAATGTTTTGTTGGTACAAATTTATGTTGATGATGTAATTTTTGGATCGACCAATAAAATTATTTGTCATGAATTTTCAGAATTAATGCAAAAAGAATTTGAAATGAGTATGATGGGAGAATTAAATTTCTTTTTGGGTCTTCAAATATTTCAAAAAGATTTTGGAAATGTTTTAAATCAATGCAAATACATTACTGATTTACTTAAGAAATTTGGGCTTGAAAACAGCAAGACATTTACAACTCCTATGTGTACTAATATAAAACTTGATTTGGATGAAACTGGAAAATCAGTGGACAACAAGTTATATAGAGGTATGATTGGTAGTTTGTTATATCTTACTGCTAGTAGACCAGATATAATGTATTCAGTATGTCTTTGTGCTCGATTTCAATCAAATCCCAAAGAATCCCATTTAACTGCTGTTAAACGAATTTTTAGATATTTAAAAGGTACTATTTATCAATCTCTGCTTTATCCAAAAACCTCTGATTTTAATTTAATTTCATATTCAGATGCTGACTTTGGAAGCTGTAGATTAGATAGGAAGAGTACTTCAGGAACATGTCACTTTTTAGGAAAGTCTTTAGTATCATGGTCTAGTAAGAAACAACACTCAGTTGCCCTGTCAACAGCCGAGGCAGAATATGTGTCTGCAGGTAGTTTCTGTGCACAGGTGTTGTGGATGAAAAACACTCTTATGGACTTTGGATTAAATTTCAATAATACGCCTATTTTATGTGATAATACTAGTGCAATTAATATTTCAAAAAATCCTATTAGTCATTCTAGAACTAAGCACATTGATATAAGACATCACTTTTTAAGAGATCATGTGTTAAAAAAGGATATATTTTTAGAATTTGTAAATACAGAAAATCAATTAGCAGATATTTTTACTAAACCACTTCCCACGGCAAGGTTTGAATTTATTAAGGGGGAGTTAGGTTTATTTAATTTTAAATAGTTTCTTTTTAATCTTATTCTGTTTTCGAATTCTGTTTAATTTTCTGTTTCTCGCTATAAGTTATTTTATTTTGTTTTAAATAAAAGTAATGATTAGTGATTACACGGGAATCAAGGCTGTCAGAACCGTTTCACCTTCTAACCTGTTTTCACCTTTTTCGGAAACCCTTTCGAAAACCTAAAACCGCACATCTGCTCCAAAACCCTTTTCTGAATCTTCAAACCCTAAACTTACGAACCTTCAGAAATCGTTGTTGAAATGGCAAAGACTAAGCGTCCATATGAAGCCGAGAGCAGTGCTGCAAAGAAATCTAATGTAGTTGGTCGGAAGATACTGCAAGGTAAAGTCATCGATTTAGAATGGCTGTTTGAAACTAATTTGCTGTTGAAACAAGCGTTGTCGTTTCAAGGCCTTGAGCAAGCTTTTAATAGTGAAAACTCTGAGTTTCTTTATGAGGCAGAAATGAGACATTTCTTTAGATCTGTTCAGTTTAGCCTTGGAGATACGGAGGATAGTTTATTGGCTCAAATAGAGGATAAGGACTTTTCCATATCATCTGTAGAGATAAGTCAAATTCTTAACTGCCCTCATGAAGGAGTTTTTCATTTCGATTTACGGAATATTGGAGATTCTGTACATAAGTCTGAAGACATTATGTCTTTTCTGTTTGGAACCAAAGTAATAAAGAAGATGTTTATTAAAGATTTGGAGCCTGATCAGAAAATCTTGGTAAAGTTTGTTCAGACTGGTTTAGCACCAAGGATGGCTGAGATGGAGAAAATTCTGTACCCTGACATGTATATAATGTATCTTTTGATGAGTGATATTAAGTTTAATTTTCCTCGATTTATGATAAGATATCTGAGATACTGCTGTCAGAGTGAAGCAAGAATGACCTTTTTCCCATATGGAAGGTTCATTTCTTTGTTGTTGTTTAAAAGAGGAATGATCAGATTGGTAAGTGCTGGGGTGAAATGTCACCACAGTAATGTTTTTAATGCTGGAACTTTGAGGAAAGTCGGATACTTCTGGAGCACAATTAAAGGAAAACTCTTACCTGTTGGAGCTGAGGAAGACTCGGAGAGTGCTCAGGCTCAACCTGCTAAGTCCAAGGAGGGACAAGCAGAATCAAGGGTTAGTACAGTGGCAAGGAGAATTCGCTTTGAGATGGAGGAAGTTGAGGAAGAGAGAAGTCAAGAAGGACTTCAATCTAGAAGGAAGAGGTCAATTGATGAAGAAATTATCTCTCCTGTCTTGAAGTCTTCTGAACCTGTAATTTCTTATTCCTTTGTGAGAGAAGCTGTTGTGGAGCAGACTGCACCGATAGAGGAACCAGTAGCTCAACCGGAAATTCAGCTAGAACCTCAAACTACTGCTGTGGCTGTTGAAGAAGCAATTCCACAAGAACAACTTATGGAGGCAGTGCCTGGTGAAGAAGTGGCCCAACCTCAAGAAGTTCATGAAGATATTGTTCTTGATCATTCAGTAGAAGTCAGAGAGACTACTGTTCGTGATGAACACACTTCTGAAATTAATACAGAGGTACTTCAGGAAGATTTTTCAGTGGAAGAGTTTCAGGCTTCAAAGAATAGTTCAGTGGATCAACCTTTTCAGGACAAAGAACAATCAGATGCAGATTCTTTACCCCTTGTCCTGCTTCGTCAATCTGATTCTGGACATGAGAATCAAGCACAGGGTGCCCCTGATTCGAGAAAAGAAGAAGTTGTTGAGTTATACAAGCGTATTTCTCAGTTAGAATCTGAGAATGTTAGTCTCAGAAGTTCTCTGAACTTGGAGCAGTTAAAGTTTCAGAAGCTGAAAGAATCTACTGTTTCAAGACAGGAAGTAGATTTGTTTAAGACTGATATGTTGCATGCTGTTGATCAGTTGAAATCAGAGATGGTAACGAAAGATGATTTGGCTGAGATGAAAATTTACATGGAGAATAAATTTGAATCTGTTGCAAATAGTGCTGTGAGTGGATCAGGTTCTTCACCTGATTTGATTCGAAGATTTCAAGCAATTACTGGAGCACTGAGCAATATGAGTGACAGATTACACGATCTTCAGTGTAATAGTGCCCCTTTGTCAGTTTTGCTAGATAATCAGAAATTTTTGGTAGATTAGTTGACATCTGGAGAGCAACCGATTAGGATTCTTTTGAATCAGTTATCAGAAAAGCTGGCTCTTTTTGTTGAAAAAGAAGAAAGAATGCATGAGTTTTTCAGAGTTAATTTGATTGAAGATATTCATATGACTCAGGAGAACAGAGATCTTATCATCAAGTTAGGAGATGGGATGATGAAGAGGCTCAGAGAACAGTTTACAGAGATCAAGACCGCAATTCAAAGGAGATAGACACCTTTTTCCCTGTCTTATCCCTACACCTTGATTCCTCTGTATATCACTGTCGTTTTTATATAATAGCTTGTGAATGAAAATTCTTTTCTTATCTTTTTTTGTTTTATTATTTATTGATTTATGATTAAGTTAGCCAGTATACGAAATTCACTTATTCATACACAGTTAATTATAGCATTTACTTATAGTCCAGTGCAATATTGAATGTGTTCAAATCCGTAATTTTTCATTCTTTTTGATATCACAAAAAGGGGGAGAATTTGGATAAACACAACATTTAAATTCATTCGTTTCCTATGAAGAAATTTGGATATATAGGAGCATTTGGATATATACGACATTTATCTTTTATCTATTTGAAAATTTATTTTTATGGGAGTTATGGGGGAGAAATTTTAGTTATGGGGGAGAAATTTTATAGTTAAATATTGTTTTAATCCTTTCAAAATTCTAAAATTTTATAAAACTTTTTTTTCAATCAAGATTGCAATTAAATTAGTTTTATTATTTTATGGGTTTTGTGATCATCAAAAAGGGGGAGATTGTTGAGCAATGTATTGTTTTTAAACAAATCAAAATAATGTTTTTTTAAAGGGGGAGATTATTTTAAATAATACTCTGTCTCTTTATGATGATTTTGATGCTCACAAATACCCTTAATTATTTACTAATTATTTCGTTGAGTATTTTGCAGGAATTTATTTTATATAACGAGATTCTATACTTCATTTATTCCGAGATCAATTTTAGCGCGTTCTGGAATCACTGTAGCGCGAGATCAATTTTAGCGCGTTCTGGAATCACTGTAGCGCGAGATCAATTTTAGCGCGTACTGGAATCACTGTTCATACCCTACGTTGATGAACGTAACGTATGGATGAAAAGTTTACTTTTTATGTTATTTTGAAACGTATGGTTAATGAACCTTACGTTGTTGAAAAGTATGGAAGAAGAACATTACGTTTGGAATGAACCTTACGTTTTCGTTGTTGAAAAGTATGGAAGAGAAACCGTACGTTAGTTTTCAGTGTTGAGTTTGTTTCTCAAAAGTATGGATCATCAACCTTACTTTTATAATCAACCGTACGTTCTTTGGAGAGTTGAAGCAAGACAAAGTATGGATGATCAACCCTACGTTTGAATGCTGAAGAGAAAGTATGTATGTTCAACCTTACGTTCTGAACCTTACGTTCTGAACCTTACGTTTGTGAACCCTACGTTTGGAGCCACGTCATCAACCCTACGTTTGGCGTCGGGATATTTTTGACAGACGATATTTCCTTTTGAATTAGTCAATCAAGCGGATTATTAGGCGGATTTCGAGCTGATTCTTAAATACGACTTTGACTGAATCAAAGACGATTTACAACGGATTAATGTTTGATTTAAACGGAGCTTTTTATGCCGATTCTTCAGGGGAGTTACAACGGCTTTGTTATTTCATTTAATATCGCGAATCTAAAGGAGATTTTCATGGATCTATTTATGCGGAAGATTTTCTCATATTTGAATATGTTTATGTTCTATCTTGGAAACTTCGGAGATATATATATGCACGGGAAAGTGTGTGAAATAGAGAATGATTGATCTTTTTTTTTGACGAGCAAGAAAACAGAGGCTGTGTGAAAGCGTTCTTTTCTGGTGATCAAGAAGAAGCGTAAGACCTTTATTACTGAAAGAAGATTTTGATAGCAGATTCACGTGTTCTACATCGACTACCTGCTGTGAATCTACTGCTGCTGAAGTTGTGAAGTTTCTGGTAATATCTATTGCAACTAGATCGACTCAGACCTGTTTTGATTACGGATCTTTATTTTCTGAAGACGACGATCTATCTACTGTCAATTGCATTCTGTTGCAATTGTGAAGAACAACTGGAGAAGTGTTTCTTTATCGAAACCCTTTTATTTTTTGAGTGATCAGCTTCTCGTTCTAAGCTGTGTGGGTTCGTGTTTGAACCAGGAAGGCTGTGTTTGCCTGAATCTTGTAAAGGTGTCAACTGCCTGTACTCAGTTGTGGACGGGTCTGTGGAAACGAGGACCAGATAGTGAAAATCGCCAAGCTCGTGGATTTGAGCGTTGGTGGAGTGGACTAGGGGCCTTCTGTTCCCCGAACCACTATACATCCGTGTGTTCATGCTTTTACTTTTTCCGCTGCATATTTAATCGTGCAAAAGCATAGTGCACAGAATTTGTCTAAATTGAAGAGATTGTAATAATTTGAAAAAGACATAATTCACCCCCCTCTTGTGTATAATCCGTAGATTCAGATCCAACAAATATGAGGATTCAATGATGAATATAGGGATGTGGAGAGATTAAATGGTCAGGGTTTGGCCGATCCAAAGGATTAATAGGTGTGGTTAAGGTGGTAGAGGTGGGAGCCTTTTATAAGAGGAGAGGAGGGACACTCTTAGAAAGTTATAAAATATTACTTTATTATAAAATGAATTTCAGATTTTAAAGGTCCCAAAAAGTTATATTTATAGGATAAGGTGATAAGGTTTCTAAATCCACCATTACAATAGGTTTGTGACAATTTTAGGTCTTATAATTTACATTATCATTTCATTTTATTTAAATCGTTAAATAATGAGGTAATCGTTGCATCATCATGGTGTCATAAATAATTTAATTTATTTACTGTCTAAAAATTATAAAAAAATATCATGATGTGGGAAATATTTTTATATTTCTAATGAATATTTATAGTCAAGAATATGACTTGTATAACACCATGTAAAAATTGTTTTTGTAAAACAACACATGTTTGTGACATTTTAAGATTAACTTTAAATAAAAAGGTATTAATGTCATCTTCCTACCAAAGTGGCTCCATGGGGTCCCAAAGTTGACCCATGGATTATTTTGGTCGTCCATGACTAATCCAATAAGGGTAGGACATGTTTCATGGTCATTTCATTTTATGAAAACATTATTTTTACCTTAAATTACACTAATTACCTCTAATCGATATTAAAAACTTAAAAGTTACTATTCACCAAAAAAATCATTTTAATACCCTTGAACCACATTTTACATCATAATGACAACCATGTATGTTGGATTTTTTAAATTCAAAAAACATAAATGGTAATGTTTCATTTAAATGAAAAATCAATTTTTAAACTACCACTTAGTGGATTTACTATTCATCAAAAAATGATGTTTTTCAGAAAAATACCAAAAATTCACCCTAAGAAATATTTGATATTCCGAATTAAAAAATCATGTCTATATTACAAAATTCAAAACATATAAGTTGCATTAATTAATTTAATAATTAATTCCCGTTGTCAAAACAAATAGCATGTCTTTAAGAAACAATCTCTATTAAAAGATTGACACTACTTTAAGTGCAATTTCAAAGAGAAATTAATTTCAATGACCACTATTGGATTAAAGGGTAAAAATATATTCTAATTTAAATTTAAAACCAATTCAAAGGATAATATAATCATACAAATAAATTAGATTAAATGGAGGTTTTGAATTAAAATACAACATTTTTCACTATTCATTAAAAAAAATGAACATTATCAGAAAAATACCAAACAAATTACATGAAGTAAGTTTTGATGTCCCGATTCTAAAGAAGAATTTTATTTTCTCAAATATAACACATAAAATTGTCAAAAAAGTAGACTTAGAAGAGGTTCTCCATCAAAAGGCGGTTAATCGACCTTTTGAAGAATATTAGAATGTTTACGCTTAAAATTGGATTCATTCCCATTTTTAATCCTCTAACATTTATTTTAAAAAGTAAAATTTCTTACAAACATATATAAACATTTTGTAGTTAGTTCTTGTTATTAAAACAGCTAGGTGTTAACTACCATTTAAAATAAAATTATTTTATTATTAGAGTGCAACGTAAGATTCCCAAAAAACTCGTTGTTGCATATTGGGTACGCCATCAAGCATAGTGTTCCCTTTAAATTAATATTAATATTATATTAAAAAAATATGGATAAATATGAAAATGTCATATTCTTTATTTACCTGGCGTGTTACATCCTTCCCCCCTTTTGGGAATTTCGCCCTCGCAATTTTAAAATTGGGCTTGGAAACTTCATTGGAAATCCCACATCAGAACAAGATTCAGTAAAACAATCACTTTAAAATAAAGAAAGAGAAGTACATAGGTCACCCAAGTTAACCCATACTAGGATTACATGTAGGAAAACATGGACATGGAGAAAAAAGAAAATGGTCATGTTCTGAGGGAGAGTGATAGGAAATATGTTTAGGAGAAAGTTAACCACAATAAAATCACAAAATTGTGGTGGGTTAAACGGTATTCGATTCCCCGGTAGGAAAAGTTAATAGAAAACATTTTTGTTTTAAGTTACTTTTCATTGAGGAATTTATTTTTGATCTTAAGGAAACATACTTACTTGTCATGTTGACCTTTAAGTTTTACTATATTTCTTACAAAAACTCATACTTTCTCCAAATGATGAGTATTTAAGAAGACATGTTTACATTAAGAGAGCTATAATCAACTTATAGAGAATAAACTAATCCAAAAAAAAGAACAATATACTTCCCATTTCTTTAGACATTAAGAAAAACCAAAACCAAAAAAGTTAGTACAAGATTAGATAATCCAGAAAAGGATAACCCTTTTTAAAAAGAAAATTTATTCATAATCTCCAAAAAATTTCCAACAAAACCCAATGTTCAACGAAGACCATTCGATAATCAATTTGCCCATAAAATTATTCAAATTAAACCAAACTAATATTGAAACCCAAATATTTGAAGGATTTAATCACATAGTCTTACAAGGTACAAATTAACACTTATCTCTAAATAACATCAGTCACTCTTAAAGTCTCATATTGAAAAGTAATTAACCAAATCACAATTCCTACATGATAGGTTAATAATTTCAATAGATAACCCAAAATCAAATTATTCTAGATTAATAAAATCATCTAACTAAAAGAATTAGTCAAACTAACAAGGGACTTCACGTAGTCTAGTGGTAGGCGATAAATACCAGTCGCACTTTGGTTGTGGGTTCGATTCCCACATCTTTGTCTGACACGATGGGTTGTCACATGGTCTGTGTGTTGTCCTTTTTCCAAACTATATAATTCTAAAAAATTTCACCAAAAAGAGGTAAAATATTTACAAATAATCAAAACATATTTTAATCTCAAGTTTATCTCATGCATTTCATTTTCCACCATAAAATTTAGTAACCCATAATTACCTCAAAACTAAAGATCATATAAACCCTAATGGTTACCTAAACTTCCACATCGAGTTAGTTCTCTCATACAAGATTAATTAGAAAACTAGCCAAGGTTCAAGTGGTTGATCATGACTCCTGATAGTTGGTTTAGAATAACCACGTGATTTCTCATTTAATACCCCATTTCATCCAGTCTCTTAATCAGAGAACCACCACAGTTTCCTTCAAACCCATTGTCACTTTGGTGCCTGCTAGATACATCCATTTACTAAAACCAGAAATTTCAGTGTGAGTATATCAACAAAACTATCATGTAATAATGAGGAAGATGAACACTAATATATACTTAAACATTCAATTTATCTAAAAACTATGACTCTTTCTGAAATCCTCACCATTATGGTAATTTCACTTTTGCCTAAAGAATAACCTAACATGTAAAGTTATCTAAACTGACCTTTGATACCAACTATAAGGCCCCAACCATAAACCTTACTTAATCTTGAATTAAATTGAATAATTCACATTGAGGATCTTTTCAGGTTTAGAGTTTTAGAGAATTTGGACCTATCTATTACATCTCAAATATTACAAAGTTTAAAAATCTACTTAGTTTCCATTTTTTACCACAAAATAAAAACTCTTGAACAAAAGAGTCATCTCTAGTTCCTTGTTTTAGACAGCCTGACATTTTCTTGATCTCATCCTTGACCCTATTTATCTATATGTCCTGTGAAAACATTTAAAAAACATGGGATGAGCATAGAAATCTCAGTAAGGGATACAAAAAGAAGGAAAACTGTTAGTTTTTCAAAACAACAAGTAATCCATGAATACTTTACCAAAGTAATACTTTTCACCTATGTGAAGGAGTAAAAACTCTTCACTGAATAAAAGACCATTAATTACCATTTTTTAAAGAAAATATTACCATAAAACCCATATAAAGAACACATAACATATAAAGGTAACTTGGGACATAAACATTCTAAAATGGATTGACCATACGGTCGACTTCCACACATACTTAATGGAATATCCATACGACGGACTTGCATACCCAATGCATTTGAGGTTATAACGTAACCACCCGTCCTGGTATTCACGGCACCACTCGTCATATGGTTTATCACGAAACCTCCTGTGAAATTTCCAAGTACCATCATTACATATAAAATATAGCAAATATAAACATTTCAATAACAAAATTTCATTTGCAATCACAATAAGTAATTCTACGATATTGAATTATCAATCCATTTTCAAAAACCATTTAAATAAGATTTTTGAATCAAAGTGTCCCATACCACATTTATGATTTTAATGAAATTATAATTTTAAGACATTAATTTCTATATAAATAAATACTGAAAACCATTTTGAAAACATGGACATTAAAGATAAAGATTTAGAATAATAAATCTTTAAAACATTTAAAACGATATTTTTGTTAAAGAGTTTTTAACAAAATGAGAGACTCTTGAATACAAAAAATTGCGGAATAACATTTAATCAGAACATTATAATATCATGAGAATAAAGGAATTCATGATATTATATGTCAAAGGATATTATATACACCATATAAGAGTGAATTGGGTCATAACTACAATAAAGTATAAATGGAAATGTAAATTGAGATGAAATCTATTATAAAGATGGTATCATTAAATTAAGGATAAATCTATCACATAATTATGTATGAAAAATATAAGTACACCCAATATTATTGGATATTAAGTGTAAAGAAATCAGAGGTCATTCACACATAATCATGGAAAAACAAAACTAATAACATATATATTTAACTCAATGAAATGAGATTGAGTTATGATTTCCCATACAAGTTGGTAAGAATTTATCAATGAGATGATTATGTGTATAAATAGAATATCTACACAAAGGTTTGAGGGAATTACAACATAGATATTCCACACATAATCATGGCATAATAAAATCAATAGGTAGAGGATTAACCCAAAGAATTGAAAGTGGGTCAAGAAGTTCCCTTAGAGAAATCTGACAGCCTAACAACATCACTTTAGAATTCAGAAAATGAATTGATGAGAGAGAAAATGATATCTCATCACTTGGACATAAAATTTAAATAAATAAGGATATATAAGAACATATCCCAACAGAATAGTATGTGAATTAAAAGACATAACAAAAGAAGTCTATTAAAAAGAGGATGGTGAAAGGTCCCCTTACCGAGTTGGGTAACATTGAAAACGTACTCCCCATTGAAGAAAGGTCATACAATGAAGATTTAAATACCCATAAATGAAATTATACTACCCAAAGTGTATAATAATGTATAGTACATAAACCAATCAAATGAAATAGTGGTAAACATATCATAATTGTCATGGGAATAAAAGTGAGATGAAAAATCCCTTACGAAAACTCGGCAGCCTAACAGCGCCAATTAAAACTTCCAAAAATGTATTTATGAGATCAAATAGGGTCTCTCATAATATGAACATAAAAAGTACAGAATGGGGAATATAAAATAACATCCCCAAACATAATAAATATGATCTAAAAAAGAAATGACATAAAAGGGAGTACTTAAAAAGAAAGAGAGACGAAGGATCCCTTACGAAAATTTGGCAGTCTAATGGCGCCCCTCAAAACTTCTAAAATGGAGTGATGAGATCAAATAGGGTCTCTCATCATATGAACATAAAATGTAAAGAAAGAGGAATATAAAATAACATCCTCCAAAATAAAAAATATTAGCTTAAAATAAGTGACATAACAAGAGTACTTAAAAATAAAGAGAGAGGTATGATCCCTTACCTCAAGTCCGACTTGTTTTTCTTATTTCTTTATATTCCTGAATAATAAACTTTGGTCAATTTATAATTTATTAATTACCTCTTTTAAAGATTATTATTCATTTCATATAACATATTATAATGTTATAATAATTGGTTAATAATGTGAGTTCAAATCAGACGTTTTTGTCGATGTTTGGTACATGAGTCAAAAATGAACTTGTTTGAAAATGATTGTCCATGTAGTTATAAGTTAATCATCTCCAGAATAGTATTAATGATTTAAATATCATATATATCCAGTAAATATTCATCTTATACTACTCCATAACATTTGGAGATAAAAATAAATGAAATTCATCGTTCATGGAGACTGTAGGCCCTATGTACGCATGAATGCTACTTTCATTTCTTTTCCATATTAATGGAATTAAAAATAATTGAGAGATATATATATTATAATTCCAGTATAATATATATGTTATATCGGTCAAATATTTTCATTAATTTCATTCTTTGTACATTCCATGTATTTTATGAATGAGTCACATCACATTTATAAAATATAGTGACATCATAATGGCCACTATGAAAGGTGTTAAGAGAAGATTGAACAATCATCGTTTCGTGAGGCAGAAATTCTCCATCCACAAAAACAGTAGGTTCTTTAACCATTAGACAAAGGTGTGTGTAAGTGTAGCTCAAATATATCACATAACAACATACTAGTGTATTTAAGATACTGTTGTTGTTACAAAATAAAGGAATAAAAAGATTTTAGGGGTTTGGAGAACAAAAATAATACAGAATAACACAAGGGAAGACATTACCTTTAAATCGGGTAACTCTTTTTTATTTGAGCTGAAAGGCATCCTTGGAAAGGATTATTCCCAAAGGTGAGGCTTCAATGTTGAAGAGAGGGATGTGCAGAGATGAAATGGGCAGGGGTTGGCCAAGACAAAGGCTTTAGATTTGTGGGTAAGGTGGTAGAGGTGGGGGCCTTTTATAAGAGGAGAGGAGGGGGACTCTTGGAAAGTTATAAAATAATACATTATTAAAAAATGCATTTCGGATTTTAAAGGTCCCAAAAGGATATATTTAGAGGATAAGGTGATAAGGTTTCCAAATCCACCCATCCTATAGGTTTCTTAAATGTTTAGGTATTAGAATTTACATTATCATTTCATTTTATTTAAATCGTTAAATAATGAGGTAGTCGCTGCATAATCATTGTGTCATAAATAATTTAATTTATTTAGTGTCTAAAAATTATAAAAAAAAAATATCATGATGTAGGAAATTTTTTATGTTTCTAATTAATATTTATAGTCAGAAATATGACATGTATAACACCATGTAAATATTGTTTTAGTAAAACAACACATGGTTGTGACATTTTAACTTTAACTTCAAATAAAAAGGCATTAATGTCATTTACCTACCAAAGTGGATCTATGGGGACCCCAAGTTGATCCATGGATTTTCTAGGTCGGCCATAACTCATCCAATAAGGGTAGGACATGTGTAATGGTCATTTCATATTATGAAAACATTATTTTTACCTTAAATTACACTAATTACCACTAATTGCGATTAAAAACTTAAAAGTTACTATTCACCAAAAAAAATATTTTAATCCCATTGAAGGACATTTTACATCATAATGACAACCATGTATGTTGGATTGTTGAAATTCAAATCACAGAAGTGGTAATGTTTCATTTAAATGAAAAATCAGTTTTCAAACTACCACTTAGTGGTTTCACTATTCATAAAAAATTGAAGTTTTTCAGAAAAATTCCAAAAATGCACCCTAAGCTGTATTTGATATTCCAGTTAAAAAATGATGTCTATTTTACAAAATTAAAAACATATAAGTTTAATTAGTTAATTTAATAGTTAATTACTGCTGTCAAAACAAATAGCGTGTTTTTAAGAAATAATATCTATTAAAAGATTGACACTAGTTTATGTCCAATTTCAAAGTGAAATTAATTCCAATGACCACTATTCGATTAAAGGGTAAAAATATATTCTAATTTCACTTTAAAACCAATTCAAAAGATAATATAATAATATAAATAAAATATATTAAAATGAGGATTTGAATTAAAATACAACATTTTTCACTATTCATTAAAAAAATAAACTTTATCCGAAAAATACCAAACAAATTACACGGTCTGCGTGTTATCCCTTTTCCAAACTATATAATTCTCAAAACTATCTCCAAAAAGAGATAAAATCTTCAAAAATAATCATAACATATTTTAACCTCATGTTTATATCATGCATTTTATTTTCCACCATAACATATAGTAACCCATAATTACCTCAAAAGTAAGGATCACATAAACCCCAATGGTTACCTGAACTTCCACATCGAGTTGGTTCTCTCGTATAAGATGCATTAGAGAACTCGCCAAGGATCAAGTGGTTGATCATGACACCTGATATTTGGTTTAGAATAACCAGGCGATTCTCATTGAATCCCCCATTTCATTCAGTCTCTTAATCAGAGAACCACCACAGTTTCCTTCAAACCCATTGTCACTATGGTGGCTGCTAGATCCATCCATTTACAAAAACCAGAAATTTCAGTGTGATTATATCCACAAAACCATCATGTACTAATGAGGAATATGAACACTAAGATATACTTACACATTCCCTTTATCTAAAAAATATGACTCTTTCTGAAATCCTCTCCATTATGTTAATGTCACTTATGCTTAATGAATACCCTAACCTATAAAGTTATCTAAACCGACCATTGATACCAACTATAAGGCCCCAACATTAATCCTTAATTAATATGGAATTAAATTGAATAATTCCCATTGAGGATATTTTCAGGTATAGAGTTTTAGAGAATTAGGACCTAGCTATTACATCTCAAAGATTACAAAGTAGACAAATCTACTTAGTTGCCATTTTTTTCCACTAAATACAATCTCTTGAACATAAGAGTCATGTCTAGTTCCTTGTTTTAGGCAGCCTGACATTTCGTTGATCCCATCCTTGTCCCTATTCATCTTTATGACCTGTGAAAAAATTTAAAAAACTTGGGATGAGCATAAAAATCTCAGTAAGGGATACACAAAGAAGGAAAACTGTTATTTTTTCATAAAAACATGGAAACCATGAATACTTTACCAAAGTAATACGTTTCACCTTTATGAAGTAGTAAAACCTCTTCACTGAATAAAATCCCATTACTTACCCTTTTGTAACCAAAATATTACCATAACACCCATATAAAGAACACCTAACATATAAAGGTAACTTGGGACATAAACATTCTTAAATGGAATAACCATACGGTCGACTTCCACACATACTTAATGGAATAGCCATACAGCCGACTTCCATACCCAATGCATTGGAGGTTATAACGTAACCACCTGTCCTGGTATTCACGGCACGACCCGTCATATGGTTTATCACTTAACCACCCATAAAATGTCCAAGTACCATCATTACACATAAAATATTGAAAATATAAACATTTCAATAAAAACATTTCATTTTCAATCACAATAAGTAATTCCAAGATATTGAATTAATCAATCCATTTACAAAAAAACATTTAAAAGATATTTTTGAATCAAAGTGTCCCATACCACATTGAAGATTTTAATGGAATTACAATTTTAAAACAATAATGTCCATATAAATAAACACTAAAAACCATTTTGAAAACATTGACATTAAAGATAATGATTTATAATAATGAATCTTTAAAACATTTAAAATGATATTTTTGTTAAATAGTTTTTAACAAAATGAGAGACTATTGAATACAAATAATTTCTGAATAACATTTAATCATAACATTATAAAATCATGAGAATAAATTAATTCATGATATCATATGTCAAATGACACTATATACACCATATAAGAGTGAATTGGTGCATAACAACAATGAAGCCTCAATGGAAATGTAAATTGAGATGAAAACCATTAAAAAGATGGTATCCTTAAATTAAGGATAAATCTATCACATAATTATTTGTTTGAAATATAAGTAAACCCAATATAAGTGGATATTATGTGTGAAACAATCATAGGACGTTCACACATAATCATGGAAAAACAAAACCAATGACCTAGATATTTAACTCAATGAAATGAGATTGAGTTTTGATTTCCCATACAAGTTGGTAAGAATTTATCAATGAGATGATTATGTGTGGAAATAGTATTTCTACACAATGGTTTGTGGTAATTAAAACATAGATATTCCACACATAATATTGGCATAATAAAATCATGAAGTATAGGTTTAACCCAAAGAATTGAAAGCGGGTCAAGAAGTTCCCTTATGGAAATCTGACAGCCTAACGATGTCACATTAAAATTCAGAAAATGAGTTGATGAGAGAGAAAATGGTATATCATCACATCGACATAAACGTTACATAAATAAGGATATATAATAACATATCCCAACATAATTTTATGTGAATTAAAATACATAACAAAAGAAGTCTTTTAAAAAGAGGAGGGTGAAAGGTCCCCTTACCGAGTTGGGTAACATTCGAAACGTACACCCCCTGGAAGAAGGGTCATACAATGAATATGTAAATACCCATAAATGAAATTATACTACCCAGTGTGTATAATAATGGGCACTACATAAACCACTCAATGGAAATTGTGGTAAACGTAGAATAAATGTCACGGGAATAAAAGTGAGATGAAAAATCTCTTACAAAAACTCGGCAGCCTAACGACACCACTTAAAACGTCCAAAAATAGATTTATTAGATAAAATAGGGTCTATAATAAGATGAAAATAAAAAGTAAAGAATTAGGAATATAAAATAACATCCCCAAACTTAATAAATATGAGCTAAAAATGAAATGACATAAAAAGGAGTAATTAAAAATAAAGAGAGACGTATGACCCCTTACGAAAATTTGGCACCATAACGATGCCACTCAAAACTTCCAATATGGATTGATGAGATCAAATAGAGTATATCATCATAGGAACACAAAATTTACAGAAATAGGAATTAAAATATAGTCCCCCAACATAACAAATAGGAGCTCAAAAGAAGTGACATAACAAGAGTACGTAAAAATAAGGAGAGATGTAGGATCCCTTACCTCAAGTCAGACTTGTCTTGCTTGTTTCATTATATTCCTGAATAATAAAAATTGGTAAATTTATAATTTCATAATTACCTCTTTAAATGATTATTACTCAATTCATATCACATATTATAATGTTTTAATAATTGGTTAATAATGTGAGTTCATATCAGACGTTTTTGTCGATGTTTGGTACATGAGTCAAAAATGAACTTGCTTGAAAATGATTGTCCATGTATTTATAAGTACATCATCTATAGAATAGTATTAATGACTTAAATATCATATATATCTAGTAAATATTCAATTTATACTACTCCATAACATTTTTAGATAAAAATAAATAAAATGCATCGTTCATGGAGATGGTAGGCTGTACGTACGCATGAACGCTACTTTCATTTCTTTGTCATATTAATGGAAATAAAAATAATTTATAGATATATACATTATAATAACATTATAATATATATTTTATATATGTCACATATGTTCATTAAATTTATTCTTTATAAATTCCATGTATTTCATGAACGAGTCACATCACTTGAGGGGGCGGTAGTCCACACTACCTCATATGAAATTATCGCATTTTCACAACATGAAAAGCATAAAGGAATATATTAAATATGAAATTAAAAAGAATATAGAAAACATAATTACCATATATATCATAGATAAAATATAGTTACATCATAATGGCCACCTTGAAAGGTGTTATCAGAAGATTGAACAATCATAGTTTCGTGAGGAAGAAATTCTCCATCCACAGAAACAGTCTGTTCTTTAACCATTAGACAAAGGTGTGTGTAAGTGTAGCTAGAATAAATCACATAAAAATATCCTAATATATTTAAGATAATGGTGTTTTTACAAAATAAATGAATAAAAATAGTTTAGGGGTTTGGAGAAGCAAAATAAAACAAAAGAACACAAGGGATGACATTACCTTTAAATCGAGGAACTCTTTTTTATTTGAGATCAAAGGCTTCCTTGGAAAGGATTATACCAAAATGTGAGGCATCAATGGTGAAGAGAGGGATGTGGGGAGATTAAATGGGCAGGTTTTGTCCGAGCCAAAGGCTTTAGAGGTGTGGGTAATGTGGTAGAGGTGGGGGCCTTTTAAAAGAGGAGAGGAGGGGCACTCTTGAAATGTTATAAAATATTACTTTATTATAAAAGGATTTTCGAATTTTAAAGGTCCAAAAAAGAATATATTTCGAGGTTAAGGTGACATGGTTTCTAAATCCACCCATCCAATAGGTTTTTGACAAGTGTAGGTCTTAAATTTTACATTTTCATTTAATTTTATTTAAATCGTTAAATAATTAGATAATCGTTGCATCATCATGGTGTCATAAATAATTTAATATATTTAGTGTCTAAAAATTATAAAACAACATCATGATGTAGGAAATATTTTCTTCTTTCTAATGAATATTTATAGTCAAAACTATTACTTTTATAACACCATGTAAAAAATCTTTTAGTAAAACAACAAATATTTGTGACATTTTAACTTTAACTTTAAATAAAAAGGTATTAAAGTCATTTTCCTACCAAAGTTGCTCCATGTGGTCCCCAAGTTGACCCATGGATTGTATTTGTCGTCCATGACTCATCCAATAAGGGTAGGACATGTTTCATGGTCATTTCATATTATTAAAACATTATTTTTACCTTAAATTACACTAATTACCTCTAATCGCGATTAAAAACTTAAAAGTAACTATTCACCAAAAAATTATTTTAATCCCATTGAACCAAATTTTACATCCTAATGACAACCATGTATGTAGGATTTTTTAAATTCAAATCACAGATGTGGTAAAGTTTCATTTAAATGAAAAATTAGTTTTTAAACTACCACTTAGTGGTTTCACTATTCATCAAAAATTGATGCTTTTCAGAAAAATACCAAAAACTCTCCCTAAGATATATTTGATATCTGAATTCAAAAATGATGTCTATTTTAAAAAATTAAAAACATATAAGTTGAATTAAATAATTTAATAATTAATTCCCGCTTTCAAAACAAATAGCGTGTTTTTAAGAAACAATATCAATTAAAAGATCGACACTAGTTTGAGTCCAATTTCAAAGAGAAATTAATTCCAATGACCATTATTGGATTAAAGGGTAAAAAAATATTCTAATTTCACATTAAAACAGAATCATAAGATAATATAATGATAAAAATAAATTATATTAAAAGGAGTTTTTGAATTAAAATACAACATTTTTCACTATTCATTAAAAAATGAACTTTATCAGAAAAATACAAAAAAATAACACAATGTAAATTTTGATGTCCCGATTCTAAAGAAAAATTTTATTTTGTTAAATATAACACATAAACTTGTCAAAAATTGGATTTAAAAGAGGTTCACCATCAAATGGTGGTTATTCGACCTTTTAAAAAATATTAGAATGTTTACTCTTAAAATTGGATTCATTCGCATTTTTAATCCTCTAACATTTATTATAAAAAGTAAAAATATTTGACAAACATATATAATGATTTTTTTAGTTAGTTACGGTTATTATAACGGCTAGGTGTTAACTACCATTAAAAACAAAATTATTTTATTATTAGAGTGCAACGTAAGATTCCCAAAAAACTCGTTGTTGCGTATTGGGTACGCCATCGAGCATAGCGTTCCCTTTAAATTAATATTAATATTTTATTCACAATTAAGTATAAATATGAAAATGTCTTATTCTTTATATAAATGGGGTGTTACATCCGAACTATCACCCTCTAAATAGTTCTAATACATGAATAAATAAATAAATAAATTCTATGATAATAACCCTAAACATATTATCAATCACTATATTTTGAACAGTAAATGTGCCACACACACAAATTCATCGGAACTGGTAACACATGTTTACAAGACATTACTATGTACTATAATATTGGGGTTACGTGCATTATATGAGTAGGAAATCCCAAATTAAGGGATGATATAACTTATCTCTAATAAATGTAATAAAAACCACCACCCTAGATATAATAAATAATAAAAATCAATAAATCAAACTATTATATATTAAAACTAAACAAATAGAAACTATAAATTTTCATGGGGAAAATTTAATATGATCTAAAAGAAAAATACGAAAAATAAATACAAATAAACTAAACATTAAATATAAATAACTATTGATATAAATATTGAACCAACATCAGTAAATTTCTTTGAAAAAATATTGAATCTACTATTACCGCTAGGTACCATTATACTATATTAACACCATGTTTTTCAAATCCCCATGTTTTTTTCTGTCATATAAATAATAGATGATAGTTCGGGAAAATATTACCATGTGTGGTTGAATATATATATACACTTTAGAATAAAAAAATAAATTAAATTTATTTCCACAATGATATATGTGTGAGTTGGTTGCAATTAAACATATCAAAAATCATATTATTCTAAAATATAGAGAGCCTCATACATAAGAAGAAATAAATCTATAAACATCCCAACCAAATTGGAATATACATGTTCCTCTATGAAACCAAACTACCCAACAAGTAATTTAAGAAAACACTGTAGTAAAATATTATGGAACCCACACCTCGCTTTGTGATAATAATCGGTAATGGATGTATCTACCCTAGGGTATGACATGTTAACAACATGGACCCCTAGAATATAATGTGCATACAAAAAAAATAGTGTGTATGTTAAAAATGTATGTAGGGGAGTATATAAACATACAAAACATATTGGGGAACTACATCTGGACGTACACATTCCATTAGAGGATGTCTAGCCCAATAAAAAAACATCCATACCAAATCATTTTTAGAATCCAAAAAGTTTTTTGAAGACAATCTTGTATGAATTCCCTTTTATTTAATCTATAACAATGAATTGTAAAACCCCATCATGTTTTATAAGGATGAACAGTAAGGATTAACAACACATACTAGTAATGAAACATCCTATGAAAATTTAAATGGAATAACCAATTTTTATGAAATATTGTTGACATGTAATACAGATGTAGGGTGCATGTAACCAATCAATTTATCCTTTAACATGTACTTCCTAAAGTCATGGAATGTAAACATCCACCTACCACAATCCCAAGAAAAATTATCACAGGATAAATATTTTGAACATGATATTTTATGGATTGTTATTTTTGGAATATTTTTCCACTGTGAAGGCCTAAAATGATTATATGTTTAATGAGGTTAGGGGGAATCTATGGAATCATTGGGAAGTGGGTTCATCATAGTCTTTATGAAATCCATAAATAAGTAATTATTATCAATAATTTATAAAAATGAATGGAAACAAATAAAAAATATATTTCATATAGAAAATAGAAAATTGAAATAATAACGGACCAGGTAAGAGAGAATATCTACCGAAAAAATATAAAACATTATCTAATTATAATGAATAATGAAAAATTTAATATAAAATCCCAACCTGAACCATATATTTATCATTAATAAAAAATGTATCTTGTATAATATACAAGAGAGAATCCATTATTTTAATTATTTTGGGGGTTTTCACAGATCCTTGTGAGATCCTCCTTATTTTGTTTTCTCAAATCTTAGAATTATTTTATTTTTTATGATAACTAACACTATAATAATATATATATTTGATTTAATATGAAACCATTTTGAAAATATTTAAGAATTTATTAGATAATTAATTCTAATGTGAATGAGAGACCATTGGGACCTCGGGGAGAATGAAATATAAATTAATCATAGTGTAAACAAAATATCACATATGTAACAAAAATATCATATTTCCCATAAAATGAATACATATTATATAAAATAATTTAACACTATAATTACATCATGTTATCTATGACTAATATTTTAATTTTTATAAAACATTATTGATAATTAGAAATGGGTAAAACCCAATTTTTCTCAACTAACCATAAAAAAATTATTATTAAATAAAACTTAACACTTAAAAAAGAATTAAAATAGTAATTAAATCCCCCATCCAACAATTATGTCCTATTAATGGAAAAGAAAAATAAAATTTAATTAGTGATAGTAATAGAAATGTAGGTAGTTAATTAACTACCATTATCATAAGAGAATGTTTTAATGATTAATATGATTCGCACTAACATAATTGATCCTCCCAATAAATTACACTAAAATTATTACATGATCTCCATTGGATAAACATTTAATGTGGCATTATCCTCGATTCCCATATCACACAAATTGATAATGTGAAACATAACGTACCTGTATCCCCTAAAATGTTTACTTTATTATAGGGGTGAAACAAATCCTTTAATAAGTGAAATTTTATTTGTCAATAAATGATTCCTATATTCATATAATCATTAATTGATATATCAATATTTTATAAATAACCACAATTAAGTCTTTTCAATAGCAGGCATTGAAAAGACATTCTTAAACACATTTACTCACACTATTGTAATTATAAACCTCTATTGTCTTTCATTACAGGAAATTTAATACCTTTTAGTGGCCCAAATCCACTATAATTCACTATTTCATACCGTTTCAATATATGTGATGACTCCACTATCTCCATGCATCACATGTGTTTCCTATATCTTTTCCCACACACTAATATGGCAGTCTTCATGGATGTGGGGTTTTGGAACATGTTTTACTAAGATAATATAATAGTTTCAATTCATCCTTCATTTTCAAGAAGAAATCCAACATTTTGGACCTTATTATATCCCTAAAAATGGAATGGTTTGATAATTATATTATCATATTTAATTTGGAATTATTGTACACTATAGAAACTATGTCAGGAATTCCACATGAAAAAAAATCCATAACTATGACATGGAATTGGATACTCTAATATAAATGAACAATGAATATAATATATAAAAATATATTTTCAACTAAATTTTAAAACAATATTTGTTTCGCCCATAATATTTTTCTCTATTTGATAATTAGTTTCCAAATATCATTTTTTGTTTAATTGTCTCCCAAATATCTAGTTGACCTCTTATGAATCATGGACTCGTCATCCAGATTTAAATTGATATACTATCAAACATCCACTTTTTAATATAAATGTTATAGTATAAAACTATTTATATAATGTACTCCACCATAATATACTTGTTAGATATGTCTTATAATAAAATATTAATAACAAACAAATTCATAACATCACACCAAATCCAATTTCATTGGGCATTGAACATTTTATTCTCTCCCTGATGCACCACTAATAGTGAGGCATATAATACTATTATCACAACCATATCCATCACTATTAAACTCATTTTACTCTATATAATAGGGATAATATATTTAAATTCATTATAATATTAATCTAGTGAATTTATTATGGAAGAAAAAATCTTGAAAATCAAAATTTTAATGTTCATACATCAAGAACCCCCCATGAATTGAATGGATTATATTATTTCCACCATCAACTGAATATAAGACACTTCCCCATAATCCAAAATGTCTATATATAATGAAAACCACTATTCTGATGTTACACCACACTTATGATAATTTGAATTAATTTTAAGGAATTTGGAAACATTTTTTCCCAGCAGCAATGTTTTGAAAATGCCAATTTCATTTTAATATTGAAATTAAAAAATATCACCTCAACCATAGTTTATGATATCTTTATGTTATTTTTATGTTATAAATTAGTTATAACCATGAATTCATATACATTGAATACATATAGAGATATCTATTTGAATACAAAAGGTTATTGTGGGCCTTGGAAATGTCTCATTAGTAGCTGAATGTCAAAACATTAGGATTTATGACATAAATAAATTTAAGCTATCGTAAATATAGAATTATAGAATATGCAATATTGGATAATTTTTAAATCATGCATCACATTAATAAACAAGGAATGGTATTAAATAATTAATTACAAATAATTATTTATTCAATGAATTATATAGAAGTTACATTTGGGATATATTAGAACCATTACCATGAGATGGATGTTGTGGATCTGTTTATTCTTAACTGGGTCTCGGTAAAAAAATTATATTTTTTCTTCCCACATAAATGAATCATGAGATTCATAACAATTTTATTAGGGGATAAAGCATCGAACAAATGATAATTGATTCAATCACAACCCATGGATATATTTTTTGTAGGGAGAAATTCTTCTAGATATATTTGATCATAATCTACCCCATTGGTTTATGATCATGTTGTTCAAGAAGATTCATGATTTATATAAATTCATTATTTTTATGTTCCTCATTTATATATTTTTTTCATTTATCCAAAATAAATATATTTATAAAAATATTCCTTCTATTTCATTGTGCATATTAATCATAGATAGATATGAATGAATCCCTTGATTTATATCAAATCATCTAATGTTTCAATTAGTACTGAAACATTCTAAAATTTGACGACAAATGAAAAAACCTAGTATTGTTTAATTGTATCCAAACATCACATCCCAGATGAAAAAAAATATCATTATAGCCACTTATTGATCTTAAATGGAATATCACAAATCAAATGACCATATAGAAATACACAATGAAGGTTTAATCGTTGATCAAAAACATAATTTTTCCACAATATAGTGTGAAATTGGATGTTATTTTTAATAAGATCATATGGATCACTCAGTTGGTGAATATATAGCATCGTCTATTTTTTTTTCCACATATGGTGACTTATTTTAATGACACCAAGAGTATTTTCATAATAATGTGATTGTCATGATACTAAAAAAATATTTTTCATTTTAATGAAATAAAATATTTGGTTAAAAATTTATTATTGATAATCGAAAAAACATATTTTTTTAATTTTATGTATATATAATCAAGATTAAATAATAATTAAATTTAATGTTTATATATAAATTAACTAACTTTTGATAAAATTTTTTTGCAAATATTCAATTAATACAATTTCATGATATTAAAAATATATTTTTGAAATTTAGTTTGAATGATAAATGTTTTATAAATAAAAGGATTTATTTTAGTATTTTAAAAATTAAATTATAAATTAGTTATAAATTAATAAAATGATGAAAATTTTAAATTGTTTATATATTAGATTATTATGAGACAGTTATAATGATTTAGTGGAAGTGTTCAATTTATGTTCCTTAATTAGTTCCCAATTATATTATATTATGTTTATGATAAATGAATTCATAATAGAAAATAACATATTAATTATTAAGAGTTATAAAATATTTAATATATATATATATATATAATTCAAAATAATTTCTCTGATATATTACATAATATAATCAATAAAATTTTCATATTTAAAGTTATTAATTTTATATTTCCTTTTAGATAAATTATGATAGGATAATAGTAAGCTGTGAAATGATCATTAACCATTATCTCATATTTTATAATTAGAAATGTTAAAATTTATATATGGTTTATGAATGATTTTTTTATAGATATTGGGTTTTTCTATAATGAATATTTATGTAATAGTTTTATTGTTAAACTATTTCTATGATATTTATCCTTTCAATACATGGTATATACATCTCTATAAAATATATATTCACATCCACCGTGACCAATATTTTTTATTATAGTTATGATCTTGATTTTTTTTCATTTTGAACTTTCACCTCCTTTTAATTGTCAAAAATATCAATAATTTACTTCCATCTTGATTAAAGTATCCTATATGTGAGGGAACTGTAGTCCTACAACTAGTTAATCATTTATTATATGACTTCCCTACCAATATGAATGAGGTTTGATCTATGTAACATTTAGAATACTCATATAGAAATTATATATATTACGTAATAAAATAATTTAAACTAACAATTTGTGTACCATATTTGTGAAACTAATTTACATATGTTTTAATATGTATGGATCTTATTTTTTCTTTTGTGAGGGGAAAAAATATGCTGCATTTGGGAAGAGTTACAGAACTATATGAATTGAATATTTTCAATTAGTGGAGGTAATTTGATTCATAATCTATGTTTTTATATTCATTATTAAACAATGAAATAAAGATGAATAAATATGTTTAGATTAGATCCTTTAAAAATTATATCCATCAGATTCCATACAAAGGAAAACATTTGATGACATAAATAACCAAATTGATTAAAAACGAGATCAAAATTACTTCCCCTATAATTTATTATTTATGGATACTTGGTTATAATTTACATGAGATTATCATATTGTTTATTTTCTGTATCGTAATGTGTACAACATGATTTTTAATTTTTATTTTATTCATGGGTTTTGTTTCTTTAGAAAGAATTCCTAATAAATATGACAATCAATTAATTACTTGATTTCATAGATAATATGGATTTAACATTTTGGTATCCACAAAAATATCTACAATTCACCATTATTGTGGTTTTGGTTGATATATATATATATGTAATTAGTGTATATTTATTAATAATTATGTGTAATACATTATATAATATGGATTAGAACTCACAAAATTGAAATATAGAATCTTAATGGGTAAATTATTTTTAGTTTGATCCAATTTGTTTAAATTGCATATTATTAATTAATAAATAAATTACTCAAATTATAAAATCTATGTTCGAAGATAAATGGAATCATCATTATGTTTGAATATAATATCAATTTATTTTGAGAAAAAACTAAATGATTGAATATTTTTTAATGTGATCAAAAAAATTTATTGTTCCCAAATATTTTTGAAAATTATACGTATTTGAATAAACTATTTTTATGATATTAAATATTGAAAATTGACCAGAAAAGAATTTAAATGAGTATGATAAAAAATAAAAATAATTAAATAACATATAAATAGTAATTATTGTTATAGTGTTGTTAAAATTTAATAAGAGATATGATACCATTGTTGTCTAGGAAATTATTGAAAACCCCAAATGGTTTTTATATGGATATGTATGAAAAGAATAAAATTTATTTATATCCTTGTATATAGAATATAATGTATGAAACATTAGTCTCAAATAACATTATTAATATGAATGGGTATGTTAATAACTAAAGTATTTTAGGTTAACAACTTATTGATGAATTAAAAAAATATTTCCAACTAAAATCACAAATAGAATGTTTTACACCATTTATTTTACTATTTAATAATATTGAGTTATTTAATCCCTAACCTGCTCTATTCAATATGTTAAGGATGAAAATGTATGTTATACAGGATATAGTGTCATTTAAAATAGTAATGGTACAAAATTTTATTGTCAATTGTTTTTTTATAAAAGGGGATTAAAAATAGGCCTTTGGTTTTTATATTTCCATTTACGATGAAGAGTATGAATGGGGGAAATGATTCCCTTATGGTTAAATTGGAATATATATATATTATATTTTTCTGGTTACAATGAAGATCATAAGAATAATAACAGATAGTCTTCATCACATGAAAAAATAGAATTCAATTGAATAATTTTGTTGGATATATGATATCAATAATATAATTTTTAAAAAATTTATTAATTTATAGTAGTATTGAATATGAAAAATTATAGATGTAGCATCATATTTGTGTTTTCTAATAGAGAAAAGGAATAGTTGTTTTAGTGACATGGATATTTAATGATTGAAATGACATATCATAATACATGTTTTATTATCGTATTTTAAATCTTTGTAAGAGTTGTGCAATAATTTTTTAACCAAATTTATGGATCTAGTTAATTAAAGTATTTTATCAATTTATTTATTTATATATTAAAATTAAATGGATAATATTTTTCTCTTCTTCTAGAAATATTATTCATTAGGATTTAATAAATAGAACTTTTTTAATAATGTTATTGAATTTAATAAATTATTACCAAATATTTTATAAATACTTCGATAATTTATATATGGGAAATGTTAATCAATCATTATATGTCTTTAATTGATTGTATTAATGGTTCCCTAAACAACCAAATGAATAAAAACAAGTTAAATTTTTAATAGTATTTCCATACAAATGATGAAATAGTCATCAAATAATAGGGTCTTCTAGAAATAGAAACAAAAAATCATTTTCATGTATTATTAAAAACAACTTTTGTTGGTTAAAAAACATATATGATTGACCATTTTATCATTATATTTTAATCAAATTAATTATTTACTATTTAAGGTTTTATATATGAAATTAATATTCACATTTTTAAAAAATATAGGACTTAAAAAATAGAATAAGTAATATACATTGTTTTTTCTATTCATATATTGATGGAAACAGTGTCTAGAATATTTATATGATTCCGTGTTTATTTAACAACCTAATATATATCAAAATAAATGACAACTAGATTACCATATTTTTATTATATGATAAGATAAATGGATTAATAAATTATATTCTTTTAGAATGGTAATGATTTTATCAATATTATACCAATGTTTTTTATTCGCTAATTTATATATAATGTTTTGAGATATTGATAATGGAAAAATATTATATCTATAACAAAATGTTTTAAAAAATAATTGTCAATATTTTATATAATGTTATATCCCCCATTCAGAACTATTTTATTAATTTATAATCTTCTTACAATGATAATGTTTCAATATCATAATATACAATCGTGGTATTGAAATAATTTATTATATTAAAGATATTATGGTGAATTGTAAATAATTCTTATTAATAAAATTATAATAAGGTTGTGTATATTAAAATAATTTTTAAAAAATATTATTTTGACAATGAAGTTAATGAATTCATGTTATTATTTACATATGATAGGTGTTAAAAATTAAATTACTTAAATAATAATAATTTAAAGAGATTATAACATTATATAATAATAATTTTAGATATATGATTGTTACAAAAAATAAATTGAGTTTCTTATAGTTATCAGTTATAATTTGAATAACCCTATATAAAAATAGATTATACCTGTTAATAATTAATGTTTTTATCATTCTATATTATAAATATAATATAATATTATATGATAAAGAAAATTTTAATGGTGTGTATTTAGGTATCATGAATATGTGATTGTCAAAATTTTATGAAGTGTTGTACTAGTAAAACAAAAATGGGAAAATGGGCATTAAATCATAAAGAAATATAGGTTATAATTTTAATGCTAAAATATATAATGATACCATAGTTATAAAATCAAAGAAAATATAACATTATTATAGAATAGATTTTAATGTAATGTAACTGCTATAATATAAATTGTTATATTATTGATGATAATATTTTCTGGAAAACATGTAATTTAAAAAATTATACATATTATGATGATGAATATATAAATACTAATTATTTGAAAACAGTTATTTATATCATAACATATGATTTTTCATGGTAAAGGAATTTACATACTTTCTTATAGTTGTAAATTAATAGTATGATTCATATATCCTTCAATTTTCAAATATAGTTTATAAATAGGATTTAATTATTAATGAATTAGTGGTTTATTATTTTTATACATAAACATATAGATCAGAATGGAATTAATTATTATGTAACGAGTGGACAAAACTCATGAATGTGTAGTATTTATAAAGGTGATATGGGAGTTTTCCATCTGTTAAATGATCAATAGGTTCTTGTGATGGGATTTTCAGGTATTCATAAATTTTTTTGGGGACATTAAAATATCTCAGATTAATGAAATATCCACTATATCTATCATAAATTTTGGGAAAACTATTGTATATGTAGATATATATTTCATTTGAGGTGTGATGATATTTAAACTCTAAATTTTGGTATTAAATTTATCTCAGGATGATGTTATTCATAGTATTATTTTGAATAATATGAAATATTATGTTCATTTCTAGTTGTATTCTATTATAGGGATTCCAAATAAGATTGTGTTTCACAAAAATATGTTTCAATTAGATGACTCATGAAATAACTTGTGGAGTATCACACATGGTGAATATGGTATACCAGGGGTTCATGGATCCTATTTTTGAACATACTAACTTATTCCAATGAGTTACATAGAATGACAACCTTCAAATTAGATGACATAATTTTTCATATCTATATGTTCTAATATAAAACAAGACTTTTTTCTTCTGTGGATTATTTCATGAGTAGTATATTATTAAAGAAATTATTTTTACTCTTTTATGGCATTTATGTCATTTTTTCTTCCAATTTATATATATTTAGATTTTTGTTACCAATGAAATATGATATATATATAATTTTATAATATATTATAAAGAGTGAAATAATATTACCTATTCCATTTTTATGAATTTAATGTGATTTTATCATCATATAAATCAGTAAATACCAGTAGAATGACTAATCTAGGACTTTCCAATATGATAAAAACATACTTTATTTTTCACAATCATTCGATGTCTTAAACAATGGTAACATGTGAAAATACACATTTTTATAATATTATACAATGGAAAAATATTTATTGACACTTTTTCATGAATTATATCACATAATATTCCTTTCAATATTGAATTACATTAATTATATTATAGATTTATCTCCTTTCATAGATTAATATATTCATAGATTCAAAAAAACCATTCCATAAATATTTGTGGTATCACTCATAATAGTTGACTGAATATATATTGGGTATGCCTTTGTGAGATACTATAAAATTGTTCTATAGTTAATAAAATGGTTATTAGATGGTTGTTTACAAGACCTTATATATGATTTTATATGTTTTGTATATAATGATAACATTAAAAAATTCATTTTGAGTATACATAAAAAAATATATTTTGATATATATAAACATATCATTGAATATGAAATAATCTTATGTCAAGTAGATTGTAAGGATTTATATTCATTTTGGAATATGGTCATTGAAGGAAATGTTTTCTATAATAAAATATCCTGATGAATTATATTTACATCATGCATGGGAAAATGAATATGTCATGTGATGCATAATAATGTAGTTTTTATAGGAATACATCAATACTCTATCATTATATTTTATCATCCACCAATCCTATTATAAACAATGTATTAAATGGGTTGTAACTCTGGTATCCAGTGTTATTCATTGATGTGATGCATGAAGTAGAAGGCAATGAATAATAAATTATAATTCATGAGAAAATTTAAATATCCTCATGGAGTGACCCCATGGATTTATAAAAATCAAAACCATGGAATAGTATTGTTGGGTATGTTTATTATCGGTCAAACTACCCAAATCCAATATTAGTTATTTATTATCCATATATTCAATATGATAGAATTTAATATTATGGATGGTGAAGAGTCTAAATGTTGTCATTTTTAATTGTGGGACAATATTTGGATACCATACAAGGAGAGAGACTAGTATTTAGCACATCGATTTCCCTTATCAGAAAAATATCATTTCAACAACCTAATGTAGTGTAATAAAATGTGAATTGTGTTGTAGTTTTACATTTCTTATATCGTTTTTTAAATCATATTCACTTTTTATTGTATAATGAAAATGGTTATGGGGATTATTCACTTATACTACTTCTAAAAATCATCTGAAAAGGATAGTAAACCAATAAACATTTAATCACATGCACCATATGGACTATAAGCTACTCCAACTAATATTAGATCCATTATACCCTGAAATATAACATTATCTCTTCTCCCATTGTGTCATATCATATAGTTTTTCCATTGTATCTCAACCTAATGGACCCATAAACATTTACATCCCACAACTTTCTTAACAAAAAACCCAGTCCACCTCTATAGGACTATTACAAAACAATGTACTTGACAGCATTTATTATTGAAATAAATATAGTATCACATAAAACATTTTCCTTTCCACACAAAGATACTCATATAACCACTCAGAAAAATAAAATGATTTCTAATTCATGGAAAGAGAAATCATGGGTCTATAAATAATTTATATATCATCCCTAGTCATTTGATAGTACACCATTAACTAATGGAAACAATATAAATTTAACATACACTTTGGTGTCTCTCATTATTGAACTGTAAGAATCTACTACATTCAATTAAAACACCATCCTCTAAAATTATATCCCTATAAGATGACCATTAAAAGTAATTATTTAAATATTGATAGAATTTTTATATGTGGATATTATTATCTGATCCAATAAAAACACTAATATGTTAAT
The DNA here is from genome assembly GCA_963277665.1 of Viscum album. Classification (NCBI taxonomy): domain Eukaryota; kingdom Viridiplantae; phylum Streptophyta; class Magnoliopsida; order Santalales; family Viscaceae; genus Viscum; species Viscum album. Next base: position 1,175,805,472 of record OY728152.1, on the reverse strand, counting down.
CCTACCTATAAAATTATTTTTTAATTGATAATGATGTCATTAATAACAGAAAAAATATTCAACAACAAAAATGATAAAAGATAGTGATCAAAATTGATTTGAATGAGGATATGAAATTCATCACCATGATGGAAATACACAAAATACATTGTTATTGTATTATAATAAAAATTATGTCATTATAATTACCTTCTAATTTTACCAAATTGGTTATTGCAAGACTTGAGAACAATATTCATGAAAAACAATATCACCTATAGTTTATTAAAGAGTTAATTGAAACTTGGATGGTGACACTTGTTTATGAATTCGAGTATATTAATATTCCATGAGTTAATATAACTACTTATGAATGTGTATATATTATTGGTTAACAACACCAGTCATTCAAAAGGAGAAATTTTTTGTTTAATGATGAGGTTCCCAATAAGATCCTCTAAATTAATATTTGACCCTATATAAATTGTTTGGTCGATCTGATAAGATGAATATGATATTAGAGTTTTTGTAAGGTTTGTATAAATGTAGATGTTTGTGAAATGAAGAGTGGGAAATAATAGAAAATTATTGTGGAAAACAACTATATATACCTATTCTTATATAAAAATATTTTATTTTATTGAATTTACTAACCAAAAAAGAAACACTCAATAATTATTGGGTAACTGGTTGAATCACCACATAAAAAAGTCATATTTATCACTTCTCTAGGAAATACTCTCCCATGAATGTGAATCTCAATATATATTTCCTAAATTTAAACTCAATAAAGTGTCCCTACATACATGGAATGTATTATTATATCAACTAGAATCTATAGGAAAATAACAAATGGTTATTCAGTGATATAATTTCAAAATATGGTTTGTTCTGGTCCAGAATCCATGGTCGAATGGTAAATTTTTTATCAATTATTATAAATGTAACCACATGGTCCTAACACTCTATATCATTTTTTAAGATGTTTCATTGATATCTAGATCACTAAGTCAAAAATAGTGGATTACCTAGATTATTCTATGGTATAAGAGGATCATAGAATCATAATCCACTTTATCTTATTCATTGTTCAAAATTAGTTATTCTACCAAAAATGCTTCCATATGGGAGACATTGATAACCTCTTTGTGATCATTTGTATAACTTATGCCTATAATATAGTGGTCCAATAACATATGGACTTCCAAATGTTGTATAATATGATTGACATCTATGTGTGACATGTCCTTATCAATCTGAGGTATGGAAATTACTATCCCTAGATGATTGGATAATGTATATGATCCATGAGTTACTAGTCTATAAGTACAACACAATGTAGATTAATGACCTAGACATCAAGACTGCAATTTCATGTTTCATCTTTTTACATCTTATAACTCACATCATATATGACCACAGAAAACACTAATGTTTTATTTAACCTTCTCAAAGAATATAATAATACCCTAGTCTCTCTATAGTAATCCTAAATAGGATTAGATATAAAAGGGCCCAAATAACACTCAAATATATATATATAAAATAACTAGTACAAAAAATGATCCCTATAAGAATATATCACAAACAATGTCAATGGATTAACTCAAGAGGTCATCTAATCTCAATGTGAAATACGAAACTAAAATTAAATATTAATATAACTACATATTATAAAATATTAACATGGAAATTTAAATCAACAACTATTAATGTTCATTTGAGATTTTATCAAAATCAATCCATGAAATAATTTTTCCACAATTTTTTTGATGATCAATACACGCCAATAAAAAATCATCAATGAAAACAATTTTTTCTATATAATGTCCATAATAATTAGGTTTTAAAATGAGAATGAATATTTTAAAAACATATTAAATTTAATATTTTCCCACTTGAGGGCCATTTTTTCATTATTAATTGATAATAATTGTCACTAATGTCGATAAAATTTGATTAAATTTTATGTTACAACATCATATTTCATATGAATGATCACATATTAAATAAGATCATAAATGTTTGAATATAATAATGATGGTGGTTTTCCTCTATATATGAAAGGAAGAGGTCCTACCCCCCACATTTTCAATTATAACAGAACATGAAATAGCTTGTGGATTGAATTATATTTACTAAAATTTTAATTTATAAAATCATTAATTACTACAATAGGTTCAAATTTCTCAACTAAAAAATTGAGGGTAGTTTTCATCACACTGATATCCTTCAATTTGATTAAATGGACCATATATTATAATGCATATCTAGGGGGAGACACAACAAGGTCATTGATTTAAATAATCCATTCTTATATGCTACCTACATATTTTAATATTCCAAAAATAAATTTCCACATTTTTCGATGTAAACAAGTATCTTATTATATCTTTTAGATAATGATAATATTTCCAATTTATATAACACTATATTCATTATCAATAACAATGAATTTAATTACCCATAACACCATATACTTTTATTCTAAACCAAATAAACATTTGAAATTATACATAGAACGTTGTTTCAAGAAAAAACTCTTTTGGATACCCCTCTGAAATGTCCAACCACGTAAAATATCCTCCTGTGTAGTGTTAATCATAGTTTTCAAACCAATTCAATCATCCAATATACAAAAACTTGGAACTAGAACTGAGTATGAAAATAACACATGAGGTTAGTCATTTTCTTAATTCCTTTAAAATAAATGGATAAAAATTCCATAAAAATTGGTGATAAATATCGAATAAAGATTATACATATAAAAACACATGTCGCATCCTCTATGAATCCATCTAATGGAAAAAATTCATAATGTATAATTAATTAGTAATCAATTTATACACAACACAAAAAATATGATTCTATACAACAAGAAAATATTGAGAATGACCCCATAAAAATTGAGTTTTAGGTTCGATAGTCAGATGTTATTATACTCTGTATGATTAAATAAACCTATTCAGAAATAAATCCATCAATATAATTATTGAATTATATTTCATCTACATATGATAATTATTTTTTAGAGATTATTTATCATTATATGTGAGTATAAATGTGTTTGTTATGAATTTTAAGAAACTAGAAAGGAATAATATTATACCATATTGGTTAGAAATACAATATTAAAGTAATTAATAGCTCATAATTAGAATATAGATTTTCCTTAAAGATATATAGTTGGTACATTAGGGGAATTTATTCTATTTATAGACCAGTCAAAGGAAAATTAATAACAATCTCTGATAAATGAAACTACATAAAACTAACCCATGGCGACGTTATGGAAATGTAGTGTGGACTCATACTATGTCAATGGATAATCATCAGTTGATAGAGTACAAACCCTAATATTGAAATAGGAACCCACCAAATCTTGTACATTATTTTGTAATAGAACTATACCTTGTGGACCCATAGTACATGAATGATGGGTATTATTTAACTATATCTTAGTTATGGGGGATCCATTGAATTTTATCAACTCCTAATCACTAGAGTACAAACCTTTAGAATTAAATGATTTTATCACATGATCCCCATCGTCCACCATATAAATCTATGTCGATATGAATAAACATGAAACCATCTTTCATAAATATGATGTTTAAGAGAAGTCCCCAAAATAATTCTAGGTTAAATAACTCTTAGATGGAACTACTATTGAAACTGAATCAGATTATTAATTTATGGTATAAGAAAATAAAATATGAATTGAATTTTCAGTGGAATAGTATATAAGGGTTAATGGTGTCCATAAATTCTGAATATTCAAGTTTATGTGTTGTATAAACTCGTGGAATGTAATATTCCCACCACATGTCTTCTTTGAAAAGGAACACATAATATTGGATCCACATTGGAATCGATGTGTATCTTAAATTCGTAGTCCATAAAAAACTCAGTTTATATAACTAGTTAAAGGATAAAAATAGTATGTGATTATTTAATGTGGTTTATGGGTGACACCCAATACATGTTTTTATGATGTTATATAATAATTAACATGATAATTATAATCTCTCAAAAAACCTAATTCCATTACCATGGGGGTACAAGATGTTTGTACTTCTGAAATATATACGTTTTATCCATGTAATTCACTAAAAACGATTATAGACCGTTAAATTTTTTATCCTTTTCTATTATCACAAAAAATTATGCTTGAATAATTTCATAATAATTATACATAAATACAGTTCCCCTAGAGGTTGCTATTAGGTTCTCATTCATTAGCTTATATGTTCATAGTTAGTTCTCAAAATGCGCCATATTTAAGTTAATCATATAAATTTGTATATATGTACAAAATCACCTCTCATGATATCTTATCATCCAATAGATGTTATATATTTCCCGATTTTCTAACGTAAAATCAAAATAAACCACATAATGTAAATTCACATTTTATTTCTGATAATCAATGCTGGTATTTTTTGAAGAAATAAATGTAAAATATTTTCATGAATATTATTAAATCTATGGGGCATGTAAAAACGAAATAATTATATTTGATTACATATTTCCAATATAATCTCTAACTATTAATATTTTTTGTGAAAATATATTAGGAGTAGGAAAATTGATAAGAACCAATGATTTCAATATAGAAAAAATAGGTATTCTCTATGAAATTCAAAACATAATGTAAATCCATAATACATAATCCATTGATAATTTATATGTATAAATGTGTAAGAAAAATAAAAAATACCTACCTAATTATTTGATCATTTTTTATGAGGAATGTGTCTTCCATGAGATTTACTGGTGATTCTAATGGAAAATTCCTTTTTTGTGTTTCATTGATCAATGAAATATTATCATTTATATACTATGTATGTTACAACATAAAATTCAATGGTTTATGATGTCTAAAATAATATATAGAGAACTATATTTTCTATATTAAACCCCTAGTTCAATGACTATATAATCATTTCAAGAATTAATTAGTTATTAAGTCATTTAGCAGTGACATGACAATATGGATTGTGGTTTCATTTTAATGTAGTTCACTCCAAGGGTAAATCCCTCATTCTTGGGAAATCCATATTCCTCAATTTCATATATATGTCAATATTTTAAATAAATTTCATTAATTATTATAATACATGTTCACATGTTGAAAATTTTATAATATTTTCAATATATCAATATCATGTCTCTGAAACATTGTGGATACACAGTGAATGAACCAAAAAAAATATATTTCAAGTATTTTACATTTAAAAAAAAATTAATGTCTCTATAATTTAAATCTCATGATTTGTACTTCAATAAAACCTTATCCTCCACATACACATCTGGTGGACACAAAATAATTTTAAAGATATACAAATAGTTATTTCTTATGTACATAGGGTACATAGTGTTTTTAGTTTTAGGGATAATTGTAATATAATATGAGTTAGATATTATTTTAAAATAGATTACAATTTACACATGTTCATCTATCATGAAATTGATGAAATTTTATTCATATTTCCATTCAATATTATTTATAAATATCCTAAATGAGTTTTGTGTTTGTGTGTTTTCAGTTCTCTTTTTTCAATAATCAGTGATATAAATGACATAATATGTTTGGGTGACTCCAAAATTACCGACCATAACCATTATTATATTTACTATTTCCTCAAAATCACTATGCAGTGATCTCCTAACAATAAATTTCAACAATATGAAATAGAATTAAAAAATTAAAAAATTATTTTTCATGTAGTTTCAATCATATACTTGATACAAACATCGTCAACAAATAAAGTCAACTCCAAAAATATAATTTTGACTAATAATGAGAAAATTAAAATTGAATTAGTGTACTCACTAAACTATGTACTATGAAAAAGGAAAAAATTAAAACAATTTATTAGATACACCTCTCTATATTACAGTCCCCAAGGTCAATACTACTCATAGGTACAGTATCAATTTCCTATTCACATGGAGATAATTATAAATTCAATATATTCTACATTTAATTATTAAAGAAAAGTCATATTAAATAATACACATATAATAATAAATATAAATTAACATGATATATAAAAATTATTATAAGGATTAAAATTAAATCATCAGTTACATTATAGATATAGTAATATTGGTTTCCTCACTAAGAATAAAACCCTAAACGATACCATTTAGTTTTCAATGGAATATAGACTCATTTCCATTGATCCCCTTTCACTCATTTCATATAGATGTCATGAGACGCATCCCTAAATTTAATAAAAAATATCCCCTTCTTCCTCATCTCCTCAAAACATGTGTGTCACCATTATAGACAATCGCCACATCAATATTGTTATACATCAACAAAAATTAAAATTTTAAAATAATGATGGAAACAATTTAAAATAAATAAATAGAAAGGGGTAATTTAAAGAGACTAAAAAACTACACCCAAATACTTATAATAAAAATATAAATCTTAATTATAGGGACTAAACATAATTGGGTGTTGATATAATATAATTTATTAAATATCATTATATTATAAATTTGTAACCAATTCTTTTTAAATCGTTTATTAAAAAAAATTGATTTCCATAATTGAATCTATAATAACTCAAATTGTCATTCATATATAAAAAATATATTGATAACATATTTATTACAACTGATACTCTGTATGGGAATTTGACCCATTCCTCATTAATTTAAAAATCATCCTAAAACATTTTCAAATTTATCATTCGTTGTGTGTATATATTAATTACAATGAAGAAAAATATGGTATATGAATATATAGTGATAATTATAACATAGGATCAGAAAAAATAATATCTCAAATAAATAATATTTAACAAAAATATTTTTTTACTAATATTTTTGAAAATAACATTATTTTTGATAGTGTGTAACCAAATTAATATGATGACATATAAAATTGTGAAATAATATTATTAAAATAAACCTATTACAACAATGTCACTATCTTAGGTGCTTTGAATAAGAATAACAACATTACATAAAATTAATATAAATGTTTTATATGGTTTAATTTCATTTATTCATTCATAATAAATATGTACATGTTTTTTATGTGATTACATTTTTTTGTAAAAAAATATATTATCTGCCAAAAAATAAATAAATTTACTTTTGAAAATGTTATAATTAATTTCTATAAGATTTTAAAATTATATTGAAAACGTAGATAAAATCATATAAAAAAATTTCAAAATATTCATACAAATTAAATTTTCTTTTATCTAAAAATATTTTTTTTGAACAATTAATATTGTATTTATATTAATAATGACTATTTATTTTAAAAAAATTAAATTATTTAATAAATTATTTTTCTATTTTGTAAATCTTCTATCATAAAATCCAATTAATTGATAACAATTTTACAAAAATCATAGGAATTACTATTATATTTTATTTTGGTTTAAGTTCATTTTAATGATTAAAAATATAATTTTTAATTAAAAATTTTTCATTGGGTTTGATTCATTAATATCAATGATAATTTCTATAGAAACTGGAAATTGAAACCTGAAAAATACATTCAAAATATTTAATCAATAGGTTTAAATTTGAAAAAATGGACCACATTATTTAATTTCACTCTTATAACAAGTTGTGGAAAAAATATTTCACAACTGTAACGGTAAAATTGGAAAAATTATTGTTAAAACTATTATATTATGTCTAAAATTGACTAAAAAATGAAACTATTTTATTGAATATGTTTCCCCAACCAAAATCATCAATGATTAAAAAAATATTCTTTATAATTTAACATTCTTTTCATTATAAGAGTTATATAATTTTATGTCAATAATAAATACCAATGTCACTATAGATTTTAGTGTCTTAAAAATATATTTCATTGGCATAAAATAATATTCAAATTAATATAAATGATTATTTTGAAAATTCATACACACTTATTATCATAATAATTTATTTTAAATTTTATTAATGATTTAATAACCATAAATTCTTACGTAATGTTTATACAATGGTTGTTCAAGATGTATAATAATTATGGTAAATGATATTTGAAATAAAAAATATTTTTTATTATTTGTTTTATTTCATTACTTAAATATTTAATTATAACATGTAAAATATTTTAAATTTTTTTATATTTGATTTCGATTTTTTATCATTCGAACAATAAATTATATTAATATTATGAAAATTGACATTACAGATATTTTTTCATAAATAATATTTCCTTTACTACTACCAAAAAATATTAAAATTATACATATTTAATGGAATAAAACTATAATTTAGAATATTGAGAATCTCTTATCCACTATTTGTCCTTGGAGTGAATATGTATGACCCAATAAATTATAAACAATTTTTTACTACTATTTAGGTTTAAAAATATTAGGGTTTTTTATACCAAAGGGTTTTAAATAAAATGAAAATAATACATGTCTATATATTATTATATTTTGTGATCATGGTCTTATCGTCTAAAACCATCAAATGATAGTCCATATAATTAAAATTTGAAATACTATAAAATATATTATATGTTTGTTCTTCTAGGTAATTATTCATGCCAAATTTTCCATTCCTTTTAAGGATATACACATCCCGGATCATCAAATCAACTCCATAGACATATATGTCTTCAATGGGTGACACAAATAACAAACTAACCTTCCCCTACACGACCTAGGGGCTCTTTCTTCAATAATATAGCATCCTAGAATGCATAATATCATGGCTAAAAGTTGTTTTCTGATGAATTAGTGTAACTATTTGCTGGGTACATTCATTTTATTCCCTCCTATACTAATATTTAGATATCCTTAATTATATACACATAGAAAATTAATTATCTTAGACACACTAAAATGTTATTATTCTATTGTAACAATCCTTATTCATCTCTTTTTCACCATATGGAAACTAAAAATAGAACACATTAATATATAAGACCAAATTAATCCATGTAATGGTGTACATTTTTTACAACATCATAGTCGGTGTATGGTTATGATCATGGAGGAAATTAAAATTAAAGATATTTTTAAAATAATTATTCCTTAATAAATAAAATACATCTTTTACCATTATTCCCTTATATATATTGGGAGATGATAACATCGCTTGTGTGTATTATGGATTACGATAATCATAAAACTATGTGATTCATTAATATATTAACATATTTAATAGATAATTATTTAATTTTATAATAATAATAAAATATAATATTGAATTTTTTAACATTTTGTTTTGGATAGAATAATTTCATTACTCTCTTAACCAAAATAATATATTGAAATATTTTTTCATAAATTGACAGACCAACCACATCTAGAAGAACTATGCAGAAAAAGTAAAATGAATGATTTTCCAAATATAATAAAATTGACATAAAAATGTACTATAGACCAAAAATTGTTCTTAAAAAGGTATTTACAAATATTTATTTTATAACATAGGTGTATAATAATTTTATTCCATAGTTGATACCCACATTTTTGGATTTCATTTACAATGTAATTTTATTTAATTATTAATTAGTTAAAATTATCCTTTAAAAACAATATATAACACCAAACCCTAAATCACAAAACATTATATTATCATCTTTTTAATGATTAATTATACACGTATATTGTTTTTTATTCAATTGTTTGACCATGAATCATAACATGAGTTAGAAGTGGTGGCATTGTTTTTAAAAAATTTAATATTTTAATGTTATCCTAGAAAACCCTTTTTCTTCGTTATTTATGTTCTTATAATTTATCTAAAAAATAATCAAAATTAAATATTAAACTATATTTGAAGACATTTTCTCCCACATATGGCCTTCCTAAAAATGTTTTTAGTGGATATTATTTCCATTTTTTTAATGAGGACCCTTTTTAAAGTTTACCAAAATGGTGACATAAATCATTGATTTATAGTTTATGACAGAAATGAAACATTCCCAATCATCACCATTATTTTCATTTATGTGATTTCCTAGACCATTCCATCCAACTACTATGTAAGAAAAATGGCATTCTATGGGTCCTATGATATAAGGGTGAATCTTTTAAACACTTTTTTAATTAATTTTTTTTCCAAATGTTCTAATCATGTATCATTACAATAGTTCCTTATCCCAATGGTGTCTCACTTTGGCAGTGCCTCACTAGTGGTGTCTGACCCTGGTGGTGGATTGGTAATTATAAATACCCAAGGCATGGTCTCACCCTGGAGGTAGCTCACCCTAGCGGTGTCTCCCCCTTGGGGAAGTTCCTTATGTGGTGTCACACCATGGTGGTAGATCACCATAGCAGTCTCTCCCCTAGGGGGTAGCTCACCATGGTATTATCTTTCCCAGGTTGTGGCTCACATAAAGTATGTTACCAAGGTGGTAGCTATCTGGCAGTGTCTCTCACTAATTGTGGATCAAGGGCGGTGCCTTACCCTAACAATTACATGTTGATAGTAGATCATTTGGTGGTCACTAATTTAGTAATGACTCTTTTGATAGTGCCTCATCTAGCAGTTCCTCACAGGTGGTTCCTCGTCTAGTGGTGCCATTTCTGCTGGTGCCTCGTCTGGAAGGTTATCATATGGCGTTTCCTCAGGAAATGTATTTTTAGTTACTCTAATTTTCCCCCGATGATGTATTTGTTTAAATTAAAACATGTATAAAGATTTATTTAAAAGTATATAGACCGAGTAAAAGGACAGAAATATATATTTAGATACCTAAGGATCCAGAGTATTTTAAATGATCAAAACTCATGGTCTTGTATATATCCTGCATTAATGGGAAATCAAAATAGTATCTAATCTCGTTACTTTGTTTCTAATTTCCAAAATCCAAAATATCTTTCCCATTGTTCATTCCGTCTTTCATCTTCTTTCTATGGGATATTCTGAAGCACTTTTCCAATAAGAGTTGTGTGTCCTGGATTAGTAAATTCTTTTTTTCTGTTGGGGGTAACCTGTTGTACACTCAATGTGTTTTTGTACACAACCAGGAAGTATCGATCGTCCCTCTTCCAAGTAGGTTTCCCTTGTCCCTTCTTAATTTTTCATTAGGAGGGATGAATATATACATGTTTCCACTTTTTAATATAGTTGATTTCAGATTAATAAAGATTAAATCATTGGTTTGACAAAAAATATACGGGGTCTTGGGAAAAGTGACACCTGATGTTGTTGTTTTTATTATGATATTTTAATGTGAATTGGTTAGATACACCTAAAAAATCAGGGTCATTGGGGGACTTTTTTGACACTAAATGGTTTTTGGAGTTTATGTTGTGTTGTTTTTTTGAACAATTATATATAAATATCGTTTAATCATATATATTCAAATAATAAATGGTTTCCCAATGATCATACACTTTTTATAAAACCCAATAAATTAACAATTTTATTTTAATATGGTATTCTTATTTAAATCAGAAAATGATTTTTTTCCTTCGTACGTCAGGTGATTTTTTGTGTGGTATTTCTATGATTTGTGGTGGGGGGTGGATGATATGTGGTATTACAGTGGGGTTATGCTAGGAGTGGTTTGATTATGTAGTAGGGCTATGAAATTTGGTGTGTTTTAATGTGTTCCTAGATGTGTTTGTGAGTTTGTTGTTGGTTTTGTTAATACGATGAACATGGTGTACATGTATGAAGAAGGAATTTATTATTTTTGGGGATATTTTATGTACACATCCTCATTGGTAACATCTAGAAATATACACCCTCTATCTAGGATTCATGGTATAATTTGTATTTTCTATGAAGTGCGGAATTTTTCCATGGTTTTTCTTACCTAGGATAATTATGATAAGTGTTGATGTGTTTCTTGATATGTTTCATACATGATAGATTCTCGGGTTATGATGGAATAAATAAATTAGTTTAGAATAGTATTTGGAGTGACATGGAATATCATATTTGATGATATGAATTTTGTTAATGAAATTATTAAATGATTGGGTGTTGAATATTTTCAAAATTCGAATGTAACTTAATTTATCAGGGCACTTCACCTTCTTAAATGACTATTTCAGTTATTAAAAATGCATTTTGTTACAGCAGAAAAACTGATGGTGTTGTGAGTTGGTTTTTTTATGAGATCCTATAGGCTCAGATTATGTTTTCTTATTATTTATATATTCTTTATTTTCCATGTGATTTCAATACACACACACCAATGTTGAAAACTGTTTACTGAACACATTCTTATTCACATGGGGGTTTTTACACAAAATCTAATAACGTGTAGAAATGGTTGGGTATCCTCTATATTACACGCTCACTTCCAGTCATGGTAGGTTTGAAACAAGATATAATTTATAGATATCTATTTCTGATTCAAATTGTGGTTATGATGGCTCAATAGTCTTCAGGTGACTTGTGATAGCCCAAATATATACTAGTGAGGTGGTTTGGGTGGTCCCCCATGTCATCAAGATGATATGGGATTTTATTTAACAGTTGTATGTGACATGAGATGATTCAATGTTTTGTGACACCCTGATGTATGTAGGTTGGATGTTTTTGCGAGGAATATGTATGTGCGAGCAAGATGTGTTGTGAGGTCCATGTCTATGTTGGTGAAATGTGATGTGGTGTTTGGAAAGGATATGGGAGGCATGACGTACGATGTTTGGAAAATTATCAGACTAGTGGTATAGTGTTTTCGTGTACCCTATCATAAAATATAATTAATTTATATTATATTAAATGGCATTCGTTACACTGTGATAATACGTTTGTGAGGTTGGTATGGTTGGTATACCTATTTATATTCTTTTTCCTTAATCAATTTTCTCATGTTTGCATTAGTTTTCTTCATTAACATGTGCGTGAGAGAATTTGGTTCCAACTAATTGTACATTTTTTCTCACATTACGTGTATAAAAAACTACTTTAAGGTTTCTATGAGAATATTTTTTACAGTGTTTGGAGTTACCATATCAAAGCCTTGGACACCATGTATGTCACTTCTTTAACATTTCATTTGGGTATTTTCATTAAAGACAGTATTCTATTTTCAAGAGTACTTCTTTTTTTATGTATGTGGGATAGATTTTTTCTTACTCTTTTATGTTATGCCTTAGACATGATTTTGATAACTCATTCTATCTTTTCATCTTGTTTCTTATAAATAGTAGTGCCTCTAATATTTTGATATTTTTACACCCATAGTGATAGTCAGAAAAATAGGGTCTACTGGTGGTGGGACTCGAGGGTCATTATCTATCCCTCCTCATTGTGGTATTTTTGGTGGTATGGGGCTATAAAAAAGTGGTATTGGAGAAAATGGTTGAGAGATATGATGTTTTTTGGAGTTATGAACACTAATGATTGGATGGTATGGGATTTAAATAGTTCCAGTTGTCCATGGTTCATGACATAGGCTAGGTAGACCATATGGAAAACATGTTTTTACATCCCCCAGTCCTATAGTGAGCATGCATTGAGCATCTTAAATATCCAATTGAGGAGGAGATTCATACACAGTAGAGACCTTAGTAGTGTGCATGCATCGTAATGACATGTGTTAATGTTTGAATATGGTTTCTTTGGGATGGTTATGATGGATCAACAAAAAAATGATTTAAATAAATTTAAATGAAATTCAATAGTACTTGATCTAAATAATACCTGTTTTTAAATTTGGTATGGCTACCATTCTTCATACCCATGTGAATATGTTAGTTGAGGTTTAATATCATGATCCAATTGATCACTGTTGAGTTGATCCAGTTGAGTAGGATCATCAGTGGAAGAGAATGTTTCCCTCTATCCATTGTCATTCATTCAAGAAGTATGATGAAAGTGTTTTAGAGGATGATATTGATAGACGGTTGAAGGAGCTTCTTAACACATTTAGTTTTATCTAACTCTAGTATGGTACTATTTCTTTTTGGGAGTTAGTATGATATGGAAATATAAGTGTCATTTGTGGATTCTATATTTGGCAGTGTGGAAGGAGGAAGACATTTTGTTGATTGACTACTAGAATGTGTTATGGGTATAGATTGTTTTCTCGACTGTGAAGGATAATAAGAGGCAGAGGATGCACTCCCATTATTAAGGGATTATGTTAGTACAGGAGATGGGGATCATGTTTGTGGATATTTTTATTCCTCCCAAAATGTTTTTCTTGGTGGGAAGTCTTGTGGGAGACATCTTGAGGAGTTAGTTCATCTTTTTATCAAGTATGTTTCTACACTTTTTATGTTTCTAATGTATTTGGAGGTTCAAAAGGAGTATGAGGTGTTTGAGCATATGAAATCATGATGAGGTCCACCGTGAGAGGTGATCTAGTAGATTTAGATTAGAGTAATAGTTGTCAGTTGAAAATCTATGTTGTTCGGACATTCGTCGTTTCGACCAACATGAATTCAACCTCAGTAGCTTTCTTTTCTCCCATATGGTGCAACATGTTTCCAGGTTTTTTCTGGGGGGATTTCACCCCATGTTTTGTTCACTACTAAAAATTAGACCTATACACTTGGTATTGGAAATACCATGGGTATATTATTTTTTCCAAACATATACCAACAGATTACAAAAAAACATTGTTATAAGATGAAAATTTTATCGCATACCCAATAATTTTTACAAATCATAGGTAGAGGGTTCTGTTAATGAACATTGCCGACGATTCTCAAAAAAAATTGTATAGGTCCAACCGATACCCATGGTTATCCCAATACTATTGGTATAGGAGTGGGTTAAAATCATATACACATGGTACTGTACAAACATTGGTATATCATTTTCACGTGCCTGTGGGAACAAAGAACATTTAACATGAATAGAAAGAATTTTTTTGGAACACCTATACCAATGATTTATCTCTGATAAATGTAATTTATAATAATATATATAAGTGAAAATGTATTTATATAATCATAATAGATGTCGGTGTTGTGGTTACACATGAAAAATATGAAGAACATATCAATAGATTGATTCTAGTGAGGGGTGTTATTAATAACCAACACCAATGTTATATAAACAATGGATATATGGTTATGAAATGGTTGAAAAAACTATTCCCAGGGTTTTAAAACCATTGGCATAGAGTTTTCAAAAAATGTATATAGCTTAGAGCTATTCTGATGGGGGAGGAAAGGTTTAGTGCCAACCACAACAGCAGTTTCTAGTGTGTCTGTTTCATCATAAGTTGAAGTAGGATTTCACTACCATGAGGGGATATATGGATTATATAGGCCGACCTTAGGATGATCCCTATATTCAGGGACCATGACTATAGAGACCCGAATCTTGACGTACATGGACATTATATTAATTTTCTGGAAAACTTAATACATAAGAAAAATAGACACATAAGGACCGTAATAGTTTAGTGTCTTTGAAATCTCAGAATATAATCTTCTAATCATGGTGAAAGATCTTCAACATCTCCCATAAAGATCTTCTTTTTTTTAAACCTGAATCCATTCTTTTATGTCCTGGGGAAATGAAAACAGAAAAGGGTGAGCTCAAATGCTCATTAAGGGTAAACAAAAGAAATATCAATTACGTCATATTCCTAAGAACATAACTTTTGGAAATCATAACCTGCAAAAGATATCATAATTTCATAACATTGGATAAATCATAGTAGTGAAATGTAATCCCAATAATCATAACTTATACCATGAAACTTTGTGGAATACACACATAATCATAGAGAATCATATCTTATTAGTCAAGACTCATTGCCAAGACTATCTTAGTGGACAAAGTCCATTTCTGAACCGAGTCACCCTCGTTTTAGTCTTGTTTCACTGAACCGGTATAACCTACCGTTCCAGCCATGTCTATCTCATGAGATATAAAATATTTACCCAATGCATTGGAGGGAGATATAGGTCCCACCCATCTCATAATGATACCATTCTTATGTGTGCCACAAAATCATAAATCATACATCATTGCATAACCCATGTAATAAAAATGGGAATCTTAAACATCATGACATCCTAAAACAATTCATATAAGATAAAGGAATTCATAAAAATAACTCCATCACAATATAATCACATCAATGTAATAATAGGGATAGAAACAGAACCCTTTATTATCTTAGATGGAAAATAATTTTGATAAAACACTTGAACTCCATTCTTGAGGAAAATATCCTTTCTTCTTCGAAAACACCTTTCCTTTCATAACATGTCATAAAATTATAAAATAAAAGAATTTGATTAAAAATAAACTTGAAAACTTGTAAAGTAAGATTCTTGGAAATAATGTTTTAAAAATCCATTCATGTCGTATAAGTTAAAAACCATTTTTCTCGTACTTTTGTCGGAAAAGTTAAAAAGTACCTCGTACGAAAAACGACAAAAGCTTTCTTTCATATCATTTACTAAATACTCACTGAAGGGTAAAATTGGATTTAAACCATTGTAGATGGATTGAAATAATTATAAATATTGAGGAAACATGGTTGTGGATGATAAAATACACCCCAGTAAATACCAAAGTATAAACAATCTCGGATAAAAATGAGATTGTGATATTTCCCTTACCTTAAGTCCGATTTGCTTCGTAAGTGTCCGAACCTCCTGTATAATGGTTTAAATAATTTCATTAACTTATTAAAGAATCATATTCATTGTTATGATATCATATATGGTTCACTTATGACTTTATATTACCCGTTCTTTTGTAAATTTCATGTTAAAGAAGCGTTTTGGGTAAAATCGTTTCATTTATCGTAGGTGTTTGGACTTGTTGTTCTTGAAATTATTATTAATTATATCATGATTTACTTACTTCCAGAATATAAAACATGATTTATATATCATATATATTCAGTATATATATATATATATATATAATAGATAGATAAATGAAATGAAACACACCGTTCATGGAGACGGTAGTCCGTACGTACGCATGAACGCTATTTTCCTTTCATTATTGTCTTGAATGGAAGTAAGTAGATGACATAAATATATACATAAATCCAGTAGCTTTATTATTTCTTAAATTTAATTATTATTTCTTATATATACTTTATAATCTTTCTTAAATGGTTAACATGGAGAATGAATCTCATCTCATCGTGGAGACGGTATTCTGTACGTACGCACGTGCGGTGATTTCCTTTCTCCGTAGGATGGATAGAAGGTTATTTAGAGTTGTTTCATATTTATAATAACATATCAGTATATAATAAATACTGATGTTATTACTTTATCATGAAACAACTAAAGAAGATGAAGTTGAAGAAGAAAGAAATTGAAAAAGATCGGTAATGGATATTACCTCTTATTGACGCACCTTTTCTTAACCTCAACTTAAAGAACTAAGGATGGTCTTTGAAGAATACAAGGACCTCTAGTATGATACTAGTTAAGTGGAGAAGAGATTTTGGCAGGGTTTGGCCAAGCTTGAATGCTCAAATTGGTGTTAGGAGGAGAGGGAGGAGGTGCCCTTTTATAAGGGAGGAGAGGGGCACCTTTGGGAAAACTAAAACTATTATTTTATTATAAAGTCAAGTTCGGTTTTAAATAGCTCCAAATTGATATATTTTGAAGCTAAGGTGGGTATGGGTAGAAATCCTATCATCAAATATAATTTAGACAAGTTTAGGTTCCTATTTTAAACTTATCATTTATATTTAACTTTAAGTTAGATAATATTACTTTTACCATGTCTTCGTGTTTTCTTACACTATAAAGTTAATAAACAGACTATATCAAGCCAAAAGAACCCCAAGTTGTATATTATTAATATATCTATCCTTATGTAAGTCATTTGGCAGATCCTTAGATTTTTAGGAATAAAATAAAAACTAATAATATAATATTTGTTTTAGAAACTATTTTATGACAATTTTGACACTATTTAGTAATTGATTTTTTTGAAACTCATGACAGATTGCGTAGTTCAAAAAAAAGTTACTTAAATCAATAATAACATATCATATTAACATATAAAATTACTTTAATTCATAAAAAGTCTTAAATTACATTTATTTGGGTCTTTATAACATCAATTATGTCAATATTTCATTAATAAGACAATTACTGCATCATCTTTGTGTCATAATAAATGATAATTATTTAATCCCTAAAAAATCTAAATAAATTCATATTATGTAGATAATTGTATTATATTTCTGAATACTATTAATGTTAGAAGTTTCATAAAGTTTATCACTAAATTAAAATTATTATACTTATAAGATTAAAGAAAGTGACGTGTTGTCACATTCTTTGGTTTTAATAATAATTAAATTATTTTCATGGCAAAAAGACCATTAAATGAAACAAATCTGATCCTTAGGTGATATGGGTCGACATTTAGTCATCCAATAGGATTTTTACATGTGTTAGGGTAATTTTATAATATTATATTTACCCTTAACTACCCGATTTACCTTTAACTATGGTAAATAAAATTTACCGTAGTTATTATTCATAATTCTCAAAAATAAAAAGTATATTATTAAAATAATTTGGACCCACTGATTCCAAATATGGAATCCATTTTTCCAAATTCAATACAAAAAAGTTGCATAAATTAAATTAAAATTAATCGAGTTGTCGAAAGAAAATGAGTTTTTCTATAAAACATTGCAAAAGATTGAATTGATTTACCCTACGAATTTAATGTAAAATCAATGATAATGACATACATTATATTAAATGGTAAAAATATATTCTATTTATACTTTAAAAACATTCAATGTTATAGTTTTACCATATAAATTAGTGCGACGAAAAATGTTTTTTTTAATTAAAATATAGCATGTTTTATTATTCATCAAAATATGAAAGTTACCAGAATAATATGAAAAATTTATCCAAAGTAAATTTTTATTTCGTTATTCCAAAGAAGAGTTTTATTTTGTAATATTTAACTTATAAAAATATCAAAAACTACATTTAAAGTGGGTGCGCCATCAAAAGGCGGAAAAACTGCATTTTTTGAAAATTACTTATTTTACCCGAAAAATTTATTTTGTTCTTATACCATGTTCTAGAAAATGGGTAAGATGAATAATAATGTTATAAAATTCAAAATTTAGTTAATAATATTCATAACGGCTAGTTCATAATAATATTATAATAATATATCATTGTTTAGTAAAACCTGGTATTGCATACAACACAAGCTATCGAGGAAGGTCGCGATTGCGTGTAATGCAAGCCATGTCAGAGTTGCGTGTTGTGCAAGAATCCTTTGTTGTTTCATATAACAGAATCCAACCATATTTCATTTATACATTGAATATATATATACATATATATACTCAATGTTGTGTAGAATAACTATTATCAAAATTGTGTGTAACACGATCCAAGAATAGTGTTGCGTATACTGCAAGATAAAACAGTGTTGTGTATAGCGCAAGGTAATCTTGGTGTACCATACAACACAAGACATTAATGAAAATAAAAAAAATATTTTTCATAAAATCTTGGGGTGTTACATTTTACCCCCCTTAAAATAAATTTCTCCCTCGAAATTCGTCGGGGTTATAAATGGTTTACTACTCGAAAGTTTCTTTAATAGAAACCCACATCGTAAAAAGGAATACCAAAACTTGGCTTTAAAAACTAAAGTATGAAATGTAACGGTTACCCAAATTAACTCATCACTGGGTTTCCACGTAGGGGAACATAGGTGAAAATATGGATATGCATGAAAAATCTAACAATCAAGTTCTGATGGAGAGTGGTAGAGAACATGGCTATGAAAAAGTCAAAAATCACAAAGCTATAGATTTGTGATGATCTAAGGTACCATATGATTCATCGGATATAAGGGAACTAGGACATCATTTTTGGTTTTCAAGATCATTTCCCTATAGTTGATGAATTAAAAGAAATACTTACATGATTTTGGAACAATCTCACTTTTGTTCGTGAATTGAACAATTTCCACTTCATCCCTTAAAGAAATGAAGTTGAATTTGTTATTTGTGATGTTATGGAAGATCATGTGATAGAATGATGGGTCATTCCATCTCTTTCAAAAAAAAGTTAGCAGAAGTTATAAGTCCATCTTATGGTTAGATTAACCGTATATGGTTCCAAAAAATGAACTTATAATTCATATATCATGCCGCTTAATAAAATAAAACTAGTTTCTACTAAACAGGGACATCCTGTCGGCCAGTGGTAGGCGATAAAGGCCAGTCGCACTTCGGTTGTGGGTTAGATTCCCACAGCCTTGTCTGACGCGATGGGCTGTCGCCCGTCCTGCAGGTTTTCCTTTTTCTAAAGCTATATTACTATAACATCCCATCAATATTATCGAAAAAAGTTATATCCTTAAACAATACTAACTTATGTCCAAAATAATCCATTCCAATCTTTAGGCTTATCTAAAATACTTCGGTCCATGCTCATAGTATAATGAAAATGATTATTTGAAATGTCACATAACAATCACGTGAATTCCATCATTTATCCCCCATATATCATAAGATATATATTTTTGGTCAAATTACAAACATGTGAATACCTTAATTATGTATTCTCTTAAAAAATGAATACCCATTGAACCTTAGTGAAAACATGAATACATTTAAAAGTTAACACTTTCCACAAACCAATATCCTCAAAATTCTTTATACTCAAACCATGATATAACCTTCTCCTTATATTATTCATGAGCTCATGAATACTATAAAACATTTAATTTTCTCCTTATCCCTTCATTATGCGCATATCATCTACATTCCAAAAATATCTGAATAACACTTCATGGATACTGGTACCATTAATCATACACTTTCAAAACTCAAGGAAAGACCACGGTGTAACAATACATAGATGTATCTGTATTCCATAGTACTATGAGATTATTTATTCAACATTACACATGATAAACATGTAATAATTCCACTACATTTTTAAACCATTGACCGAGCTTCACTAATTCTTTCATCTCACATATCATTTGTAGTCTCTTCATCATAATCAACATCAATACTACCCATATGACCATACTGATTCTCTTCAAGAGACTTTCCCTTAGGTCATTGGTTTTCATAATGCTCATACATTCCACATTTAAAACATATAACCATTGTTTTTGTCGTAGCAATACCATTATCCTCATCCCTGGTGTTAACTGAACCTTTTCCTTTGCACTTACTGGATTTGTGTCCTTCTTTTCCACACCCAAAGCATCTTCCAATTCCTTTGAAACATTATCCTTGATGCCTCTTCCCACATGATTTACATAGGGGAAATTGATCTTTCTTTCCTCTATGATCATCATGAAACTCCATCTATCTCTTATTAGCCGAGTCAGGAAACTTACCAAATTTTAATTTATTGATCATAATATGAGATTGCTGATTTGGCATAATAATGATGTTTGGACTTCCAAATCGCATTTCATTTTGTTGCTCATGAAGAATATCATTCCATTTTCCATCATATCCTTCATTATTGTGAATCATCTTGTTTCCACCCATTTTCTAAAACCCAAAAAGAATAGTGTGAGAGGAAAAAATCATAATAAAGGGGGAGTAACTTCAATATCTAACATCTTTTGGTTTAATCTAATATCATTACCATAGTTCTAGGACTATATCCTATACTTATACTTATTCTTAGGGACATCCCTAGACATACCTTAGAAAAATCTCTAGGGATCTCACTAACGTTCTCGCATCCCAGTTTCTAAAGGTTGACTAAACCTTTCCTCTGATACCAACTATAGAGACCCAAAGCTTGACGTACATGGACATTACATTACTTTTGCAGAATACTTAATACATAAGAAAAATAGAAACACATGGACCGTAATAGTTTAGTGTCTTTGGAAACTCGGAATATAATCTTCTAATCGTGGTGAATGATCTTCAACATCTCCCATAAAGATATTATTTTTTTTAAACCTAAATCCTTTATTTTATGTCCTGTGGAAAAGAAAACATAAAAGGGTGAGTTCAAATGCTCAGTAAGGGTAAAAAAAGGAAATATCAATTACTCCATATTCATAAGAACATATCTTTTGAAAATCTTAACCTGCAAAAGAGATCATAATTTCATAACATGGGATAAATCATAGTAGTGAAATTTAATCCCAATAATCATAACATAAAACATGAAACTTTGTGGAATACACACATAATCATATAGAATCATATCTTATTAGTCAAGACTCATTTCCAAGACTATCTTAGTGGACAAAGTCCATTTCTGAACCGAGTCACCCTCGTTTCAGTCATTTTTCACTGAACCGGTATAACCTACCATTCTAGCCATGTCTATCCCATTAGATATAAAATCATTACCCAATATATTGGAGGGAGATATAGGTCCCACCCATCTCATAATGATACCATTCTAATGTGTGCCACAAAATCATAAATCATACATCATTGCATTACCCATGTAATAAAAATGGGAATCTTAAACATTGTGACATCATAAAACAATTCATATAAGATAAAGGTATTCATAAAAATAATTCCTTCACAATATAATCCAATCAATTTAATAATAGGGATAGAAACAGAACCCTTTATTATCTTATATGGAAAATAATTTTGATAAAACACTTGAACTCCATTATTGAGGAAAATATCTTTTCTTATTCAAAAACATTTTTCCTTTCAAAACATGTCATACAAATCTAAACTAAAATAAGTTGATTAAAAATAAACTTGAAAACTTGTAAAGTAAGATTCTTGGAAATAATGTTTTAAAAATCCATTCATGCCATATAAGTTAAAAAAACATTCTTCTTGTACTTTTGTCGAAAAAGTTAAAAAGTACCTCGTACGAAAAATGACAAAAGATTCCATTCATATCTTTTACGAAAAACTCACCGAAGGGTAAAATTGGATTCAAACAATTGTATATGTATGCAAATAATATTACATATTGAGGAAACATGGTTGTGGATGATAAAATACACCCCGGTAAATACCAAAGTATAAACAATCTCGGATAAAAATGAGATTGTGATATTTCCTTTACCTTAAGTCTGATTTGCTTCGTAAGTGTACGAACCTCTTGTATAGTGATTTAAATAATGTCATTAACTTATTACAGAATCATATTCATTTTTATGATATCATATATGGTTCACTTATGACTTTATATTACCCGTTCTTTTGTAAATTCCATGTTAAAGAAGTGTTTTGGGTAAAATCGTTTCATTTATCGTAGGTGTTTGGACTTGTTGTTCTTGACATTATTATTACTTATATCATGATTTACTTAATTCCAGAATATAAAAAATTATTTATATATCATATATATTCAGTATATATATATATATAATAGATAGATAAATAAAATGAATCACACCGTTCATGGAGACGGTAGTCCGTACGTACGCATGAATGCTATTTTCCTTTCCTTATTGTCTTGAATGGAAGAAAGTAGATGACATACATATATACATAAATCCAGTAGCTTTATAATGTCATATATTTCATTATTATTTCTTATATATACTTTATAATCATTCTTAAATGGTTAACATGGAGAATGAATCTCATCGCGTCGTGGAGACGGTATTCCGTACGTACGCACGCGCGGTGATTTCCTTTTTCCGTAGGATGGATAGAAGGTTAATTAGAGTTGTTTCATATTTATAATAACATATCAGTATATAAGAAATACTTATGTTATTACTTTATCATGAAACAACTAAATAAGAAGAAGTTGAATAAGAAAGAAATTGAAAATGATCGGTAATGGATATTACCTCTTTTTGACGCGCCTTTTCATAACCTAAACATAAAGAACTAAGGATGGTCTTTTAAGAATACCAGGACATATAGGATGATACTAGGTAAGTGGAGAAGAGATTTTGTCTGGGGTTGGCCGAGCTTGAATGCTCAAATTGGTGTGAGGAGGAGAGGGAGGAGGTGCCATTTTATAAGGGAGTAGAGGGGCACCTTTGGGAAAACTAAAAATACTATTTTATTATAAAGTCATGTTCGGTATTAAATAGATACAAATTGATATATTTAGAAGCTAAGGTGGGGATGGGTCGCAATCCTCCCTTCCAATAGAATTTAGACAAGTTTAGGTTCCTATTTTAACCTTATCATTTAGATTTAACATTAAGTTAAATAAGTTTACTTTTACAGTGTCTTCTTGTGTCCTTATACTATAAGGTTAATAAACTTACTATATCAAGCCAAAAGAACCCCAATTTGTTTATCATTAATATATATATCCTTATATAAGTCATTTGGACGAACCTTATATTTTTAAGAATAAAATAACAATTAATAATTTAATATTTGTTTTAAAAATTATTTTATGTCAATTTTGACACTATTTAGTAATTGATTTTTGTGAAACTCATAACAGATTGATTAGTTCAAAAAAAGATAATTAAATAAATAATAAGATGTCATATTAACATATAAAATTAGTGTAATTCATAAAGTGTCTTAAATTACATTTATTTGGGTATTTATAACATCAATTATGTCAATATTTCATTAATAAGACAATTACTGCATCATCTTTGTGTCATAATAAATGATAATTATTTAATCCCTAAAAATTATAAATTAATTCATATGATGTAGATAATTGTATTAGAGTTCTGGAAACTATTCATGTTCGAAGTTTCATAAAGTTTATCACTAAATAAAAATTATTATACTTATAAGATTTAAGAAAGTGACATGTTGTCACATTCTTTGGTTTTAATAATAATTAAATTATTTTCATGGAAAAAAGTCCATTAAATGAAACCAATCCAATCCTTAGGTGATATGGGTCGAACTTTAGTCATCCAATAGGATTTTTACACGTGTTAGGGTAATTTTATAATATTATATTTACCCTTAATTACCCGATTTACCTTTAACTATGGTAAATAAAATTTACCGTAGTTACTATTCATAATTCTCAAAAATAAAAATTAGCTTACTAAAATAATTTGGACCCACTGATTCCAAATATGGAATCCATTTTTCCTTATTCAATACACAAAAGTTTTAGAAAATAAATTAAAATTAATCCAGTTGTCAAAAGAAAACGGGTTTTTCTTTACAACGTTGCAAAAGATTGAATTGATTTAACCTACGAATTTAATGTAAAATCAATTATAATGACATACATTATATTAAATGGTAAAAATATATTCTATTTATACTTTAAAACCATTAAATATTATAATTTAACCATATAAATTAGTGCGACGAAAAAAGTTTTTTTAAATTAAAATATAGTGTGTTTTTACTATTCATCAAAATATGAAAGTTACCAGAATAATATGAAAAATTTATCCAAAGTAAATTTTTATTTCTTGATTCCAAAGAAGAATTTTATTTTGTCAAATTGAACTTATAAACCTATCAAAAACTAGATTTAATATGGGTGCGCCATCAAAAGGCGGAAAAACTGCATTTTTTAAAAAATACTTATTTGACCCGAAAAATTTATTTTGTTCTTATCCCATGTTCAAGAAAATGTGTAAGATGAATAATAATGTTATAAAATAAAAAATTTAGTTAACTACTATTCATAATGGCTAGTTCATAATAATATTATAATAATATATCATTGTTTAGTAAAACCCGGTATTGCGTACAACACACGCTATCGAGGAAGGTCGTGATTGCGTGTAATGCAAGCAAAGTTAGAGTTGCATGTTGTGCAAGAATCCTTCATTGTTTCTTATAACAGAATCCAACCATATTTCATTTATAAATTGAATATATATATACATATATATATACTCAATGTTGCATAGAATAACTATTATCAAAATTGTGTGTAACACTATCCAAGAATAGTGTTGTGTATACTGCAAGCTAATACGGTGTTGCGTATAGAGTAAGGTAATATTGGTGTAACATACAAAAGAAGACATTAATGAAATTAAAAAATATATATTTTTCATAAAATCTCGGGGTGTTACAATGACCTGACCTTGTCCATATAGGTGGTAGTCAGTTTGGAGGTAGAGGATCAATGCATGGCTAGTTGCACACATTGGATATAGCAGTTCCATAGGGTCCAAACATCATTAGAGTTAGTATCATTATGTTTATATTCCTTCTTATTCTCATGTTTAATTTTTAATCTTAAAAATCATTTGATGAAAACACTCTATTCCTTTCTCTAGGACTAGATATATAAATTATTCCCAGGACCATGGTTTTGAGTATGTCAGTTGGTGGCTATACCGGATTTTTTTATATTATTTGGGCTGTAGAATGACAATGGGGAAATATTAGTCCTCTTTGTATATAATATTGCTATATATCATTCCATACAATTTCTCTATCAGCATAAAAAAATATTTCATTCATACTTATATCAAGTTCATCTAGTGGGGAGTCATGTTTTGGATGAGGATGGAAAATGTGTGGTTTTTCTTATGTGAGTAGTTTTGATGTGGGTAGTTGGTATATAAAAACCCTTATATGATTTTTGGATGAGTTGTTAAAGTAATTAATTGATGTTGAGATAATTGAGGTTCCTTAAATCCATTTTTAGTTTATCGAGGCTTGTTCGATGGTTTTTTAACTCAACCCCTTTGAAGTGATGTTGAGTTATGGATAGACTTGTAGCTAGATAATTCATTAATTGTGTTTTCTCCTTTCTGATGGAACCTTTAATGTTGTGGGAGTTCTTGGTCCAAATATATTATTTAATGTTTAAGGGATTTTTCAGTATAGTTTGTCATAGTGGGGTGCACTAGTTCAATTCACAATGAAGTCAGATGATGTTATGATGTTTTGTATTGAATGAAATATATTAAATCATGTGGATTTCAAATATTGATACCATCTCCCTAGAATAGAATACCTTAAATTCTATCTAAGAGTGGTTATTTGGTTATTTATGATTTAATTTTGGTTTTGATGTCACCATTTAAAGGAAAAGGAGGGAGACATGCTGATGAATTCCCTAAAATGAATGTATGCTCACATCAAATTTTTATTCATGTATATCATTATTATGAATGCACTAGATAAGTTAATGGGGATTATGAAATCCATTTTTTCATATTTCTTAGACTGATTCATAATTGTATTCATTAATGATATTTTAATATATTTTATATTACAAGATGAGAATGTCAAGCATCTCATAACCGTATTACAGTTTCATTGATGCAACCAGTGATATGGAATTTTTTACAAGGTTAATTTTTTGGAATTTTAATTTTATATTCAAAATAATGTGGAGTTTTATTATGGTTTGGATGTAGAACCATCATAGGATGATGTAGTTGTTTCATGGTAAACACCCATAAATGTGTAAGAGGTTTGAAGTTTCGAAGTTTTAATTTTATATTATCATTGGGTTTCAATGATTTTTCATGACTTTTTTCCCCATTCAAAGACATCATCAGGAAAGGCAAGTATTTTATATGGATTGGTTATATAACGACCCATACTTTACATACGTTGTTAATACTTCAAAATTGATTCATACTTATTACAACATATAACAAAACCACGAAAGGACCGTATAAGTATAGTGTCCATAGAAACTGGGAAACATAAACAACTGGTTCATAAAGCATCTACTTTGCCTCCCATTTATTTCATCATATCTAGAGTCCCTTTTTGGAATATTCTACTTAATAACCTTCTTCCTGACCTGGGGAAAAACATACAAAAGGGTGAGCTCAAATTCTTTGTAAGGGTAAACAAAAGATATATCAATCACATTGTATACATAAGCACATATCTTTTAGAAATCTTAACCTGCAAAAGAGATCATAATTTCATAACATGGGATAAATCATGGCAGTCAAATGTAATCACAATAATCATAACATAAAACATGAAACTCTGTGGCATACACACATAATCATAGAGAATCATTTCTTGTTAGTCAGGACTCATTGGAAAGACTATCTTAGTGGACAAAGTCCCTTTCTGTACCGAGTCACCCTCGTTTCAGTCCTGTTTCACTAAACCGGTATAACCTACCGTTCCAGCCATGTCTATCTCATGAGATATAAAATCTTTACCCAATGCATTGGAGGGAGATATAGGTCCCACCCATCTCATAATGATACCATTCTTATGTGTGCCACAATATCATAAACCATACATCATAGCATAACCCATGAAATAAAAATGGGAATCTTAAACATCGTGACATCATAAAACAATTCATATAAGATAAAGGAATTCATAAAAATAATTCCATCACAAAATAATCAAATAAATGTAATAATAGGGATAGAAACAGAACTCTATATTATCTTAGATGGAAAATAATTTTGATAAAATGCTTGAACTCCATTCTTGAGGAAAATATCCTTTCAACTTCAAAAAAATTTTCCTTTCTTAACATGTCATACACTTTTAAACTAAAATAAGTTGATTAAATATAAACATGAAAACTTGTAAAGGAAGTTTCTTGGAAATAATGTTTTAAAAATCCATTCATGCCGTATATGTTAGAAAAAACATTCTTCTCGTACTTTTGTCAGAAAAGTCAAAAAAGTACCTCGTACGAAAAACGACAAAATATTCCTTTCATATCTTTTACTAAAAACTCACCGAAGGGTAAAATAGGATTTAAACAATTGTAGGTGAATGGAAATATTATTAAATATTGAGGAAACATGGATGTGGATGATAAAATACACCCTAGTAAATACCAAAGTATAAACAATCTCGGATAAAAATGTGATTGTGATATTTCCCTTACCTTAGGTCCGTTTTGATTCGTAAGTGTCTGAACCTCCTGTATAATGATTTAAATAATGTTATTGACTTATTACAGAATCATACGTATTTTTATGATATCATATATGGTCATATTCTTAGCTTCTTAGTAGTAATATTTCATTGCTACTTGTTATTCGGGTGTTTATAACTTTTTGTTCTTATGCGTGTTTTGTGGAATAAATTCTTATTCTTATATTTAGGTTATAGATATATCATTTCCAGAATGGTATTAGTGTAATATATATCATATTCATTCATTCAATTCATTTATATAATCATTATGAAATGAAGATCATATAGAACGATTTGCATCACATCGTGGAGATGGTATTCCGTACGTAAGAACGAGTGATGATATCATCCCTATGATCGTGGAATTGTATTGGAGTGTATGTATACTATTTAAGAATCAGTATTACTTTATAATATTCATATATAGTCATTATTTACACCATTATACCCATACAAGTATGGTGGTGGTGGAAAATAGATTACACCACGGCGTGGAGACGGTATTCCGTATGTACGCACGCGCGGTGATTTCTTTTTCTGTTGGATGGATAGATGGTTAAATAGGGTTGTTTCATACATATAATAATATATCATTATATGAGTGATACTTATGTTATTACTTCATAATGAAACAACTAAAGAAGAAGAAGTGGAAGAAGAAATAAAGATGAAAGAATCGGTAACGGACATTATCTCTTCTTTGAAGTGCTTCATTAAGACCTTCTTTTAGGGCACTAAAATTGGTCTTTGAGGAAGACCAGAACCTCTAGGATATCTCTAGGTAATTGGAGAGGAGGAATTGGCAGGGTTTGGCCGAGCTTGAACTCTCAAAGTGGTGTGAGGAAGAGGGGGAAGAGGTGCCCTTTTATAAGGGAGGAGAGGGGCACCTTCGGGAAAACTAAAACTATTATTTTATTATAAAGTAAAATTCGGTTTTAAATAGCTCCAAATTGATATATTTAGAAGATAAGGTGGGGATGGGTCTCAATAATCTCATCCAATAGAATTTATACAAGGTTAGGTTCCTATTTTAACCTTATCATTTAGATTTAACATTAAGTTAAATAAGTTTACTTTTATTGTGTCTTCTTGTGTTCTTATAATATAAGGTTAATAAACTTACTATAAGCAGCCAAAAGAAACCCAATTTGTTATTATTAATATATATAACCTTATCTAAGTAATTTGGCCGACCCTTAGATTTTTAGGAATAAAATAACAATTAATAATATAATATTTGTTTTAAAAACTATTTTATGTCAATTTTGACACTATTTAGTAATTGATTTTTGTGAAAATCATAACAGAATTATTAGTTCGAACCAAGTTAATTAAATCCATACTAACATGTCATATTAACCTATAAAATTAGTGTAATTCATAAAAAGTCTCAAATTACATTTAGTTTGGTGTTTATAACATCAATTATGTCAATATTTCATTAATAAAATAATTACTGCATCATCATTGTGTCATAAATAAATTAAATTATTTAATGTCTACAAATTACAAATAAAATAACATTATGTAATAAATCTATTTATATTTCTAATGAATATTTATAGTCGAATTTATCTTATTTATAACCTTATATTAAAAATTATTTACTTATTAATCTTTGATTTTAACTATTTTAACCCTTCTTTAAATAAATTAATAATAAATGTCCTAATCTAATCCAAGTGGGCCTAAATGGTCATATATTATTCCTATGTTTGTTTTTAGTCGAATTACACTTATCCAATAGAATTAGGAAATGTGTTAGGGTAATAATAATATCATCTTTACCCTTAATTACCCTATTTACTTGTAACCGTGGTAAAAAAAAGTAAAAAGTTACTATTCACCAAAAATTATTTTCATCTCATTGAACCACATTTTCGTCCTTGATATTAACCGTGTCTCTCGGATTTTCGAAATTCCACTCACAGAAGCGGTAAAAATAAGTATTATGAAAAATTCAGTTTTTTAACTACCACTTAGTGGTTTCACTATTAATCAATAATTGATAGTTTTCAGAAAAATACCAAAATTTCACCCTAGGCTAATTTCAATATTCCGAATCCAAAAATGAAGTCCATTTTAAAAAATAAAATTTATAAAATTTCAAAAAGTGGTTATTACTATTCATAACAACTAGTTTTAATAATATTTTAATAACATATCATTGTTTAGTGAAACTCGGTATTGCGAATGATGCAAGCTATCGAGGAAGGTCGCGATTTCGTGTAAAGCAAGCCAAGAAAGTATTGTGTAGAAAAAGATTCCTTTGATGATTTATATAACATAAAAGTCTCGGGTGTTACATTCTACCCCCCTTAAAATTAATTTCGCCCTCGAAATTCGTCACTTTGTAACAAACAGATGAGGATACCTCTCCCTCATCATATCCTCAAGCTCCCATGTAGCTTCTTCTAATTGGTGGTTCCTACATAAAACATTCACCAATTGAGTGGTCTTGTCTCGTAGGACTTTTTTGCTACGATCCAGAATCTCTATTGGTTGTTTTTTCATAAGAAAGATCTTGCTCCAGCGGTACAACTTCTGAGCTGAGTACATGTGAAGGATCAGGTATGTACTTTCTCAGGAGAGATACATGGAACACATCGTGAACTTGAGAGAGATTCGGTGGAAGCACCAATTGGTAAGATAACTTCCCAACACGATCCAGTATTTCGAAAGGACCGATATATCTAGGGCTCAACTTCCCCTTCTTTCCAAATCTCATGACCCTCTTCCAGAGAGATATTCATAAGAACACTTTATCACCAACTTCAAACTATAGGTCTTTCCTTCGGTTGTCGGCATAACTTTTCTGTCGACTCTGAGCTGTTCTTATGTGTTGTTGAATAGATCTGACCTTTTCTGCCATTTTATCAACGAGATCAGGTCCTAATAGCTTTCTTTCCCCAACTTCATCCCAGCAATGAAGTGTGCAGACATTGTAAGACGATCAACTATGACCCAGATAGCATTATTGCCTTTGGATGTTTTAGGAAGTCCTGTGACAAAGTCCATAGTGATGTTTTCCCATTTCCATTAAGGTATGGGTAATGGTTGTAACATCCCCTTAGACTTCTTTCTCTCAGCTTTAACTTGTTGACAAACCAAGCATCGAGAGACAAATTCAGCAACATCTCTTTTCATGCCATCCCACTAGAAGTACTCTTTCATGTCCCTATACATCTTCGTGCTTCCAGGATGAATAGAGAATGAAGAACTATGATCTTCATCCACCAGCTCCTTCTTTAATTCGGGGATGGGAGGAACACAAACCTGATTCCTGAACTTTATTATCCCATCACTATCAAGGTTGAATTCAGGAACGTTTCTCACCTTTTTTTGTAACTCATCATCTTCTTTT
The DNA here is from genome assembly GCA_963277665.1 of Viscum album. Classification (NCBI taxonomy): domain Eukaryota; kingdom Viridiplantae; phylum Streptophyta; class Magnoliopsida; order Santalales; family Viscaceae; genus Viscum; species Viscum album. Next base: position 1,175,773,502 of record OY728152.1, on the reverse strand, counting down.
CTGTGCCTCTTTAATCTTCACATGTATAGATGGTTGAACATTCATTTGAGAAAGATAAGATTTTTCCCCTTCCATTATAATTCCAAGATCCATCCTTTGGAAATCCATAAATATTGGATCTTTTGTGATCCTCATCATGGATAAACTAGCATGTTCCTGTCGACTTAATGCATCAGCCACCTTGTTTGCTTTCCCAGGGTGGTAATGGATTGAGCAGTCGTAATCCTTAATCAGCTCCAACCATCTTCTTTGACGCATATTCATCTCCTTTTGTGTGAAAATATACTTTAAACTTTTATGATCAGTATAAATATCACACCTTTCACCATAAAGGTAATACCTCTAAATCGTTAATGCATAGATTACCGCAGCTAACTCCAAATCATGTGTTGGGTAATTTTGCTCATGGATTTTCAACTGTCATGAGGCATAATATATTACCATATCATTTTGCATAAGAACACACCCCAATCCCTTCTTGGATGCATCACTGTAGATCACAAACCTTTCTCCACTACAGGGCAGTGTGAGCACAGGTGCACTGGATAACCTTCTTTTCAACTCCTTGAAATTCTCTTCACATTCCTCCGTCCAAACAAACTTAACTCCTTTCCGAGTCAACTTGGTGAGTGGATTAGATAATCATGAAAAATATTTCACAAAAAGTAGATAATATCCAGCCAAACCAAGAAAACATCGGATCTCAGTTACTGTTGTTGGTCTCGACCATCTTTCGATAACCTCTTTTTTTGCTGGATCCACAGATATCCCCTCATTTGAGATTATGTGACCCAAAAAGGCAACTTTTTGATGCCAAAATTCACACTTGGTAAATTTGGCATAAAGCTTCTCCTTTCTCAGGGTCTTCAATATAATTCTCAAGTGATCTTCATGTTCTTCCTTTCTCTTTGAATAGACTAGAATATCTTCTATAAAGACTACCAAAAATTGATCAAGATTGTCTCTAAAGACTCTATTCATCAGATCCATAAAGATAGTAGGGGAATTAGTAAGACCAAATGGCATCACTATAAATTCATAGTGTCCATACCTTGTACAGAAAGCCGTTTTTGGTATATCCTCCCTTTTGACCCTTAATTGATGATACCATGAACGAAGATCAATCTTGAAAAATATTGAGCACCGCGTAATTGGTCAAATAAGTCATCAATGCGTGGGAGAGGATATTTGTTCTTGATAGTGATCTTGTTATGTTCTCGATAATCAATGAAGAGTCTCATTGATCCATCTTTCTTCTTAACAAATAGAACAGGTGCCCCCCAAGGTGACGCACTAGGGCATTTGAATCCCTTATCAAGATTCTCTTGTAGTTGCTTCTTCAATTCCTGCAACTCAATTGGGGCCATTCTATAAGGTGTCTTTGAAATAGGAAAAGCACCCGGTACGAGTTCTATTGAAAACTCAACTTCACAATTTGGTGGAAGACCTGGTAATTCCTCTGGAAAGACATCATCAAACTCCCGTACAATGGGAATATTCTTAATCGTGAGTTTCTCACCAACAATTTGAGATAAATTACATTCATTTAGTGGAATCAATACCCATAAAATGTAAGAATTTTACACTGGAAGGATATGTTCATCCTTACATCAATAGATGATTATAGATTGATCTGGAATATGAAATGTGACTTCCCTACTTTGGCAATTAATATGAGATCAATGTAGAGAAAGTCAATCCATGCCAAGAATCACATCAAATTCCACTATAGGAAGGACCACAAGATTTGTAGGAAGAACTTTCCCACAAACTTTGATCGGAGAAGAATTATAAATTGTTGATGCGACTGTTGTGCCATTAGGTGTTGTCACAGCTAACTCAACATCTAATTGTTGAGGTAATACGGTGATACCCTTAGAAAATTCTTCAGAAATAAAAGAGTGGGTGGATCCAGAATCAAATAAAACATTTGCTACTTTAGAGTGGATGGTAAGTGTACCTTTCACCACATCGTTATCGTAATCCACATCGCTGATAGAAATTGAATGTGTCTTTCCTAATTCTTTATCCTTAAGAGTTTGTTCACATCGACCATCATCATCAACCCTTGGATTAGGGCATTTATTGGCATAATGACCCATCTCCTTGCACTTGAAACATTTAAGTGTAGTAGGTTCATTCTGTGTATCCCTTCCTTTGTTTGGATCATTAGACATCTTCTTCCCATCATCGCAGCATTCAAATGCCTGATGACCTTCCTTTCCACATTTGAAACATTTAATTGTCCCTTTAGGACAACTCCCTCCATGTTTCTTTCCACACATTGAGCATAAGGGAATGCTCATCTTCTTTTCAGTGGGCTCTTTAGATTTTCCTTTGAATTCCATTTTCCTCTACTTATCAAACCCATACGACTGATGGGTTACTCCGATTTCCATCTCAACTTTGAGATCACATCGAACGATTTCCTCATAGCTATTGAATTCCCTTATGGATAAGGCCCTTCGAAGACTTGGTTTTAAGCCACTAAATAATCGATCGATCTTACACTCAATTTGGATAATAATACCAGAAGCGTACCTTGCAATTCATGTAAAAGTTTCTTCATAGGTACCAACAGATTCATCATCCTTTTGCTTTAGTTAAAGAAACTCTTTCTCCATATTTGTTCGGAGAATACGAGGGAAGTACTTATTGAAAAATAAGTTCTTGAACTCGTCCCATTCCATGGAATCAATTTCATCCCTTTGCCTCGTATTCATAATAAGATTCCACCATTGATCAACATCACCTTCCAAACGATACACTGCTAGAATGACTTTATCATGTTCAGAACATTGAAGAACTAAAAATATCTTTTCAGTAATACTAATCCACTGTTCAGCAACTAATGGATCAGTAGACCCGCTGAAAGAAGGTGGACGCTGACTCATGAAGGATTCAACAGAATGTTGCTCCTTCCTTTGCACATTTGGTAGTCCGGCATGATTCATTTCTTGGGAAAGTTGTGTGAGCATGGCTACAATATTTTTCATTCCAGATCCCATAACGTCTGTTTGGTCAGGGGGACAATCATTGCATTGCCCGTCGCATTCCGCATTAACACGGTTCCTTCGGGTTCCATCCATTGACTAAAATCAAGAAGAATATTGTGAGAAACACTAATTATAATAGTAAAACCACATAATCAAGAATAAGATTTCATACTTAAGTTCTTATCCTAGGTTATTCATGGATATTTCTAAAACACTAATATTGTGTTCTATGCTTAGACTTATCCTTAGGGTTCTTACTAAGTCATTCACATCCTAGTTTCCAAAGGTTGACTATACCTTTCCTCTGATACCAACTATAACGACCAATACTTTACATACATTGTTAATACTTCAAAATTGAAGAATAATTATTACAACATATAACAAAACCACGAAAGGACCGTATAGGTATACTGTCTTTAGAAACTGCGAAACATAATCAACTGGTTCATAAATCATCTACTTTGCCTCCAATTTATTTCATCATATCTAGTGTCATTTTTGGAATATTCTACTTAATAACCTTCTTCCTGACCTGGGGAAATAAAATATAAAAAGGGTGAGCTCAAATGCTCAGTAAGGGTAAACAAAATAAATATCAATCACATTGTATACATAAGCACATAACTTTTGGAAATCATAACCTGCAAAAGAGATCATAATTTCATAACATGGGATAAATCATGGAAGTGAAATGTAATCACAATAATCATAACTTAAAAACGAAACTTTGTGGCATACACACATAATCATAGAGAATCATTTCTTGTTAGTCAAGACTCATTGGAAAGACTATCTTAGTGGAAAAAGTCCCTTTCCGAACCGAGTCACCCTCGTTTTAGTCCTGTTTCACTGAACCGGTATAACCTACCGTTCTAGCCATGTCTATCTCATGAGATGTAAAATCTTTACCCAATGCATTGGAGGGAGATATAGGTCCCACCCATCTCATAATGATACCATTCTTATGTGTGCCACAAAATCATAAACCATACATCATAGCATAACCCATGAAATAAAAATGGGAATCTTAAACATCGTGACATCATAAAACAATTCATATAAGATAAAGGAATTCATAAAAATAATTTCATCACAAAATAATCAAATCAATGCAATAATAGGGATAGAAACATAACCCTATATTTCTTAGATGGAAAATAATTTTGATAAAATGCTTGAACTCCATTCTTGAGGAAAATATCATTTCTACTTCAAAAACCTTTTCCTTTCTTAACATGTCATACAATTTTAAACTAAATCAAGTTGATTAAAAATAAACATGAAAACTTGTATTGGATGTTTCTTGGAAATAATGTTTTAAAAATCCATTCATACCGTATAAGTTAGAAAAAACATTCTTCTCGTACTTTTGTCGGAAAAGTAAAAAAAGTACCTCGTACGAAAAACGACAAAAGATTCCTTTCATATCATTTACTAAAAACTCACTGAAGGGTAAAATAGGATTTAAACAATTTTAGGTGAACGGAAATAATATTACATATTGAGGAAACATGGATGTGGATGATAAAATATTCCCCAGTAAATACCAAAGTATAAACAATCTCGGATAAAAATGAGATTGTGATATTTCCCTTACCTTAGGTCTGTTTTTATTCGTAACTGTCCGAAACTCCTGTATAATGATTTAAATAATGTTATTGAATTATTCCAGAATCATACATATTTTTATGATATCATATATGGTCATATTCTTAGCTTCTTAGTAGTAATATTTCATTGCTACTTGTTATTCGGGTGTTTATAACTTTTTGTTCTTATGCGTGTTTCGTCGAATAAATTCTTATTCTTATATTTAGGTTATAGATACATCATTTCCAGAATTTTATTAGCATAATATATAACATATTCATTCATTCAATTCATATATATAATCATTATGAAATGAAGATCATGTAGAACGAGTCGCATCACGTCGTGGAGACGGTATTCCGTACGTACACACGAGTGATGATATCATTCCTATGACCGTGGAATTGTATTGGAGTGTATGTATACTATTTCAGAATCAATATTACTTTATAATAGTCATATATAGTCATTATTTACACCATTATACCCATCCAAGTAAGGTGGTGATGGAAAATAGATTACACCACGACGTGGAGACGATATTCCGTATGTACACACGCGCGGTGATTTCCTTTTTTGTAGGATGGATAGATGGTGAAATAGGGTTGTTTAATACTTATAATAACATATAAGTATATGTTTGATACTGATGTTATTACTTCATAGTGAAACAACTAAAGAAGAAGAAGTGTAAGAAGAAATAAAGATGAATGAATCGGTAATGAACATTATCTTTTCTTTGAAGTGCTTCTTTGAGACCTTCTTTTAGGGCAATAAAATTGGTCTTTGAGGAATACCAGAACCTCTAGGATGTCTCTAGGGATGTGGAGAGGAGGAATTGGCAGGGGTTGGCCGAGCTTTAAGGATCAATGTGGTGTGAGGAAGAGGGGGAGGAGGTGCCCTTTTATAAGGGAGGAGAGGGGTACCATTAGAAAAACTAAAAGTATTATTTTATTATAAAGTCATGTTCGGTTTTAAATAGCTCCAAATTGATATAAATCTAAGCTAAGGTGGGGATGGGTCGCAATCCTCTCATCCAATATAATTTAGACAAGTTTACGTTCCTATTTTAACCTTATCATTTAGATTTAACATTAAGTTAAATAAGTTTACTTTTACCATGTCTTCTTGTGTTCTTATACTATAATGTTAATAAACTTACTATAATCAGCCCAACGAACCCCAATTTGTTTATTATTAATATATATAACCTTATCTAAGTCATTTGGCCGAACCTTAGATTTTTAGGAATTAAATAACAATTACTAATATAATATTTGTTTTAAAAACTATTTTATGTCAATTTTGCCACTATTTAGTAATTGATTTTTGTTAAAATCATAACAGAATTATTAGTTCGAAAAAAGTTAATTAAATAAATACTAACATGTCATATTAACCTATAAAAATAGTGTAATTCATAAAAAGTCTAAAATTACATTTATTTTGGTGTTTATAACATCAATTATTCCAATATTTCATTAATAAAATAATTATTACATCATCATTGTGTCATAAATAAATTAAATTATTTAATGTCTAAAAATTACAAATAAAATATCATTATGTAGGAAATCTTTTTATATTTCTATGTAATATTTATAGTCGAATTTATCTTATGTATAACCTTATATTAAAAATTATTTACTTATTAAACTTTGATTTTAAATATTTCAACCCTTCTTTAAATAAATTAATAATAAATGTCCTAATCTAATCCAAGTGGGCATAAATGGTCATATTTTATTCCTAAGTTTGCTTTTGGTCGAATTACACTTATCCAATAGAATTAGGACATGTGTTAGGGTAATAATAATATCATCTTTACCCTTAATTACCCTATTTACTTTTAACCGTGGTAAAAAAAAGTAAAAAGTTACTATTCAACAAAAATTATTTTCATCTCATTGAACCACATTTTAGTCCTTGATATTAACCGTGTCTCTCATATTTTCGAAATTCCACTCACAGAAGCGGTAAAATTATGTTTTATGAAAAATTCAGTTTTTTAACTACCACTTAGTGGTTTCACTATTCATCAAAAATTGAAAGTTTTCAGAAAAATACCAAAATTTCAACCTAGGCTAATTTCAATATTCCGAATCCAAAAAATGAAGACCATTTTGAAAAATAAAATTTATAATATTTCAAAAAGTGGTTATTACTATTCATAACGGCTAGTTTTAATAATATTTTAATAGCATATCGTTGTTTAGTGAAACTCAGTATTGCGTACGACGCAAGCTATCGAGGAAGGTCGTGATTTCGTGTAAAGAAAGACAAGCAAGTATTGTGCAGAAAAAGATTCATTTGATGATTTATATAACATAAAAGTCTCGGGTGTTACAAGTTATATTCAATAAGTGTTTGGTTTTCTGAAGGAAAAGTTTATGAGTGCTTTATGTCATTGGTTTCCTAAGTAAGGGGTGACATTTGAGGTGTTTTTTGATGTTTCATATATCAGTATGGGAAATGTGTTGATTTTATTATGATATTTTATTTCATATGTGTCTATAAGGGAACATACTCATGATAATACCTTCTCAACCCATGACCAGGAGATAGCATCACTGGTGTTTGTGATAATGTTGTGGTGTCATTAACACATTATGGTGTGCATTTTTGTATTTAGGGATCACAATAGCTTGAGGTATATCTTTACACATCCTGAACTGAATCATTGATAGTAGTGATGGATGGAGTTTCATCAGGACATCGATTTTTAGATCTCATACAACATAGAAAAGGGGAATATCATGGTTTATTCTTTGATAATAAAGTCATGAATAAGGTTGTTTAAGAATCTTCTCATGTTTTGATAGAGATGGAGGAGTTTATTTCCATACACATATATGCATGATTTGATGGTATTAAATGATCCATTATTCACATAATGGTTCATAATTCTATAATATAGTAGGTGGATGAGTCTCAATGGGGAGATTGGGAGGTAGAGGTGATGTGTGAATGTGTTGGCCATGGTGATTCTACAGATGGTTGATTAGAGAATGGTTATAAATAGATCATGTATTGTGGAATGATTTTTAGCAGTGACCATGTCATAGATATTCAAGATATTCATATAAAATCTTTTTATGCTGACATAGGAGTTTCCTTATTGTACCATGGCTTGAGGATGTACTTTTGGTTGCCCATGATGAAATGGGATGTGGAAAATATTGTTGGTATGTTCTTGGTTTCTAATAGGTAATGGTTGAGCATTGGGTTCCAGATGGTGGTAGATTATCTTGGATTGTTCCAATTTGAAATGGGATTATATATTAAGGTATTTTAGCACATAGTTAACCATAACTCATGGTGGTGGAGATAGTATCCTGTAGATTTTAGTTCTTTTTATGGAATCAGATCACTTATAAGTTACCAAGGAGTCAAGAAGAATGAATTTTGTTGATATGGGGTATATGGATTAGGTTGTGTGGTTTCATGGAGTTCTAAGGTCTATTGTCTCATATCAGTAAGCATAGTTTAACTAACTAGTCTGGAAGGGATTGTAGCATGCTTTTGGAACTCAGTTATGCCTCAGCACTACCTTTCACCATCAAACAAATGGGAAGATGGAATCTAAAATCTAGATGTTGGTGGTTATGTTATGTGTGGAAATTATGGATATTAGTATATCATAGGTATTACAGATCCCTTTGATTGATATTTCTTATAATAATTATTATCACTCTTTCATTTCCATGGGTCCTTTTGGGTCATTATATAGAAGAATTCTTCAATATTCATTGTGCTGGATGGAGGTTGGGGAGACATCTGTTCATAGTCATGAGGTGTTGTTGGGAACGAATGATAAATTTTAGCTTGTTCATGAGAGGATGAAAGTGGAACATGACATGAATAATTAATTTTCCATTAAAAGAAGGAGACCCCAATAGTTTGATAATGGGGACCACATGTTCTTGAAGGATTATGATTGACATGGGAAGTAGAGGTTTTAAAGTGGGGGTTAGAATTATATGAGGTTTTTAAGGACCCTTATGGTGTTCAGGCAGTCTGCCAAGGTGGCTTATTGGTTGGTGCTTCAACCATAGTTATAGTGGATCCATGGAATCTTTCAAGTCTCTTAACATTTTCATTATCATCATTATTTATCCCATTTCATTAAATTGGGAGAGTTATATGTTGAGGATGATGCGAAATTTTGGTATAATCTAGTAGATATCCTGGATCGTTGAGATAATGTGTTGAATGGATAGACCATCCCTTTGGTTATTGTGTTGTGGAGGAATGGGGGCCATGTGGAGAATAAATTGGAGTGAGAGATATATATGTGATCCTAGTAGCTGGAGTTATTTGAGTTTTTCATTGTTCTATTTTTCTTTTTGTTGTAATGATTAAACCTTGTGGATTATGATGAGAGGTGTTTTACCTTGGTTTCTTTGGTGTGCTAATTTTATGACATATGATAATCAGAGGACATAATTCCTAATCAAGATGTAATAATTGTTATGGGTTTAAAACATTATGGGTGATCCACTGCCACTGAATGAAGATAGTATCATGACATGGAGGACATAATTCCTGGATTCTAGTGTTCTGGAAGGTATATTTTGGCATGGATGTTCACTATTTCATGTTTTCATCTGGGTTGACATGTCTACCTCAATTATAGTCAGTCATAGTTAGCATATAAGTGAGGGGTTTTTTTGATGGTGTCGAGGATTTCACATCATATTTCAAGAAATATTACGTGGATTGTCACTGAATGTTGATTTTTTATGTTAATGGAATTGTTTCATGTGTGATAAGATATTTTAGATGAATCTCAAGAGACAATAATTTGGAACCTTACACTCCCTACATTCGTTTTCATTTTGTATTCTGGAGTATGATAATAGTTTTAGAGTTATCTGATTTATTGTATTAGACAATTCGATTCCATTACATTGGGGGAAATAAAATATTTGAGGTGTTGGGGGAAGTCAATGTGAACCTTTTCAACAATTTAAAAAATTCCATGTTTTCTAAATTTTCCAATGGTTACTCATCCTGATGGTGTCTATAACTGGATATGTATCTTTAGTAGTGTCTCATCCCAATGATGGCTTGAAGAGGGTAGCATACCATAGTGGTGTCTCACCGCAGTGGTAGCACACCATGAGAAGTCACACCCTAGTATTATCTCACCCTAGTGGTGTCTCAACCTGGTGGGGGATATTTTCTAATGTCTCACCCGGATGGTGGCCAATTTACGGTGTCTCACCTGGATAGTGGCTCACAGGCAATGTCTCACCTAGGCGGTCTCTCACTAGTACTGGCTCATATGGTTGTCAAAAATCCAAATTTTCCTCATTTTGAAGTTCCAAAAATAGAAGATACTCACTTGCGATGAATCAATTTTTGGTTCCATATCTAGCGGTTCCTCAAAAATGATATTTCCAATTCCTCTGGATTTTACCATTTGACAGGATTATTTGTCATTAAATGATATTTATCAATTATTTAACAATATTTGTGACCAATTCAACGGGAATAAATTATATCTTAATTTCCATACTATTCGTGAGAATATTAATTTTTCAATGCACATGGTCTTGGACAAATCCACCGTGAATTTAAAATCAAAAAAATATCTAATCCTATGACTATGTTTCAATCTTCCAAAATTAAATATACATTTTGCATTATTAATTCTGTATTTATTATTATTACTATGATACATGATAAATCCCTATTACCATTAGTAATGGGTAAACAAGAAGATGAAATTGGTTCCTGTTTCCCTATAGGGTTACCTATTATACGTGCGCCACTGTTTTTTGTCGAACCAGGATGTGTCGATCAACATTATTATAAGAATATTTCCCATCATATTTTATATTTATGTATCATTTAGTATGAAAATATAGTTGTTTTACCTTATGATTATATTTCATTCCATGTTAATAAATACAATATAATTAGATTAATAATCAATATTCTAGTGTTGAGGAAAAGTGATGCATGAACTTGTTGATTTAATGATTTTGATGATATTCTGATTTTCATGGTCTCACTACCCACTGCAAATATTTACTTTTGGGTCATTCTTGTTTATTGTTTAGATGGATTTAGGAGTTTATTTTTATAATTTATTTTAATTCATATATATAATTTTTTGCTAGCAATGTATATTCAGCTACAAAAGGGATTATCCATGATCATTCAGTTTGTGTGAGAACCCATAAATTAACATGTGGAATTTAACAAGGGATTCCATATTATATCATAATATGTGTTTCTCTATAGTAGGTGATGTGATGTGATTTGTGGGATTCTAGTGGTTTATGTGTTTGTTGAGTTGGATTGGATGACATGTGGATGTATATTGGGGTTGTAATGGGTGTGGTATCATTATGTAGGAGGGCTGCGAAACTGGTTGTAATGTAAGGTGTTGTTATATCTAGTTGTGGGTGGGTTCTATTAATATGATGAACTGGGAGGATGAGTTTTATGAAGTGAAATTGTGTTTGGGTGGGTAATTTCTAGGTTTCCTCCCCATTTATAACATGAATAAAGCTTTACCTTGTATCTAGGGATCAAGGTGTAATGTGTCTTTATTGTTATTTTCTGTAAATTTATGAAGGATATACATCCCATGGATGATTGTGAATTCTTATTACGATGTTTTTTGTTAGGTGTCATTCCTAATAGTTAATTGGGTAGTGATGGAATAAATAAATAATTTGTAAATATTTTTTGGAGTGATATATCATTTTTGATAATAATATGAAATTGATTAATGAAAATATTAAATTATTATGTCAGTATGATAGTGGAAATGTGAATCCATATTAATTTATTAAGGCTCTACACAGTTTGAAATAACAATTAAATTTATTAATAATTTCAAATAAACGAATCAAAAAAGTTGACAATGTTGTGAGATTGTTTCTTGTCTAAGAACCCATAGGTAGTGATTGGGTGTTTGGTATAATTTTTATATACTGGTATTTCCTATTTATTACTAAATGAAACCCACCCATGGTGAGAAGTATGTGTCGAACAACCGCATTGTCACGTGAGCGGTGTTTTTACTATCATCTGGGAAGGAGTGTGGATGTATGGGTACACAACTTTTCTTCAATTTAATATAGGAGAGGTAGTTATGTCACAAGATGTGATGTTTGGAGGACTATAAGTGATTTATATGGTGGTTTTTATAGACCAAGTGTCTATCGATGATATGTTTTATCCATTGTCTTTTTGGGAGAGGTGGTATATGTTGTCCTATTTTTTATGTGTTACAAGTGATAGAATAGTTGTTTAATGGTGAGGTGGTTTTTGTTTTCCCATATGTTTTTGGGATGAAATTTGACATGCTATCCCTAAGGACTTTGGGATGTGATGATGTGACATCTTGTGTGGCCCAGTTGTGTGGGGAAAAGACTTATTGTGTGGCCCAATTGTGTGCATGGATGATGTGTTGTGAGTTCCAAGTGTATTTGAGAGAGAATTGATGGGGTATACCAAAGGGATGGGAGTGCAAGGAGGTATGATTTTGGTCGAGAGTGACATACCAATGGGAAAGTGGAGAAAGGTATCAATTTATTGATGTTCTTTGCATTATCTTATATTACATTGATTTCATTACTTGGTGAGCATGATTTGGTGAGGTCGTGATGGTTAGTATACATGTTTTGGTGTTTTTTGGTTGTGTTATTTTCTCATATGATCCATTGTATTATTATTTTCACATTTTCCTGAGAGACTTTTGTTTTTCAACTACGTGTACATGTATGATTACCCTATGTGTATGTAAAACTACTTTCAAGATTCCATTAAAATTTCATGGACCGTGTTGGGTGTTGATATCTCTAACCTTTGGATAACTGTTGTGTCACTGCTTTATATTTTCTTTTGGGTATTTACTTTGTAGATTTATTGTGTTTGTATCTGTTATAATTTTTTCATTCCTATGATATGGTTTTTGGCATTGTCTTCTATATTTGTTCCCCGTAGTTGTTTTGAATGACTCATTATATCCAATTATTTTATTTTTTACAATGGTTAATGATTCCCATATTGTGTGATTTCTACACCATTGGTCATAGACTCCATCCTGGGGATTACTAGAGGTAGGACAAGGGGTCATTATCTCTATCTCCTCAATGGGGTATCTTTGAAGGGAGGGGTCATAACAATTGAGGTGTAAATTAACTATTTCAATTTTAATTTTCAACTAAATTCTATATCTCAATAAATTGATAAATTTTATAGAAAATTTTATAAGAATAAATATTTATTGTATTACTAATAGAATTAAAAGGAATTTTGAATGAAATTTATAATTATTTCCTTACATAAAAATATTTCGATGTTACTTCTAATTTATTTCATTTATTTTAAAATATTATTTGAGGGTTTGACTACATAATCATAATCTATATTGAATGGTTGTTCTCTAATGACTATTTAATTATAATGGATTATATATTATATAGATATAATTAACAATATTTATATAATATTTTTTATTACTATTAATAATTCATTTGAAATATTTTTTCTCCAATGAGTCCATTTTTATATATCTTGTATATAATTATGTACCATTTTTATTTCTTTGAAAAAATATCAACCATATAGTTATCATATATATGTTATTTTCTATTTAATAAATCACTAAAATTTGTTTCATTTACAGAGGAAATGTTATTTCTTTTTCTTATTGATTTAGCATAGAATAATGTTAATTGAAAAAGAATTTTATGAATTAAAAGTGTTTATCATTAAAAAATTATTGAATAAATTATTGTAAATTTAATGTTTAGGAAGATTTTATATTATTTCCTTACATGAAATAATGATTTTTAGGATAGAATTTAGTGACAACATTTGATGGGAATTTTGTTACACCAACTATTTTATTATGACTGATTTTTTTGGATGAGAGTCTTCGATGAATTTTTTTTTAAATTCTGGATAAGTACATCATAAAAATCATATAATCGTCTAGATTTATGGATTTTATTTTTCTTTAATTCATTTTACATTAACTATTTTATTTCGATGTGGAAATTATACATTTATTTTTATTTCATTATCTTTTTTTATTCAATAAAATCATTGTTGGTTTTATAATATGACCTTATGATAGTACATTATTTATTCATCACATATTATATTATATGATACACTTTCTATGCATTATATCTCACACATTATATTTTTCATTTCCCTAGGAAATGAATATGACATCCATATGTTATTTTTAATGATACAATATAGTTTTTCCTTGAATGTTTTTTTCAATGTTATATAGAAATTTTTTTCCAATGTTTGTTTGATAAGTTAATTTTTAGTATGAAAATATATGTTTATAGGAATTGTATCATAGATAAGCTATAGAAACGAGTTTGTTCTTTATTTACTAAATATTTTACATTCAAAATCGTCTTTTATGATTATTATTGTAGAAAAAATAATTGAGAAATTTTTTAATCTATCTATGTTTATATAAGAATGAAATTATATTCACAAGAGTCCTCTATAATGATGTAATTATATTGATTTGATGGAGGATAATGTTTTAGTTTTAAATAATAATTGTTAAAATTTCTGTTTTAATGTGTTTATAATGTCCACGATATGAAATGGATATAAAAAGACTCAAGATTGTTGTAATTAGAATGAGGATGTCTATAGAAAACGTTTTTGGACCATGTTCATCTGAAAAAGAGAATATATAAGCGAAACATTGATGTTATAAAATGAAAATAGATTACAAAATCATGTGATGATAACCAAATACATTACAATTTCATTCATCAGATGGTGTATCCATCATGATTATATTTTCCTTTAGAATAAGATTTCCAAAAAAAATTATTATGAGTTCATTGTATAAATTCATCTAGATAGATTAAATGATTAAAAAGAAAAATTTAAATTTTATTTAAAAATTGTTTTAGATATTATATATTTCACCAAAAAAATATTTTATTATCTTTAAAAGGAATAATAATGTTATATATTATGAAATGTTATGATTTATTTGTAATAATTTAATATTCAGGAATGAATTTTCAATATTATATCCAAAAGAGTATGATATTTTATAGCTTTTTTACCATTATATTATAGAGATATAATATTTGTAATTAGGACTTTAACATGTTATGTGGACATGAAGGTGGAAAAATAGAATCAGAGTTGTGCATGAAATTAAAATTTGGGGCCATTTATTCATAATTATATTGTACGATTAAATTTCATTTTTATAAGACATTCAAATATTGATTCATTTAATCCACCTAGTTTTTGAGAAAATATATGAGTGTTTATAGTTGTGTAATATCCTTTTTTATCTATGTATTTGGGTATAATTCATTAAAATTATAAAGACATCTCAATTACATAAGAAGGTGGATGAGACATGAAAAATAGTCTTTTTATGATTTCGGAGAAATTTTTTTTTCATCCATCAATGTTTAATAAGATTGTGATTAATCATATATATATATCATAATGATGAATATTTGTTTTATTCCTAGCTTAAAAAGATATTATCAAATGATTTTTTAAATTAAATGATATTTTGGAATAATAGAGATTTACCGAATAGATGGTCAATCATATATAGATGATCAGAAAGGGATGAAGATTATTGAGGATACTAGAAAAGGTATAACTAGATACATCATCCATATGTTTTAATTGATATATTTAAATTTCCAAGAGGGGACTTTAATAGAGTAGTACCACACACATAATTCCATAGAAAATTTATCGGAGAATGATATTTAGGTGGGATTTGAATGTATCAATGTCCTACATGATTAGGATAATGTTTTGAGAAAACATGACACATAAAAGTGTTTTATTTAATTTATAAAACATTAAATATGAAAATGAGTTCCAACATTCTATAAGATAATTCCATAATCATATGAATGTCATTCAATAATTGATCTATAATTATGTATGGCCATGTGGATATGGGTATAACAATCTATTGGTGGATTATATTTAAGGCAATTAACAATCATTGAAGTAGTTTGTTACTATGGGTATAACCAATTATAGGTTCCTTTAATTAGAGGGTTTATAAAAAAATTACTACTGAAGTTAATAGAAAACCCATTTTAGTGTAATAAACAACATGGGATGTATTAGATTCTATAATTTAGTATAATCCTCATAAATTTCATGTTATGGCTTCTCTCTTTATATTTACTATCACAACCCTTCCTTGGGGCCCGTGTCGTGACTACCCCATACCTGCATTCCATAGGCCAGGGGCTGGCGACTAGCACCAAAGGTGTAAATCCCGGTAACTGGGAAGGCATTTCCTTTATAAAGTAAATAAAATATCCCAGAGTACAAGCGGAAGTAATACACTAAGTACAAAAGAATGTGCTGAAAAGTAAGTGGGCCAGAACACAAAACCAACTAAAAGTAAAGCTACAACTGAACGAAAGTACAACAGAAAAAGAGAAACAACTGGAAGAATGGAATCATCTCCTTGGTCATCCTCCTCGGATCCTACCTGAAGGGTAGGTACAGATAGCGCAGCTCCTGGATCATCCACCACGGATCCTACCTAAAGGGTAGGTACAGATAGCGCATCTCCTGGATCATCCACCACGGATCCTACCTGAATGGTAGGTACAGATAGCCTCCCCAACGATCTCACCCGTCAACCTCCTTCAATTTTCATCTTGTCGTGAAGTCCACCTCCAGATACTGACTCGTCGTGAGGACCACCTCCGGGTACCGTCCAGTCCTCGAACACTCTGCCTCTATCAGCGATGCCCGTCATCTGCAACCAAAACACTGAGGTGCAGGAATCGCCCTGGCAGGGGAGAGTATACGATACTCAATAGGGACACTGAGACCCTCAAGGTCTCACTAAATCAAACAAGGATAACCACAAAGAAGGATATCAACACATAACCCTTACTTAGGTATAAGCCCATACTTATACCTAAGTTAGCAAGTAACCCATCTCAATCATGAGGAAACACAAAGGTTATGAAGTCAACGGATAACCACTACCTAGGTATATGCCCATAAATATACATAAGTTATCAAGTGACCCATATCAATCATGAGGTAAACACAAAGGTCATACACTCAGCTAAAACCAGGATTTTCAGTATCTAAACTGTAACTGCTGAAGAGCCCCATCTCTGGAGTGTACAGTGATCTTGTCACGACTCCGAGGTACTGCTCATTAACCTAAGACTGCTGAGGTACTCCTCCTATAGAGTACCGCGGGTCATCCACCAAAACACAGTAGTGCTTCCCTCCGGGGTCTGCCACCGAAACACAGTAGTGCATCCCCCCTAATAGATTGCAGAGGTACTCTCTAGATGAGTACCACGAGTCTTCACCCAAACTCAGTAGTTCTCCGTCCACCATGAGTCTGCACCCAAAAAAAGTAGTTCTCCGTCCACATGGCTAGTCGACTCACTCCAAGTCGAGTCGGTCAAGCAGTCGTCAGGTCTCAGTCGGCTACACGGTCTCCGTACTCCGTCCGCTCGTCTCCGGGAGGGTCCGCTCCACGAGCTACAGGTCGATACACCAAGTATCACAAAGTCTCAAGAAGAAGTATCTCAAAGGACCGCCTCGTCATATTGGTCTCATCAAAGTAGACGACGCGTCAATCGGGCACCCGGTCAGTGAGTTATTAGCCTTTTCGTCACAGGGGCACCGTTGGTTTCGTGTGCGATCCAACCCGGTCGTATCTCAACTGTTACCCGCACTCTCATAGGGTATACTCGTAGGCACCGTTTCTCATCGTTATCACCAACACCGCTGACAATTCGTCAAATGGATGTCCGATCGGAAAGTTATCAGCTTTTCCGTTCCAGGGACCCGGTTGGATTTCGGGTTCAATCCAAACCGGCCGCTATCCATCTGCATCCAAAATTAAGGTTATGTATTCCAAAAGATTCATCTCATCAAGAGGATTCTAACAATGTTGATGGCACATCAATCGGACATCTGGAGCTCATGATATAAGCCTTTCCGCTCAGAGAGCCCGATGGTTTTGTGTTCAAACCAACTTGTCCGTACACAAAGTTCTCCGAAAGCATGAGTGTAATACACCGAAGCGACCATCTCGATCCATTGATCACATCGCAACTGATGTTGCATCGATCGGAGGTCCGTAGCCCAAGTTATGATCTTTTGAACGAAACTTTCCGAAAGATGGGGGTTCGGGACCGGACCGACCCATCCCGAGACCCCATGGGTCGGCCCGATCTGGGTCGACCCGAATCGGGTCCGGGTCCGGCCCGTTTGGGAACGTCCTGGCCCGGATGGCGTGGTCCGGCCCAGCCTGCACGGCCCGGTGAAATGTACGGCCGATTGTCGCCTATCGACCGGTCAAAATTCTGGTGCTCTGCTAATGTGTATAGCAGCACTCAGGTCGAATCTTCGGCGATGATACTTTGTAATAGTCGTTTGTTTTTAGTTGATTGTATTTTGATTAGGGGTGTTTGTTTGCAGAGCTTAATTGAAATGATTTATGGATTATGTTTGATTTACAAAATTGATAAATATTGGGGTGAGTTCATCATTGGGGAGTTAATCATGTGATATCCTTGATCCTTACTTTGTATTTCATTAAATTAACACCCATGTCATAAGTTGACGTTGATTGGAATTCCTAAGTGTGAAGGCTTTAATCCAAGCCTTAACTTAACTTAGGGTTCTAATCTCAATCAAAACTTATTTATGGTAGTGTATTTATGGTTCCAATAATCCATGGAAACCACTCGTTAAACAAAACATATCATTAATCCATGACATATTAA
The DNA here is from genome assembly GCA_963277665.1 of Viscum album. Taxonomy (NCBI): domain Eukaryota; kingdom Viridiplantae; phylum Streptophyta; class Magnoliopsida; order Santalales; family Viscaceae; genus Viscum; species Viscum album. Next base: position 1,175,755,144 of record OY728152.1, on the reverse strand, counting down.
GTTTAACATACACAATATTAATTTAAAGAATACTCATCGAGCAAAACTCTCAATCACTTAAAATCCCCGAATTATAACTCACCCCAATGAGATATTTACTCAGACATTTGGATGTTTAATATTCTGGTTAAAATAATTATGATGATAAATTAAGAATAGAAGAAAAAGAAAGGGATTAGAAAAGAGTGGTACGTTGACACACACACACGAACGATGATGATAATTAAAAACGGATTTTCGATTGAATGAGGAAGAAAAAGAAGGGAAGGGGATGAAACTGAATTTAAACTATTTTAGGAACATAAATATTAAACTACAGATGTTGGATGAGAATAATAGATATTGAAGAAGTAACTTGCATTAAAACAGAATTACAAAGAAAGAGAATTACAAGATTACAAAAATGAAGAACACAAAAGTAAGTGAAAACAAAGAGAGGAGGAAAGGTCTCTCAAATGAAAACTTGATTATGGAAGGTCCTCCCAAGCCTTTGAGAAAATCTTTGGTCATGCCAATTTGATCTCCTCTCTTCTGAAATGCCGACCCCTCTCAAGGAGAGAAGGGGAGAGTATTTATAGCCCAAGGAGTGGACTATTTGCATTTCCAATCTGTCCCTCCACTTGCATCGCCAATTTGGCTATTCAGACAGCCGAATCATCAAATATCCCCTTCTTCAAAGTTGTAGAAACTAATGTTGGCCGACTACTGTCAAAATATGGAGGCATTTGTACAAGTGGAGCCAAAGTTATGGCGGTTTTATTATACAAAGGTAAACTGTCCATTTCTATCCATGCTTTTTCAATGGCCAAACTGTGAATAGATTTTTGACCTGGAAGATGCCTTCAAATCCGAATGACTTATTCAACAAAGTCGGCCTACTATATATCTTCTTTCACACTGAAAAATATCAGCTATATTCTATGCTTACATCAGGAGATATGTCATGTATACTATACTGATTTTAATTCTCGGCCAGAATGGTGGGCTGGAATTAAATAATTTATTTGGGCCCCTTTTCCTTGGATTTGGGCCTTGAAATTTTTATCCAAGATGAAATGTAGTGTCCCTCGAATTATGGTGGAGAGTTAATGTTTTTGGACTTCTGGATTGATCTCAGTAAATAAATCTTCAAGGATGGTCCAGTTTGTTCACAGATTCTTTGGTCTTGTTTGTGAGGACCATATGACCCTTCAAATGGAAGAATTGGATCTTGGTTCCTTCTAATGAAATGTTGTATATTGAAAGGAGAATCCTAAAAAACAGGAACCACACAATTTGAATCAGTATAGTGACAGTTATTATGAAAACATTAAACTAACTCAATTGGACTACTTCTAAAAATGCTCAAAAATTATACTTAATATTAAAACATTAATATTTCAGACAAATTATGCACATTTCATATAAAATAAGTAAAGGGGAAATATAATAAGTCATGAAAATATTAATAACATCAACTCCCCCACACTTATATTTGCGCGTGTCCTCATGTGCAACAAATATAAAAACATGACAAAATCATTTTCACTCACCCACAAATATTAAAATTTTGTTTTCTCCAATCAGGGGTGGTTTAGACTATTTCCCTCATCCATATTGAATTCCATCACAAATTTGGTTCACAATAATGCATTAGAAACAATTCATTTTTTCATGTTCAAGGTTTGAATTGGAAAATGTAGGCACTCAAAACATACTCCTCTCAAGATGATAAAAATGTATTTTAGGAGGTTCACTCATTCACCAACAAAAAGTGAAAATAAAGAGTTTGTAAGAGCTCTCAGCTTCCATTCCCAAATATAATGTGTACAAGAATCAATAGGTATTTTAAGGGGGTTTTCAGTGGCTATGCGACGGTAGGTATATAATGTCCAAAGGAAAAGAGAGGTTAAAAACACCAACATGGAAAAATCAATGCACATTTTTTTTTTGAAATTTGATTTGAAAGGAAATAGAAACACATATTTACAAGGGCATGACTGTGTGATGAATGAAAAGTTAGGGAGATAGAAAATGGAATAGGGTGAGATGATGGAATATGTACAACATGGAAGAATTTCAATAATGACACAATACAAGATGATTCAAGTGTTCTATTTTTTTCTCTTTTTGCTCTTTTTTTTCGAAATCTGTGCTTGAAACAAGTCTCACAGTCATCTCCCAACCCATGCTTGATCTCCTCATGGAACTAATTTTAGTAGTTATAACACGATCAAAGGTTGATGATGAATGATTTTTGACCCACCCAAGTCACAACCCATTCAATTTTTTTATTTTTATTTTTTTTCATTTTTTTTAATATAATTTTTTTTCATTTTTTTTGAACACTTTTCAATGACTTTTGTACAAATGACAATTACACATATACACCCCAAAGCTCACAGAATTACAACCTCTCCCCCACACTTTAATGGATGCTTTCCCTCAATCATATGATGACACATTGGAAATCAATTAAAGTACGCCCAAAAATGAACTCCATTCCCCCCACACATAAATTTCAATAAATTGTACAATGAAAATCCATGAAGATGTTGGGTGGGACAAGGTATTAGTCTTGTAATGTGGCTATCAAAATAAAGGATTTCATAGGCTCAAAGGGGTGTTCAAAAGTAGGATCCATGTAAGGGTAATGGGAGGCTATTTGGCTATTCTAAGTCTCATGTGGTTTAGAAAATGCCTCTATCATATTAATGCACACAAAAGATGGAAATTCAGCTCGAAGGTCCACAAACTCAAGACTCACAATCCGTGGTGAAGACACAAAATGAAAAAGATGGCCATAGATGACCTTGGCATGAAGGCTAATGTTAATCCTCACGGTAGGGGAGAATCATTTTCCACCAAAAATTGTTCATTAAAAAAGTTTGTTATTGACACGAAATTGTTTACCCAAGTTTGAGATAAAAATTCAATATATTTGAGTTTAAAAAAATCATTTTGACTCCCCAAAATGGTTGGACAGAATTTCAATATTGGATGATGAGTAATTATGACACCCCTTTTTTTTAATTTTCATTTTTTTTAATTAAAATTTTTTAAATGTTTTTTTTATTTTTAATGACACATCCACACAAAAAAGAAAATAGAAAAAAGGTTGTGGAATAATGTTGTAAAAAATGAGAGGGGGAGAGGAAGAAGAAGAAATAGAGATAAGAATAGAGGGAAGATAGATTGAGGAGAGAGAGAGTTAAAGGGAATGAGGTACCCCCTGGTTTGGATTTGGTGGGTCGCTGTTTCCATCTAGTGGTGGGTTAATGGAAGTCGATGTGGAACCTGAAGTGAATGTCCTCTCATGGTGATGCTTTAACCGGTGTCCATTTACCGTGAATGTTCTTTTTGAAGAAGGGTCTTCGACTTGCACTGTACCAAATGGGTAAACATTAGTAATAATAAAAGGTCCATCCCAACGAGAATTGAGCTTACCTGGGTGAAGTCTAAATCAAGAATTGATGATCATTACCTTTTCACCTTCATGAAATACCTTTCGAAGAATGTTCTTGTCATGGAGTGACTTTGCCTTTTCTTTGTATAGAATGGATTTCTCATACGAATCTAGTCGAAGCTCCTCCAATTCAGTCAACTGCAACAATCTTTCTTCACCAGAGTTTGCACAATCAAAATTACAAGTTTTGACAGCCCAAAATGACTTATGTTGGATTTAAACTGGTAAATGACAGGCTTTACCAAAAACTAGCCTAAATGGATACATCCCAATGGGTGTCTTATAGGCTGTTCGATAGGCCAAAAGTGCTTCACCAAGTCTATCGGGCCAGTCTTTTCGTATGGGCTTAACAATTCATTCAAGCACTCTATTCACTTCTCTGTTAGAAAGTTCAGCCATTCCATTTGTTTGAGGGTGATATGCAGTGGATTTTTTATGTACAACCCCATTCTTTTTCTAAAGTGACTCCATGGTTATATTACATAAATGAGTTCCAAAGTCACTTATCAAAGAACGTGGTGTTCTGAATCGATGGAAGATATGGGTTTTGAGGAACTCACTCACAGTTTGAGCACCATCTTTCCTAGTGGGTTTGGCCTCGACCCACCTAGAAACATAGTCAATAGCAAGGAGAATGTAGGATAATCCATTATAAGGGAGAAAAGGTCCCATGAAATCGATGCCCCAAACATCGAAGAGCTCACAGAAGATTAATGGCTTTTGAGGCATTTCGTTTCTTTTGGAAATTGTGCCAAACTTTTGGAAAGTGGGACATGATTGACCGAACTCGTGTGTGTCCTTGAAGAGTGAAGGCCAAAAGAATCCAGAATCTAGGACCTTTCGAGAAGTCCTTTGTGGTCCAAAGTGGCCACCTCCAGGCATTGAGTGGTAGAATTCCAAGATGGAGGATTGTTCAGTTTCATCAACACATCTCCTAATTACCATGTCAGCCCCAATTTTCCAAAGTTTATTACCTTCCCAAAAATAATGCTTTGAATCACTTTTCATGTTTTCTTTTTGTTCTTTTGAAAAATATTTAGGGAAAACACCAGAAACCAAGTAATTGACAATTGGGGAATACCATGGTAACTTTGGATTGATAGATGAGAGGTGTTCAGTTGGAAATCCATGATCAATTATTTCAGAATGAGAAGAATTAGAAATTCTACTCAGGTGGTCATCCACAGGGTTTTCTTTTCCAGGTTTATCTTTTATCACAAGGTCAAACTCTTGGAGCATTAAAATCCATCTTATTAGCCTTGGTTTGGAATCACTTTTCTTAAGTAAGAACTTTAATGCTGAGTGGTCCGTGAAGATGATGATTTTGGCACCTAAGAGATAGGGTCGGAATTTATCCAAGGCAAAAACCCCAGCTAAAAGTTATTTTTCAGTCACATTGTAGTGTGATTGAGTTTCATCCAATGTTTTTGAGGCATAAAAGATGACATGAGGAATGTTTTCTCTTCTTTGACCAAGAACAGCCCCAATGGCCCTATCAGAAGCATCACACATCAATTCAAATGGTAAGGACCAATCTGGGGGTTGGATTATTGGAGCATATGTGAGAGCATATTTGAGTTCAATGAAGTCTCTCTTGCAAGCCTCATCAAAATTGAATGTGACATCATTTTGAAGTAAACTAGTGAGTGGGAGGGAAATCCTGATGAAGTTCTGAATGAATCGCCGATAGAAACCGGCATGACCAAGGAAGGACAGAATGTCTCGAACTGATTTGGGTTCAGGAAGTGATTGGATCACCTCAATTTTGGCTGGATCAACTTGGATACCCTCTTGAGAAATTATGTTCCCTAGAACAATCCCATTTGAAACCATGAAGTGACATTTTTCAAAATTCAGAACAAGGTTGCACTTGACACACTTTTGAAGGACCAAAGAGAGTGAATATAAGCAAGATTCAAATGACTCGCCATAAATGGTAAAGTCATCCATGAAGACCTCCATGCAATTCTCAATGAATTCAGAAAATATACTCATCATACACTGCTGGAATGTTGCAGGAGCATTACCAAGGCCAAAAGGCATTCTCCTATAGGCATAGGTTCCAAAGGGGCAAGTGAATGTGGTCTTTTCATGGTATTGAGGTGCGATTGGAATTTGGAAGTAGCCGGTGTAACCATCAAGAAAGAAATAGTGTGACTTTCCGGCCAATCTCTCATGCATTTGGTCAAAGAAAGGAAGTGGGTAGTGATCTTTTCGTGTTTCAGCATTCAATTTGCGATAATCGATACACACACGCCATTTGTTTTTCACTCGAGTTATGACCACTTCTCCATGTTCATTTGTGACAACTGTTATCCCGCCCTTCTTAGGAACGACATCAATTGGACTAACCCATTCACTATCAGAAATTGGGTAGATAATACCTGCTTGAAGAATCTTGGTAATCTCTTCCCTAACTACCTCCAGTATGAGTGGATTGAGTCTTCTTTGAGGTTGCCTAATTGGTTTGGATGATTCCTCTAGATGGATGTGATGCATGAAAAGGGCAGGGTTGATTTCTGGAATATCCTCTAGGGTCCAACCTAAGGAATTTTTGTTTTCCTCTAACACTTGAACAAGTTGGGACTCCTCAGTTTCAGAAAGTGAAGCAGAGATAATGACAGGGTAGGAGGGATCATGGAAAAGGAATGCATACTTGAGGTGTGAAGGAAGTGGTTTTAGATCAGTTTCAGCCTTGATTTGAGAGCTAGACAAGTTAGGAGCCGGAGAAGGGATTCCAGATGGGTTTGGATCATTTTCCTCAACAATGTCCAAGCTGGAGCAGTAGAGATCAGAGTTGATGTGGGATTCAAGATATTTTTCATGTTCCTCTAGATTGATGGAGTCTATGAATGAGAGGTCCACATCAACTTCACCATTTATGACTTTGTTAATCATGGTGCAGATTTCACAAGATCCTTTATCATTATAACATGAAGAACATGGTGGATTGGGATTCGATTGAATCTTAGAAGTGTCCTCAAAAGCATGGATTGAGAATGCAGAGTGATCCTCAAATGGGTATCGCATGGCTTGGAAAACGTTGAACATGACCAGCTGGTCACTGAATTCCATGGATAAGATTCCTGAATGGACATCAATCTTGGTTCTCGCAGTCATGAGGAATGGTCTTCCTAGAATTAGGGGAGATCGAGAAGAGGTCATCTCACCTTCCATGTCAAGGACATATAAATCAGCTGGGAAGATAAGATCATTTACCCGAACAAGAACATCCTCAATTATCCCCTCAGGACAGGAAGTGCTTCGATTGGCTAATTGAATGACAACACCCGTTGGGTGCAAGCGACCTAGACCAAGGTTGGATAAAATGGATTTGGGAATGGCATTTATTGAGGCTCCAAGGTCTATGAGTGCATCATCAAAGTTGGAACTCCCTATTTGACATGGAACCGTGAAGGTCCATGGATCTTTGCACATCATGGGAATGGACTGTTGGGTTGAAACATTTTCAATGATCCTAAGTTGCCTCTTATGGGTGCACAATTCCTTCAGAAACTTGGCATACATAAGGATTTGTTTGATGGCATCTAAGAGGGGGATGATCACTTCAACATATCTAAACATGTCAAGCATTTCAGGATCAGGTTCAAAGGACTTCTTAGGCTTGGAGATGGCTTGAGGAAAAGGAATTGGGTTCCTTAGAGGAATGGAATGAGTTGAAGGAGTGGATTCAAGTTCCTTTTCCAGCTTTTTGTTCTTTTCATTTTCTAGATCAACATCGAAAGGGGAGGTAGAGCAATCAGCATGGGGCATAACAATTTGCTTTCCCGATCTAAGTGAAATTGCACTTACATTACCCTTAGGGTTGGGTAATGGTTGAGGTGGGAGTTGGGATGAATTGGATGGTTGTTGCTGGCTAAGGTGGGATGCAAGTTGACCTATTTGGGTTTCAATGTTCTTGAGGCTAGAATGGGTGAAGGAAGCAAGATCCTCTACAGCACTTTCCCATGGTTGTTTAGAAGAAGAGGCTTGTCCCAAATTGGGATGGCCTTGATTTTGGTTCTTGGGAAAGCGATTGTATTGGGTGGGGAATTGGGAAGGCTCGTTAGGATAGTGGAATCCAGGAGGAGGATTGTTCCTTTGGGGTTGAGGAACAAAAGGATAAGGTTGATGGATGTTACCACCACATTGAACATATTGAAACTGGTTTGGATTTTGATGAGGGAACTGAGGAGGATGAGAAATGGGATTACCATACCTCAAAGGTGGGTTAAAGGTAGAAGAGATGGGCTCAGAGTGGTGTTGGTTGATGTTTCTAACAAACTGACCTGATTGTTGAGGGTTGAAGTTTCGCTGAGCATCTGCTGCATTGAGCTCAATTGGACTAGATGAATCATATGGATCATCTTGAAGCTGTGGACATGTGTCAGTCGGATGAGATGGAGAGTTGCAGATTCCACAATTCTTGATAGGTCCAGGGAATAGTGACTGTGGAGAAGATGAGGGTGGGGCTTTGGTAGCCACCGCTAGTTGACACACAAGACCTGTAAGTTCACTCATCCACTCAGTCATCTTGTTGGGATCTATGGATTGATTCTCTTAGGCTTGTTTCACTTGATCATGTGCTCGAGTATGGAATTGCTGCGTGTTTGCAGCCATGTTTCTTATGAGTTCTCGTGCAGCTGCAGGAGTTTTTTCAACAAGAGCACCTCCACTTGCAGCATCAATGAGAGTTCTCTCCATAGCCAATAACCCCTCATAGAAGTATTGGATCAGGAGTTGGTCAGGGATTTGATGGTGTGGAAAAGTTGCCACAAGCTTTTTGAACCTCTCCCAATACTCATGGAGTGATTCATTAGGGAATTGACGGATGCCGCTTATTTCCATTCGGATAGAAGCTGTTCGAGAAACAGGAAATAATTTCTCTAGGAAAAGTCTCTTCATGTAAACCCATGAGTTTATGGAAGCAGGTGGGAGGTAGTAGAGCCAAGACTTGGTAGAATCTGCTAGGGAAAAGGGGAAAGCTCTATGCTTGATTTGTTTTTCAGAAACCCCTTGAGGCTTCATGGTAGAGCATACTACTTGGAACTCTTTAAGGTGGAGATGTGGATCCTCACAGGCTAGCCTGTAAAAATGAGGGAGAAGATGAATCAAACCCGATTTGAGTTTGAAGTCAGCTTCAATGTTTGGATATTGAATACCAAGAGGTTGGTAATTCTTATTAGGGGTAGCAAGTTCTTTCAATGTTTGTTCCCTAGGATTGGCCATATCTAATTCAATTTGTAGGGCAATGATTGGTTCTTGGGTGATTTGGTTATCCCTAATGGTCCTCCTAATTTGACGAAGAGTTCTATCAATTTCTGGGTCAAACAAATCCGAGGGATTGTTTGGAAGTCTACGGGGAATTCAGAGGGATTTTGGAAGAAAGAGGAAGACGGGTTTTTCTTTTTATTTTTTTCAGTTTATGATTTTTATGTGGAAGACGGGTTTTTCTTTGTGTTTTTTTTCAATTTTTTTAAACTTTTGTATTTTTTTGGGATTTTTTTACAATAACCAGAAACTAATGACTACTTAAAGCACCATCCCCGGCAACGGCGCCATTTTAAATGCACGGCCGATTATTGCCTATCGACCGGTCAAAATTCTGGTGCTCTGCTAATGTGTATAGCAGCACTCTGGTCGAATCCTCGGCGATGATACTTTGTAATAGTCGTTTGTTTTTAGTTGATTGTATTTTGATTAGGGGGGTTTGTTTGCAGAGATTAATTGAAATGATTTATGGCTGATGTTTGATTTACCAAATTGATAATGATTGGGGTGAGTTCATCATTGGGGAGTTAAGCATGTGATATCCTTGAGCCTTACTTTGTATTGCATTAAATTAACACCCATGTCATAAGTTGACGTTGATTGGAATTCCAAAGTGTGAAGGCTTTAATCCAAGCCTTAACATAACTTAGGGTTCTAATCTCAATCAAAACATATTTATGGTAGTGTATTTATGGTTCCAATAATCCATGGAAACCACTCGTTAAACAAAACATATCATTAATCCATGACATATTAAGTTTAACATACACAATATTAATTTAAAGAATACTCATCGAGCAAAACTCTCAATCACTTAACATACCCAAATTATAACTCACCCCAATGAGATATTTACTCAGACATTTGGATGTTTAATATTCTGGTTAAAATAATTATGATGATAAATTAAGAATAGAAGAAAAAGAAATGGATTAGAAAAGAGTGGTACGTTGACACACACACACGAACGATGATGATAATTAAAAACGGATTTTCAATTGAATGTGGAAGCAAAAGAAGGGAAGGGGATTCAACTGAATTTAAACTATTTTAGGAACATAAATATTAAACTACAGAAGTTGGATGAGAATAAGAGATATTGAAAAGTAACTTGCATTAAAACAGAATTACAAAGAAAGAGAATTACAAGATTAGAAAAATTAAGAACACAAAAGTAAGTGAAAACAAAGAGAGGAGGAAAGGTCTCTCAAGTGAAAACATGAGTATGGAAGGTCCTCCCAAGCCTTTGGAAAATCTCTGGTCGTGCCAATATGATCTCCTCTCTTCTGAAATGCCAACCCCTCTCAAGGAGAGAAGGGGAGAGTATTTATAGCCCAAGGAGTGGACTGTTTGCATTCCCAATCTGTCCCTCCAATTGCATCGCCAATTTGGCTATTCAGACAGCCGAATCATGAAATATCACCTTCTTCTAAGTTGTATAAAATAATTTTGGCCGACTACTGTCAAAATATGGAGACATTTTTACAAGTGTAGCCAAAGTTATGGCGGTTTTATTAAACAAAGGTAAACTGTCCATTTCTATCCATGCGTTTTCGATGCCCAAAATGTGAATGGATTTTTGAACAGGAATATGCCTTCAAATACGAATGAATTCTTCAACAAAGTCTGCCTCCTATATCTCCTCTTTCACACTGGAAAATCTCATCTCTATTGGATTCTTACATCAGGAGATATGTCATGCATAATATACTGATTTTAATTCTCGGCAAGAATGGTGGGCTGGAATTCAACGATTTATTTGGGCCCCTTTTTCTTGGATTTGGGCCTTCAAATTTTTATCCAAGATGAAATCTAGTGTCCTCCGAATTATGGTGGAGAGTTAATGTTTTTGGACTTCTGGATTGATCCCAGTAAATCAATCTTCAAGGCTGGTCCAGTTTGTTCACTGATTCTTTGGTCTTGTTTGTGAGGACCATATTACCCTTCAAATGGAATAATTGGATCATGGTTCCTTCTAATGAAATTTTTTATATTGAAAGTAGAATCCTACAAACAAGAACCACACAATTTGGATCAGTATAGTGACTATTATTATTAAAACATTAAACTAACTCAATTGGACTACTTCTAAAAATGTTCAAAAATTATACTTAATATTAAAACATTAATATTTCAAACAAATTATGCACATTTCATATAAAATAAGTAAAGGGGAAATATAATAAGTTATTAAAATATTAATAACATCACCCGGCCCGACGGCCGGTTGGCCGGTTGACCTACGGCGCTGGCGCGGCCCGTGTGGCCTACTCGGTTGTCCGAGCTGAGCGAAACAGGGGGGCGCACTGCCCCCATGATTGAAAAACGCGGCCCGCATGTGGGGGGCCGTTCCATCGGCCGTCAGAAATGGCCCGGTGCCACGTCCCCCCTCGGTCCCGCGCGACCGGGGGACCACTTCCAAGAACCGCGGCTTCTGCCGCGGCGGACCTTCCGGGCGGCGTGCCGAGCGCCACCGCCTCCTGGCGGCTGGCCGGTGCCGGCCGCCGGCACCACCGGTGTACTCAGTGGGCCACCAGAGTTTCTCTGGTGGTCCGTTTTCAATTACGTCTGTGCCAACATTCATCTCGGGTCTCGAAAATTACTGTGGAATCATCAAACTGCCTCTGCGGACCATTCTGTCATCGCCCGACGATCCGCCAACAATTAAACGATCTGTGGAGCCTTCAAATCTCCGCAATGGCACGGCGCGACGATGCCGCACATCTTCCCCCATTCGTCAATTGTTTCCACGCGGTGTCATTGCACCACCCCGCCTTTACTCGTTCCGCAACATGAACAACCATCAAAGGAGGGGGGAGGGTCGACCGTGTTCGTGTGGTTCGACCTCCTCCCGTTATTACAATAATAGGAGACTCAAACGACTAACAAAAATTTAATCAAAGGCTGAGGATATAATCCACAAAAATTATGCCAAACCCCCTACCTCTAAATTGACTTAGCATTTTGTCAAGTCACAGAAGTCGAACTTCGCAGTAGAACGGTGTTCCGAAGAAACAATAGAGAGTGACGACGGTCGTTGGTGTTAATCGCTTCCGTCGTTGTAGAATTTCACCCCAAGAAAAATTGACGTCTCCTTTCTTGTCGCATGAAGAATAGGATAGAGGGTGTGTCGTCATCCTTCATGGTAGGGTGTGTCATTCCTCGCCAGAGGTTTCGATGTTCTTCAGCAATGGAGGAAAACCCCTCTTCCTTCACAGAGCTCTCTCTCAAGAGGGTTCTCCCCACTAAAAAAATGCCAACCTCATTAAAATAAGAATCCACATTATTTTAATTAATCTTCCAAGCCATTCAAAATTTGAATAACATTATTCATTAATTGTGTAGGTTCCATTAATTAATTATGGAGTGTTGACAAAAGTTAAAGTGAAAGAGGGTGAGAGAAGAGGAAGAGTAACATAAGTTAAAGTGGAGTTACAAAATTAAAGAGGCTGGTGAGTTATGGGAGGTCAAGGGGGATATGGGAAGATCAAGGAGGGTTAGGGTCTCGTGGGGGCCCCACCTCCCACATATCCACACATGGGATGTTGGGTGGTTGTGGGCCCCACCAACAACTTCCCATGGTAGAATTTAACTTCCTTGGTTATCAAAAATAAAATTGTTCAAAATTTTATTTATTTCTTCCTTATAAACCAAAATTAACTTATTCTCCCATGAAAACACCCCTACGGTAAAAGTCCACAGAAGAAAATACTGGTGTTGCGTGTTCATCGGTGCCCTCTGATTTCAATTCCGAGCACCGGTTCAAATGTTAGAAAAACTCGCTCGTTCATTCACTGAACGTACCCGAGCTAAACTTCGGAAATTGATTCGGGGCACACCGGGCCTTGAAATCAGGTGTCGTCAGAAGCCACATACTCGTAAAATTCCAAAGAAATTAAAAAAAATTCCTTGAAATTTTTGGGTCTTTACATTACTCCCACCTTAGGGATTTATATAACACAATCAAGGAAAAAAAAGTGGTACTGAGCACGCAACTGAGCCTCCCGCTCCCATGTGCTCTCCTAGAGGTTCCCGAGCTACCAGTGAAAGCGCACCTGACGAATCGACTGTCCACATAGGACCTGCTCCTGTCGATCCTCGATCTCCACTCGAACCTCCGGGCATGTCGCCCTGTCATCGACGTCCAAATACCTGAGGTAGATGATGTGTGAAGGATCTTGCATATACCTCCTCAGCCAAGGTATGTGGATGACATCATGCACCCAGTGCAACTGGGTTGGAATGGTCAAGCGGTAAACTACCTCGGCTACCCTATTGAGGACCTAAAAAGGCCCGTTTAAACACGGAGATAACTTTCCGCCTCGGCCACATCTTCGTAAACCTCGTCAAGTTGACACCTATATAAGGACGTGGTCGTCATCCTCTAACTCTAGAGACCACCTTTGAGCTTTGCTGGAAGTGGTTCCACAACTCTGGCGAATCCTGGCACAATGTTATGTTCGGCCATCTCCTGAGTGATCGAATTCACCCTCTTATGCATGAGTCCATACTGTGCTGCCTGGGTTTTCCTTTTCACCGACCTAGGAAAGCCCCATCCCAACGTAGTAGATAATCCAAAACCTTTTTCCTAATAAAGTCAATATTTGTATGAACTGTGGAACCAATCCATACTCAGATCAGCATCGTCAGGCCTTGATGCTTCCACCAATAGATTCCAACTGAAACTCTTGCCTCGTGGGTCATATCACACTTTTTGGCATAAGTGTGATTATCGAGTCTCCTCCCAATGGTATCTCCAGATGTGAGGGTCAAGTCTACAGATTTCTAGATACTCCAACTGACAGTCTGCAAGGAGACATCCTGAATAGATGAGACATGGTAAACGGTTTATACCTGGTGAGATGACCTGGTTTGAGGAGACATTAAAACTCTTGGAGACACACACACAATCAGTATTTTTCGTGCACAAAGTCGGAAATCAGTAGTCAGGGTCCTGTTGTACAGATACGTTGGCCACCACACCAACATTGGACTCTATGAACTGAAGACCACACGTAGTACCCTTAACAATATTTCTTCACAGAAAGGGAATATCAGAGTTATAAATTCTGCGGTAGAACTGACTCCTTTGTTATCAATTTGTCATGACCCGTCCTCGGGGCTCGTGCCATGACTACCCCAAGACCAACTTCCATAGGCCAGGGGATAGAAACAAGAACCAAAGGCATAAATCCCGATAACTAGGAGGGAATTTCCATTATAAATTAAACAACACATCCTAGAGTACATGAATAAGTATTACAATAAGTACAAAAGAAAGTGTTGAAATGTCAGTGGGCCAGAATAGAAACCCAACTGAAAGTACAGCTACAACTAAACTAATGTACAACAGAAAAAGAGAAACAGCTGGAAGAATGTATGTAGCTCCTGGGTCTTCCCCCCCGGATCCTACCTGAAGGGTAGGTATAGATAGCACAGCTCCAGGATCGTCCCCCACGGATCCTACCTAAAGGGTAGGTATAGATAGCGCTGCTCTGGGATCGTCCACCATGGATCCTACCAGAAGGGTAGGTAAATATAGCCTCCACAACTGTTTGGCCCGTCAAACTCCTCCGAGTAACGTCTCATCATGAAGTCCACCTCCAGATACTGACTTGTCATGAGGTCCACCTCCGGGTACTGTCCAATCCTCGAACACTCGGCCTCTGTCAGCTCTGCCCATCGTCTACAACCAACACAACGTGGTGCGGGCATAGCCCATGCAGGGGTGAGTATACGATACTCATTAGGGACCCCAAGACCGTCAAGGTCTCACTAAATCCAACAAGGATAACCAGAAAGAAGGATCTCAATAGATAACCCTTACATTGGTATAAGCCCATACATATACCTATGTTAGCCAGTAACCCATCTCAATCATGAGGAAAAAAAAGATTATGAAATCAACAGATAACCACTACCTAGGTATATGCCCATACATATTCTAAATTTATCATGTTACCCTTCTCAATCATGAGGTAAACACAAAGGTCATAGACTCAGCTCAAACCCGGATTATTATTATCGAAACCATAACTGCTGAAAAGACCCGTCTGTGGAGTGTATAGTGATACTATCATGACTCCGAGGTACTGCTCCCTAACCTAAGACTGCTGAGGTACTCCTCCTATCGAGTACCGCAGGTCAGCCACCCAATCACAGTAGGGCTTCCTGCCGGGGTCTGCCACCCAAACACAGTAGTGCATCCCCCCTAATAGCCTGAAGAGGTACTCTCTGGACGAGTACCGCGGGTCTGCAACCAAACTCAGTAGTGCTCTGTCTGCCATGGGTCTTCACCCAAACAAAGTAGTGCTCCATTCACTGGGCTAGTTGACTCACTCCAAGTCGAGTCGGTCAAGAAGTCGCCGGGTCTCAGCCAGCTACATGGTCTCCGTACTCAGCACACTCGTCTCCGGGATGGTCTGCTCCATGAGCTACTGGTCGATACACCAAGTATCACAAACTCTCACGAAGAAGTATCTCAAAGGACCGCCTCGTCCTAGGGGTCTCAACACAACAGACGGTGCGTCAATCGGGCGCATGGTCTATGAGTTATAAGCCTTTTCGTCCTAGGGGCCCGATTGGTTTCGTGTACGAACCAACACGGCCGTTTCTCAACTGTACCCCGAACTCTCATAGGGTATACTCGTAGGAACCATTTCTCATCGTGATCACCAATGTCGTTGACGGTTCGTCAAATAGACGTCTGGTCTGAATGTTATCATCTTTTCTGTTCCAAGGACCTGGTTGGATTTTGAGTTCAATCCAACCTGGCCACTATCCATATGCATTCAAAACAAAGGCTATGTATACCAAATGTTACGCCTCATCAAGAGGAATCCAAAATATTCTACGACATGTCAATCGGAAGTCCGGAGCTCAAGATATAAGTGTTTCTGCTCCGAGGGCCCGGTTGGTTTTGTGTTCGAACCAACTCTATTGTACACTACGATCTCTGAAACCATGAGTGTAATATACCGAAATGACCACCTCGATCCAAGGATCGGATCTCAACTGACGGTGCATCGATCGAAGGTCCGTAGTCCATGTTATGTGCTTTTGAACGAAACTGTCTGAAAATAGGGGGTTCGGGCCCGTACCGACCCAGCCCGAGACCCCCTGGGTCGGCACGAACCGGGTCGACCTGAATCGGGTCCGGGTCCGACCCATTTGGGCGCAGCCTGGCCCGACTGGATTGGTCCGGCAAAGCCTGCATGGCCGGGCCCGTCCTGGGCGCGGCCCGGCCCGGCCTAGCGGCCGGTTGGCCGGTTGACCTGCCGCACTGGTGCGGCCCGCGTGGCCTGCTCGGTTGTACGAGCTGAGCGAAACAGGGGGCACACTTCCCCCCTAATTGAAAAATGCGGCCCCTACCTGGAGGCCCACTCCATTGGCTAGTGGAAGTGGCATGGTGTTGTGTCCCCCCTCGGTCCCGCGCGGCCGCGGGACCGCTGCCTGCCGTCGCGGCTTCAACCGTAGTAGACCTTCCTAGCGGCGCACCGGGCGCCGCCGCCTCTTGGCGGCCCGCCGGTGCCGGCCGCTGCCGCTGGCCGCCAACTCCGCCGTGTTGGCGGCCCGCGCATCCGGTGTACTCCGCAGTCCCCCGGAGTTGCTCTGGTGGTCCATATTCAATTCCGTATGTGCCGAAATTCATCTCGGGTCTTGAACATTACTGCGGAATCATCAAACCGCCTTTGCGGCCCGTTCCGTCAACGCCCAACGATTCTCCGACAATTAAATGATCTACGGAGCCTTCGAATCGCTGCAACGGCGTGGCGCGATGGCACCACACTTCTTCTCCCATTCTTCAATTGTTTCTGTGTGGGGCCTTTGCACCGCACCGCCTTTACTCATGCCGCAACAAAAACAACCATCAATGGAGGGGGGAGGGTCGGCCGTGTTCGTGCGGTTCGACCTCCCCCCGTTATTACGATAACAGGCGGATCAAAAAACTAAAAATAATTTAATCAAAGGGCGTGGATATAATCCATAAAAATAAATCCAAACCCCCTACCTCGAAATTGACGTCACACGTCGTTGAGTCGCGGAAGTCGAACGCTGCGGTAGAACGGCGTTGCGACCAAAGAATAGAGAGTGATGAGAGTCGTTGGTGTTCGTCGCTTCCATCATTGTTGATGTTCACCCGAAGAAGAATTGACATCTCCTCTCTTGTCGCATGAAGAAGAGGATAGAGGGTGTGTCGTCGTCCTTCGTGGAAGGGTGTGTCGTTCCTCGCCGGAGGTTTCAGTGTTCTTCAACGATGGAGGAAAACCCCTCTTCCTTCACAGTGCTCTCTCTCAATAGGGTTCTCCACACTAAACAAATACCAACCTCATTAAAATAAGAATCCACCTTATTTTAATTAATCTTCCATGCCATTCAAAATTTTAATAACTTTATTCATTAATTGTGTAGGTTCCATTAATTAAATATGGAGTGTTGTCAAAAAATAAAGTGAAAGAGGAAGAGAGAAGAGGAAGAGTCACATAAGTTAAAGTGGAGTTACAAAATTAAAGAGGGACGTGAGTTATGGGAGGTCAATGGGGTTACGGGAAGATCAAGGGGGGTTAGGTTCTCGTGTGGGACCCACCTAACACATATCCACACATGGGATGTTTGGTGGTTGTGGGATCCACCAACAACTTCCCATGGTAGAATTTAACTTCCTTTCTTATCAAAAATAAAATTGTTCACAATTTTATTTATTTCTTCCTGAAACCCCAAAATTATCTTCTTCTCCCATGAAAACACACCTATGGTAAAAGTCCACTTAAGCAAATATCAGTGTTGTGTGTTCATCTGTGCCCTCAGATTTCAATTCCGAGCACCAGTTCAAAAGTTAGAAAAACCCGCTCGTTTGTTCACTGAACGTACCCGAGCTGATCTTCAGAAATTGATTTTGGGCACACCGGGCCTTGGAATCAGGTGCCGTCCGAAGCTGCATACTAGTAAAATTCCAAAACAATTTAGAAAACAAACGTTCCTTCAAATTTCAGGGTCTTTAAATTTACATCACTCATTATTTTGATGGAAGATATCATTCAGTTGATTATGAAAATTAATATTTTTTATAGATTTAATTTTAATAAAAATTCATAATATAATTTTATATATCATTTAGAACATACCCCTCTAAATGATATGAATATTATTTGGGAACTAATATTCATATCTCTAGGAAGGTTTCCATTATTTCATTCGACTATATGTTAAATATTAATAAAATAAATTTAAATTAAAAATAAGTGTGTTCTACATTTTTATTAATATAAAACTCATAGTTATTTCAATAGGTTGTTACTTTACCTTATATATATATTCCATGTTGATAAAGATACTACTACATTTTTTTCCTCCTTTATATAGGTATTTGTGATAGATTCAAATAACAAAAATCTAAATGAAGAAGGCAGTTCTTAAAAACCAATTTTATTTTCTTTGTCAATGAATGTAATTATAAATGGAATAGTGTTTCAAAATTTTAATGAGACTTGAGAAAAGTTGATATTTTGTTTTGGTGGAAATGTGTACGTTTAATAGGATACACAATAGATTAATATGAGAATATTTTATGATTGAAATATGGATGATTATGATCATATTGAGGAATATTTTAAGTTGTTCAATGACATTTTCATCATTAATAATGGATTTCAGGAGAATAATGAATATTTACCAATTAACAGGAGACTAATGAAAAACATTCTATATATTTTTATCCAAATTATTTAACTCTTGTTGTTAATATGATCATCATTATATGAACACCATAATTATATATTTGAATATGAAATTAAAACAGAAACATTTGTTAATAATGAGGAAAAAGAGGAAATAAATTATGATACTTCCTTAAAATTTATGATAAAAAATTAATTAATGTATGAAGAAATGATATATTAAGATTCAAATGTAGCTATTGATGATATAAATAAAAATATTGTACATAATTCCAAGATATTAAAAAGTGTGAATTGGAAAATTAAAATAAAAATTGCCTTATGTTCTAGTATAGTAATTACAATATGAATTTTCATTGAAACAAAATAAATAAAATGAATATTTATTTTAATTTAGAACAAGAATATAAGAAGACACTAAAATTTTTTTTAAAAAAAAATTGTTTTCCAAAAATAATATATGTTTTATGATAACTGTTGACAATGATACTCTATACTCCCATAATTAGTCTTATTTTTATTTAAACCTATGATTTCATGTTTAAAGGGAATCATATTAATCCTATATTTATTGTGATTAATACAATATAATAGAATATGAATTGAGTATAAAATAATATATGGATATTGCACTAGAAAAAATTACAAAACTCGTGAAGGGGAGGGAAAAATAATGAAATAATATTTATAGAAATCATCTGAAAATGGTGAGTATTTCAAATTGAAATGACCATATTTTAAAAAGGAACACAATATAAAAAGAATTTTGGAATGATATAAATGTTTCTAAGAGATAATATAGAAACATTATCCTTACAGTAGAATCTCAAAATGAGGAAGCAATACATGTTATGGAATGTTATAAGAATAGAACAAATATGGTTGAATATGAGACATTGTTTAATGTTATTAAGGATGTAGTGTATGAAAAATTGGATTATTTATTTTTAGACAACATTAAATATTCATATAATATAACTGAGAAATGTCTGATTATAACAATCATTCACTAATTAGATGACATTAAAAATGATTCTTTTTAATATGGTGAAAATAATGTTCTATAGAGATAAGATGATAATATCCACAGTCCATCACATTATACATATATCATTACAAGAATCTCAATTTTATATGATAAGAGCAAATCTACTAATACATATAATATTTCTCTAAAATCATCTTATATTATGGATTTATTGCAAACAACAATGTTATTTCCTCATGAAAAAATATGTTGAAAATTTATAAATAGATTGAAATTGTAATCATCCAAATAGATATAAATTAGTCTAGATCATCATGATTTATAGGAAAATTCTTATATATTTTTTTATTTATGAAAAAAAGAACAAATTCTAATAGAATAAATATGTACTAGGAATGGGTTGTGAATAAAGGGGATCTAAGATAAGATGATACTGACCATCATATTATAATGAAAGGTAATTAAGAAAATATGTTTCATCAATTATTGAATACTATTGCATCATCTAAATAATTTTAGGAACTTTTGAATTTTATGATATGATATAATTATGGAATAGTAAGTTATCTAGATCAAATATCCATGTTTAAATAGAATGATGATGAAAAAAATTCTATAGTAGGAAATTGTAACATATACTATTCAGAATATTATGATAAAATTGATGATATGTTATTTAAAAATGGTTGAATTATTATTTAGTAGATTAATCTAAGGAGTTATAATTATTTTAATAGTAATAAAAAATGTATTTACATCTTACAACCCCAATAGTAAATCATGAAAATGATTAAGTCAGCTTAAAGGAATGATGATTATTAGAAATCTTAAGTGATTAAAAAAACACCATTTAAATACCAAAAAATTAGAATAATTATTAACCCGAATAACTAAAGTCCAATCAAAAAGGAAAAATAATTTCCCATAACCTATCATTGAACATGAAAGAATAAACAAAGACAGAGAGAAAACTCATAGTGTTAATGAAACATATCCAGAATATAGAGGGTCCTCCAAATTCCGATTAATATTTTAATGTGAATAAGGTGATTGGATTTTATGAAGAATAGTTAAATGATATTAATAATTATATAATAGCTATAATTTAATAATTTGTATTATTAATATAAGATTAGAATCACCTTTATGAATGATGTAATGAATCCCATAAGGGGAAATATTATTAAAGAATAAGAATACATTTCACAATTTCCTTGGTTCTATTAAAAAATCAAGGGATAGTGATGATTATATATAAATCTAAAATGATGGAGGATTTGAGGTTAAAAAATTGAATTGTTTTGATAATTTTTTAAGCTATGTTTATATTTTATCATAACAAACATACATAGATAAATTGAAATTTTATGATCCTGGAATAAAAATGAGAAATGTTTTAAATTACAATAATTAAATATGAAATAATAATACAATTTATATTATTCTCATGTTCACTACATAGGGATCATCCCCATATAGTAATATTTTTTTATTTAATGTATCATTATTCATGAATTAATGTTACACAATTATTCTCTTAAAATGTTATTTCAATATTATATAATGAAGGAAATTAATATATATTAGATATTATATTTACCAATAAATTTTTATTGACAATAAGGGAGGAAAAAAGAGAAAGAATATTTTTGGTGAGGAATAATTGAGGTAAAAATTATCTATTATATATTGTGGGGATATTGAAACAAAACATATTGGTGAATATCTCATACACATTGCGTGGGTTTCATTTTTTGACAATATGAAAATATATTTTTCAGGGAATGTATTACATTGATGTGAAAGAGTGGTTTTTTTGTTAATTTTGTAATATATTTGATGTTGGATGAATATTTCAAAATTATCAATGTTCAAAATATCATAATTATATTAATGATTCATGAGGAGTTTTTAAAATGAATGAATCAATAAAATGTGATTTTTATGGATGGATAATATGATATGGAGTTGAAGGAAGTTAATTTTTACTCATAGTGTACATCAATGCAATTATATAGCAATAAAATTGTAAAATAAAAACGAAATGGTAATGTTTTAAATGATTGTATAATAGTTTTATTTAATAATGGAAATATGTATAAAATGTGTAGAAAATAATGATTATATTATAATGTTAAAACATAATGATAAATATGATGCTTATCAAATTAAAATTAATGATTCCCTAATTTATTCAAAACTATATATATGATTATATGATTATTTAAATAAAGACATGATTTATTTATAATATTCATTATATAATCTTTTCTAGAGAGATAGGAGATTATTAGTTCACTGGAGATAGTCTTTTAGAGCAAGGGGATCCAAACAAAGAATCTATATATTAAGAATCACAAAACTTATAATTTATTATTAAGTAAACAATATAAATATTTTATGTATATTATAAAGCATTATAATGTAATATGTATTGTGTTCATGCTAATATAGATGTTTAATGATAAATTATTCCTGAATAAAAGATCATGATTCCTTGTAACATCCCATTATCCTGAATGGGAATGATTTTCCCTCTCTCCAAGATCTCTTTTTGTTCATATTCATTAGAAGCTATATTCTAATTTTATTTATTGGTTGCATGGTAGTTATAGTTCATGTAATGGCTACTAGAGGAAATTTGTGACAGACCACACCATGTTGTGAAATGGAGCCCATCGTGACTAGTGCTTATAATATTTGACTTGTTAAAATGTCAATCATTTAACCATGGGGATGGTTTTTTCAGTATACATTTCCAATATGGAGTTCATGACATTACTATGAGTTTCAAATCATAACCTAGCCCATATAATTTTTTAAAAAAATTTCAGTGACAATTGTTTCATAAATCCTTCAACAAACCCCTTGGATATTGATCTGGACTAAATCTATGCAATTTTCAGAGGATTCATTCCCCCTAGATTAATATGTTCAGTGTTTGCACATGGTTTTGATTGAAGTATGTCTCTATCAGTATATGATATTTTTAGATCTTCATTACTATTGATCGAGGTGTCATCATGTCTTTTTAGTAGAAGATCCACAAGGCTCTGTTGGCAGTTCATTCTTTCTATATTCTAGATCTGTTATGAGATCTCATTCTGGATGCCTTTTCCTTAATTGGTTGTGGTGTGGGAGGAAATCTTCCTCGAATAATGTGGTTTTCCTCTATTATTTTGACCTCATGTTTTTTGATTTTGAATTGAATAGATCATTATATTGATTTTATTCTAGGGACATCATGTATGTTTTTCAGGGTTTTTTTATTTTCTTCCTTTATGGTCATGTCTGATCAATGTTTTGATGTTGGTTGTTTCATATCTTTCATATATTAAAAAACATGATATTATTATTGATAAACATTTTTTTATATTGAAATTTTCACGATTGATTTGTGTGTGATAAAAATGTGTTTTGATGATAAAATGTTTTCCATTGTTATTGATTAATGAAGAAAAAATTGGAATTTTTTATGTATTGAAATGGTGTTGATGTTGTTTTTAAATTGTTTTAGAAACATGTAAATGATTTGTGAATAATAGAAAATTGGTTACCTTGGGTTCTTAGGTGGATGGTTTAGCATGTGTCCATCATCCATTATTTTGGGATTATCAATGGGGTTAGTAATGGGGTTGTCCTCTATTTTCTATGCAATTTTATCAAGTGGATCTATATTGATAATTTTAAGGTTTTACTAATAGGGTATTCCTCATCTTCCTATGCATCTTTTCTAGGATTAGAATTTGTGGAATTGATTTATTATTTGTGATGTCAGCAATACATGGCCTAGACCTATAAAATTCATTGGTGTTGTGATACCATTCTTTTACATCCTACATTTCTGAGTAAGCCTTGATTTTCATGTTTATGTTTGTGGAAAATGATATGGAAAATGTTCTTTAAAATTGATAAAACTAATTCTGTTTATAACTATGGAAAAATGGAAATTCTAACCATCTTGTCTATAAAATGAATTTATTTCTTATCATTACATGTTCTTATTTATAATGTGTATATATGGATTTATATACAATGATGTGTTATGGAAGTCTTTTGTGGGATCCAACTGAATCTATTAGATCAAACAATGCATACCACATTGGAGGTGGGTAGATCTTTGTTTCACTTCAAGTGTAGGGAAAAGAATGGCACCATAGTGAGGTAGTGATGTTCATGTCAGCTGGTTTGGTAGTTGGTGGTGTGTTGGTTTGAGTTATTTAATAATATCATTTTAAGTAGGTGTGTGGTTTATAGTCCTTGGTTTTTTTAATTTTCATTGTGTTTTATCTATATTTGTAGTTTATAGATTTTTATATTTTCTAATTGTAATGGATTATATATCTTGTTCATCTTCCACTATTTCTTACTATTATATATATGTGTGTGTGTGTGTGTTATATTGCAGTTTAGGTTGGGAAAATCATTCCAAATGTTGTGGTGTTCAATGCTCTTGTTCTTTTCACCACCCTGTGGGGATTACGAACTCCCTTCCCTTATGTGACAGATCGAGTTAGGAGTTTTGTTTTAGGGTCACCTGATTAGTTACTTCACAATTTTGTATCACATGATGGTTTATCCTCAAGATTTATTGTTTATAGATAACTGTTATACTTGATATAACATTTATGATAATTGAGACGTCTTTTGTGGTATGTGTGTGGCCTACTCTAGTCGTAACTACACACATGTTTCAATGGTACGTTGGGTTTTGGGTATCAATTATTTGATTTTGTTTTTAAAAAATCTCAATTTTTTATATTGGGTTTTCTTAGTTGAACTAATATTTGTTCTATATTATGATAATTATAAGGTTTTGGTGTACAGTAGTATGACTCCAAGATATCTTCCACAAGTTCCTCGTGAAGGTGAAGTTGATGCTCAAAAAGGGAACCCACCTATAGATCACAATAGCATCGATACAATAATATGGGTAGTTCGTGATTTTGTTCAAGGAGTACAATGAGTTCAGAATGTTGTTTTTGAGGTACATCTGGGACCATTATGAAAAATATGTCGATAGATAGAATTCTTGAACGAGAATCAACTATCATATTAAGAAACAACAAAGCCTCCAGAGGCGGAGTACTGGATGGAAATAATCAGCCAAATAATTTATTTTGTGGAAAAACCTGAGAACATCTGGCTGAATAGTTAATCAGTCATTGTAGAGGGATATGAAATATGATTGTGTAATTATATGGTCCAATCAGATAGACACATGGTCTTGGATTGGAAGGGTTTCAAAAACATGTTATTTCAAAAAAAAATCCAATATTGGTTGGTGTTAGTGATGTCTTTAGAGTTCTGGTCTATACAACATGGATAGAATTCGATGCTATTATGCACCAATCATTTTTCGATGCTTTTCTGGTTTTCCCCAGATGTGGTGAAGAATGACCTGCTGAAGGCAGAGAAGTCCCTATTGGTTTTTTGGTTGGATATCCTTTCGTAGGTATTTATGAAAAAACATTCTAACTATGTAGTGATGACAGATATAACTACGATGGTAAAAATAAATATGTCCTGAAAGGTGGGATTTTCAACCTGTTCTCTACCCTCGGGTGGCAACATTAGTGGAATTGAATTGGAAAATGGGGAAGTGTAAATACCATTGTAGGAGTAGTGGTGGTGGAACTCAATAGCGGGTCTCCTCTACACCATCTATTAAAGTGGGCATCGTGCCTCTGAGATTATTTCAGTGTTTCAAGGTATGACACACTAGAAGTTCTTATCTAATACTTGTAATGATTTGAAATAGGTGTGGATGCATTGGTCACATACAATGATTCTGTTAAGCTATGACCACGCCTTGTTATATTCATGGTTCATTGGATCTAACGGAATCCATAGTGTAGTCATAACCTTCAAAGACTATTGGGCTCTAGGCATAAGCCTCAGGTGTGAAACATTTTTACGTATTAGATGATTGTCTAGTTGATGTTAATGCAGTCACCACATTATTGGGAGGGAATATCCTTATTTAATCAGTAGTAGAAATGTATTTATTTGATATTGGTTCATCCCACTCATTTTTATCTTCACATTTCCTTGATGTTCTTAAACATCCAATGAAATATATGTCCTTTAAAATAGTGATAGAAACACCTATTAGTATAAGGAATGAGTTGGGGTTCTAGTGTCCTAGTTCATTGAAAATGTCTCATATAGAGTTGGTCTGAGATTTTTTAATTCTTGATTTTTATATTTTTTACATCAAAATTAGTATGGATTGGATTATCACTCACTTATATGAGGTTATTTTTTATCATCATCGGGTTTATTTTCATACTACCAATGGGAGCTATGATGTGTTTTAGGTTTACCGAGTCCCAAGGTATGGTCCTGTAGGACCTTTCTTCCTAGATCATTTGAGTTTTTTTGGATGTTGTTTATATTGATAATGATGATGTTTCTTCTCTTGTTGATATTCATATTCTTTTCTGAGAGTTTCCAAATGTCTTCTTAGATGATTTCTCTGATCATCCTCTAGACAGAGAGGTACATTTTATAATTCATCTGGTTCTAGGTGCACTGTTAATATTAATACCTTCCTATTTTATAGCCCCAACTATAATGTCTACGATTTTTCTTTGTATTATGATTAAATATTATATGGAATTATAAAGAAACCATAATTTTCGATGGAGTTAAATTGTGAGGCCTAGTGATCTAGGAATGGTGGTTTGAACATTTTAATGTTAAGTGAGTTAGAGGGTGTGCACGGTTGTGGTAGATTCCCATAGGATTCCATGATTAAATATCTAAGGGAACCATTACGTCTGGTACGATGACATTACTTATGAATGGGCCTAACCTCGACTGGAATAGGTCGAGGGAAATAGTTAATTTTTGGACGTTTTTTGTAAAATAAAATAAAATAATATAATAAAAAAATTATTTTATTATTTTGTAAACACTAACAGCAGCGCAATAACGAGGAATCTATTTCAAAAAATTAAATTCACACCATAATGACTCAGAAACGTCAATGATGACTCATTATTGCCACAACTTGACGGAACGTTGAATCATTTTCCCCCATTTTAATTGGTTAATCGAATGTTAGGAGTGGGGAGAAATTTAGTGGAAGTCTATTGAATTTTTGGAGCATTAGAGGAGAACCCATTGGTTGAAAAAGACGACATGATTGATGGACACATAGTAGATTTGGAGAACCTCACCAATGAATGCAAGGAAAAAATCCTTCTTCAACTGAATCGAGGAAGGGTTTTATATTTTGATTCTTCTTTTCCTCATTCATGAATTAAATGTCGAATGCTGATCAACCCAAAAATAGGTTGATTCTGGGATCATTCATTCTTGCGGGATTATTTTTATTAGAATTATTTCGGGGATTAATCCATTATGTTATAATACATGTTTCGTTTTAATCAATTTAATCCTTCTAATGGGAGCGAGTCAACTCCCTGAAGATCAACGGTGGTGGTGTGTTCCTCATTTGGTTGTTGATATTTCTTCTTCATTTTAAACCTGCGTTCTTTTCGGGGTTATGAACATCAGATCATTGCCCATCCAATTTGCAATTCCACAATCCCATATTGTATATTAGACATCATGATCACTCAATGGATGATTCATGACGATGGCGGAAGACAATTCGAATCAGTTCGAGAGAAATCTTTCATTGACAGTTCATCATAAGGGTGATCGAAATGACTTTTTGTGGATGATCGAATTCTGAATACCTCCCAAAACATAAATGTTATAGAAGGGAAACCATGGATATAAAGTTTTGTTGTGATCAGATGGTCGAATCGATGACCAGAGGAGTACCCGAGGCGTGGCAAAGCAGATTCGTGATTCTGGAAATTTTTGGAACACACGACATGTATCCCAAGGAAAACAGCGGGTGGACCAGCGACAACGGCTAGGGTTGGCATGATGCACATGAAAAATAACACGACATTCCTCTAGGGAGAAATGATGTGTGGACCCCACCCAGCGGTGGCTGGAGTCTCCGGCGATATGAATCATATTCATGGGGTGTGGCAAATGTCACTTGTCGTGTGGGTTCTTATATGGGGGTCAGTGTGTATCTCCGACGATACAAGGACACGAGGTAGAGTACACCTCATTTACTCCACCACATGGTCATACAGTGTCAGTAATATAGGTCACCCAAATGTGTCGATTACATGGGATGGAATACATGGGTTGAATCCATGTGGATGCACATGGATAGCGTACATGGAGCAGACCCCTGATACTTTACCATGGAGTGAGATCATTTCTACAGGACATGTCATTTCACATTACACGGCAAGTCTTACGACAGGGTCCATTGTACATGGACAGTAAACAAGGTCAGAAGTCACAGTGTGTGACACTTCTAAATGTCATGTACTTCTTAGTAAAATGTTTTAATTACTTGACAATTGTTTCATTGACATGTTTCATTTTTTTTACTATCCCTTTTTCTCAAGCCTCTAACGGTTAGCTATCATTTAAATTCATCGGAGTATGATCCCATCAGTAGGAAATTATGACCGAGAGTCAGGTATCCCTCTTAGAGGCCCAAATTGAGATCTTCTATCCATTATTGACTATAGGAAGTGTCAGTTATCAATATGACTCTTCCCAAAGAATGCATATCCTCTACTTATTAGGTTAATCCAGATGAGTCGTAGTATCTACCATGGACCTGGAAGTGATCCTCATTTGTGTATCGTGATATTTTCCCACATAGGATTGTGTACTCCCAGAATGTGTGTATCTATTTCATGAGACCTTTCCAGACAAGTTATACTTCATGGATGAATGTCATTAGGATCATTAGACTCATGGAGTGAGTTATCTCGGATGAATTCTTTGTTGAACCATTGAACTAAATCCCCAACAGTGGTATGAATTTGTGTGACTTGTCTCTAGACTATGGGTCTTAGTTTTAATTATATTGGGTTTGTGTTTCTCTTATTATATATTCAATAGACATATAATATGTATAGTTGACTATAGATTTACATTGTTTATTTTTTTGTGGTTTTCTGGGTCCTTTATTAGGTATAGTTATACTCACCCATGCACAGGAAATTTCCACATGTTTCACGTCCTGTATAGATGAGCATCCTTTTGACAGAGTCCTAGGAAATCAAAGACCGGACCAGGCTTTCTGCATTCCCTACCCGTAGAGGTGTTCCTACATATACGAGAAGCAGTCCTAGTACCTCTTAATACTTATAGGTTGGACATTGTAGCTTGTAGATTCTTGTTTTTGAGGGATGATAATCTGGACTGGTTTTACTTCTTTCACTTTACTACTATTTTACTCTATTGGTTGGGTTTAGTTTTATTCATGAATTTTTATCCTTAGTGGTTTTTACATTTCATCATTTGTGGGCTTGGAGAAGTGTTCTTATGTATAGGTACATAGGAAATGCCTCCCATGTTAGTGATTTTCCTACTCGGTGATACTCAGTAGCTCCTAGACTAATAGAGGCAGCCATGGGGAGCCACGACATTGTCCCCATTAAGACGGGTCATGATAGAGTGGTATCAGAGGAGGTTGTCGGTTTTACCTTAGGACCAAGAGTCTGTGAGTTTGGTTTCGGGATATGGTGTTTAGTGCTTTGAGCTCTTCATTCATGATAGAGAATTTATTGATGGTATGAGCGGCCTATGTATCCATAAACTAGGACTTTGATAACCTTATTTTCGAGTCAGTGCCATAGAAATGTAGTTTTTGGTAAGAAAAATAATGGTACATGCATCATATAAGAGTGGGTTTTCATTTCCATATCCTTTGTGTCTGCTATATATATACTCGTTGACCACGACACCTATTGTTTCCCTACAGTATGACTCCACGACACATACCCACTAGGATTTATTAGATCCATCACTAGGATGACCCCCTCAATGATGAGGCTTTGATATATGGACCAGCTCCATAATCATTACCTCCAGGTGGTACACCAACTATCCCACCAACTGTGGAGCAGCCTGTGGTACATGCAGTACTGACCGATGAGAGGTGTAGGCTAAGCGCACTCCATGAGTTCCAGAGATAGAGACCTCTCATATTCTCAGTTGATCCCAACACATAATCATGAGAAGACTATCTTCAGGAAGTGACTACTGTTTTCCTTCTAATGAGGACACCTGCAGACCAGATGGTGATCCTAGGATTGATCCTTCTTCAGGGTTCAGTGGAACGAGCGTTTAGCTTGATCACTCATACCCATGATTGGGAGACTCTTTCTTGGACAGGGTTTGAGTGACTCTTTAGGGAGGATTTCACTCCAGTTACACTGAGAGAAGTACGTATCCCAGAGCATCTCCAACTCTAGGAGGGTTGTCTGACAGTAGCTGACTGTTCATCGAGGTTCACCAACCTTGCTAGGTACTCGATGGAAATGGACATTGATTAGTACGTTAGATATTTTACCTTAAAGAGAGGTATATGATGAGACATCCAAGATAGTGTTTTTCCTATAAGCATTTTAACTTATGACGGAGTGCTCGAGAGGGCCTCAGTGATAGAGATATTCATGGAAGAGCATGGATATCTGACGAAAGTCAGCAGTAGGAAGACAGGTTCATATGCCTCAGGAGTAGGGATCCGATGTTAGGCACATGTATCAAGATGTGTAATACGTCACAGGATGACCTAGGAGAGTGGATCAGTAGTCCAAGGAACTTAGGATGGATCCTTTCATCCTAGGGAGTGGTGATTATACTCGGGCGATATTAGAGGAAATCTCGCAAGAGACTGTATGACCTGTTGAGCTACTAATAGAGGTGTGGTTGATGGACCACCGAGGAAGAGAAAAATAGTAGAGAAGAAAAACCCACCAAGAGGAGGATGTTTCTGGGGAGTAGGATGAGGTGCAGGTGGTGGATGATGCTTCGATCAACTTACACCACCACCCCTAGGAGGTCTGCACAAGGCTCAGGGAGCTAGGGGACATGGGTGAGGACAGAGGCATGCTGTCAAGGCATACGACCCAGGGACACTAGGGATGATATGAGGTATGATCTATGTACTTTTGACCTTATCGCCAATTATTATAGATAGATGTCTCAATCATTCATTCCACCCCACATTTATTGTGTGAAACGATCTGATTTCAGTAAAGCCATTGACTCGACCCTTATGCTTGGAGACACTTACGGGAGGAGACTTGATGATCATGATCAATTTAAATCAATTTGATATTACCCATGGAGATAAGAGTTTCAGTTGGGACCTCTTGATGGAAGCATTGAGGCCTTATCAAATCATTCATGGTATGGACTGTCTATCTTCTGTCCATGCCATGATTGAATGATTTAGGAGAATTGTGTGGTGTGTCTACAACGATGGGATGATGTATTCTTTTTTGGTGAAAAGGAGACCCAAGAAGCATAGAATGGGATCATGAATAGGATAGTGCAGCCGATCAATCATGAGTTGTCTTGCCTTTCCCTCATAGAAGTAGATGTCATGAGAATCCAGTTCTTAGGAGTATTGGTGGATTACAAGGAAGTATTTTCTGAAAATGTTCTAGGACTACATCCAGATAGGGAGATTGACTTCTACATTGACATGCAGCTCGGGACAACACTGATATCCTCATTAGTATATCTCATAGATCCCACAGAGTTATGTGAGAAGAGGATGTAGTAAGATGATTTGAAAAAGAAGGGGATCGTGTGACCCATCATTTCACCACGGGCGTCCCAATTTTGTTTCCATTAATCCATATGAGATTTTGAGGTTGTTCATGGATTACCGGCTCCTAAATCAGGCCACGATGAAGAACAAGTATCCACTGTAGTGGATAAATGTCCTCTTTGATCAACTGGGAGGGGTACAACGGATCTCGAATGTTGAAATTCGGTCATATTACCACATGTTACGCGTAACTGAAAAATATATAAAGAATATGGATTTCAGAAGCTTCTATGGTCACTATGAGTACATGTTTATTCCTTTTTTCCATGGTGAACAGCCACACGATATTAATGGGACTTATCAAATATCTCATCCATTAATAATTGGACCAGTTCATGGTGAAATTTATCAATGACATCATTGTGTACTGGAAAATTGACGAGGAACATGCGAGACACCTATGGATAGTTCCAGACAGACACCAAGAGCACCAAAATTATGGGAAGCATTAGAAGTGCCCATTCAATATTAAGGAGGTCCACTTTCAGGGACATGACATATCAGCAGATGGAGTAGTTGTGGGCCCAGATAAGGTGGGGTATGTGTTGGCATGGAAGCTACCTCAGAGTGTAATAGGGTTGTGGTGATTCCATGGGTTGGCAGGATATTTCCAGATATTCAGTCCTGATTTTTCTAGGAAATCAGCATTGATGGGAGCCTTAACCAGTATGTATAAACCCTTCTTATGGATGGTGATGTTCCAGCAAGCTTTCATGTAGTTGAGGATGATTTTGATGAGTGCCCGAATCATGAAATTGCTGGAGGAGGGTGTCAGGTACGTAGTTTTCTATGATGTATTGGGTATCGGGCATGGCTACACCCTCATGTAGGGAAATGTAGTGATTGATTATGGTTTGTTCCTTATGAGGCCACATGAGAAAAAATATTCAACTTATTATCTTGATATAGCAGTGGTAGTCTTTACATAGAATATGTAGTGATTCTACCTTTTGGGAGACCGATTTATCACCTACTCTAGCCACAAGAGCCCCAAATACATATTCTCGTAGAAGGATCTCAATCTACGGTAGTGGTGGAAGATATGGTTCCTCTAGTAATATTATTTTGAGATTAAATATACTTTTGGAAAAGGTAATAAGGTGGAATATGATCTTAAAATGAGATCAAACTTGTAGTTGTTTAGTGAGGTGATAGAGTTTTTGGTCGTGTTTTAGTTATCCATCGTGGATAGAGAATATGTAGTTCAACCTAAGTAAATGGTTGTAACCCCTCCACTCATATAAAGAGTTAGGGAGGCACAAATATGGTATGTCGACTGTGATACATTACATGCTCAGTTATCCACATGACATGCTCCTGATTGATATTCTCAAGGTGGGGAAAATGTTTTTCTTTTCATTGGATGCACTGTTGTACCTGTGGCATTGTGGGAGGAGGTCCTAATGGAGTTTAATACAACCCCCTTTGTGGTACACCCACTCATAGTTATTATTTACTAGGATCTATGACAATAGTTCTTATGGTCAGTCATGGAAAGGAGGTAGTAGAGTTTGTTTCTCGGTGCTTTACATGTCAGTTGGTGAAGGCTGAGCGCCAAGTTCCAACAGTGTACGCTCACCCCATTACGTTCTATAGTTGAAGTGGGATGGATTATTAGTTGAATTCGTGACAGCCTATCCATGGATGTCCAAGGGGCATGATTCATTCTGGGTGATCATTGACTGACTCATGAAGTCGGCCAACTTACAATCTATCAGGCAATATAGTTCTATATGGACCGTGGTGTGCCTATATGTGCGGGATATAGTTCGTCTTTAGGGTGTCCCTTTGACAGTATTCTAGGATTGAGATGCTCGTTTCACATCCCATTTGTGGAAGGGATTTTAGGAGTATTTTGAAACTCGGCTATGCTTGTCCACAAAGATCCATCCTTAGACAGATAGTCAGACAGAAAAGACTATTTAGGTTCTAGAGGACATGTTGTGGGATTGTATCTTGGGATTTGGTCATGACTGGGAGGACCACTTACCAATTTTGGTATTTCCATACAATAAAAGATACCACTCCACCAATGGAATGGCACCATTCAACGCCATATACATGAAACCCTTCCATTCACCAATTTGCTAGACCGACCCTAAAGAGTCAGCGCTCATGGGTCCCCAGTTGGTGAGAACTACCTCTGAGAAGGTGTAGATCATCTAGGAGTTAATGAATACTACACAAAACCTTCATAAGTATTCTACTAGAAAACGACATTGTACACTACAGTTCGATGAGGGAGACAATGTCTTCCTTCGGGCTTCACCTCAGTGCGGGTTATAGAGATTTTGTCGGGGTGGGGGGGGAATCTATCTTTGAGTTTCATCAGAGCTTTACAGAAACTGCATAGAGTTGGTGAGGTGGAGTACCGCATAGCTCTTCCAACGTGGAATCACCAGATATATGAGGTCTTCATTGTGTTGCAGGTAAGGAGGTACGTTCCTGACCCATCAAACGTCATATATGATGAAGTGACCACTGCTGAGTACCCAGTGGAGATCGAGTATTGGAAGGAGATGATCAATTGTTGGTGATCAATTTCATTAGTGAATGTCTGGTGGAAGCTGGTGAATATTCATTAGAGAGCATGGAAGTGGGAGGCTCCTACCCATGCCTAGTACCCTCATCTTTTTGAGTATCTCTTGTTTTGGTTTTTCGAGGATGAAAATCCCTAAGGTTTGGAGAATTTAATGTCCCATATTTTTTCATGTATCAATTTTAAATATTATATGAAATTATTATGAGACCAAAATTTTCGACAATGTGCAGTGAAGAGGCCCGGTGATCCCAAAATGGTTATTTGATCTTTTTTATGTTATGTGATTTGGAGGGTGAGCACAGTTGCGGAAGCTTCCCAACAGATGCCTAGATTAAAAATATGAGGGCACCGATGCGTTTGAGACGACAACTTTACATAAGAATATGTCAAACCGCGACCATATTAGGTCCAGGTAAAAGGATAATATATGGGTGTTTTTTGTGAAATGAAATAAAATAAAATACAGAAATTTTTTTTGTTTTATTTGGAATCATTCACTTCAGTGCAACGATTGGGAAACTATTTCAAAAAATTAATACCATGCCATAATGACTCAAAAACAACAACATTGACTCATTATTGCTGCCACATGACATATCGCTAAAATGTGATCCCTCATTTTAATGTGTTAATCCAATGTTAGGCATGTGGATAAATTGAGAGGAACTCTGGAGAATTCTTGGATATTTGAAGGAGAAATCATTGGTGGTAGATGACATCACGATCGATCAAAGCATCTTGGATTTGATGAACCTCGCCAACAAACACAACACGATAATCGTTCATCAACTGAATCGAGGAAGTGGTTGTTATTTTTATTCTTCTTTTCCCTATAATTATATTAAACGTCGAATGAAGGTAAACCCACAAACAAGTTGATCTTCGAATGGTACATTATAGTAGGAGGGTTTTTATTTTGTTGATTTTTTGGATTAATTCACGGTGTTAAAATCAACGATTTGATTCTATATGTTAAATCCTTCTAAAGGGATGGTATCGATGTCATGACAAATGATGGTAGAGGTGCATTACTCTTTTGTTTATTGAATTTTTTTCATCCTCTTAACATTGTGTTCTTTGCATTCTTCATGAGCTTATGAAAATTGAATCATTGCATATCCATTTTTCCATGTAATGATTCCAAATTAGATTTATGACATCATGATGACTCAGCGGAGGTGCGAGGACAATTGAGGAAGATGAATCGACCAGGTTCAGGAGAAATAGTTCTTCAACCATTCTTCACGCAGATGATCAAAATGAGATTTTGAGGAAGATAAACTATCTGAAACCGCCCGAAACATCGATTTCATGGTAGTAAAACCTTGGATTTGGAGTATCGTATTGATCGGACTCTTGGATCAAAGAGTAGAGGAGTACCCGAGGAACAACATAGCAGGTTTGCAAATCTAGAAATTTTTGAATCAAACGACGTGTATCCCTATAACCAAACCATGGGTACTGGCAGAAGCACCTAGGTTTTGTGTGATGCATGCGATGAAGTACAAGACATGCCTCTGGGGAGACCTGATGTGTGTACCCCACCCAGCGGTGGCTGGAGTCTCGGGAAACAGTAGGAATTGACATGGAATGTGAACACTTTCACACTACATGTGGGTCCTTACATGGGTCTCAACATATATCACGGATGATACATGGACATGGGGTGGAGTACATGTCATGCACTCCACCGCATGGCCATACTATGCCAGTAACTCATGTAACCCCATGTGTCGATTACACGAGTTAGAATACAAGGGTTGATGCCATGTACGGGAACATGGATAACATACACAGAGTAGACCCCAGATTCTGTGACATGGTGTGGGATCCATTCTATATTCCATGTAGTTATGCTTAACATGTCAAGCCTTACAACATGGGATGTTACACGAGAAGTACCCAGGCTTAGAAGACATGATGTGTGACACATCAACACACCCTGTATTTCACAGTACATGGCGCGATCTTCTAGCCCACTGTCTCTTAGACATGTTTCATGGGGGTTATTTCACATTTTTCTGATTCCTCTAATGTTTATGTATCATTTCCATTCATTGGTGTATAGTCCATTCAACAAGACTTTCCGAGATAGATTCATGTCCCTCCGAGAGGCAAAAGCCTAATCAATTATCTATTATTGAGCCTACGTAGAGTCATTTATTCATGTGACTATTCGCATAAAACACTGATCCTCAACATAGTGGGTGAATTTGGATGGTCGTGATATCTACCTTGCCACATGTAGTGATCCTCATCTGTGTATCATGATCTTTTCCCACTCAAGAGTGTGTTCTCCCAGAATGAGTATATCTATCTCCATTGACCTTTCTTATAGAACAATACTTCATGGACGAACCCCATTTGTACCATCAGACTCCTGGAGTTAGTTCTCCCAGATGAGTGCATCATAGAACCTTCAAACTGAATCCTTAGTGGCAGTTTTCAGTTTTGTGTCCTGTCTCTAGACTACAGGTTTTAGTTTTGAGTATATATGTACTGTGTTTCTCATTTTATAGGTTTAGTACACTTATACTGTGTTGAGATGACTGCACCTTTGTGTATTACATTGTGGTTTTCTGGTTCCTCTACTCAGTATTGATATAATCACCCATGAATGAGATTTGCCCCGCACATGTCATGTCTGGGGTAGAAGAGCAGCCTTTTGACAGAGTCCAGGGAGGACCAGGACCAAACAGAGCTTCCGATGTTCCCTATAGGATGAGTTGTTCCTACAACTATGAGTAGTACTGCCAGTACATCTTTCTGCTTAACGGTTGGATGTTGTAGTTTTCAGACTCTTGTTTTTCTTGGGCTCGTATTCGGGCCCAGTTGTATTTCCTTCACATTACATCCATTGTAATCTTTTGGTCGGGTTTAGTTCTAGGAAAGAATTTTTTTCCTTAGTGGTTTTCAAATTTGAGAATTTATGGGCTTGGAGATGTGTACTGTACATGTAGTTGGGAAATGACTCCCATGTTATTGATTTTCCTACACAGTGCTAGTCACCAACCCCTGGCCTATTGAAGTCGGGCATTTTTAGTCATGGAACTCGCCCCCCAGGTATGGGTCATGACCCTAAACAATTAGAAAGAGCTCATGATTCAGTAGGAAGGCCCATTAGAAAATGTTTCTGTTTCCCTTATCATTTCTCCTCAGGTAGCCTCAATGATTTTATAAAGAAAGTAGATGGATCACTTCATTTATGCTGGTATAATCACATGTTGAACATGGTAAATATTAATAAAGAATATCCTTTTTCATGGGTATGATATTTTTGATCTGTTAAAATGGTAAAAGTTGATTTCAAATATCGATATTTGGTTGTTTTATCATCATATCATATTTCAAGAGCCAAATATACCGATGTTTTCTATCAGGAGATGGTATGTTCAGTAGGAATAAATTATAATGACTTTGGGTCAAATAACACTCCGAATGTTATTATAGATTTTCTGAATCAGGTATTCCATCATAATGTTGAAAATCTTATGGTAGTTTTCCTGGATGATATTATGGTTTATTTGAATACGAGAGTGAACATGAGAACCTTATAAGTATGGTTCGGAAAATTATGAGATTCCATAGATGCTAGGTAAATTTGTAGAACTATATTCATTTGGATACATGAAGTGAAGTTCAAGGGGAAACTCTTCAGTTTCATGGTTACTCAAAAGCCACAATAATTGGACAACATAATAAAAATTAAACAATTTGAACCTCAAAATAATTAGGGAACTCTTTTTAAAAGGATTAAGACAAAGAAAAAATGGAACACCCACACCTTAGTTGTCGATGACTAACCCAATAGATGAAAACCCACCAAGAACGGATCTAATCTATATTGATTAATTAATTGGGAGTCATAGGAACATAAATACATTAATTCAATTTGCGTGAAACAAAGAAGAAGGTATAACCCTTACCCCTAAACATTGTTGGGGGACCGAAATCACTAGAACTACCCCATCTTTAGTGGAGGTTTCTAGAACACGCAAGAACCACACCCAATGAATCCTTTGAAGGACTAATCTTGGAAGGAATGAACTGAAAAACCAGTTAGCCTCAACCTAGGGCACAATTGAACCTCAAGGAATGATGAATATGCCAAAATATGACTGGTAACAGTGAGTATAAGGTTTGGAAGACTTTATCGTGATGGTTCATGAAAGAAATCAGAAGAAATCCATGTGGATTTTACTATGGGTGGGTGGTTGACCAAGGGGATTATGTGTGAGGTTTTGGGAGATCCCAAGTGGGTTGTCACGTGGTATGATAGGTATAGGAGATGTTAGTGGTTTATATTCTTTAGCATCATGATCTGAAGCATCATGATCCCCTTGAGAAATGATTTCTAGGGATTCCCCCAAGTTGAAAAACAACACGTATATGTCTTCCAACCCTCAGAATTATGTTCCAAATATCAATTTTAAAACATACCCGTCTAAAAACAAAAAAGTTCAAAAAAAATTGTACTTCTGTCTTGTTCAAAAACAAGGAATTGATCAAAAATTATTTTTCATGATTCATCATCATTTCCTAGAGGCTTTTTTATATGAATATGGTCAACCTAAATGTGTAGAGTCCCCAAACATGACGTACATGGGTATTACATTACTTTTGAAAAATAATTAATACATAACAAAAACCAACACTCAATGACCGTAATAGTTTAGTGCCTTTGGAAACATGGAACATAATCTTTTAATCATGGTGAAAGATCTTCATAATCTCCCACAATGATCTTCCCCTTTTATTTTATAATCTAAACCCATTCTTTATATCATGGGGAAAAGAAAACATATAAACAGTGAGCTCAAATTCTCAGTAATGGTATGCATGGAGAAAATAAAACAAATCATATACATTTGAACATAAAAACATGAACATAATGTTTAAAAATCAAAATCTTCAGCAATGACATAAAACATGGAAGTACGTAAAGCATAGATCATAATGGAACATCAATCATCATAAAATAGTATGGGAATAAATCATGAAAATTTTTAAAACCATTAATAACATGATTTGATTTCCATAGTAGCCAAGGCATTGCTTCCAAAACCATCTTAGTGGAAAAAGTCCCTCTCTGAATCGAGTTCACTCCTCGTTCCTGTCCTTTAACAGTGAACCCGATTAACTTACCAATCCAGAAATGTCTATCTCATGAGATATACATCTTTACCCAATTCATTGGACGGAGATATAGGTTCCACCCATCTCATAATGAAACCATTCTTACGTGTTCCACAACATGAACATAAATCATTCATCATTACCCAAAGAATAAAATGGGTTTCATAAACATCATCCCATCCTAACATAATCCATAAAAAATGGATATCATTTCATCATAAGAAAAGTGAAATAATGTAAATCCTAGAGACATTATACTTGAAACATACACCTATGAAATAATGCCATCTTATTTGGAAAATGGTTTTGATAAAACACGTGAATTGAATTATTGAGGAAAATATCATTTCTTCTTCAAAATCATTTTATTTTCAAAAAATTCCATGAAATTTTAAAATAAAAGGATTTTGTTGAAAATATTTATTAAATATTGTAGATTATTCTTCATGAAAATAAGGCGTTATGAAACCGTAAAAATCCGTTCATGCTGTAAAAGTTAAAAAACATTCTTCTTGTACATTTTCCGGAAAAGTCAAAAAAGTACATTGTAACGTAAAAAAAAGAAATATTTCATACATACCATTTAGTAAAAGTCAAAGATGGGTAAAGAGGACTTTAAACATATGCAAATCCAATTTTAGAAAACAGTGAAATGGATGATAAATATATCCCGAGTTAATACTTACGAATAAAGAATTTCAGAGAAAAAGGAGATTGGAAAAGTAATCCCTTTCCTTTTGTCCAATTTCTTCCGTATGTTTCCGAGACTTCTATATATTGAGTTTAAACATTTTATTAACTTTTAACAGAACCATAATAATATTTATGATATTATATATGATTCACTTACGACTTTATATTATCTATTCATTTATCAAATCCAATGTTAAAGTAGCGTTTTGGGTAAAATCGTTTCATTTATCGTCTGTGTTTTGACTTGTAATTGTTCATATGATTACATAGATCATGATTACATAATTCCAGAATATAAAATATGATTTATATATAATATATATTCAGTATAAACATATATATAATATATCGATAAATGGAATGAAATACACTGTTCATGGAGACGGTAGGTCGTACGTTCGCATGAACGTTGATTTCGTGTCCTTATTAAATTTAATAGATTTAAGTACATAACATATACAAAAATAAAGTATCATAAATATGTAATATATTTCATTATTACTTATTATATATACTTTATAATCATTCTCAAATTGTTAACATGGAAAATGAACCTCATCGGGTCGTAGAGACAGTAATCTATACGTACGCACGAACGATGATATCATTACCATATTTGTTGAATATAATTGGAGTGGATGGTATAATATCATAGAATTAGTATGATGTTATAATAATCATATATTTTTATTCTTTACACCATTATACCCATCCATGTAAGGAAGTGGTGGAAAACAGATTACACCACAGCATGGAGACGATATTCTGTATGTACGCACACGTAGTGATTTCGTTTTCCATAGGATGGATAGAATGTGAAATATGGTTTTATAATATTTATAATAACATATAAGTATATAATTAATACTTATTTTTTTAATTTATAATGAAACAAGTAAATAACAGGAAGTAGAAGAAGAATGAAACGTGAAAGAGTCGGTAGAAGAGATTACCTCTTCCTCGACGCACCTCCTTTAAACTTCTTCATAGGGCACTAGAGTTGGTCATTTGAGAATACCAGAACCTATATGATATAACTAGAGAGGTTTATAAGTGTAATTGGCAGGGGTTCACCGTGATTCAATGCTGAAAAGGTTGTAAAGAGAAGAGGGAAGAGGTGCCCTTTTTATAAGGGAGGAGAGGGGCACCTTTGGTAACATAAGAAATATTAATTTATAATAAATTAAAACTCACATTAAAACCTCAAAAAATGACTCAAATACAAATATTATAAGATATATGGTTGTAATATCATCAAAAAGTAAAATTTACTCATGTTGGGAATTTATTTTAAACATTATCAACATGATTTATCCTTATTTAATCTATTTAATTTTATTTTGTGGCAATAATATTCTAATTTTTAAATTGTTATAAATAATTATTTATGTGTTGTAAATTGTCCATAATTGGATAATTCATGAAATTGTAGACCATATAAATTTCAGTTTATAATTTTTAAATTTTTTTGTGATATTAAACAATTTTATAATATGTTATTTTTATAAAATAACAATTGTGTCAATTTTGACATTATTCATTTATTTTAATTTAAATAAAATCCACACAGAGCATATATTCTAAACAAAATATTTAATAGATTCATAACCTGTAAAATTTTTCTATATAATTCTTTGAGCACATTACATAGTACATATAATATTTATTTTAATATTTTTAAAACCATTTATTTGGTATATCATTTAATAAAATAATTAGTACAACATTGTTGTATAATTATTTAATTTACTTATTTGTTGCATAAAAATTAAAACCAAAATCCTATTATGAAGATAAATATTAGAAATTTAATAATATTATTTTTACTAGATTTTATCATCTTAAAATCCCAACATTTAAATTGTTATATTTGTTAAATTATGAAGGTGATATCATAGACATCATTTTAAATAAATTAATATAAATGTACTAATCGGTTTTTAAGGCTCCAAATGGTCCATAAATCGACAATTGGATTCGTAGGGTATAGATATACTCGACTAATAATGTTTTTTCAAGTTTATGGCCCTTTTGATAGTTATTGTTATTTTAATAAAAACAATATTATTGATTTTTCACTAAATAAATAATTTCTTCATCATTAATGTATAAGCTATTAAGGTAATTAAATATTTCTTAAAAATTACAAGTAAATTACCATGATAAAGAAAAACGTTTTAGCTTTTAAATTTTTATTTATAATCGAATTTATATTCTGTATAACCTTATATTAAAAATAAATTAATTACTAATGTTTGAGTGAGACCTTTCACATTCCTTTAAATAAAATAAATAAAAGGTCTTTATCAAATAAAATTTGGTTCCATTAGATTCTATTTCTACCCAATTATGGTTTAGGGTAAAATATAATCATCAAATTATATTAGGACAAGTGTTAGGGTAATTTTATAATATTATATTTACCCTTAATTACCAGATTTACCTTTAACTATGGTAAATAAAATTTACCGTAGTTACTATTCATAAGGAATTAAAATAAAAAGTTGCTTATTAACATAATTTGGACCTACTTATTCCAAATATGGAATCCATTTTTCCAAATTCAAATCCCAGAAAATGCATAAATTAATTTAAAATTAATCACGTAGTTAATAAAACGAGTTTTACAAGTTAAAACATTGCCAAAGATTGAAATGTTTTTACCTATGAATTCAATGTAAGATTAATGATAATGAAATAAATAATATTAAATGGTAAAAATTTATTCTATTTATACTTTAAAACAATTGAATATTATAATTTATCCCTATAAATTATTGTGATGAAAAAAGTTGTTTTTAATTAAATATTAGCGTGTTTTACTATTCATCCAAATAAGAACATCGTCAGAAAAATATCAAAACATTATCCAATGTAAATTTTTATATCCTAATTAAAAATAAGAAGTTTATTTAGTAAAATTGATCCTATAAACTTGTAAAAATTAAAATTTAAAATTTGTGTGCCATCAAAAGGCGACAAAAATGAATTTTTTTGAAAATTATTTATTTTACCTGAAAGATTTCTTTTGTCCTC
Source organism: Viscum album (assembly GCA_963277665.1). Classification (NCBI taxonomy): domain Eukaryota; kingdom Viridiplantae; phylum Streptophyta; class Magnoliopsida; order Santalales; family Viscaceae; genus Viscum; species Viscum album. Next base: position 1,175,712,679 of record OY728152.1, on the reverse strand, counting down.
ATACCATGTACTAGAAAATGTGTAAGATTAGTAATAATGTTGTAAAATTAAAAATATAGTATATAATTCATAACGGCTAGTTCATAATTATATTATAACCATATATAATTGTTTAGTGAATCCCAGTATTGCGTACAACACACGCTATCGAGGAAGGCCGTGATTGCGTGTAATGTAAGCCATGTCAGGGTTGCATGTAGTGCTAGACTCATTTGTTATTGTGTATAATATAATCCAATCATATCTCATTTATACATTGAATATATATATATACACTCAATGTTGCATAGAATAACTACTATCAAACAAACTTGAAATTGTGTGTAACACAATCCAAGAATAGTATTGCCTATACTGCAAGCTAATTCGTTGTTGCGTATAGCACAATATAATATTGGTGTAGCATACAACATAAGATATGAAAGAAATTAAAAAAATATATATCTCATAAAATCTCAAGGTGTTACATTATACCCCCGTTAAAATGAATTTCTCCCCTGAAATTTGTCGGGGTTATAAATGGTTTACAACTTGAAAGTTTCTTTAATAGAAACCCACATCATAAAAAGGGATACCAAAAATTAACAATAAAAACTATATTATGAAATGTAACGGTTACCCAAATTTACTATTCATTGGGTTTCCACATAGGAGAACAGAAGTGAAAATATGGATATGGATGAGAAATCTAACCATAAATGTTTGATGGAGAGTTGTAGAGAACATAACTATGAAAAGAGAACAATCACAAAGCCATAAATTTATGACTAGCTATGGTAATATCTGATTCATCGGATATGAGGACACTAGGAAAACATTTTTTGTTTTTAAGATCATTTTGCTAAAGCTGAATAATTTGAATTTGAAGAAATACATACATTATTTTGGTACCATTTCACCATTGTTTGGGCCATGAACAATTTCTAATTCATATCTTCAAGAAATGAAGTTAAATTTTTCATTATAGAAGTGTTAGAAGATCATGTGATAAAATGATGGGTCATTCCATCTGTCTCAAAGAAAAGGGTAGCAAAAGTTATCAAATATACATAAGTCCATCTATGGTGAGGTTAATCGTATATGATTCAAAAAATGGACTTATACTTCATATGTCATGCCGATTAATAAAATAGAACTAGTTTCAATAAACCATGGACATCATGTAGGGTATTGGTAGGTGAAAAAGGAATTTCTCACTTTGCTTGTCGGTTCGATTCCCACAGCCTTGTCTGATGCGACGGGTTGTCGCTCATCCTGTAGGTTATCCTTTTTTCTAAAACTACACTATTATAACATTCCAGAAATAATATCAAAAAAAAAGTTCGATCCTTAAATAATATTATCTCATTTAAAACATAATCCAATCCAATCATTAGGCTTATCCAAAATACATCTGTCCATTCCCATAGTGTAAAGAAAACGATTACTTGAAAGGTCACATAACAAGCATGTGAATACCATCATTTATCCCCCATATATCATAAGATATATCTTCTTGGTCACATTCCAAACATGTGAATTACATAATCATGTATTATTTTAAAACATGAATTACCATAGAACCTTAGTGAAAACATGAGTGTTCTTAAATGTTAACTCATTCCACATACCAAAATCCCAAAATTTCTACATACTCAAACCATGATATAACTCTGTCCTTATATCAGTCATGAGCTCATGAATACTATCAAACATTTCATTTTCTCATTATCACTTCATTATTTTCATATCATTTGCCTTCAAAAATATTTGAATAACCTTTCATGGTTACCTGTACCATTCATCATATACTTTCAAAAACTCAAGGAAAGACAACAGTGTAACAATCCAATGATTTTTCTTTATTCTATAGTACCCTACATTATTTTTGATAAACATACAATCATTCCACTACCTTCTTAAACCACTGACTGAGCATCATCATTTCATTCATCTCATATATCATCATCATCCACATAAATACTACCCATATGACCTTTCTGAATCTCTTCAGGAGATTTTCCCTTTGGGAATTGGTTTGCATAATACCCGTACATTCCACATTTAAAACATTTAACCATTGTTGATGTCTTAGGAATACCATTATCCTTGTCCATGGTGTTATCTAAACCTTTTACTTTAAAATTAATGGCTTTGTGTCCTTCTTTCCCAAACCCAAATCATCTTCCAGTTCCTTTGAAACATTCTCCCTCATGCCTCTTCCCATGTGATTTACATAAGGGATATTGAACTTTCATTCCTCTATGATCATCATGAAACTCCATATTTCTCTTATTAGCTGAGTAGGTAAACATACCAAAGTTGAGATTATTGATCATATTATGATATTGAATATTAGGCATAATAACGATATCTGTTCTTCCAGATCCAATTTCATTGTTTGCTCATGAAGAATATCATTCCATTGTCCATCATATCCTCCATTATCGTGAATCTTTATATTTCCAGCCATTTTCTAAAACCCACAAAGAATATTGTGAGATGAAAAAATCATAAAAATGGGGGAATACCTTCAATATCTAACATATTAAGTTTAATTCTACTATCATTACAATAATTCTAGGATGATAACCTCTACATATACTTAAACTTAGGTACATCCCTAGACATACCATAGAAATATTTCTGGGGATTTCACTAAAGTTTTCGCATTCTTATTTCCAAAGGTTAACTAAACCTTTCTTATGATAACAAATGTAGAGACCCCAAACTTGACGTACATGGAAATATCATTACTTTCTCGGAATACTTAATATATAACATAAACCAACACTCAAGGACAGTATTAGTTTAGTGTGTTTGGAAGCTCAGAACATAATCTTATAATCATGGTGAAAGATCTTCAACATCTCCCATAAAGATCTTCCCCTTTTGTTTTCATACCTAAAACCTTTCATTATATCCTAGGGAAAAGAAAACATATAAAGGGAGAGCTAAAATGCTTAGTAAGGGTAATCATGGGGAAAATAAAACAAACCATATACATTTGAACTTAAAATCATGAACATAATGTCTAAACCTCCAAATCTTGAGAAATGACATAAAACATGGCTGTATATAAGGCATAGATCATAATGGAATGTCAATCATAATAAAATAACGTGGGAATAAATCATGTAATTGTGGAAAACCATTAATCAAATGATATGATTTCTATAGAAGCCAAGGCATTATTGTCATGTCCATATTAGTGGACAAAGTCCATGTTTGGATCGAGTTCACTCCTCGTTCCAGTCCAATAACACTGAACCTGATTATCTAACCATTACAGCCAGGTCTATCTCATGAGATATAAAACTTTACCCAATACATTGGTGTGAGATATAGGTCCCACCCATCTCATAATGAAATCATTCTTACATGTTCCACAACATGAACATAAATCATTCATCATTACGCAAAGAATCAAATGGGCTTCATAAACATTATCCCAACAAAAATAATCCATAAAAATTGATATCATTTCATTATAAGAAAAGTGAAACTATGTAAATCATAGATACATTATTCATAAAACATATACATATAAAATAATTCCATCTTGTATGGAAAATGGGTTTGATAAAACACTTGAAATGAATTCATGAGGAAAATATCATTTCTTCTTCAAAATCATTTTAATTTCACAAAATCCCATGCAATTTTAAAATAAAAGGATTTTTTTTAATAGTTATTAAATCTTGTTGATTAAGCGTCATGAAAATAAGGAGTTATGAAACCGTAAAAATCCGTTCATGCCATATAAGTTAAAAAAACATTCTTCTAGTACTTTTTCCAAAAAAGTCAAAAATAATCCTCGTAACGTAAACAAGAGAAAGATACCTTACATACCATGTAGTAAAATTAAAATATGGGTAAATAGGAATTTAAACATACATGAAACCATTTTTAGAAACAGGGTCCTGGATGATAAAGATGACCCCAGTAAATACTTATGAATAAACAATCTTGGTGTTTTTATAAGATAACAATAGTGTCAATTTTGACATTATTCATTTATTTTAATTTAAGAAAAATCCGCACCCAGGAAATATTCTAACAAAAATATTTATTAGATTCCTAACATATCAAATTTGTTTAGAAAATTTGTTTATCACATTAAATAGTTCATATTATATTTATTTTAATATTTTTAAAACCATTTATTTGGTATATCTCTTAATAAAATAATTAGTACATCATTTTAGTATAATTATTTACTATACATATTTGTTGCATAAAAATTAAAAATAAAATCCTATGATGAATATAAATAGGATACCTTTCATAATAATATTGGTTCTAAAATTTATAATCTTAAAATCAAAACATTTAAATTGTTATATTTATTAAATTATGAAGGTTACATCTTTTACATCATTTAAAATAAGATAATATAAGTGTACTAATCGGTCTTATAAGGCTCCAAATGGTCCAAAAAACAACCCTAGGATTATTAGGGTATACATATACTCGACCAAGTATGTTTTTTCATCTTTATGGTCCTTTTGAATGGTATTGTTATTCTCATAAAAACTATATTATTGATTTTCTACTAAATAAATAATTTCTTCATCATTAATGTATAAGCTATTAAGGTAATTAAATATTTCTTAAAAATTAAAAGTAAATTAACATGATAAAAACAACATTTTATCTTTCAAATGAGTATTTATAATCAAATTTATATTGTGTATAACCTTATATTAAAAATATTCTAATTATTAATGTTTGAGTGAGACATTCACTTTCCTTTAAATAAAATAAATAAAAGGTCTTAATCATATACAAGTGGGTTCCATTAGATTCCATTTCGACCCAAGTATGATTTAGGGTAAAATAAATTCATAAAATTATATTATTACAAGTGTTAGGGTAATTTTATAATATTATATTTATCCTTAATTACCTGATTTACCTTTAACTATGGTAAATAAAATTTACCGTAGTTACTATTCCTAGTGACTAAAAATAAAAAGTAGCTTAATTTTCTTAATTTGGACTTACTGATTCCAAATATGGAATAAATTTTTCCAAATTCAAATCAAATAAGTTTCAGAAATTAATTTAAATTTAATCATGTTGTTAAGAAAACTGGTTTAAAAAGTTAAAACATTGCCAAAGATTGGAATGTTTTAACATATGAATTCAATGTAAGATTAATGGTAATGACATACATTACATTATATGGAAAAAATATATTCTATTTATACATTAAAACCATTAAATATTATAATTTACCCATATAAATTATTGTGATGAAAAAAGATGTTTTTTACTAAAAATTAGCGTGTTTTTACTATTCATCAAAATTAGAACGTCATCAAAAAAATATCAAAACTTTATCCAATGTAAATTTTTATATTTTAATTCAAAATATGAAGTTTATTTTGTAAAATTGAACATTTAATATTGTCAAAAATAATATTTAAAATGGTTGTGCCATCAAAAGGGTGTAAAACTGTATTTTTTTTGAAAAATAATTATTTTACCTTAAAATTTTGTTTTGTTCTCATACCATGTTATAGAAAATGAGTAAGATGAGTAATAATGTTATAAAATTCAAAAATTTAGTTAATAATATTCATAACGTCTAGTTCATAATAATTTTATAACCATATATCTTTGTTTAGTGAAACCCAGTATTGCGTACAACACACGTTATCGAGGAAGGTCGTGATTGCGTGTAATGCAAGCCAAGTCAGGGTTGCGTGTAGCGCATGACTTTTTTATTGTTGCATATTACCGAATCCAACCATATTTTATTTACAAATTGAATATATATATATATATACAATCAATTTTGTGAAAAATAACTACTATCAAACGAACTTGAAATTGTGTGTAACACGATCCAAGAATAGTATTATGTATAATACAAGATAACACGGTGTTGTGTATAGCACAAGATAATCATGGTGTAGTGTACAACATAAGATATGAAATAAATAAAAAATAATATATCTCATATAATCTTGGGGTGTTACAAAATGTTTTAAAGATTAATCAGGAAATGAATTTCTTATGAATAGAAATAAAACATAGCTCATTTATTTAAATTTATTTCCACTTCTACAACCATAAAATATTCTGTAACAATGGCCATATAACGATATAATTTTCACCAATATGCATTAATTGTATTATTAATTATGAGAAAAACAAACTCATTTTCTTTAAATTTTATGGAAAACAAAAATGTCACTTTTGCATAAATTTTTCATACCGCCTCTGTGAAGTAGTGTAATTTATTTTTCATTTGTATTGTTGATTTATTATTAAACAGTTGAAAATAACTAATATATATTATATTTTTTATATAATTTAGATATTATAAATATATAATATCATCTCACATATCACCCATCAATTCATTAGAAAATGATAATATCCATCAATGGATTATGTGGAAAATGACCTATTTAAAGTAGTGCCATTTATTTTTCTATTTCTACACAGTGTGGATGGTTAGAAAATTGTATTTATTAAAAATTAAATATATTCCATAAATTATTAAAATTAATTCCACTATATAAAGATTCCCTTACTTCTTTATCCAAGAATAATTGAATAATTTTATTATGGCCATATTGGTCAAAAAAACTATAGAGTAGATATAAGAATATAATATTAATAGAATGAATTTGAATAGATTCTAACTGGACCACAAAAATTGTACATAAATGAAAATGTTTATTATGATTTCATTAATTTATTTAAATTGATTACACATTTTTATAAAGATGATATGTCTAAAATGAATTCTAATTTATGTGATTAAATTTTCTATATCATATAATTATGGGATTTTATTTGGTTTATAATAACATTATAGAAATTATATGATATTATTATGAAAAATCACATATAGTTTAGTCTCATTTGGTCAATCGTGGTTTTCATATGCTTAGTTACCATTTCATATCTTGTGGGATTAATAATCATCATGTTAGTTACAACCACGAGTCATTAGTTTAAATAAATTCATAAATTTCTGATTTCGACGATTTCTTTTTCTTCGCTACCATGGTTCATTAGGTTTTTTTAATAATATAATTTTAAAAGGTCCAATTATTATTTAGTGATTATTTATACCATATTAAAACTTATTTACAATGTTTTAAATGGTATCATATTATTATTTTCTTAATTAAAATCATTTGTACTTTTTCACCGAAGTGTGAATATAATAATAATTTTTATGATTACTCCACTAATAGAATTTCCCAGGACGATGAATGTTCATTTTTATATTTCATCCATTAAATATAAATTTGGTTTTTTTCAATAAAATATTTATACATAAAATTTTATGAATTTTATATGATATTATATTAAAGGAATTGATTATTATTTTATTTAATCAATGAAAATAACTTTTGAAAGAGACTATAAAAAATATTCTTACAAGAAGATGAACATAATATATATTTTTTTGTATTAATTAAATTTCAGTATATAATAAATTTTTTAGTATAAAACCTATACATATGATTAATTTATTTAACTATATAATCCAAATTTGATAGTTTTTTTTATTTTTAGACCTTCACATTCTTATGATCATTTTCTCTGTTAGGCTTCATTATTCATTAGACATTGAATTTCCTCCATTATGTATGTATTTTCAGTATCCTAGAGGAACATCATAATCACTTAAAAAATGATTATGGCCTAACATATACCACTGGTGTGTATGGTTTTTTTTTGGGAAATGATTTATAATATAGATATTATTTTTAATTGAATGAATTTAATATTCTATTTTATTGATTTAATACAAATAAATGTTTATTTTTAAAGGATTTAGTTAATTTAGAATATTGATCATCAATATATATGTAATGTATAGTAATATTTCATTTCCCCCAGAACAAGTGTTCTAGTTACAAATCACTACTTCCAGAAGGTTTCCATAGGGTTAATTAATGGACAAGAAACATGAAATGAATTTGTATCCAAATGGACCTAATTTCCAAAGGCATGCGTTCATTAGGTTTGGACCCAAGATACGTAAGAACTACCATTGTTCATGAATATGGGATATTGGGGGCATCACACCATTTAGGCTAGAATTATTGTATACTCTGGGACTCTCTTTCAGATTTATTATATGTTCATGAATACTTATTAATTAACCATGTATAACATTTTTCCCCGTTGTAATTTGGAATATATTATTAGCATGTCCAAAATTTAGAATCATATATATGTATTCAAGGTTATTTATTAATGGAGAGATCCATAAGTGTTTGAAGTTATTCATAAATTGTATCCTCTCATATACAAGAAATAGATTCTTTTTTATCATTCTTATGACAATAATAGTTTTTAAGTCACACGGTGGGGAACTCTACCATTTATTAACGTCTAGGGAAAAAAATATTTGTTTCGATGTTGGGATTATATCGAGAAATGGGCTACCGACGTGTACTGGTGATATGAATTAGAACCCTTCACAGTTCAATGCCACTAAATGGGACACATCAAACCTTTTATATCTTTGTGTTAAGGAATAATCCATAAAAATTAATTCCATGTGGTAAGGACTTATCCATATAATGTTCTTAGTCAATGATTAGCGTATGAATTATTTATATGTATCCCAATGAACCTGGAAAGGATTTGAGTTTCCATGTTGGATTAAACTAAGATGGGTGTCTGGCCCATGAAAAATAGGGCTAATTTAGAGTGTTAGGTTTGAACACAAGGGAGGCTTCCTACGTATCCCCCCTCATATGGGAATTAAATACCATGTAGTTCGGTAAGACTCATAGGGATGTATGGACCATTTGAGAGAAATACGTAGATTATTAATCTTAAAAAGGATTCACAGAGGAAGGAATTATAGTAGGATTCTTGAATAAGGTATCCAATGATATCAGGCAGAGGATGTTGGCTTCCTATATATCCCAATTATCGATAGAATCAGAGTTCTCATAGTTAAAAAGATTGTGTTGATTTTTTAAATTTTGTGATCATTTAAAATATATAAGCCCACATGAGTCATTCTCGGGGTAAGAATCAAGAGGTTTTGAAATATTCATGAAACCACAAAAAATTTATTCTGCTAAAGGAAGAGGGTGAGCCTATGGTGAATGAAGCTGCGGCGATTGTGGGTGAGCACGCGAAGCAATAAATAATTTAATGTGAAATGAAATGGATGGTCATTGGGTTTGGACCAAAAATACTCGGGGATACTCCTAGGGGATGTCCAAAGTGGATAATAATATAGGAAGGTGACTTTTCCTATGTTGAATAGAATAGAAATTGTGAGCCTCACTCTCCATATTGGGAACCAGATTTTCTGGATCTTACTGAGGAATATGGGAGGAAATAGTCACATCCCCGGACTCCCTGATTGGGAACTGGCCGAAAATGTATCTCGGGTAAGTATCTATGTAACTATAGATATAAAAACCTAAAAACATACCCAATATCCTAACTCTATTATAAAATGAATGTGGGAAACCTCTGACTGTTGATATACAAAACCAATTCGGAGACCCACAGATGTGCCTTTACAAATGTTTTGATGTGTTAAAAGGTTCTTGTGGAGGATTAAACTTAGTCCTTTTTTGATAAGGGAACCAAGGATATAGATACCCTTCCCTGAGTGGTATTGAATTGGGATTACAATGTTATATGAATTGGTTAAGGGCACAACTATGAAGCATAGCATTGACCTGAAGGAATATAATGTACGTGTTCCAAACATGTCCCTAAAATGAATGAAAAATGATTAACATGTGAGGTGTAAGCCTATTAATGCTTAAGAATGGACTACCAGGAAGGAAAAACATGTGTGAGATATAAATTTAATCATCCTGGGTCTCAATTGATGTCTTTAGAAGAGCCTGGTGTAGGGCCTTAAAGAATTGTACAAGTGTCGGAAGCTTTTTATTTATGGGTGAAGGGTACTAAAATAGATGTTTTGAGTTTCAAACTCTATAAGGATTTCAAACATGATTATCCGATATACTTATCTCTTCTCTAATGTTTTAGATAAGTACCTGAGAAACATTGGTGGACCAGGGTGATAGGTTTATGAAATTAGAGATTCAAGATTTATTCCATATTTTTTCAATACTCAAATGGGGATCCCAAATGTCATATTTATTGGAAATGAGGGGGTTGGTAAAAAACACATTGTCAACATATGTTGTCCGGGTAGCTCTTATATATAGATCATTCCTATAGGGGTACCAAAATAACATTGTCATGTCATTATTTTTTTAGCTCCTATGTGTAGCTCAGTAGTGTTAGGGTTGTGTACATGGTTTTATGATCAACACGTGATCTATTTTTCTGGATGCTAGGGTATTCCGTATATGTATTCAGCATAACTCCTCCATGTATGTATGTTTCAATTAATATATTTAACATTATTTATATACTTATTTTTACAATGATATATAAAATGGACTTATTCATAATAACGTTTTCTTCCCAAGGAATAATCCTAAGTCAATTTAATGGGGAAATGATGAAGGATATTAAATAATGAAAAACATAGGTACACAACATAGCTACGCCGCGCTAGCCTTTGGTGTAGCATTATTGCATAGGTTTGTCATGTCAATAAATATGTTTATTCCATTGAGATTTTCATCACTCTATATCAATGAATTTTGATGTTGTTATATATCATGATCATCCATCTTTACCGCCTTGTGCTCTATCATATGCCCCTTTTAAATTTCTCAAGGTATAAAAAGTTGAGTGATGGAGCTATGTGGATGGATTTCATTGAAGGTATTTTTCATGTATATTTGTTGATGGGCCGACGTGGATGACCTTGTCAAAGTATCTATGTCGAGATTTTTCTTTTGAATATTAATAAATTTCTCTAAAATAAAACCACATCATTATGAAAGTCAAATTTACATCTAAATAGGGAAAATTTGATAATTATTTGGCATAAAATTGCTCACGATATTTCTTAAACAGATGAAGTTATTGTTCATCAAAATAAATAATGAAAAATGTTGGACCAGACTATTATGTCATTTTTCAGAGTTTTATTTTAATACAAGATAGAGAGGATCCATTCTGGTGATGTTTCATTGATTATATCATATGAATGAAATTTATATTTTCTCCAATTATATATTTCTACGTTCTTACATCATTATTTAATTTCAATATAAAAGTTAATTTTTTTAACATTGAACCATTATGTTAGGTAATCATAATTACAATAAAATTAATGGTATTGCTCATATTTTTACTTCATTCAATGGGAATAGAGAGAATTGTTTTATTTTTACTTGAATTATATTGACAACACCATTAACATTAAATCTTTTGAAACCTTATTTCCAAATATTTATTAAACCATAATAAAATTTGTTCTAGTGAGTTGAGACGTGACTTTTGTCTAAGCCATAGTATGAGGGTTTTCAAACGGTTTAGTGCTATGTATATTATTATTGGAAATTTAATGTCAGGAATTTTGGGCTAAAAATTCTAGAGTTTTAGGTCACATATATTTGAAAATGAATTTTCATATTAGGAACCAAACAAGGTGTTGATGGATGGGAATGTCCCAATATTTTTTTAGATATTTCCAAGGGGAATCTTGTGTCATTTATTCTTTTCTAAAAATTTTAATTTTGAAGTGTAAAAATATAGGAGGTATCTTCAAAGAAAAAAAATTCTATTTCTAAAAAAACTTGTAATGGGGTCTGTATTATATAGGGAAAACTAGGGAATGTGCTTCAAAGCCATATAATGGAATCCTTTGACCGAGAGGCCCGTTACAAAAGATAATTTTTTGAAATTACAACTGGGGCATGTGCTTCACATTCAGGTAAAAGAGCTCTTAAGAATTAAGAATTTCTAGTGGAGATAGAAAAAGGTATAAAGGATTTTGATATCTAAAGGCCATAGTTGATGGATTATTCAATGAATGATATCTGAGAATAAATGGTCCAGATATGCCAGCATAAGATAGGAATGGGAAAAATCATTCATACATGAATTTTATATATTTGAAGAATGATTAAAAAATTTAACAAAGGAATATTTCTAATATTTTTCTATGCAGTTTAGATTCATAGAGTAAGGAAATTATGATGTTCTAAGTCAAGTCATGATTTAATGAATTTGGAGGGGTTGAATTTTTTGTCTTTTTCCTTTACCATTGGTTTATGAGTCTCTAATTTCATGAAAATTTGTCTAGAAACATAATTCCTTATTTAGTTATGGAATATAGGAATTGTAAACTATGATTTGGAAATTTATTGATACAGATAATGACATTGGGAAATGGGTAATGGAATTTGAGGAAGTTATTTCGAATAATGATGTTACCATTTTTTGACAAACCAGTTATGGGACTTTTGTTATGCCAGGACAACTAAGAAAATGATTCATAGGTGAAAAAGTGGAAACTATTGACTAACAAGCCTATAATGTTGTATACTTATCCATGGCCACCTATGGGAAAAAAATTATAGTCAGGAAGAAGATATCTTTGGTATCAGACATTCTGTCACTAAAATTCAAAATAATGTTAAATGATATTTATATTTTCCAATGGAATGATTATGGTTTATTGGGATTTTTCACTGAATATATGAAGAGTATTTACAATAATGATTTAAAAAGAAAAGTTTGAATTGGTTATCTACAAAGTTCGGTGACAAACATAGAAATTATGGTGCTTGTATTTTAAATTAATATGTTTTAGACCCTAATATCGTGGAAAAAATGGATGATATGTGAACAAAGGATCCAAAGGTTTTTCAATATTATTTATCCACATGGAATGGGAAAATTTGTAAACAATGATCTTGGAGGCTTTCATGCCTATAGAAGGGATATAAGAAATAATTAAAATGGATGAATTATTCAAAACATGGATTCATGTATATTGTTATTAATGTGTGAGGGGTGGTGGAGATTTTTTTACCATGAATGAAGTTATAAATGTTTGAAATAATCCATTATGGGTGTTTTATTGTGTGGGCCGACTTGGTCATGTTCCACATTACCAAACTCTGGGATCATTGGAATGACAGGCATGTTATGTAGGGGACATTTTGAAGGCCACATAGGTGCATGTGTTTCATATTCAGAAAAAATAGTAATAAATTATATAAAATTCATCCAGTAGAATCCAATGAAATATTATGATGATATGAAAGTATTTAATACTACGAATCTGAAATGTGAAAGGTGTGATGTTCAATGAACATGAAAAAATATTTCAATCCACATTGGCCATGATTTTGGAGTCCCCTACATTGATATGGCTAATTTCTAAAATCGGTTAATTTTTTTACGTGGTAGGATCTCTATGGAGTGGTCCCAAAATAAAAAATACTACATAGATTTATAATTATACGTGTAAGATAGTTTAAAACAATTATCTGATGGTGGGGACTAGTAATTAATGCATAACCATAACTATGTGTCTCAATGGGATTAGAATTATGCCACCCATAGTGATTTGAGTACCTTTTCAGTTTAATGTCATGCATCAAGCACTTTATGATCGGTAGTTTAATATCATGTAATGAGGACCTGAAGTGATTCTGACATGAAATGGAATATGAGGGCTAGTCTAGAGGATATTACCCTGGTGTCACTATGTGTCTCATATGGATGAGTGTCTAGAAAATCTTATTTATTGAAACATTCCCTATAAAGGTTGGTTGATACAAACTTTGAATAAATGTGTTTTTTCGAGGATCAACATTTGATTAGAGATCTAGGTGTCTATTCAAATATCATATGGAATGAGAATCAAGGCAAACATTTTATTGACATTGGTCCCCATATCAATCACATTTTGACATGGGAATGTGGGTTTTTTGTTGTCGTGGATGGTCCTAATAATGGATATCTATGCATCTCAACATATCCCATTGAAATGAAGTTCATGACAAACATTGTTCTTGAAAAAATCATTCCCCACAACAATTATGTTTTATGTGAGATATGGGGATTTTAACAAATTCTGGATGATTGGTTAACCATAACACATAAGATGGTCCAAAGAACAAACCATGTATCCTAGAATAGTACTTTGCGTTGATTTGGTTCATATACAAGAGTAAAAAGGGAAAAACATTCAGTATGGTTGTGGATGGGCCCATGATTGGAGATCTAGGTGTCTCTACATATCCCATTGGAATGAGGTTCATGCCACACAAAATTCTTTAAATGAGGTAACTATGCATATTTCATTTAATCATTGGGATAAATGGAACTCATGTGCCACTGATGAGTAGAAATGATTGGACTAATTCATGTTCATGGAAGCTACTCGTTTTTTAAAGAACCACAAGGAATACCAATTTTTAGTATTTAAGGGATTTCATAACCTCAAATGAAGAAGACCTAAACCATATAGTTTAATTTTTTTATCACGGATAAATGATTTCATGCATATTAATGTAATGCAACAAAAATAAAGGTTATATAAATTATAACATCATACAACATGGACACATAAGGTTTTAATGCAGTTTAATTTCATGAAAATTGGACATTACTCTACGTGATTGTAAAAAGTACATCTTAAAGAGTCTTTAATAGGTTTTAGATGTAATATGTTCTCTATCCAATGAGATTAAGTAATAAGCTCTATTACAATAGTACTTATGTATAGATATGGACTTTCCAACTTTGTATCAATCATTGGGGGTTCATTAATAGTGTCATCACTATCCTAAGGACACATACTAATTATCCTTGATTATATGAGTGGAGGAAAACATTCTATTCAAAAACTATGTTATTCTATTCTGATAGACTTCTATATCATGAAATGACTACAATCTATTTTTGTCTAGTTATTCTATATCACCAAATAACTATGGAGATTGGTCATCTATTGATAACAGATCACAGATGGCCACACGGAGTGAAGGAAATTGAATTTCAAAAGGCAAAGCTACTTCTATTATATACACCAATGAGTATGGAGTTTCCCATGTGGTAGTACGGGTAGTAGTCTGATATTCCAATAATGAAAATAAATGATTATCAGGAAAATAATTATTATCATTATCCACCATTTTTAGAGTATATTTGATAGGGTGTTGTTAAAATCTATTATCCGTCTATTGGCCACTACATGATATTGAGATGAAAGGTTGTATTTGATATTCATATCTTTATATAACTGTATTAACTCAAGATAAGAAAAATTTCTATATTTTTCCATTAATATGGTATAATGGACACCAAATTTGGAAATGTTATTGTCTGTTAAAAACCTACAAATATTTTTGCCCCATATTATTTGAGAAGTATTGCCTTAAACCCATTTTAATAAAATGTTCAGAGCATTAATAATATACTTGAACTACATAGCCATAGTTTGAGGATAGGGTCCTATCACATCCATTACCCATGTAGAAAATGGAATGGAGTATATAGTTGTATTTAGACACTATAGTGGTTGATGATGGAAGTTAGAATGCACATTGAATGGATTATACTACATAGTGAAATCTTATAAATATTGTTTCATTGAAGGAAAAATGTATCGAAGCCTTTAGATCTGATCAGAAATCCTATAACCAGAATTTTGAGCACTTCATGATCCTGCATGTACTTATTCCATGACATCATGGTTTCATCCCCTTCGATACATCTGAAAATAAATTTGTCGAATCCCCATTTATAAAGGATCTTCTAATTATCTAGACCATCTTACAGGGTGAAATTAACTGATCATCACTGGATATAATATTTTTAATTCTATTCGGTGAAATTATCATATTCTAGATACATTTCGTCATTGGTGTCATCCATCTCGTGGTATGAACGTATGACTAATAAATGTAACTGGTTTCAATGATTTCCTCTATTCTTATTCTACCAACTATTAGATGATGTTAAATTATAATGATTTAACCATTCGTATTTGGGTCTTCCAAGGTTGTGGCTACATTTTCCAATGAATTATCTAGTTCATTTTTTTACTGAGGTACATATGTCATTGATGGATCTAAAAGAAATTAGTGTATTTAAAATTATACATAATCTCACAATTGGTATTGTTCTTATTTTCTGATATTGTAATCCCTATTTCATTCTGGAGTATTAATTAGGAATAAAAATTCTTATTCAATTGGTTCATGTGTACATGGATTGAAAATTATATGCATGTAATGAGAGAATTATATTCTACCTCATTTTTTGTTACCACATTCTTATAATAGAAAAGAATATGGAAACACTTCCTTCTATGGGGATATAATCACAATTCCAATCCCATGGTTTTTGAGTTTACAGTTTTTAATTCGCTTCCTCAATAGACCTATGGAAGAACCATAAAAAATGATTCTCCATGATTGGTTCTATGTTGATTAAAGATTATTTCTTCAGGGTAATGTTTAGTATTTGATGATGTATACTTTTTATATGGTTGTTCAGTAATGAATTATTTCATGTCTTGGATTTTTTTTATTTATGAGGAATAATGTTGATGTTGAACTGTAGATAAATAACTGTTAATCATACCAAATGTCCTATAAAAATAAAAAGACTATGGATAAATATGATCAATTTATTGTTCTTTAAAAATTTTCTTCTTGATGTTGTAGTTAGGGGATCAGCATCTGAACTAAAAGGATTAATCCTAGGTAACACTTCTGAATACATAGATATCGAGTCTCCATGTCGATCATTGTTTGACTAAGAAAATACATTTTGTTTTAAATCCCTGTATCATTCTTTAGTGAAATGAAGGCACAAAATGATCACTCAAAAGCTAATTCATACACAATGAGATGATTTACATCATCATGTGGAATTGATACCAATGGGATCAATAGATATTTTTTTGAGGGTATCAAATTCCTCTTGGTAGTCCTCATTCCATTGATATGTAACTCTTTTCTTTATTAATCTAGTGAAGTGTAAATTCTTTACTATGAAAATGGCGATAAAGAGTCGAATATAGTCCATGTTTCATTGACATCCACATAATTACTTCTAATTTCGAGGAGGTGACATGCCAAGGATTTATTTTATCATACCAGGATGAACATTTATACAATAATGGCATAAAATTAGGCCAAGGAATTTTCATAAGGTATCAATAAAATTAAATTATATTTCGTTCATCATTAGATTATGTTTTCAATGTTTACATAATATAGTCTCCAGATTAGTCAGGTGATCATAATGTTGTCTTGATTTTACCACTAGATCATCCTTATTACAATCAATAAAAATTTCCCCCATAGGGGTTTAAAATATTTTTTATGGCCCGTAGATATGTTTCACCATAATTCATTGACCAAGATTGCATTAAATGATAGAAAAATATTACTTGGTGGATCTGAAGGATTTATGTTCTACATCTTATAGGTCCTTTAGAATTTGACTATACCTATAGTACCCATCCGTGAAGGATATAGGTTTATATATAAATGTTTCATCAATCAAGATTTCTGATATCCGAACAAGAAAGTCCTCTTTGTAAAAATTCTGATTCAGATCTCTAATATCTATGTAAAATATAATATTCTCATTCTTATTTTTCATTAGGGAAGTTTTATCCAACCATTAGGGATATTTCACCACCCTAACATTTTTAGTTTTGATATGCTTGTCATCATCAGCAGCAATTTTAATGGCCTGAGTTGGGTGTTTTCTTCTCATTGCCTACTTAAATCATCGATGCTTTTATCGAAAACGGAAATGATGACTGGACACTTCAAAATAATGGTATGTAATTTATGTATAGTTTTAGGAAAACACATATAGGTTTCTATTCATAAATTACGTGTACACCTCATACTCTTCACGGGTCATGGCTGCACTAATCAGAGTGGGTGTGTAGTTTCTTCTCTATCAAAATTTATTTATCTAAGATCATCCACAATGGTGGAGAGGCATTCCTAAAATACTAGATGGAAATCCTTGATATATTCTTCATATTCTTCCTCACATTTCACTTATTCTATTTTATCAAAATGGGTAGTTGATGAAGAAAAACATTCAAATCTTGGAGAGGAGTCAGTATTTGGACATCCTGGAGAAGATGAAACCATTTCTTACCCTAGTGATGATGAAGTGTCTTCCTAGAGAATTGATGAGAAAAATATGTATTGGGAATAAAAATAATTTTATTCATATTATAATGTGAAAAAATTCTCTAGCCTGGTAGATAAAGAAAAGATTGCTAATTATCGGTGTATGAAATGAATACATCTCTAATTAAGCATTCATTATTTCTTAGTACACCATAAATCTCTTCCATGATTCTAGGATCAATTTTTAAAATTGAAATTATGGAAGTAATTAGATGATTTATGGATTGGGATCTATCCATTCAATTTTATTAATAGGAAACACCTAATCTATACTTTGATTATTGAATAGGATAGATAAGATTTTTTCTAGACTATTTGGAGCATTAATTATTATTAAATCTATTACCACGAAACTTCTTCCTTTAGAATGATAGAACCATTACTCAATATAAATTTATTTTCATGTTTTATAGGGATACTTTTAACCATGAAATGTCCCAATATTAACAGTGTAGCAATATTTTGGACATTTGTGGCTTGATGATGGAAATCCCGCTTGTTGTGGAAGTCAAGGCCATCAAAGAAAAATGTTGAATGCTATGTCATGTGAGCCAACCATGTAATCTGAATTAGATACAAGATCCCCAAACTATGTTCTGAGTTTAAATTTACATAGTGTTTTTTCCATTCATTTCATAACCATGGAAACTTAATGTGGAGGGAGATAAGTTATAATTTAGTGGGAACAAATCGATAATGTACGGATGAGATTTTAGTTGAATCATGAGCCCTTATTAAAGATGAATCATCAAATTTTTGTACCAATAAGCATTATAGATAAATACAAGGGCATGTTTTTCAATGATCAACATCATCCTCATCCTGACTTTAAGAATGATATAACTGTATGAAATTCTATAGGATCAATCTCTCTATGGTAAACCTCTACAGCAGCAACCTCAACATCAAACTCATTCAGAAACAACATGATGTTTGCCCTAATCATGCTAAAAGGTTGCATGAATCTAATTTTTGTTCCGTTGCTAAAGGACATAGTATTTCAAGGATAATAAATTCTCTTCCATGTGTGCTTCTATACCCTTTTCGTTCTCCTAAAACATTTCTTCCCAAAGGATTCATGAACATATGATATAATAGCCTGGTCTATTTTTCCATGGATCCTTTCTTGCTAATCGCATGACACCCTATTTTTGTTTAAGGAAGATTCATTGGATTCCTATTGTTCTATGTATGGATTATTTCTTCTCTCTTTTTCATTATGTATCATGTGGGATTGGTGTACTCATGAACATTTTTGAATACAGTTGGTCTCAAATTTAACGATGTAAATAAGATGTTATAAATTATTAGATGGGAAGATGATGGTGATGATCACATTGATTTATATGATAACCTACATCCATTTTCGGTTTATTATTATTATTATGCCTTCTAAAAGTCATGTTTGATGGATACCTCTATTTGCACACTCATTTGGTTTGTGAATACTTATTTTTGATACACTAGGAATGACCGAATGATTATAAAATCTGGTAACCATTTATATTTGGTTAGATAAATGGATTCCCTAGGATCGAACAAATTCTTTGATAACCCATGCTTTATAGTGTTGAATTAATGCCTGTTTGTTTGCTAAATGTAAATAAACCTTTCCTTTTTTAGTGTGGTTGTGTGTTGTGTGTGGTTCTATTCAGACTTATGCATTAGATGTTCGGGTTCTGTTGTGTTTAGGAGTTTTGATATGTGTGTTGGATAGTTAATGAGGTGTAGTGTAATGTCATGTTGATATATTAGTTTATTCAGGAATGGGTGAAATTTTTATGTTGTGGGAATACATCTATGTAGTGGTTCACTGTGGGGACTATAGTTTTGGGTCGTATTATGTTATAAATGGGTGTTAGAGTGGATTATATAACCTTCTTCCTTATTTATTTGTTTGTAATTTGTTATGGGTGGTACGTTTTCTTTCCCTAATAACGTTTTTAGTGTTTTTGTCTTCTAATGTATGGATGTATTAAACAAATAAATAATTTCCTAATACATAATGACAACTGGTTAAAATAATGTTCTGGGGGAGGGTTTTGAGTTGTGGATTTTAGTGATGTGGTGTGCATTTATCTAATTAGGAAGTAACATTCAATAATTTAGATATGTACATTTATGGATGGTAGTAGGGGTAGTTTTTTATGGTATGGTATTGTTTTTGAAAGTTCATAGGGTGGGTTGAGTGTCGAGTACCCTTATATATATATTTTGTGTTCCTTGTGTTCTCTATATGCACCCCATTAGTGATGAAACTATGTATCGAAGATTACAATATTATGTGGGAGGATTTCCTTTTCCTACATATTAGTGGGAGGATGGATGTATTGTTATTGTGGCTTCTCATCTCTTAATTATAGTTACTGGTATCTGTAGACTCTTCGAACTTGTTGTGGGGCGGTTTCGAGGCCCAATTTTTTGTGGGTAGGTGTGCTTCCTTGGTGTCTTTGGGATGAGATATGGTATACATTCAAATGTTTCTTCAAGATAAGGAAATGAATTTTTGGCCATTTGTCTATGAGTGGTATGTGATGTGGTATTCACCTAGATGTGTGTGGGAATGTCGTGATAGTGGAGCCTGTGGAAGAGCGTGGTAGTGTTAGGATGTTTACCATTAGGGATGACCAGTTAAAAAGTTTGAAGTGTTATAGGGAATCCAAAAATAGTTGTACGTACTATTTTACTATACATAACATATATTATTATATAACATTCCTTGGAGAGGTTTGGGGATAATATATATTTTTAGGTACTTTTTTGTTTCTAATGTTTTCTCACAGGGGAATTAGTATGCATATACCCCTTGTGCATGGGTGATATCGGATTTTCCTACTTTTTATACTTATATTATCAACCTACATATATAAATATATTTATATAGGTTACTAGGTGGATTACATTGTCCATGATGGAAATAACTAGCACGGATGATGGGGACCATTGATATGCCACTGCTAAATGTTTTTTGGTACTTGCTTTGTAGGTGTCCTTATATTTATAGTATTTTTACATAAATCATTAATGTCTTATGGTTTTTTTCTATTATATATATATATATATGTCATGGACTTCTTTTGATATTAATACATATTATATCAAGGTCGTGGCTACAATAAAAACGTTATCTCCTCCCATACTTTGATATTTTTATACCATTGGTGTTAGTAGCCACCTCGAGGCCTACTAGAGGAGATACTATAGTGACATTATATATTTTTCATCATAAGGAAAGAAGGTTACAAAACTTTTCTATCTCTTCCCTCATATTGATTAAGGTGGGTAATGCCATAATTAGATTGTAATAGTTTCATATTCATATCATTCAAATAATTAATTAGACAATTTTATAAATGAATTCAATTATATTAATTAATTCATAAATAAATTAATCACATCAATTCAAATAATTAATTCATGAATTAATTATTCATGTACAATCATATCAATATGCCATAATTAATTCAACAATAAATTATTCCATTTAAATAATCCCAACATAACAATAATTAATTCTTCATTTAATTATTCCTACTAAATTAATGAAATAACCTCAATAATCCACATTTATTAAAATAATAAATATCAAAATCAATTCATTCATTTAGATCATTACAACTCATCACACTAAATAATTAACTGTTTAATTAATTAAGATTATTAAAATGTATAATCACAATAATCCACTAATTATTTCATCAATTAATTAATCTATTGAAATCAATTATGTGATAATAAAGTTAACCAAATAAACTTTTTAATGGTTGGGGTTGTTGCCTCAATTTATTATTAAAGAAAAACCTCTTTTAGTGTGGGTAGAGGGAGACCCATTACATATCCCGAATGAGCAAGTCCAAGTGGCCGGAATACAATGCTAAAAGCCCATTTTTTCCCCAAAGGACCCCTCAGTGAAGTGTGCTGCTATAGTACCCGCACTACTCCAGTACCTATTAGAGTATAGCGCCACTACGGAACCTTCTATAGTTATTCTTCCACTATGGTTCCACTGCTTCTATAGTTCCATTGCTGCTAAAATACTGCTACAGTACCTAATATAGTTCTCCTATGTTGCCCAGAAATAGTTCCATGCTAGATTTGATCCTGGGTCTTTTGGATGCCAAGCACGAGCCTGCACCACTTTGGTAGAGGCTTGTTGGCTAAAGATTACCGAATAATTAAATCAACAAAAAATTTCTCTATTTTGTAATATCAATATCAAAATAAATAATTCAATAATAAAGTATACATATTTTACAATTCTAATATTTCAATAATTAATAATGCATAAAATTATCTATACTTCTCAATCTCAATATGTTATTAATTAATTCAAAATATAATTATCTCAATTTTAGAGTTACTATATATCAATAATTAATTAATTAATTCTTGATTCCAAATTCAAAAATAAAAATATATCATTAATTAAATAAAAATTAATTAATCAAACTAAATTATATTAAATAATTAAAAAAGTAATTAGTCCCATCTATTCAATCATAAGAAAAAAATTAATAATTTAAATCCATTCCATGAATCAATTCCAATATTATTTGATCAATTAAATTCCATTAATTAATTTGAAGATTAATTAATACCGTTTACACAATCTCCATAATCTGATATTTAATTCAAAAATTAATTATTGCCATAAACCTCAATTTTAATTTCCCAATAATTAATTCATCAATTAATTATTCCCAATTTCACAATTTTAATATTTTGAAAATTATTTGAAAATAAATTAATCACTCCACCCACATCAATGAATTCCTCAATTAACATGTCAGATCAATGTCATTAATTAATGAAAACATTAATTAATCATAACCTTAACATAAATTAATTTATCAATTAACTCGTAACATCAATTTAAATAATTAATAAAACTTTTAATTAATCACATCAATCACTTCTAAAAATTTATCAACTAATTGGTAAAATAAATTTAATTAAGTTATTCATCAATTAAAAATTCCATTTCATTCAATTTCTAAATCAAAAAAATATTCTGTAATTAATTCAACAATTAATGAGTACAATTAAAAAATCAAGTATCATTATCATTAATTCAACAACTAATTAATCTAATAAACAATATCAGTATCCCCAATTAATTATCATTTAATTAATTAATTTACATAATTAATTAATAATATATATGAAAAAAAATTCAAAATAACCAATAAAAATTATATAATAATTGACACATATTTGAGATTAAGATGTCTGGATATTAATTATTGACCACCTAACTCAAGATTGACTATAAAGGCTCCCCATTTGAAATCCACATGTTGTGAAAAAAAATATTGAATAATGATTTCTGGATTCAATTCCATGATCGAAGATATACACAAATGACGATCATGCAACCCAAGATATTGATCTTGATATAACAAGGGATAAACATCCCTATTTTATCTCAGAAGGAGATAGGGATATATATATATATATCTACTTTTGAATAATCCTCTTATCTGTATATGTTTATATCTTCAATATTCCATTTGTTCGGTAATGAATGGAGGTCGAGATCTCTAGTAATGAATCTAGGAACCACAAAAAATCAGAATAATATCTAATATTCATGTTGGTGTCGATTAAGGGATGAAATGGGGGTTTAGGTATTTTTAAAATTTATTTTATAGTTACAAAAACCCATGCACAGTATCCTAGTTAGGGGAACCCATTTTTCCCACCATGATGCACTTCTTGGGGGTGTATTGTTTCTCTTAAGAGGGAACATGGTTTGACTAATGGTGCACCATCCATGAAAGAAAACTATTTATCGTGTTGTAAGGATCACTAGGCCAGAGTTCACATCTAGGGAACACCATTCTGTAACTGTGAACTACCCTATTTCATCCATTATTCCCAAATTCATAACCCAAACACACCCAACAACAAAACTAAAACAAAAATTAGTCAACACATTTAAAAGGTTAACTTATAAATAACAACGAAACTTCTCTAGAAAAGTTATGGGTTTTACAATATCCCTAACTTAAAACAACCCAACCTCAAGCTATACTCACAAGAATATCTATGATTATGAGTCAAAATGTTCAGGCCAATAAGCCCTCATATCAGATTCTCTATCCAATGATTCCACCCAAAACACACAATGATTCCACAATACCTAAACTATCAACATGGCCTTCCCCTATAACACTTTTCACTGTGATCGAACAAATGAATCAGATTATACTCAAAGAATTAATTGGTCTAAAGATTAACCATCATAAAAATCATGATACATTTCCTAACTCACTATCCCAAAAACCACAGAAACACCATCCAACATTGGAAAATGATCTTTGTTATCAAAACCATCTGAAAATGTAAATCTTCTGTCACCTCCATAATCCACTTGTCCTTTAATCATCGAATTTAAACATGAACCATAGAGGTCCCTCTTTATATTTATAATTCCACCACAGCAAACTCAAGATATTTCTCTATGAAACTAATATTGTTACATATCTCCCCACAATTAGACTATCATTAACAACATTTTTTAAGAAATTCATCCACTAGGACCTACACTTCAATCGTAAGTTACATTCTTGATCATGGATGTTTCCCTTTAGACATTTACATTCCAACAAAAAAAAATTCAAATGATATACATTACGAGCATCCAAATGGGTAACCCTTGATGTTCATTTAACTCTAGTCCATCCTGATAAACACATATGTAAATTGTAGATGGTGTACCTCACAATATCCATCTACACCTTTAACTATTCATAATAGAATCCTCTAACAGTATTCATATCAACAAATACACATTCAAGTATCTAGTAATAAATCTATAGCCATATCACTATAACTAGGATGATTTTAAGCTACTAGACATGATCTTTACTAATTAAATGTACGTAAATATGTTGTCAATGAAATCGTAGATAAATACTCCGTCTATGATGTTACCACCCATTTTTGTAACACCTTATCCAATCAAATTGATTGTGTTTCCCAATGTTACAACATCCCACCAATCCAACCCAAAACGATATAGTACCAATGAATACCAAAAATTGAGTTCTTAATATATGAAATTATAACTTTCAAACATCCCCCCCCCCCCGACATTAACTGATATATAAACAACATAAAAAATTTTCACTAGTCTATCCATATGGTTCCATCTTCTATATATAATGAGAAAGGATCCAACAGGTCTTTCCATTCTATCCAAAACCCAGATCCAATTGTGGATCTTTTCCCCTAACTAGTTGCTCATTTCCCTTCATTTTATCATTCCATCCTACCATCAATTATAATTTTTTTTAACAAATCTACCATTTCAAACATGCGTCTTTTTAAAAAATATGTTATCATGAAAATAGTTAACAAGAAATATTTACCCAAAACAATATCAGGTCATTCCCACTTTTTTCAACTACTAGATAAAAAATGAGGAACTATCATTACCCATATCCATCTTACATGAAAATAATTTTCTTGAATGGTTATTTTTGAACACATTATTTCATATAATTAATCAATTATTTTTTCTATTTACGTTTGTAATGTATATGGTTGATGTTAGAGAGAGTTTAGAAAAAAAATTGATTGTATTTGGGGATTTTATACAGGTTCTTGGTTGGTTTATAGGTTGGGAAAACCATGAAAAACCGACAATATACCATGAAAAATAAATAAAGTGTTAAGGGTATGGAACATAGTTGATAGTGATTTTTCCCAACCCATGTAAAATATTATGAGAATTCATGTTCTCTAGATCACATATTAGTTAGTAGGAATTGGCATGGTTGGATCATGGTTTGGTAACCCTATGACCAAATTTTTATAAGCATCCAATAAGGTATAGTTCAAAGAATATTTATTTCATGGATTTACTAACTATCTAACAAAACCATATCTGGGTCAATAAATAGATCCTTAAATTATAGATCTAACAATTTTTTACCTTCAAATGCATATTTTTCCATAAAATTTCCAAACTATATATTTTTACCTCTAAAATGATGGATAACATCCCCCTATCGAATATGAAGAGGTCTGTAGGTGTTTATTGGGGTGTTGATTCTTGATTCATGCTATATGTAACTGTTCTTGGTTGTTCATTGTAGTTTTGTAAGATCTTCTTCTCCCTCACTTTTCTATCTCATAATATTAGATAATCACCCACTATGGGTCGACCTATGGTTTTAGAATCCCAAAATGATTAGATTTATATTTTTTTTCTTACGAGAAGATATATATGGTTTCTTTGTGGATATTTAACCTAGTTTCATGGAAATTATTTGTGTTGTTTGTTTTTTTTCAATTATTCAAGTTATTCATATTCACTCGTGACTCATATATTTAGAATATGATGTCTTTATTTAAAATTTATTATATAATATCAAATTGAATGTAGATTTTTTATGTTTAATTTTTGAAAACCCTCATGAGTGACTGTTTTTTGAAACATGGATATTCTTTGATTTATTAAATGTTCTTGGGGTATTTGTTTTAAAATGTTGATTTTTTTGGAATTGTGGTTAATGGATGATTTTAAGTGATATAACTATTTTATTGAAGAGGATGAAATAGTTTATTTGGAATTTCTTTTGAATTATGGTTGTATATGTTCATGTGAATATGAGATGAATATGGGAAAATAGACTCCCCTATCATTAGTGATATGGATAAGGGTCAGTTCGCTTCCCCATCATAATAGTTCATTGGGTGATGTATTAGTGATTGTATTACTAAACACTTGTGATTATTGGGAGGTCCTGGTTTTTCATTCTTGTTCGGATGTGTGTACAAGTTATGTGGAATATTAAGGGTGAAAAATAATTTGTGAAATAATTTTATAATATTATTTGTTTACATTCATTGGAACGTGATTCTGTTTTTAGAAAACTGATTCATTATAACATGATTATATATTTATATAATCTATTTTAGAAATTTATTTTTATAAACTATTATTCTATTATGATTCTAAAATTTTCTATCATAGTGGATAGTGGGTGAGGGATTAATTGGGGTAAACTCTACCATGTTTCATAACTCAACAATTCATTAGAGATTTGGGGACTTTTCATATGTTTTATATCAATAGATTCGTAATGGTAAGGTATACATAATATTTAGCTGTACTTCATGATACATGTGATGTCTAGTGGAGATGGATCTTCGAGATATCATAGAGGATTTTGTTTTCATTAGTCATCATTGAGTTTTGTTGTCCTTATAGTCTTCCTTTGTTTAATTGGATAGTGTATTCATCTGTTGTGGTACTTGGTTTTAGTTTTATTGTGATAAATGAAGGGTATTGATGCACTAGGGAATTTATTTCAATTTTTTGTCTTGGTAATGTCCTTTAAGTTTAATTAATGTCCCTCAACCTTCTAATTCCAATGAGAAAATAATTTCTGATATAATAGTTATCTATTTTTTGGGTCCACAAATCGTTTGGAGATAAGCGGTAACATCTTCTTCTTTCCGCTATGGAAAACGTTGTCTAAGTCCTTGTTATTATTGATCGAGTATTGGTTTTTAGTAACGGAGTTGAATTAATTCTAATATATTCAATTTTTTGTGTTGGTAGAAAGGAGTCCGATTTTAGGAATACGAAATTTAGAGCTTAAATAGACGTAGCTATCCTTTTTATGCTAAACATCAAGTTACTATAAATGTATTTACATAAGTGATTTGGAGACACTTATAGTATTTGGAATCTCTTTGTTATGGGATTATCCACTTACATGAGCTTGAAAATCATTAGAAATTTTTTTTCCCTCAACGAGGTAGTATTTAATTTTGATTAATGATATATTATTTGGGTAAAAGTGTTTATTTTTTAAAAATAGTGAATTTTTTTGATATAATGGATTTTGAATATGGTCATGGTGGTGGATTATGAAAATTGATTCATATTAAAAGGAAATGTAAATTTTATCAAAAAAAATTACACAATAAAGGATAAATATTTAAAATAAATGTTTTGGTTTTATGTTGTGATAGACTTTGTAATTTTATGGTTTCATTTATTTTTTTGTTTTTTATTAAAAAATGGATTCATGTAACATCAAATAATCCAACTTATAGAATATGTAGAGAATGTTTTTTTCACCTAAGCCACAGGTGAACCAACAACTATTTTAGTGTATATTCTAGGATTTTGAGGTGGTGTACAATGAGAACATGTGGGACAATCTAGAAAATGTGGAGTGTTCCATCCATTTCAAAAATAGAATCCATCCAACCTTCTATGTGATAATATAACAGAGAAGGTAGAGGTGAGGATTTTCAGAATGAATCTTATCTGAAATTTCATCAACACACCAGAAAATTTGAATGTATTATTGGAATAAAATTTGTAGGAGAATCATTTATACTAGTGGTGGGATCAATCTATATAGGTTAATGTGGATCAAGGCCGTGGTTGGGAGGATTTTGAATAATTTTTCAATAAACAATTCTATCGTCATGGTGTCAAAGTTAAAATAATTTCATATTTCTACAGACTGAAAAATGAAAATAATTTTTCCATGGATTATGTGATTTATTTAGTGATTTTTTTTTCTTTTAACCAAAATTTTCTTCTTCTACATCTTTTAAGGAATGCATCGTTGAATTGGGGATGATACTAGATATTTTCTCAAAAAAAGTATTTCAATGTATTAATTAATATATAAAGGTATTATTTAGAGAGATGGGCGATAAATTGGACATCTTAGAAGCTATGGGAGGATGAATTATGTTGATAACCATTAGAAACAATATGAACTCTAATGATGGGAGAAAGTAGAATAGGGGAACCTATTTTAAAGGGGGAGTTTGAATCAGAATCATATGGTAAGATCAACAAATCATTATCCAAAACCAATTATCCATCCTATATGTTTTATGTATGGTTTATTATAACACAAGAAATGATAGTTTATTGAACAAATTATAACATGAAATAATATCAACAAGATAGGACCTCTCCAGGGTTATTGGCATAGTGCTCCAATGTTAGGTGCTCGAGAAACTGCGCTAGTAACGCATGCATTTTCATGTTATACATTTCGAGGGAAGTATAATAAATGTCATCAAATGAATATATATATATATCCATGGTGATTCTATAATTACCATGACTCTTCATTTAGTGCAATATCTATAGGGAAACAATGAACAATGTGCAGTGATGAAGAAATTGTCTAAAGATGTGTAGCTGATTGTGGATGATCATGTTGGACTATCTATAATGATGGGTAATATTATTTTTCATTAAAAACAACTAGAATAAGATATTGAAATTGGTAAAAATCTTATCTTTATTTATTATTATTTTTGAATCACTATGTTTAAAATTTGTCTTTATTCCATTATCTATAAAACATCAAACACAACATGGTCCAAGAGAGTGACAAAATTTTGTTTGAAGAGAATGTCCTATAGCTATTGATGGAGTGGAACTAATATAGGTATTTTCTATTTTGGACTTGGATTAATATAATATAATCATTGGTCTATATTTTTCGAAAAAATTCAATGATCTCATCGACTGGTATAATAGAATGGGATGTTTCAGAACTATTGATGGTAATGAGTAGATAAGATTGTAAATGGGAATGAAAAAGAGACTATTCAGGATCCGCATTAGGGATGATCTCATACCAATTACAATATTTGACTTTGGAATCGATGTATGAGATAATTAGTAATAGTTTTTGAGAATGGATCAGTTAGATTTAATATGTTTTTTTCGTAGAACATGTCGTGGTTACAACCTCTAAGGGAAGTGGAAGTTATGTTTTTTCACCTTCATGGGACCAATAAAATTTCTATTATTTTTTATATAATGGATCCATCTAAATTATTTTATTTGAATTTGATGTTTGGAGAACTAGAAAAAAAAGCGTTCATTCTGTAGAGATTGTCTTCGTGGGAAACAACATTTTTTTGTGATGTGGGTGGATGGAACTCCTCATGCTTGAGTGTATTATTATAAGATTAATAAATTTATGATGATAAATAGATATCAAATTAAAGGAATATATGACATTTTAGATCAATTAATTGTATCTAATTGGTTTACAATGCATGATTTGTGATCATGATATCACCAATTGCAGGTTTAGAAGGATGATATTCTGACGACGTCATTCAGAAGTAGATATTCCCATTACTAATATTTGATAATTAATTTACATATTACGAAAGAATTATTGGTCTTATTGACATTGATTAATTTTATATTATATATATATATATGTTATTTCGTAATTGTGTTTGTGATAACATATTGGTCTCATCATTGAAAAAAGACGAGGTTGAGAAACACTTACGGTCAATTTTTCGCATCGTGATGCTTTATCATTTCTATAGAAAATTATTAATGTTTAATTTTTGTATTAAATAGAAACTCACTCATAACCATTTAGTTTATATAAGAGGTGTTTTAGTGGGTCTTAGAATATATAAGTTTCTATCTCTAAAAAAACTAGATTTATTTTTGAGATTTGATGTTTTCTTGGTCAAGACGGTTATTACAAAATCATTTTTCATGATTTTTCAAGACTATATATACATATAAAATATTTTAAAAAGAAAAATGATGCATTCTATTGGAATTATTATTTATAGAATTATTTTAATTAGCATAATCTTCATCATACATTTTCACCTATAATGATATTTCATTAATTAGGACAAGGGAATGTGGTGTGTTGTGATGCTTTAGGTCCAGTGATGGGATGTGTTCTCATGATAGGATATCATGTTATTTCTTATGGATCAAAGAATTTATGAGTGATTGAGATGAATAAACTAACACATGATTTGGTTTTAGTTTTCATATTATATGATTTGACAATAATGATTCATTTTCTATTTGTTGAGAAATCTACTATGTTCTCATATCCTAAGACCATGAATAATATTTTCTCAAAAAAAGATTTAAATAATAGATAAGGAAGATGGATGCAGTATATCAGAATGATTGACAATGACATAATGTATATATTGGGTAATGACAATTTGGTGGAATATGAATAATTTAGAATGTTATATGATCAAA
Source organism: Viscum album (assembly GCA_963277665.1). Lineage (NCBI taxonomy): Eukaryota > Viridiplantae > Streptophyta > Magnoliopsida > Santalales > Viscaceae > Viscum > Viscum album. Next base: position 1,175,681,602 of record OY728152.1, on the reverse strand, counting down.
TAGCAGAAGTAGCTTCATATTAATGGAAGATGATGATGGTCCCAACCAACATGCACAAGGAAGGTGAATATCTAGGGGATGTTGTGGGTTTCAATGTAGTTATTGTGGTTACTGAATTGAAAATTAAGGTTAATGAGGCATAAATATCATATCTGTAATGTGTTTTGATGAGTTCAAAACTCAATTATGGGGATAATATTTTTGTATGATAGATGGATGATAGTTCTGTGATGTGGTTCATAAATCAGATGGTAATACATTTGGATTTTCATGAAAAACATCATTATTAATATAACCATTTTAAATGGTATTTTATTCTTAATAATGTTTATAATGAATTGAAAGCATAGTTATTTTATTTATCCATGAAAAGGTCAGTGGATGAGTTTTTTTCCAAGACACATAACATGTTCACATGCTATGTAAAAAAATTAGTAATTGGTAGCTATGTTGTGCTATTTACAGTTTCCACTGTGAAAGTGGTAGTAGATAGCAATTGATTTTGTAAGAATCATACCATGAATGGTTATGAAACATCAAACTATTTAGATGATAGTGGATCAAAACACAATTTAGACTCATTTAATTCCAACTATGGAATCTAATATGGTGGTGTAAATATACAAAATCTATACCAATGAAGTGGTACAATGGCCTAGGATTCCATTTTTGGTCATATAAAATAGAGATCCGAGCATTATATGTGATTTTTGGAGATCATTATATAATTTCCTTTGGAATCAGTTGACAATGTGAACGACATATCATCCTCAGTTGGATAGTCAGTTTGAATGTTTAATACACATAATGGAATACATGTTGCAAGAGTTTTTATGGTAATTTTGTGGCTCGTGGAATGAGTACAATCCATTATTTCGGTTCTCATTTAAGAAAAAATTTCAAGCCTCAACAAAAATATCTTTATTTGAAGAATTTTATTTGTGTCTTAGTAATTATACACATTTTTTGGTTGAATTAGGAGATAATTCACTATTTTTTTGAGCTTTATCAATGAAAAAATAGAAACGATTTTGTATATCTGAAAAAATATGTATATGACATGGATTAATTATAAATCTTATTATGATTATCATTGATGACCATTTTCATCATCCATGAGTGAACATGTGTTATTTTAGATATATTGAAGGATTTCCCATTGATGTTTTGGGATGTTGGAAATTTTATTTCTTCAGTACATTGGTCCTTTTTGGAAACTAGAATGAGTTAGAGAGGTGGAATATAGGTTGTCATTTTCATAATTATTCAGAGCCTTTCACAATGTGTTTCACAGATCTCATTTGAAAATGTATCAGCTCGATCCTGTTAATGAGATTCAATGAGTTCATGTTGAACTTGTGATAGATGTTTAATTGGTATATATATTGGTGTAGATTGTGGATATACAATAGAAATTCTTATATGGAAAAGTCATCATCCTTGAGAGGGGTTTCTAGAAACATGGTCATATATAGGAAGAAAAATTAGGTTGTTAGAATGAAATGAAATACCAATAGAAATAATGATTCTAATGCAAGAATGGTATTCATAATTCTAGTGATAGAAAGGACAATGGTTGGGAGAATGTAGTAACCCTAGTTTCATGTTAGAAACCATTCTTTTATTATTTTTAATTATGTGATATATATGGGTTATGTTTGGGAATGATCGGAGAAAGATTAGATTTTTTGGCCTAGGAAGCATGTGTAATTTTTTTTCATGTATTGTAATACCATGAATAACCAATAGGAAATTGTGAAAAAGGAAATAGGGGCTAAAAGGAAGGCACATGGGTGGCACATGATCTTTCCAAATCCTGAAAACACCTTGAAAAAATGGTATTGTGTTGAGAATACGATGGATAGAGAACTTTTTCATGGATAGAATATGATTTTGTAACTGTGTGATACAATGATTGAAGGTCACTAATAATCTAGAGGCAGGATCAGGGTTATCACATAGGATTCCAAATTTTGTGCCTATACAACACATGTGTCAAAATTTAGATCCTTAAATTGTGGATCTAACACGGTTTCACATCTAAATGAATTTTTTTACTGCAAAATATCCTTAACATAGTATATTACCATCTCAGTGGTTTTAGAACCACTCCCATTCTAATTAGAAGGGATATATAGTCATTTCATGGGGCATTGGAACTTGATTCGTTTAATAAGTGGTCATTATTAGTTATTATTTGTATTTTTTAAGATATAATTCTCCCTATCTATAAGATTGTTATATTTTTGTGCATTGTGGGTAGATGTAAGGATTTGTATTCCATATAGAATTAGATTTGGATTTTTTTATAAAAGGGGAAGAGATATATTTTAGGTTTTATGAAATTTAACCATATTTCAAGATTTTTTTGTCATTTATCATTTTTTAAAATATCTCAAGGTAGTTGGATACTCTGGACGCCTCTATATTGAAAATAATGTAATGATTTAATAATTTTATTAATTTTAGTGATATTTATTGTGAACATTCTCTATAATTATTGTTGAAACCCCTCTTGAGTGACTGTTTTTGGAAACATAGATATTTTTTGTTTTTGTAGAATGTGATTTTGTTCTTGTTTGCAATATTTTCGTTTAATATTTTTAATTTTTGTAATTTTGTAAAATTTATTAATCTTTTTTTTCAATAAAATGGATTATTCAATATAAATTAAATTGGAATGGATGATTTGAATTGGTTTTTTTTAATGTTTTCCAAAAAAATGAATGGTTTTAATGAAATAAATGAAATAATTGTTTCTTAATTGTTTGGGAATAATGGTTGTGTGTGTTCATGTGCATAGGGGAAGGAAGAGTGTAAAGAGTGTACCCCGTCATTAGTTAGGTGAATAAGAATATAGGATCTCCAAAATCAAAATATTTCGTTATGTGATGGCTTAGTGAAAGGATAACCCACCACACGCATGTATAGGGTGGTCCATTGTTTCCATTTATGGTATGATATTTAAATAAATAATGTTGAATATTTAATTCAAAATAGAATTGGTGAAATGATTGTTGAATACTATTTGTATTATTTCTTTGAAACATGATGTTTTTTTTTGATAACTGGTTTCATTTTAACATTTTTATATTTTTATATATACTATTTTTTAATTTTATTATATAAATATCCTTTATATATATGTTTCAAACATGTTATATCTTAATAGAATGAATATGTAATTCATTGAGTAAAATCTACTAATTATCATTACTCTCCCCTATATTGGCAGTTTTGTGATTTTGTGGATGTTGTTTATTGATACATTTGTAAATCACTGGTATCAATAATTTTAGATGTAGTTCAATATTCTTATTATTTCTTATTGAATGGATCATTGAGCATGAATGAAGCATGTAGTGGTCGTTGTTCATCATTGAGTTTTTTTTGTCTTTTTGTCATTATATATTTACATTGATGGTGTATTATTCAAATTTGGTACATAGTGGTTGTTTTATTTTGATAAATGAAATTGTGATTTGTCCTTGATTTTTATCATTAATCCTATAGTGTCTTTCATATACGATTTTTTTGGTTTTTAGTTTAATTCAGAAAGATAAAATTGACCCTCATGTGTATTGAATCCCTTCGACATTCCTTTCTATCCTTTGGAGTCTTGGGGTTGTCTCTTAATTCCATGTATTTCATCATTTAAAAATTATCCATTTCATTTCATTCACATTTTTATCTATAATTCACAGTCAAGGAAAAATATTATGTTCAACAAATTACCAAAAAAATTTCTTTTCCACACATGCCATAAATTATAAATTTACCAAAAAAAAATCATGACATCCAGAAATAATGAATTTTTACTCGACTATCATTCCATACCATTCCAGTAGTCAAATATTAGAAAAAATAAAAAATAATTTTCACATCACACTAGAACTGTATCACCCATGGGGAGATTACATTCAACTGCAATAGAAAAATCCAATAACAATTATTCAACCCTGAGTGTATGGTTTTCATCCATTCATGGGTTAGTTAATCCCATGCATGTGCTTAATACCAATGTGTGACACTTACTAAAATCGTGTCTACTACTCCCAAATAGTAAGGATAATGAAAATATAAGAAAATGTGTCTTTAATATCACTTTTTAATTTTCTGACCATAGCTCCACATACCAGTTCCATTTTCCAGTCTGATATGAGATCCAAATCATGCCTCCTCGTAAGACATAGGTTTTTGATTAGAAGAAAAGGTCTAATATCGATCATGTTGAGATGATACATATTTTAATTGAGTAATACAACATTATAAAAATATAAACAATAACTAAAAGAAATAAACATAACTGGAATGATTAAAAATGGGAAATACAACATATATAACTAAATAGTAGATATGTCATTCCAATATGTGTCATGTTCCAATACGAAACACACAAAATTATAATTGCACGAATATCTCAAAATTTGGTCATAAACCAAATATGGTTCCCTCATCCAAGATACAAACCAACTCTACCATAAAAAATAGGTCCCTTTCCATTATCATCTTCTACATCCCTGAAATCTTTAAAGGTACCAATCACAATTATCTAATATGGGTTGTATACATCTCATTAGTTCACCACGAATGATGTCTAAAACTATATTCATTCAAAAAAATGTATGTGGTTTATAATGAGTAAAAAATGTAAATAAATTAAATACTTTACATTTATCTAATTACTATTTATTTAACAATATTACACATTGGTTCCGAAGGACTCCCAATCACTCATTACCTTCTTCAGACAATTATTGATTTTAAATAATACCCAATGGATATCATATTAATGAATTACATTATTACCATTCATTATCTCAATTCACAAATAAAAGAAATTATTACCATTAATCATCATAAATCACATATGAATATCATTGTTACCAATCATCATTTAAAGTCTACTATGAATGAAATTGTTACTTATTATAATTTCAAGTTACATATGAATAACATTTTTAGCTTTCATCTTTTCAATTCAATTATGAATTCCATTATCACCATTATTCATTTCAATTAACATATGAATTTTAAAGTAACCATTTATCTTTTTTAGTCTCATATGAAGGATATTATACAATTAATCATTTCAAATTCACAAATATTTCCATTGTTATCATTCATCATTTCAAGTCATATATGAATTCTTTTTTTACCATTCATCATTTCGATTGACATATTAATATCATTGTTAACATTGATCATTTAAATTAAAATATGAAATATTTAATTATCATTCATCATTTAAATTCACATATTAATTTCATTATTATCATTCATTATTTCAATTCATATTTTCCACAAGAAGACAATAATTAATTCCCTATTTAGTAAATCCTAAGTAACAATTTCATATTCAGTTCATTTAATTAATTAAATCAACAATTAATTAATCCAAAATAATTTATATTAATTAATTATAAAATAAATTAATCACATCAATTCAATTCGTTAATTCAACAATTAATTAATCCAATACAATAATCTTAAAATCCAAGAAAAAAATTAATTGTTAATTATTCTCATACAACAATACCAATATCCCTTTTATTTATTCATAAATTAATTACATTACTTAAATCGATTACATCATCACAAAAATAACTATTACATAATTCACCAATTAATTAATAAAATTAATTCATTTCCATCATTATTAATGATAAAATAAATTTATTCTCTACTTTTTAAATCCAGTTCATTAAAATGTATAATCACAACAGTACATTAATTAATTCATCAATTAACTAAAACATTTAAATCAATTCAATAGTAAAAACTATTCCCAATTAATTTATTCAAGAATTAATTATTCCACTTTCACAATCACTATATCACAATAAGAAAATAACGAATTAATTATTCCAATCTCGTAACCAAAAATTTTTAATAAATAATTATTCATTTAATATTATGATTTTACAATGCCAGTATGCCAATAATTTAAACAACAAAAATTATCTTAATTTAATAATTATAATATATCATTAATTAATTCAACAAATAATTTTTCACAACTTCAAAATCACAAAAAATAATTAAATAATTCAATAGTTTATAAATATTATTTATTTACATTAATTAATTCAATAATTAATTAATAACAACAATTACATTAATTAAATTAATAATACATTTCTTATATCAATTTCATTAACAAAATCCACAAATTATTTAATCACATGAATTCTATTAATTATATCCATAATTAATTAATCCTTATTCCACAATATAAATACTCTTAAAATTAATTCATCAATAATTTATTTATCTATACAATAATTTCCATATACCAATAATTAATTCATCAGTTTATTATTCCCAATTCCAAAACTTCAATTTTGTGATATTTTTTTCTACTATTAATTCATCAAACATATATCATTCCTTAATTCATCAATTAATTAATGACACCACACACTTAGATTAATTCATCAATTTATTGGCCATATTAGTTTTAGTTAATAAATCATATTATTCTCTTAAATTTATTTTTAAATTAATTAGTCACATTAGTATCATTAATTAATTCCAAAATTAATTTTTCAGATAAAAAACATAAATAATTTTATCAATTAGTGGTTCAAAAAAATATCATTAATTAATATAATAATTAATTAAACCCATTTAATAAATTTATCAATCAAAACATCCCCCCTTAATTAATAAAACAATTAATTAGTCAAATTCTCTATCCCAATAACCATATAATAAATACATAAATTAATTAATCCAATATAAAGTCTAATTTTCTCTAATTCACTATCCAATAATTAATTGATTTACTCAATAATCTTATTTATTTTTAGAAACTAATTTTATAAAAACCAAATAGAAATTCCACAATTACACAAATTTAATTAAAATAAAGACTATAGGATTTGAATAATAGATTAGCTACCTTGGGATGGATTATATATACTCACCAATTGAAATGCACACATTGAGTAGAATAATGACAAATGGAGAGATCACGGTCCAAATCCTATATATAATACTTAATCAAAATAATCATAAAAAACAATTATCTAGATCTATATCAGAAAGATGATATAGATCCCACTTGTATCTAGAAGGAGAAAAATAAGGATATCTAATTGGGGGGAATCCACATTCCTAGGGATGTATAAATATTAAATCCAACTTTATATTCTCTATGAATTGACCTGCAGATCCCTACAAATGAGTCCTAGAAACACCATAAATGATAAGAAATACATATACATGATATGGGGTTGATTTGGGTTAATAAAGGGATTTATTTATTTAAAAAAATTCTTTTCTTGGTAATTAAATTCAGATGAACAGTTTCTTACTGAAGAGAGAAAGGTTTTCCAAAGCATGCGGCATAAATGTGTGCCACATCTAGTGGGTTCACGGTTTCCCCAAATAAGGCATGTTGTTTTAAAACCCATTAGCTAGTCATGAAATGCCCCTCATTATAAGGATGCATGGTTTTCTAGAGTGGGGAGCACAATTCGGGAAAATAGTATGTCAACCACCAACTACCACGTTTATTCGATTTATCTGAAAACATTGACCCAAACACAGCCCATGGTAAATCCCAAATGACATCTAATCAATAAAATAAAAAATAGAACATATTAATGATCCGGATACATCACCATAAATGTTCATGGTTTGAAAAAAAATTGATTTCATGCCTTATGGTTAATATCTATTCAATATTAATTAGGAATTTTTTCAGCATCTCTTCTACTATAATCCCCATGATGTAGTATGAAGGGCCACTGTAAAAAATTTTAACAATTGGAAAATAACAAATAAATCTCTTCATTTTTCAACATGATCAAATATTGAATATGGGATAAGTTTTATATAATGAATTATTAAAATAATTTATTTATCTTTTCTCCCAAGACTATTAAATCATATTCTTCGTTATTATTGTTATTCAATGTATCATCTATCAATGTTATATATAATAACCTGACATAGGATAATGGAGTTAGTGTGTAAAAAAATCGTATAACTTGTGGATTTTATAATATACTATTATGATAAAATACCATGATACATGGATACATTAAATGGAATATTATTATTAATATAAGTCAATTCCATCATTCAAACAAAATCTCACTACCATTACAATTATTTATCTATTATATATCCTAAAAATTAAATAACAAACTCGATCATAAAATCATTTTACCTTTTGTAGGATGCCCACCCAACATTTGATATATTATTTCTGAAATTATTTATTTCTATATGTGTCGTAACATTTGAAATGAGTTTCCAACAATATTATTTAACCATCACAAATCTCTGACTCATGAAAAACATTAATATGATTCATTTAGACCATGGTTACTATTTACAACATTTTTGAAAAGCATGAACATTTTGAATAATTTTATTATATTTCATGATTAATATATATAAGATAATCTAAAAACGGATCAATAAATAACCATTCAATCACTATATGATGAAAATTTACCCAAAAATCAATAGTCTCAATGGTATTTATTATATATAAATGGAAAGAACCCATATCCTACGATAAACATTCTATATAATACCTAATTAATTCTTTATGAATGAATAATATAATATTGTGTATATTGGGAAGACCAAAACCTATTTTCACAATGAAATGACCCCCTCAATCCAATGAAACCATTCTTGGGCTAGAAATGATGAATGGGAGATAATGACCCAATAAGTCCCACTTCAAGTAGGCCCTAGGATGCGGACCATCAACATGGGTGTACAAATCTCACAATATAGGAGGAATTACCCTTTTTAAGGAAACAAGATCAAAAGATAAGTCTAATAATTCATAATAAAACTATAATACGTTAATATAAAAAGAGAAAAAATTACCAAAATGCATGTGTAAATATAACTGATATGTATAAAAGTCCCCAAATGAAATAACAAAAAGTAATGCTAGAGCAGTGACATGACAACTATCAATGATCAAACCTAGTAATGTATAGAGCCATATATGAATTCCTTAGGGAAACATTAAAATAATTGTATATATGTATGGTGGGCGTACAAGTATAATTTATAAGAAAATATCAAGTAACTCTTTCACATATGAATGATGAACACTAATGCTCCTGTAAGAAAATAGAAAAACCAAAAAAAAAATAAATATGTATAAAATCCATCTTATTCACAACAAGGCATGATCAACAAATAACTCAATCTATGTCATATAATATAATAAAAATCACATTTATAATGGGGGAGTCCATTCCACTTTCCAACTATTTAGCTTCTCTATCACCCCAACCACATACGTCTGGGTTCTCTCACCTCTTTTGAATATAAAACATTACATAACACTCGTACACAGATGGGCCTCACAACACATCCCACTCACACACACCTAGGAACCACCAAACTATACACCCAAACACACTTGGGACTCACAACGCATCACGTGCCACACACACTTGGGTCGCACACCATAAAACATACCACCAACACACACATGGGCCACACATAAAATCACATCTCATTACATCTCATATTAATGAAACATATGAAAGCACATAAAAACACATACCTAAGAAACATGGGACACCAAATCACACAAAAAAATCCAATGAAATTTAGGTACCACATCAGAACTCATCCTATTGACACATGTGACACAACATCACAACTTTCTCGAAGAAGCTTAGGCCATGATCACCTGTATGTGGGGGGAAAGGAAGAGTAGGTGACCAGACCTCCACCCTCCCACTTGGATATTATTAAATACAATCCTCACATGGTGATTCATCTATTTTTCACATTTTTATCAACATGGGTGGGGTGTGTAGAGAAATTATAAGGGATGTACTAGTATACATATAGTGTCATACACTCATGCCCATCCAATGTGTTATCAAACAGACAACCAACTCAATACATTGTCACCATTTCTTCCTCCTATAAACGAATACACCATTAAACCACACACATATCAATTCAAAATATTCAAAAAATTGCATTTAATAATTCCATTATTTTTATTACATAGATTCAACCACATTAAACCACACAACCAACCATTTAATATTTCATTAAAATCATTAATCTCATTAACCATTCCAACTCATATCATTCAAAAAACTATTAAAAACTATTTATTTATTCCATCAAAAATCAGGACTCTAGAAAAATGGAACCATATATTACAATAAATCTGTCATCCCCAAAAGACACACATTTTCTCACAAAAGGCATGGAAAAATAACAACTACCTCACCCCCCAATCAATCTCTACAAACCATCAACCCCAGAAGCCCCGACCAGACATCACTATACCACAAGCATGACCACACACATCATAGCACGTCTTGATCATTTGGAAGATTTACAAAATGGGCTTTATTACAATCCCATTATTTAATTTGTTTGTTATCACACAAATCCAAACATTGTGGAAAACATATTATTACCAAATATACATGGTTAGTCTATTTCTTTATTAGGATGATACCAAACAATAAAAACCGAAAAAAATCACAACACATATATCTAGTGCAAAAAAAATCCCTAACATCCAGAATTTTCATCAGGGCATGAAATAAGTATAATTTTAAATAATATAAATAATACCAAAACCACTAAAATTGTATGAATTAAAACCCACATTCCATTTATAATTAAATTAACGAATTTTTAATCTTAGATTTAGATGGAACAAAAATGACCCAAAAGAAAAAAAAATTATCCACACCTACGATGATACATAATATTGAGAAATTAGGAAATCTCGACATCAATGAAACATTTAAACTCACTATTCACTTACTAGTGAAGTAGAACACCAACAAACCAAAACTAGACCAAAAGAACCATGGATTATCTTATACGGCACCATGGATCAATAAAAATTAAAACCAAAACATCCCAAAACTGAATAACTACTACTACAGTGGAACCCTAAATAAGAATAGATGGGAAGCGATAAGAACAAGAGGAGAACCAACCACATATCGATGATAGAATTACAACGACCAGTCTTTGGTGAAAGGAATCTCCAACAAACTAAGAATAAGATCATCATATTCCTTGTATGAGAGGGTTAAATATTTAATATGGTTTGAGAAATAACTCATGAGGATAATACCATTAAAAACATATATCATTAGGGAATTAGATGACATGTAATCCCCTTTCACGTTGTATAATCATTGTATTATAGGTTACACTGAATGATTTGATATGATATTCTTATTTAACCCCAAAAAAGTAATCATTGTCAAATTTCACAAAACATACTATGAAACAAACTTTTCCATATTTTAGAAAACATACATGATTGATTTTTCCCACATCAGTTTTGATGCACCTCTAACTTCCTAAAAAACTCCCCAAACCACCCTCGACCACCTACAATACTGAATAACTACAAAATTAACTTACTAAGAGGTCATAAAACATTACATTTGATAACTATAAAATTATTCTCACCCTCTTGAATCCAAAACCAATCCACAAATAAATATGGGTTCTTAATAACTAATCCTCATGATACCTCTCAAGGATCTTATCATATATCAAATGTTTCCACCAGCAAAACATGCCAAACCCTATGACTAAAGACATCCTGCACAAACTCATCACCAAGAAACCACATATACAAAATAATATCAACTCATAAAACCAAATTTCCCCACAACAAATGAGAAACAAACAAAACACTGCATCCCTAACACCTGAATCTAGTAATTTCATCCCCTTTCCCAATATACTATTTGTTCTATGCAGAATTGACTCACCCAAATGATATTAATCACATCACAGTTTATGCATCTTGATTAGGAATCAGGTCCTTCCATTATCAAATGTCAATAAATTATCACACATCAAACCACACACATCACAAAAAATGGAAAATATCACATCTCATAAAACATGGTTCAAACATTATGTCACAATGTTAAACACAGAAAAGAAATACTCAAAATAACAATATCTACTGGGAATAAACCATAGTCTCTATGTCCAAAGTACTCGCATATATGCCACCATTCCTCCACAACACATATACCAAGGAATTAGTTCACCCTCACAACACCTTCTTCTGGTGATCATATATCTCTATTGGCTGCTTTATAAACATCCCATCATCATTAATTTCATACTCTCCCCATCACGTACATGGGAGTCATTGTGAAGAAATTTATGAATATGATATATTTGAAATCTTTATGGATCCTCATCTATTGTGGTGGCATCGCCAAATTATACGCTACCTCGTAAAATCACCGCAAAAACTCAAAGTGCCCAAAAAAATACATGTAGAATGCTTACTCCCTCTGTCCAACATCACCTTCACAATACATGGAGAATCCATAAATAACACATGGTCCTGAAAATCGAACTCCAAATCATCCTTCTATGATTAGAATAATATTTTTTTCATTGATGTGCTACTTTGATCTACTTACAAACAAGATTAAGTTTCACTAATGCACTATACCCCCATTGAGACTAAGAAAAATTGTCTTACCGAACTATATATAACAAAATGTAAAATAAACATACCTTACATACAATGCCTAAAATGAAGCTATGCCCATTGTATAGTGATATCTATTGTTATACGAAAACACGACCAAGGGATGGTGTCCCACCCAAGATACACCAATGACCATGATGAACACCCACAACATATCCACCAATATTAGGATATTCAGTTTCCTCTACCCATCTATATGTTGGTGGAAATCAGTGATGAAGTGTAATAGAGTACGAAAATAATTTTAAAAACCCCTTTGGACTCGTGAAGTAAATCATACAACATTATTTGAGACATTACAAATCAAAAATCCATGAAACAACACCACCTCATCCACATTGATATTATCCAATACATACAATATGCCTGGATCATTGATTTCTAAAAAGTTGACTGATTTTATCAACTAATCCGCTATCACCCAAAATACATCACAACATCCATGAGTTTTTGGGAACCCTATGATGTAATACAAAAAGATGTCATCCAATTTCCACATTGGTGAATCCAAGGGTTGAAGAAAACCACCATGACCATGATGTTGTGCATTTACCTTCTGGAAACAAAATGTACCTTTCCACAAACTCTACCACTTAATACATCATTCCAATCCACCCAATCAAAATCTTCAATCCACGATATATCTTATAAATTCATGGGTATACTGAAAAAGGTGATCTATGTTACTCAAGAAGAACTACCTTGTGTATTTATACAAGAAGAAACAACATTCATCATAACAACATCCCATTCTGAATATCCTCCGACCATCCCATGTGACCATCACCATGGAAAATAAGATCGTGCTTTAACTAATCCTATGAGTTTCCCCATTTAGAATACTCCAATTGATGTGTTAGAGTATAGTACACCATGATCTGAAAGAAACATCATCTACTAACATCTACTCTTTCATCTATGTGGAGGATTTCATACTCTCCCATTTCTATCAATGAATCTATATACTCCTGATCAACACACATCCATGAATTACTGCTCAATGTGTTTGTCAAACAATTTTCCTTTCATGAGGTGTACGATATCTAAATATCATATTCCTAAAGAATCATCATCGACCTCCGTTGTCGAATGTACATATCATGCTATAAAAAGATATACCTCAATCGCATGGTATCTATGAAGAACACATTGTTCTCTTCAAAAATGTAATCACACCCCAAATTTAGTTTGAACACAATTTTTTGGCTCTAGATCATTGGTGGCATAATTATGCATGTGGGGATGTAATCGCCTAGACCCATAATATATCACATCCTTCCAATTCATCGATATACACCCTAATCCCAAATTAGATGAATTAAAAGAAACTCCAAAATCACTCAATCCTCAAGAAACTGAGTCATTGAATAACTAACCAAATTTTATTTTAGGTAACCAAACATTTGTTAACACTAGTAACTCCAAAAATATCTTGTTCTGTCCATATCAAATATGTCAACGAGCTATAACTCAGGATAAAACGGGTTCAAAACTCAAATAATAGCAGGAAACATCAATGAAACTATGAACCACATCCATGTTTTTAGTAATTCCCAAGAAACAACAACTTCAACCTTAGACAGGTCCACTTCCAAACCCAGAGGAGGCACCCCATTACCAAGGAAATGAACCTATCAGGTCCATAACATACACTTGATTAATATTAAATAGAGATAGTGGCACAAATGAACCACCAAGATATATCAAACATGTTTGAAATTATCCTCCTATGAATTTTAGTTGATCAAGTATGCATTGATGAATATGATGAAATATAGGTCTAGAACTCATTGAACATATATTTCATAATACATAGGAACATAGGTGGAATGTTCATAACAAAGAATGACATGAAAAAATGTCTTGGGGACCATACCGGCATCTGATGAGATTATTCATGATATCACCCTCGTTTAACCTCAATTTTTGATATTTAAACTTCAAATAAATCAAATGATACCTAATCTCTCCACTGTAATGGTAAGAAGATCATCTATCCCTGGAAGAGGGTAACTAATCATGATTGTAAACATTCAACTTTTGGTAGCCTATTCACAAACTCATAGTAATATTATCCCTCTTGGTGAACAATAATGATGAGCACTATGGTGACACAGTTGGCTGGATGAAGCATTTTATGAATCAGATCATCTATTTAAATCCAAATCATAGAAGAAAAATATAGTAACTCTATCCAGAAGTCAACATCATGTCAAGGGGGTGAAATCACAACCACCTAATTAATAAAAATGAACTCCCCAACAACCCTTAGAACTATACCATCATAGCATCCAATAATTCCACCCACAATTCAGTAAAAAATGTAATGAAGGAATTTCACATACCGACTACCTTCCTGAACACTCTGCTCATGAAAAAAAACATCACATTGACCATCCACATTGAAAAATAAAATTGTCCTCTTGATGGAGTACATAATATCACATAAGAAATAAAAAAATTTCACATCGAGGATGACATCCTATATATTCATATATTTCTTAAAAAGGGCTCCATGTTACTTATGTGACCCCATAATCATTATACACACCCGACATGGATCAAGAAAGTAGATCAATCTCTTGACTGGTGTTGTAAACACTAGGTGAATGGGAAGCCTCTCAATGTCTCATAATAAGGAATGGTGTATATTTGTTGAAATATTGGTTTGTGGATATCTTAAATAAAATAAGGCATAGAAAAGGGTATTAAAAAATGGATTTAAATATAATGATCTCTAGAACATCTTTAACTGCTGCTTCCAATACCTGTAACTAACCACATCTATCTATTCTACCTCTTTTCTGATGAGCACCTCAACAACCTTGCTCGAGTCATTATGACTAAACATGTGTAACTTCATAATTTTTTCATCTCACTTCTCCATCTCCCCTCGGTGGAGCCTAAGCATGTTTCCTGATCTACTGATATAGACTCCCTAGAAACTGTTGTTGTGGCTGGCACAGAATCTATCCACATCCACCAAATGATCTCGAGCAAGACACTGGGAACTATTTCGGAAGACGACATCAAACCCAACATAAGAAACACTGCAGCCCCAACACCATAGGAATGTCACAGAAACCAAAATATCAAATGGGGATATGCTGATGTTGTCTCGCATCTGGTCAAAACCTCAAATTTACTAGAACTTGAGACCTTAAACTAACAAATTTTCCCATTGAAGAACCTTGTTGGTTCCCTCCCAATGAAAAACATAATCATGAATGCATTTTCTGGACCATATATTCATTTTTCCAGAACCACTTGATATGATGAAAGTGTAAAAGGATAAACTGCATACTAGAAAGAAGGATGGATTTCCTCCTCAACATGCCTCACATGAGAATTAATAAATTGAAAAATTTCTAGGAATAAACATTGAAGATCCATGAACATGATTACCATCTATCGTAGTTACATGATCCCATGAAAAAGAGAAATAATCTCATGACTGTTTATTTATTTTAGGGTTGATGAAATGAACTCTCCCACGAACTCCTTATGGAAGTCATCCCATAAAACATCATCCTCCTTCTTCTCTCCTAGATATAGTTTCCACCACTGAAGCTCTAATCCCTATTTTTGATTTACTTATATGGGTGTTCAATACTCTGTTGAGTCCCAGATCAAATAGGAAGAGATTACAATATCCTCTATCTAGAAATCTCTTCCATATTTGTAGCACATCCTTCATACATCCCCAAAGCCTTCAACTGGAAATAATGAAATGGTATCTTACAATATTCATCCTCCTTATTTGGTTCATCCATATGGTGATCAAATAGATCCACATAGTGATCCTCAACCTCCTAATAGACACGGGAATAATTAATAGGTTTCATAGATGAAAGGGAAAAAATATTTCTTATTCCCAGTATTGTCGAGTATTATAAAAATTTATTTTTTTCTCATTTTAAATATCTAATTCTTTTTATCCAGGCCAAAATAGCCAAATTCAAATAGAAACATTTGTCATGATGATGCATGTACCTATCCTAGGTATCAACCTTTTAAGTTGGTCTATCTAACTTGTTCTTTCAATAAGCTCAAACTTCCTACAACAGATCACATGGGGCCCAAAAACCATACTTACTATCTTGTTTCCTTGGACTATGTTGTGTATCATGGTCATGTGGAACTGTTTTCATACCAACCCATGAAAACCTCAAATTACCTACCTCAAAAATACTTCAAATCACTCAACCATAAAATTTGATACTATAATGTCACGAACCCCTCCATCCAAATGATACCCCTCCTTTTATGGAATTAATCAATGTGAGATAATGATAACATCCTATCTGTAGTAGGCCTTGGGTTGTCGACTAGAAGCAACAATGTAAAAATCTCACAGCATGAGATGAATAACCATTTTTTTAAACATGATTGATATAAAAGATGAATTATTCACCATATAACTTCATGAAATGATTATACTAATACTAAGAACCATCCCATATTAATGTGTATATTTAAATGAAATATATTAATATCAACAATGTAAATACCCATGTCACGACCCGTCTTCGGGGCCCGTGCCGTGACTACCCCATGCCCGCCGTCCATAGGCCAGGGGCTGGAGACGAGCACCAATGCGTAATTCCCGGTAAAAAGGGAAGTCATTGCCTTTGTAAAGTAAACAAACACCATAGAGCAAGAAAGAAAAAGTAAACACTAAGTAAAAACAGGGTACAACAGTAAGTGCGGAAAATTAAGTGGGCTAGAATACAAACCCAAACTGAAAGTAAAGTACAACTGGAAAGGGAAAAAAGAAACTGAAAGTAAAGCCACAACCTCAAGTAGTCCACTTGAAGTCCCACCTGAAGGGTGGGTACAGATAGCCTCCACAGCTCCCCGGGTCCAGCCGACTGCTCTGTGTACGTCCCGCCCAATGGTCCACCTCCAGGTACCAACCTGCCCTACAAGCCTCAACCACGATCAGCGTTGTCTGTCGTCTACAACCAACACAACGTCGTGCGGGAATATCCCGTGCAGGGGTGAGTACAAGCTACTCAGTAGGGACCACGAGGCCCCCGAAGGTCTCCCAGAATCCACAAATGATAATCCACAAAGGAATGATACAATCACAATGTAACATCCGACTCTACTGAGGTACATCCCCATACATATAACTAAGTCAACAATTCCAGTGCACTCCAACCTCCGAGCCCATGTTCAATCACATCCACACAGGAAATCACAACCTAATCTACATAGGAAATCATAACGTAATCCACATAGGAAAGAAAGTCAAGATTCATCTCACATAGGTATAATTCTTCGTATGACGATAGAGATGATCAAATTATGCCACTGATTCATCTAAGCCATCAGACCCACACAGGATCAATAGGTACTATCCCCCGCAATGAACCACAAAGGATCGATAGGTACAAACCCCCGAAATGACCCTCAAATGATCGATAGGTACTACCCCCCGCAATGACCCTCATATGATCTGACCCACACAGGATCGATAGGTAACTAACCCCCGCAATGACCCACACAGGATCAGACCCACATAGGATATATAGGCACTGGCCCACATAGGACCGCTGAGCGCTGACCCACACAGGATCGGTATCATTGATCCTTGTAGGATCGCTGAGTGTTGTAGTCGTCACCGTTGAATCCACGGAGGATGTATGTACAGTCGTCATCGTTGTCGCAGTCGCAACCAGCTCTAGGGTTCCCGCACATAGCAAGATCGTCCGGGAGGGTCCGCTCCACGAGCCGAGGGGCTGATACATCAACTGACATGTAGTCCAGAGTTGATGTATCCAAAAGTTTCGTATCGTCAATAGGAACTCTACGCGACAAACAGTGCGTCGATCGGATGTACGGTCTGAGAGTTATTGGCTTTTTTGTCCAAGGGGCCCGGTTGATTTCTAAGTCAAAAACAACCTGACCGTACTCTAACTGCATCCAATCGTCGAGCGAAGTAATCCAAAAGGTCCTTTTCACTTAGAGGAATCCAACAAAGTCGAATTCACGTCAATCGGACGTCCGAAGCTCAAGTTATAAGCGTTTCCGCTCCGAGGGCCTGGTTGGTTTCGTGTACGAACCAACCCGGACGAACCTAATGTTCTTTGAAACCTTGAGTCTAATATACTGAAAAGGCCATTTCAATCCAAGGATCTCTACGCAACTGACGGTGCATCGATCAGAGGCCCGTAGCTCACGTTCTGGGCAACAGACCGAAAAGTCCGGTATTAGGGGGGTTTGGGCCCGGTCCTACCCCACCCGGTACCCCCTGGGTCGGCCCGAACCGGGTCGACCCACCCCGGGTCAGGGTCCGGCCCACTTGGGCGTGGCCCGGACCGGCCTGGGCGCGGCTTGGGTGCGGTCCGGCCTGGCCTGGGCGCGCCCCGGCCTCGCGGTCCGTCGGGCCGCGCGGCGCGACGGCGCACCGGCCCGGAGGCTCGGCCGAAACGGACCAGCGTTGAGACGCGGGGGGGGGGGGGGGGGGGTGGGGTGCTGCCCCCTGCTTTCTTTGCTAACCGCGGCCCCAAAGGGGCCGCTTCTCGCCAGCGGACACAACCGAGCGTCGCGTCCCACCTCCTCTGGTCCCGCGTGGTCACGGGACTAGCGGTCTGCCGCCGCGACTTCAGGCGCGGCGGCCCTTCCCGGCGGCGCGCCAGGCGCCGCCGTCTCCTGGCGGATGGACGGTGCCGGCCGTTGCCTCCGGCCACAGGCACCGCTGTGCCGGCGGGGCACCCCGGGGGAGCGTTCCATGGACCACCAGATGAGCTCTGGTTGTCGGATTTGCCTGTCGTCTTCGCCAACGGCCCTCCCGAGACCAGTAGTCCACTACGAAGACCTTACAATGCCCGTGTGTCCTATTTCATCGTCGCCCACCGATCTGCACACCAAGAATGAAGGGACGGTGGGTTCGGACTTGTTCGTTGGTCTGCACCCACCGCTTTAGCAGTTTAAAAAGTCTTCCGACAAATATTTAAACATATTTCATGGGTATAAATCAGAAAGATTTAATTGAATCAAAACCCCTACCTTATCGAATTCATTGAGTGAGGGTTCGTCGCGGAAAACCACATCATGGAAGAAGTCATTGCGGAAGGGGGATCGTCACGTCGCAGAAGAAGCGTCACAAAAGAAGCGTCGTTGATTTCTGAGGATCCGGCGTTCTTCACGTCCGTCGCATTCTTCGCGTTCTTTTCAAGGAAGAGAATATCTTCAAGAGCCTAAGTGAAAACTCCATAGCCTCTCAACACCACCAGCCTAATAAAAAAAAAGAGTTGTCTTATTTTTATTTCAGAATTATTGCGTTTTAAAATTCAAAAATGAAAGAAACAATTATGTGAATTAATTGCAATGCTTAAACCGCCACATTAATAAGGCGTTTCTTATCCAGAATAAACGCAATGGTTGACTACATTAATAGGGGGTACGAGTGCGGTACTTAATTAAAGGAGGGGGTTGAAAAAGGTGAAGGAAATGGTGGGGCTCGTGTGGCCCCCACCTAAAAAATATCCTACCTAGTGGGTAGGATATTATGGGTCCCACGTCATCCACTTAACATAGGTTAAGACACTTAAAATAAAATAAATTGGTCACACCATTTTATTTTATTCATTTACTTAACCCGAAAATTTAACAACCACACCCGAGAAAACGCAACTCCGGAAAAGGTGTTTCTAAGAAATTACCGGTGTCACGATTCCATCGGTGACCTCAGAATTTAATTCTGAGCAACGGTTCAAAAGATAGAAAAACCCACTCGTTCGTTCACTGAATGTTCCGGAGCTAAACTTCGGAAAAAGATTCCGGGCACACCGGGCCTCGGAATTAGGTGCCATCAGAAACTGTGTTCTTGTAAAATTTCAAAGAAAATTAAGAAAAAAAAATTTCCTTAATTTTTATGGGTCTTTACATTACTCCCACCTCAGGGCTTTACGTCCCCGTAAAGATACATCAAAAACTAGGGAAACAAATGTGGGTACTGAGCATGCATTTGAGCATCCCGCTCCCAAGTGCTCTCCTGGAGGTTCATGTGCTGCAATCTGATGCGCACTAGAGGAATCGACCGTCCACGTAGGAACCACTTATGTCCATCCAGAATCTCCACTGGGACCTCAGGAAAATTTTCCCCATCATCAACGTCCAGCACCACATGGTCAATAATATGTGTTGCGTCCTACACGTATCTCCTCAGCTGAGATACGTGGAAGACGTCGGGCACCCGGTGCAACTGAGGTGGTAGAGCCAGGCGATAAGCCAACTCGCCAATCCTGATGAGGACCTAGAATAGTCTGATGAAGTGTGGAGATAACATTCCACCTTGGCCAAATATCCAAAATCCACGTCGCCGTGAGACCCGCAAGAAGACATGGTCGCCATCCTCGAACTCTAGTGGCCTCTGCCTCCTGTCAGCATAAGACTTCTGCCAGCTCTGAGGTGTCCTCATCTGCTCCTGGATAACCTAGTCCTTCTCTGTCATGGCCGGGACCATCTCCGGTCCCACAAGTGCTAACTCCCTAGGGAATGTCCTGTACAGATGAGATCTACAAGGTCGGTCGTACAATGCCTCTTATGGTGCCATCCTGATGGTGGAGTGGAAGCTGTTGTTGTACGCGAACTCCACCAAGGGTAGGTGGTCCTCCCAGCTGCGACCAAAGTCGAGGAAACATGTGCGGAGCATGTCCTCAAGAGTCTGACTGGTCCTCTCCGTCTGACCATCCGTCAGAGTGTGAAAGGGTGTGCTCAGATGTAGCTGCGTCCCGAACGCCTCCTGCAACCCCTTCCTAATCCGTGAAGTAAAGAGAGCATCTCGAACAGAGATGATATATGAAAGAAAACCGTGAAGCCGTACAATCTTCTGAACGTAGAGACATCCCAAGCTCTCCACTCAGCCCTACTCTATGATGGGTAAGAAGTGAGCCGACTTGGTGAGTTGGTCGACAATAACCCAAATGGAGTCGTGACCCATGGAAGTGCGTGGAAGTCCAGTCACGAAGTCCATAGATATATCGTCCCACATCCACTCTAGGACCTCCAAGGGTTGTACCAAGCCTGCTGGTACCTAGTGCTCTGCCTTCACTTGCTGGCAGGTGAGGAATCGAGAAACGAACTATGCCACAACCTTCATCATGCACGACTACCAGTTCTGTTGTCTAAGATCATCCTAAAGCAACTGGTACCAAGTTACGTTCAGTGAAAAGGACTTCGTGCTCTCCTCCTAAGGAGAAACCATCAGGTGCCTGTCCTGAGGAAATCTGCGCACACTGCGTCTCACAGTCGGCGTCCCCACACTGTACCTCTCTGATCCAATGCAATAGTGGAGGAGTGATTGTGAGTTACTGAAGGAAGGCATCTCCATCTCTATCCATTAAGGATATCTGCAAAGTGAATAGCTGCTCTATCACCTCCCCAAGTAGTTGAATGACTGTCCTCCTACTAAGATCATCAGCTACTACGTTCCCCTTCCTAGGAGTAAATACTATCTCAAAGTCATAGTCCTGGAGGAACTCGAGCCATCCTCGCTGTCTCAGGTTCAGGTCCTTCTGAGAGAAGATTTACCTAAGACTCTAATGGTCAGAATAGACTGTATAGCGCTCTCCCATCAGATAGTTTCTCCACATCTTCAGAGTGAAGACCAATTCTGCTAACTCCAGGTCATGGGTAGCATAGTTCTGTTCATGTGGCCTCAACTGGCGTGATCCATAGGCAATCACTGCCCGCTCCTACATCAGGAGACATCTAAGTCCGGTCTCTGATGCATCGCAGTATAATACGTAGCCTACCCCCTCCTCCGGTAGCCTCAAGATAGGTGCACTGGTCAATCTCTGTCTCAGCTCCTGGAAGCTCTTCTGAAATCTTTCTGACCACACAAAGGGTTTCCCCTTCTTCTTCAAAGATAAGAGTGGTGCCGCAACTCTGTATAAGTCTAGTACAAATCGACGGTAGTATCCAGCTTGTCCCAAGAAACTCCGCACCTCCGTCACGCTCTTGGGTGGCTCCCAAGCTAGCACTGCCTCGATCTTCACAGGATCCACCACAACTCCCGCCTCAAGGATGACATTTCCCAAGAAGTGGACCTCACGTATCTAGAAGAGACAGTTCGAGAGATTTCCATAAAGCTGGTGCTCTCGGTGTGTGTCTAGTATAACCTGCAAGTGGTAGGCGTGCTCCTCCTCAGTTATCGAGTATATCAAAATGTCATCGATGAAGACCACGACAAATAGATCGAGGTATGGCTGAAAGATCCTATTCATGAGGCCCATGACCACTAGTGGAGAATTTGTTATGCCGAATGGAATAACCAAGAACTCATAGTGGCCATAGCGACATCTGAAGGCCGCCTTATGCACGTCCATGTCCCGAACTCTGATCTGATGATATCATGACCTGAGATCTATCTTTGAGAACCACCGTGCTCCCTTGAGCTTATCAAAGAGGTCATCAATCCTCGGTAGTGGAGACATGTTCCTCACTGTCACTTGGTTCAGGCGACGATAGTAAACACAAAGTCGCAAGCTCCCTTCCACCTTCTTGGCGAACAATATTGGGGAACCCTAGGGTGAAACACTGGGTCAGATGAATCCTTTTCCCTACAAGTCCTCCAACTGTACCCATAACACTCGAAGAGTAGCGAGAGCCATCTGATATGCTGGGGTGAATATCAGGGCTATCCCGGGGTACAAAACAATATAAAAGTCTACATCTCTGCGAGGAGGTAGTCCTGGAACGTCATCGAGGAAAACGTCCAAATATTGATTCACCACTGCAGGAAAACCAGGACTACACACGTCAACTGCTCCTAGGATGAGGCTATCAAACTGATGAGTGATGTTCTATCCTCTCCTCTACAAGAGTCCATCCTGTGCTACGAAGGATCCCTTCTCACCGGTGATGGTGAACCTGCTCCCGTCGGTGCGTACACACCTCACCATGCACCTAATACAGTCAGTCTGAGCATGGACTCTAGATAACCAATCCATGCCCAAGATGATGTCGTAAGGCCTTGACGCCGCTACAAGAAGATCCCAGCCAAAGCTCTCGCCTCATAGAGTAATCTCACACTACCAGCACCAGTGCGTAATCATCGATTCTTCTACTGTAGGAGTCTCTAGCCTTGAGGATCGATCCAACGGCTCTGTCGGAATCTCTGAGCTCAGAACAAGGGCAGCGACTATGAATGAATGACTCACTCCTGTGTCTATAATAACTATAACAACGGTGTAATAGACACGTATAGTACCTCGAATCATCTCAGGAGTGACATGGTCGTTGGCCTCTACTGCTTGGAGATGTGCCTGTCTCTGTCCGCCAGCTCCCTGTGGTCAGGGTGGACCTCCTAGTAGTGGTGGTAGAGCCTCAAAGCGTCGTCCACCACCTGCTGATCAGCCAGCTCCTATTTCTCGTCTTCTTGCTCCCTGAGGACCTCCACGGTCGACCCTCTGCCTCTGACTGGGTGGCCCCTCAACCGTCTGTTGCTCCTCTGTATGGCGGGTCGGGCAGTCACGAGCCATGTGGCCCTGCCCGCTGAATGTGTAGCACTGTCTGCCTCTCGAAAGACTGGCTCTGTGTTGTGTCCCCAGCACTGCTGAGCCAGTGTCCTATGGCCATCTGCCTGTGGTTCTGGTCTTCCTGGACCCATGAGTCATCTGTCGACAGCCTACTTCAGAAGACTATACTAAGTGTCGCCCTGTGGTAGGTCTCGCTGCTGATGCAGGCTTAGCAAGGAAGCTCTCGATCAGAAGGGCTCGCTCCAGTACCCATGCCAGAGTCGGAATACTGAGGGAGATCAGTGATGCCCTAATCACATACCTCAATCACTGCTCAAAGGTTCAGGCCCAGAAGAATGGGTCTCGTACCATGTCTGTCGAGTAGCATGAGAGATCGGTAAATCTCACCGAGTACTGGGTGACCATCATGGTGCCCTGCCACAGATGTAGAAGCTCCTGGATGAGCACCGCACGGAGGGTGGCTGAGACGAACTCCGAGTAGAAGAGGCTCTCAAATTCCATCCAGAGGATAGATTCCTCATCGTGCACCTAGAGCATCAAGCTCAACCATCTTCCTGCTTCTGTGTACAGGAGGCTCACTGCGATGATCAACATGAGTCTTGCTGGTGTCCTCACTAACATGAAAACCCATACAACTGCCTCCATCCAATTCTCGGATACCTAAGTGTAACGCCCCGACCCCAGTTACCCAGAGTCGGTGCATTATTACATAACATTGGCATGATCACAAGAAAGATCAAATCTCGAAAGACCGATTGGTTTAGTAGCCTTGGAAACACTAGATATATTCATAAGTTTTACATTACATCATAAAATGAAAAACTACTACAACAACATAATGTTTCCACAATCCACACTATTAACCCCTCATAAAATCCTTGCAGGTCATTCATAACTTACTTCTTCACATCCTGGGAAAAATAAAACATAGAAAAGGGGTGAGCTCAAATGCCCAGTAAGGATAACAATATAGCGGAAACTTTCATAAATAAGAATAAACATTTAAGGCAATGTATAACTAAAACAAAAGCCTTTTAAATATGAACTTTCAACATGGTATGGCATAAATAAAATGAAATAATGCCATTTACTTATTCACATGGATATTCTACTAATCGAATAATCACATGCCAAAATCAATAACCACTTTCATAATGTTGGAATGCATAATGCCAGACTATCATAACCACATAGCCAAGGCCTCGTGCCAAGACTACAAATAAGATTTTGTCAAGGCCTTGTGCCAAGACACTAGTTTGTCTCATGAGACCTACCGATGCATCGAGGAGCTATAGCGGGCTCCACCCATCACATATTAAGTCCAATTCATTCCCATATGAAAAGGTTTATACATAACATAAACATTCATATTAAAACTAGCATATGAAATGTCAATACATTCACCATAAACTATGAATGGTGTAAAAATAGCACATCCACAGTCAAACATATCACAAAACCTTCAATACAATATAGAAGGTTTGTATCATAATAAATCAACTTCAAATAATCTTAAAATCCATCAAAGGATGTTGACATAGATGAAATCAAAATTATTTTTAAAGAAATATCTTCTTTTATTTTGAAATAATTTAAGATCCATATAAAATAAAACATTTTCTTTTAAAATATTCTTATAATATTGTAAGGGAAGCTTTGAAGATTTTATATCGGCGGAAAATAGCTCACCCGCCGTATAAGTTAAAAAAACATTCTTTCCTTAATTCTGTCGAAAAGGTTAAAAAGGACCTTGTTTTGAAAACGACTGAAAGATTCCTTTATAAACCACTTATAAAAGTCAAAAAGGGTATAAATGACTTTAACTCATATTCTAGTAAATAGTAAAAATGTTTTGAAATGCATTTTTAAGAAACATGGTTGTGGATGATAAAGAGATCCCAATAGATTATTACGTATAAACAACCTTGGATAATGAAGAGGTTGTAAAGTAAACCCTTACCTTGTACTTTTCCTTTTTTGGGGTAGGTTAACCTCCTTTATAATGGTGAAATAGTTGTTATTAAATTATACAAGAATCATATATAATAATATGATATCATATATGATCTTTTAACATTGATTTGTTAATAATATCTTAGAATTATCGTCGTTTCGGGAGTTAACTTACTCATTTTATTTTATATGTTTTGTTACATAAGCCATGGTTGTTGTATCTTATTCATATCCAAAATGATATCTAGTCCTTAAAAATCATTTTTAAATCCTCAAATGATAATTATACTTGAATGGATACGATGGAGAATGAATCTCATCGCGTTCGTGGAGACGGTAGTCCGTACGTACGCACGAGCAACAATATCATTCTTTTGATATTAAAATAATATATAAATGGATGGTATATCATATATAAATAATCATTAACATGTTATATTTATTATTTACATGAGTTACACATCATTATTATACCCATCCAAATAATATTATATTGAATAACAATTACACCACGACGTGGAGACGGTAGTCCGTACGTATGCACGTATCGTGACATGTTATTCAAAGGGTGGATAGAATACTGAATATGGTTGTACCATATTTATAATAACATCACAGTATATGTTAGATACTGGAGTTATTATTTTAGAATGGTAATAACAAAGGAAGAAGAAGTGGAAGCAGAAATGAACTTGGAGAAGGGTGGTGAAATCATTACCTCTTCTTCGGGTTCTTCCTTTTGATTTGATCAAAAGGGCTCCATAGGTTGGCTTTCTAATCAAACTAAGGCCTCTAGGTTGTAGTGAGGGATGTTGGGAGAGTATTTGGGCAGAGTTTGGCCGAACCAAAAGGCATTTAAGGTGTGAAGAAATGAGAAGGAGGAGTGCCCTTTTATAAGAGGGGTGAGGGGCACCTTTGGAAAAGCTAGAGATATTAGTTTATAATAAATTCATATTCGGTTTCCAATGGCTCAAAAGTTGACTATTCAAAGGTTAAGGTGGGGATGTGTCAAAAATAACTCAACCAATAGAATTTAGATAGGTTTGGGTACTTATATTAACTTTATCTTTAAGTATTAACTCTAAGTTAATTAGTTTCACTTTTACAACGTCTCTTTGTATTTTTATATAATATGGTTAATAAACTTACTATATACATCCAAGCGACACCCAAGTGGTCCATTAATGATGAACCTATCATGATATAAGTCTCTTGGCCGAACCTTAGATTTTTAGAAATTTAATATCAATTAATAATATAATATTTGTTTTAAGAACTCTTTTATGTCAATTTTGACACTATTCAATAGTTGATTTTTTTGAAACTCATAACAGATTGATTACTTCGAACAAAGTAAATTAAATCAATACTAATATATCATATTATCCTAGAAAATTAGTTTAATTCATTACAAGTTTCATATTATATTTATTTGGGTATTTATAATATCAATTAATTTAATTGTTCACTATTTTAGTAATTACTGCATCATCATTGTGTCATAAATAAAATAAATTATTTAATGTCTAAAAATTATAAATAAAATATCATTATGTATGAAATCGTTTTAGATTTCTAATGAATATTTATAATCTAAAATCCAACTTATATAACCCTATGTAACAATTGTTTTGCTAAACGATATATGCTTGTGTCATTTTTGTATTCATTTGGACTTAATTAAAATAAAGTGTCATTATCACTTACAAGTGGATCCATGGGGTCCCAAAATCGACCCAAAGATGCCCATGGTAGACCATGTAACAACCAATAGGGTTAAGACACGTTTTAGGGTAATTTAGTATTATTATAATATTATTTTTTAACCCTTATTTACCGGATTTACCCTTAACCATGGTAAATAAAATATTTACCGCAGTATTTATTCAAAATGTCTAAAAATAAAAGTTACCTATATACACAATTTGAACATCCTGATTCCAAATATGGAATCCATTTTCCTAAATTCTAAACACAGAAGTGGAAGAAATTAATTTAAAATTAATTCCCGCTGTCAAAACAAAAAGCGTGTTTTTAAGAGATAATAACTATCAAAAGATTGACACTTGTTTATGTTCGGTTTAATTGTAAAATTATGTCCAATGACCAACATTAAATTAAATGGTCAAAATATATTCTAAATATACTTTAAAACCACAAAATTCATAATTTATCACTATTAATTATTTTGATTAAAAAAGTTGTTTTTAATTAAAATTTAGTAATTTTCACTATTCATCAAAATATGAAAGTTATCCGAAATGTACCAAAATTTCACCTTAGGCTAAATTCGATATTCCGAATCCAAAGATTAAGTCCATTTTAAAATATAAAATATATATAATTTAAAAAGTTGGTATTACTATTCATAACGGCTAGTTTGATTTGTTGTGGTGTGTGTTAAAACTCAAGGTTGCGTACAACACACGCTACTGTATTATTCGAAGAAAGTGTACCGTGGAAGCTTGGGATGTTTCATTTTAAATTTTTGATGTCCCCATTTAGTCAAAAAGTTTAAAATATGGTATTTAAAAAGGGTTCACTATTAAAAGTTGATAAAAGTGCAATACTGAAAATGAATTTGTTCTTGCATTATATCTAAGAAACTCATAATATGGATTCTAAAATTATAAGGATTATATAAAGTTTAAAATTTAGATAATACTATTCATAACCTCTTTTGAATGGCTTTTTTTTAAGTCATGGTGTGATTGAACTCAGTGTTGCATGTAGTGCAAGTTATTGAATTATTTTGAAGAAATAACACACTATGAAATCATGGGGTGTTACATTCTCCCCTCCTTCAATAAATTGCGTCCTCACAATTTGAAATTGTTCTTAGAAAATAAAAGGTTGAAAATAGAAAATATATTTGTGGGAAAACCCACATCGGAAATTGGGTTACTAAAATTTAGTCTTAATATGAGGAAAAGAGAAATGAATGGGTCACCACCAAATTATGATCTTGATTAGAAGAACATTGGTGGCAATTAGAGACATATAATTGGAGGAAAACCGTAAATATTTATAGGTAGTGATTGAGGTCATCAATCACAAAAAGTATAAAATTGAGGTCCTTAAACTCATCAATCTATGATAATTTGAAGTACCATCGGTTCAACAAAATATAGGGTATTGGGATAACACATTTTTGACGTTTCAAAATATCTTAGTTGAAATCCCACATCGAAAAATGAATTAATGAGGCCTCTATTTAAAATAAAGAGTGGAAAGTATGAAGATTACCGAAAATAACACATACTAGGGTTCCATGTAGGAAAATATGGATATGGAAGAGAAATCTAACCATCAATTATCTGATGGAGAGTGGTAGAGAACATGGATATGAAAAGGCCAACAATCCCAAAGCCATAAATTAGTGATAATTTAAGGTACCATCTAGGGAAACATTTTTGTTCTAAGTTCCTTTTATTAATGTTGAGGAATTTATTTATGAGATTGGCTAAGATCATAAGGAGATATACTTACTTTATAATCAGAGTTTTATCCATTAATAAGTTTCTACCACAAACTCATCTTTCACTCTAAAAGATAATAGAATGTAATTTTTTATTTATTTATACTATTCGTACAGGGTTCCAAAATAAATGAATTTATAATTCATCTACCAGATAATTAAAAAAAACAACATTATTTAATCCAGGACATCTCATGGGCCAGTGGTAGGTGATACACCCTTGTCGCCCTTCAGTTGCGGGTTCAAGTCTCGCAGCCTTGCCGGACGCGACGGGTTGCCGCCCAACCTCCGGGTTTTCCTTTTATGGTAATCCAAAATAATCCAAACTAGATCTATCCAAAATACTTCTGTCCAAACTCACAGTCCAACATTTATAAGGAAGGTAAACATAATATAGATCCTTTTTACCCCGCAATAGCATATGAATACCTTCATCTTGTATTCTTTTAATAAACTGAAACATCTTGAATTACCATATTCCTTATTGATTACATTCATGCTCCCCTATTCCATGTAGAATGCTGGATATAATTCATTAATCCAAAAATGTTTTAAACCCCAACAATGATGGAATATACAAATCATTAATTAGTTCCAAGGTAGTCAAGAATATCCAATATAATTTATCCAAAACAATCACATATTATTCCAAAATCACTACCTCAGTATCAGAACTATATTATGATTTATCATTCTCTCAACCATATATTTTCCAAAAATTTATCCTGCTATTGAGTCACTTTTCTTTGTTCCACATAATCTCAAGTCCTTAATGAAATAGTACTGCAGTACAATCCTTATATACTCCATAATTATTATAACAAGTACATTGTTGATACAACACTCAATTGACATAATCAACATAAGAACTCTAATAATTCCTCTTCATCTGTGGTAGTATCATAACTTGGTTATTATCCAATAACATCATTTGCGGCATAGTCTGATGACTGGGACATAGGTTCGCGTAGTGTCCAAACTCCTTGAAAATGAAGCATTGTACATTTGAAACCATTTTCTTACCCTTGCAGTCACGTACTTTGTGCCCTTTTCCTCCACACATATAACAAACTCCCATTCCTTTCAGGCAAGTTCCAGGGTGTTTCTTTCCACAGTTACCACATATGGGAAAATTCTTCTTTTCCCTCTTCCCTTTATCCATATTTCTGTTTTCCTTCCTTTTCTTCTCTTGTTCCCTTCAAAGCCATAGGACTCAGTAAACTCTTTACTTATCTTATCAACACATGATATTATTTCTTCATATGATGATAATACATGGAGGACTATTTCTCTTATAAATTCTAGCTTAATACCATGAAAGATATGATTCTTCCTTCTCTTTGGATCATGTGCATTACTGGAGTTCTCATTCCTGCTACTGGGCGCCATTTCTAAACAATGGCATACACTAGATTAGTTTATGAATAATAATACCTAATCCCAAACTTGTAAAACACATAACATAAATTAAATAGTTTATGGATATAATCCATAATCATAAAAATGTTTTCTTTGAAGATGTATATACTCATAAACCCTTCATAATGATTTGAAAAGAAAATGAGAGTTATCCTAAGCATATCCCCCGGGAGTGTCGTAACCAAGAGTGCAGCAAGGCCCGTTGTCGTGCACCAGTTCCCGTTCGAGTCTAGCTCAAAGTGGTGTTTTCGGGTTTTACCCCTAGGTACATCTTTGCCAGAGCTGCCTCTACCTGCTCGTATCCAGACAGGGATTTATTGCTCGGAAAACTCACAAAATCTCTACAATACCAAAATTCTAGGAAGTTCTTCTATACTAATCCTCAAAGTTCATCTTAGGATTACATGCTTTAATCAGAGTTTATCTAAATCTAGCTTCCAAGGTTTGTACTAAACCTCCCCCTGATACCAACTGTAACGCCCCGACCCCAGTTACCCAGAGTCGGTGCATTATTACATAACATTGGCATGATCACAAGAAAGATCAAATCTCGAAAGACCGATTGGTTTAGTAGCCTTGGAAACACTAGATATATTCATAAGTTTTACATTACATCATAAAATGAAAAACTACTACAACAACATAATGTTTCCACAATCCACACTATTAACCCCTCATAAAATCCCTGCAGGTCATTCATAACTTACTTCTTCACATCCTGGGAAAAATAAAACATAGAAAAGGGGTGAGCTCAAATGCCCAGTAAGGATAACAATATAGCGGAAACTTTCATAAATAAGAATAAACATTTAAGGCTATGTATAACTAAAACAAAAGCCTTTTAAATATGAACTTTCAACATGGTATGGCAAAAATAAAATGAAATAATGCCATTTACTTATTCACATGTATATTCTACTAATCGAATAATCACATGCAAAAATCAATAACCACTTTTATAATGTTGGAATGCATAATGCCAGACTATCATAACCACATAGCCAAGGCCTCGTGCCAAGACTACAAATAAGATTTTGTCAAGGCCTTGTGCCAAGACACTACTTTGTCTCATGAGACCTACCGATGCATCGAGGAGCTATAGCGGGCTCCACCCGTCACATATTAAGTCCAATGCATTCCCATATGAAAAGGTTTAAACATAACATAAACATTAATATTAAAACTAGCATATGAAATGTCAATAATTTCACCATAAACTATGAATGGTGTAAAAATAGCACATCCACATTCAAACATATCACAAAACCTTCAATACAATATAGAAGTTTTGTATCATAATAAATCAACATCAAATAATCTTAAAATCCATCAAAGGATGTTGACATAGATGAAATCAAAATTCTTTTTAAAGAAATATCACCTTTTATTTTGAAATAATTTAAGATCCACATAAAATAAAACATTTTCTTTGAAAATATTCTTATAAGCTTGTAAGGGAAGCTTTGAAGATTTTATATCGGCAGAAAATAGCTGCACCCGCCGTATAAGTTAAAAAAAACCTTCTTACCTTAATTCCGTCGAAAAGGTTAAAAAGGACCTTGTTTTGAAAACGACCAAAAGATTCCTTTATAAACCACTTATAAAAGTCAAAAAGGGTATAAATGACTTTAACTCATATTCTAGTAAATAGTAAAAATGTTTTGAAATGGATTTTTAAGAAACATGGATGTGGATGATAAAGAGATCCCAATAGATTATTACGTATAAACAACCTTGGATAATGAAGAGGTTGTAAATTAAACCCTTACCTTGTACTTTTCCTTGGTTGGGGTAGGTTAACCTCATGTATAATGGTGAAATAGTTGTTATTAAATTATACAAGAATCATATATAATAATATGATATCATATATGATCTTTTAACATTGATTTGTTAATAATATCTTAGAATTATCGTCGTTTCGGGAGTTAACATACTCATTTTCTTTTATATGTATTGTTACATAAGCCATGGTTGTTGTATATTATTCATATACAAAATGATATCTAGTCCTTAAACATCATTTTTAAATCATCAAATGATAATTATACTTGAATGGATACGATGGAGAATGAATCTCATCGCGTTCGTGGAGACGGTAGTCCGTACGTACGCAAGAGCGACAATATCATTCTTTTGATATTAAAATAATATATAAATGGATGGTATATCATATATACAGAATCATTAACATGTTATATTTATTATTTACATGAGTTACACATCATTATTATACCCATCCAAATAATATTATATTGAATAACAATTACACCACGACGTGGAGACGGTAGTCCGTACGTACGCACGTATGGTGACATGTTATTCAAAGGGTGGATAGAATACTGAATATGGTTGTACCATATTTATAATAACATCACAGTATATGTGAGATACTGGATTTATTATTTTAGAATGGTAAGAACAAAGGAAGAATAAGTGGAAGAAGAAATGAACTTGGAGAAGGGTGGTGAAATCATTACCTCTTCTTCGGGTTCTTCCTTTTGATTTGATCAAAAGGGCTCCGTAGGTTGGCTTTCTGATCAAACTAAGGCCTCTAGGTTGTAGTGAGGGATGTTGGGAGAGTTTTTGGGCAGAGTTTGGCCGAAACAAAAGGCATTGAAGGTGTGAAGAAATGAGAAGGAGGAGTTCCCTTTTATAAGAGGGGTGAGGGGCACCTTTGGAAAAGCTAGAGATATTAGTTTATAATAAATTCATATTCGGTATCCAAAGGCTCCAAAGTTGACTATTCAAAGGTTAAGGTGGGGATGTGTCGAAAACAACTCAACCAATAGAATTTAGACAGGTTTGACTACTTATATTAACTTTATCATTAAGTATTAACTCTAAGTTAATTAGTTTCACTTTTACAATGTCTCTTTGTATTTTTATATAATATGGTTAATAAACTTACTATATACATCCAAGCGACCCCCAAGTGGTCCATTAATGATTAAACTATCATGATATAAGTCTCTTGGCCGAACCGTAGATTTTTAGGAATTTAATATCAATTAATAATATAATATTTGTTTTAAGAACTCTTTTATGTCAATTTTGACACTATTCAAGAGTTGATTTTTTTGAAACTCATAACAGATTGATTACTTCGAACAAAGTAAATTAAATAAATAATAATATATCATATTATCCTATAAAATTAGTTTAATTCATTAAAAGATTCATATTATTTTTATTTGGGTATTTATAATATCAATTAATTTAATTTTTCACTATTTTAGTAATTACTGCATCATCATTGTGTCATAAATAAAATAAATTATTTAATGTCTAAAAATTATAAATAAAATATCATTATGTAGGAAATCTTTTTAGCTTTCTAATTAATAATTATAATCTAAAATACAACTTATATAACCCTATGTAACAATTGTTTTTCTAAAAGATATATGCTTGTGTCATTTTTGTATTCATTTTGACTTAATTAAAATAAAGTGTCATTATCACTTACAAGTGGATCCATGGGGTCCCAAAATCGACCCAAAGATGCCCATGGTCGACCATGTAACAACCAATAGGGTTAAGACACGTTTTAGGGTAATTTGGTATTATTATAATATTATTGTTTTAACCCTTATTTACCGGATTTACCCTTAACCATGGTAAATAAAATATTCACCGTAGTAATTATTCAAAATGTCTAAAAATAAAAGTTACCTATTTACACAATTTGAACATCCTGATTCCAAATATGGAATCCATTTTCCTAAATTCTAAACACAGAAGTGGCAGAAATTAATTTAAAATTAATTCCCGCTGTCAAAACAAAAAGCATGTTTTTAAGAGATAATAACTATCAAAAGATTGACACTTGTTTATGTTCGGTTTAATTGTAAAATTATGTCCAATGACCAAAATTATATTAAATGGTAAAAATATATTATTAATATACTTTAAAAACACTAAAATTCATAATTTATCACTATTAATTATTTTGATTAAAAAAGTTGTTTTTAATTAAAATTTAGTAATTTTCACTATTCATCAAAATATGAAAGTTATCCGAAATGTACCAAAATTTCACCTTAGGCTAAATTCGATATTCCGAATCCAAAGATGAAGTCCATTTTAAAATATAAAATATATATAATTTTAAAAAGTAGGTATTACTATTCATAACGGCTAGTTTGATTGGTTGTGGTGTGTGTTAAAACTCAAGGTTGCGTACAACACACGCTACTGTATTATTCAAAGAAAGTGTACCGTGGAAGCTTGGGATGTTTCATTTTAAATTTTTGATGTCCCCATTTAGTCAAAAAGTTTAAAATATTGTATTTAAAAAGGGTTCACTATTAAAAGTTGATAAAAGTGCAATACTGAAAATGAATTTGTTCTTGCATTATATCTAAGAAACTCATAATATGGATTCTAAAATTATAAGGATTATATAAAGTTTAAAATTTAGATAATACTATTCATAACCTCTTTGTAATGGCTTTTTTTTTGTAAGTCATGGTGTGATTGAACTCAGTGTTGCGTGTAGTGCAAGTTATTGAATTATTTTGAAGAAATAACACACTATGAAATCTTGGGGTGTTACATAAGGGTCCATCTCCCCGTGGAACCTGGGCGGCCATTGGAGCTGAAACTCCTGCAATGCACTAAGGCAGAATGCATTGTCAGCGTCTGTGGCTGGTAGCATCGGTGGCTCGGAAAGTAGAGGTACTGTCGGTGCCTCTGCTATCAAAGGGACCTGTACCGAGGCCTCGTTGCTCGGTGGGCTGTCGTCACATACAACGCTTGGAACCGTAGTTGGCTGCTATCACGGAGCCATCCTGAAAATAAACAGGTGTGCCATGGTCAAAAAGTATACCTGATGAGCTGACACAAATTAATCACAATGAAAACTGGAAACACACACGCAATCAATGTTTTCGTGTATTAAGTCGAAAATCTGAAGTCAGGGTCCGGGTGTACGGATACGTCGGCCACCACACCAACAATGGACTCCCTGGACTGATAACAACACTAAACACAATTAACACTATGACTTCACATAGAAAAAGATCAGATTCAAGAGTTTTACAGTAGAACCGAATTCCTCTGATACCAATTTGTCACGACCCGTCCTCGGGGCCCGTGTCGTGACTACCCCAAGCCCGCCTTCCATAACCCAGGGGCTGGTGACTAGCACCAAGGTGTAATTCCCTGTAAAAAGGGAAGGCATTGCATTTTTAAATAAACAAACACCACAGAGCAAGCAAGAAGATGTAAACACTAAGTATAAACTGGGTACAATAGTAAGTACAGAAAATTTTGTGGGCCATAATACAAACCCAAACTGAAAGTAAAGTACAACTTGAAAGGGAAAACTGCAACTGAAAGTAAAGCCACTGCCCCGAGCCGTCCACTGTAAGTCCCACCTCAAGGGTGGGTACAGATAGCCTCCACATATCCCCGGGTCCACCCGTCCGCTCCGTGTATATTCGGCCCAATGGTCCACCTCCAGGTACCGACCTGCTCCGCAAGCATCAACCACGATCAGCGTTGTCCGTTATCTGCAACCAACCCATCGTAGTGCGGGCATAGCCCG
The DNA here is from genome assembly GCA_963277665.1 of Viscum album. Lineage (NCBI taxonomy): Eukaryota > Viridiplantae > Streptophyta > Magnoliopsida > Santalales > Viscaceae > Viscum > Viscum album. The sequence goes on along the minus strand of OY728152.1, from coordinate 1,175,645,213 downwards.
TGCAAGGGTGAGTATAAGCTACTCAATAGGGACCCTGAGACCCCCGAAGGTCTCCCAGAATCCACAAAGGATAATCCAAAAAGGAAAGATACAATCACAAAGTAACATCTGACTCTACTTAGGTATATTCCCATACATATACCTAAGTCATCAATTCCAGTTTTCTCCAACCTCCGAGCCCAATTTCGATCACATCCACATAGAAAATCACAACCCGATCCACACAAGAAAGCATAACGTAATCCACATAGGAAAGTATGTCAAGATTCAGCTGACACAGGTATACTTCTTCATATGACGATAGAGATGATCAGATATAGCCACTGATCCATCTAATCTATCAGACCCATACAGGATCGATGGGTACTAACCCCCGCAATGACCACAAAGGATCGATAGGTACTAATCCCTACAATGACCCACAAAGGATTGAAAGGTACTAACCCCCGCAATGACCCACACAGGATCTGACCCACATAGGATCGATAGGTAACTGACCCCCGCAATGACCCACATAGGATCGGTCCCACATATAATCTGTAGGCGTTGGCCCACACAGGACCGGTAAGCGCTGACCCACAGAGGATCGGTAGCACTGATCCATGTAGGACCGCTGAGTGTGGTAGTCGTCTCCATCGAATGCATGGAGGATTTCTGTACAGTCATCATCGTCGTCGCAGTCGCAGCCAGCTCTAGTGTTCCCGCACATAGGAATCTAATTCGGGAGGGTCCGCTCCACAAGCCGAGGGGCTGATACATCAACTGACATGTATTCCAGATTTTATTTATCCAAAAGTTCTGTATCGTCAATAGGAACTCTAGGATACAGACGACACATCGATCGGACGCCCGGTCTAAGAGTTATTGTCTTTTTCTTCGTAGGGGCCCCATTGGTTTTTAATTAAAACCCAACCCAGCCATACTACAACTGCGTCCAAAACTTGAGCAGAGTAAGAAAAAAGGTCCATCTCACATATATGAATCCAACAAAGTCGACGGCACGTCCATCGGACATCCGAAGCTCAAGTTATAAGTTTTTCCACTCAGAGGGCCCGGTTGGTTTTGTGTACGAACCAACCCGGCCGAACACAAAGTTCTCCAAAACCTTCAGTGTAATATACCTAAACTACCTTCATGATCCAAGGATCGCTACCTAAATGACGGTGCGTCGATTGGAGGCCCTTAACTCTTGTTATTGGAAACAGACCGAAATGTCCGGTATTAGGGGGTTTGGGCCCTGTCTGACCCGGCCCGGTGCCCATTGGGTCGGCCCGAACCGGGTCGAACCTACCCGGGTCCGGGTCCGGCCCGCTTGGGCGTAGCCCGGCCTGCCCTGGGAGTGGCATGAATTGGCGGTCCGGTCTAGCCACGCGGTGCGCTGGCACACCGGGCAGGAGGCTCGGCCGAAACGGCCGAGCATTGAGACACGGGGGGGGGGGGGGGGGGGCTGCACCCCACTTGCCTTGCTAACCGTGGCCCCGCAGGGGACGCTCCATGCCAACAGACATGGTCGAGCGCCGCATCCTGCCTCCTCCAGTCCCACACAGTCGCGGGACTTGCGGCCTGCCATCGCGGCTGAAGTCGCGGCGGCCCTTCCCGGCGGCGCGCCGGGGCGCCGCCGTCTCCTAGCGGCCGGCTGGTGACGGCCGCCGGCGGAGCATTCCATGGACCACCGGACGAGCTCCGGTGGTAGGATTTGCCTACCATCATCACCAACGGCCCTCCCGGGACTGGTTCTCCACAGCAATGACCTCACAACGCCCGTGCAGCCTGTTTCATCGTCGCTCGCTGATCCGCACACCAAGAACAAAGGGACAGTGGGTTCGGACATGTTCGTTGGTCTGTACCCAGTGCGTTAGCGGTTTATAAGGCTTCTAAAAAATATTTAAACATATTCCATGTGTATAAATCACAAGAATTAATTGAATCAAGACCCCTACCTCGTAGAATTCGTTGAAAGAGGGTTCTTCGCAGAAAAGCACATCGCAGAAGAAGGAATCATTGAAGGGGATCGTCACGTCGCGGAAGAAGCGTCGCGGAAGAAGCGTCGTTGATTTCCGAGGATCTGGCGGTCTTCACGTTCTTCGCGTTCTTCGCATTCTTCGCGAGGAAGAGAAGATCTTCAAGAGACTGAGTGAAAAATCCCTAGCCTCTCAACACCACCACCCTAATAAAAATACGAGTTATCTTATTTTTATTTCACATGTATTGCGTTTTAAAATTAAAAAACAAAAGAAACAATTAAGTGAATTCATTGCAATGCTTAAACCGGCACATTAATGAGGCGTTTCTTAAACAGAATAAATGCAAGGGTTGACTTCATTGATAGGGGTGCGGGTGCGTTACTTACTTAAAGGAGGGGGTTGAAAAAGGTGTAGGAAATGGTGGGGCTCCTATGGGCCCCACCTCAAAAATATCCTACCGAGTGGGTAGGATATTGTGGGTCTCACATCATCCACTTAACATAGTTTATGTGACTTAAAATAAAATAAATTGGTCGCACAATTTTATTTTATTCATTTACATGACCCAAAAATTTAAAAACCACACCCGAGAAAACGCAACTCCAGAAAAGGTGTTTCTAAGCAATTACCGGCACTGTGATTCCATCGGTGCACTCGTAATTCGATTCCAAGCCAGATTCAAAATTTAGAAAAACCCACTCATTCATTCACTGAACTTACCCGAGCTAATATTCGGAAAAAGATTCCAGGCACACCGGGCCTCGGAATCAGGTGCCGTCAGAAACTGCATTTTTTTAAAATACAAAGAAAATTAAGAAAAAAAAATTCTTTTATTTTTTATGGGTCTTTAAAACCCAAATCTAAATATAAAGTAGTGGCTCATCAAGTGTCATGGATCAATGATATTAATGTCCAACATGTTCCAGAAATCCTCGTAAAAACAAGATATTAGTGTTATATATTTTGGGTGAGAATACAGGTATGCATAGAATGAAAAGATCAAGTCTATCGTGCACATGGAAAATGTAAAGACCCGTAAAATTCAAGGGAAATTTTTTTTCTAAATTTTCTTTGGGATTTTAAAAGAACCCAGTTTCTGACGGTGCCTGATTCCGATGCCCGCTGTGCCCGGAATTTATTTCTGAAATTTAGCTCGGGTATGTTCAGTGAACGAACGAGCGGGTTTTTCTAACTTTTCAACTGATGCTCAGAATAGAATTCTGAGGGCCCGATGGAATCACAGTACTGATATTTGCTTATAAATGCCTTCTCCGGAGGTTCCTTTGCTCGAGTGTGGTTTATAATTATTGGGGTTAAGTAAAGAAATAAAATAAAGTGGTGCAACAACTTTATTTTATTTCACTTAGAGCCACTTAATCTATGTTAAGCAGATAGGGTGGAACCCAAAATATCCTACCCACTTAGTAGGATATTTTGTGAGGTAGGACACATACGAGCCCCACCGTTTATTTCCTTCTATGTAATGCACCCGCAACCCCCCTCTTTAATGAAAGTCAACCGTGATTTTTTCAGATTAAGAAACGCCTCATTAATTGGGAAGTTAAATCGTTACAATTAATTCATTGAATTAATTTTTCTTTTCTTTTCTTTTGAAATTCAAAAATGTCATGTGCGTTAATAAAATAAGATAATTCTTATTTTATTTCTGTTGGAACTTGTGGCAAGGAGAGGATTTGGATGAAAGAGTACTTCTTCGATGAAGAACGCGAAGAACGCGAAGAATGCAAAGAAAGCTCTGACCTCCGACGAAGAATGCCAAACCCTCGGAGATCGACGACGTGATTCCATGTACCGCGACGTCAATGACTCTTCATCCGCGATGTTTCTTCCGTGATGGTTAATTCCATGATGAACTCACGTTCGACGACAATGCTTGAGGTGGGGAATTATGTTTGAGAATGATTTTATTCCCTCATTTCATTCATTCTAAAGAAAACTAGGAAACACGGATCAACTTATTATCTAGTTGATCCGCACACGTTTTCCCTGCGGGTTGGGAATTTTTTTGTTGCGGGAATTGTGAGGGATTTTTTTATTGATTGTGATCTCATCTGTCACCTTTCTTGGTTTCATTTTGGGCTGCCTGTTATGACACTAACAGGGGGAGGACGGACCGCACGAACACGACAGACCCTCCATCCCCCCTTTGTTGTTTGAGTTTGTTGCGGCATGTGAAAGGAAGCGCGGTACCATTGCACCACGCGGAAACGAGAAGAAAGAACGCGGCGAAGATGCGCGGCGCCATCGCGCCGCGCCGTTGGGGCCGAACGAAACCGCGGGCGGAGTCGGGGCCGAGGATGCGATTTGAAGACCTCGCGTTTTGTTGTCGAAGTGCAGATCGACGGACGATGGTGAGGCAGGCTGCAAAGGCGTTTTTAAGGCTTTGCAGCGAAGGTTGGGTCCCAGGATGATCTCGGGCGAGGACCGTAGGAGAATCGGACCACCGGAGAACGTCCGGTGGTCCGAAAAAGCCCCCGCCGGCGCGCCGCCGGAAGAATCCGCCGCGGCTGAAGCCGTTGTGGCGAGCGCGAGTTCCGCGGTAGCACGGGACCACGGGGAAGGGACGCGGCCATGCGTAGCGTCCGGTGAAAAGGAGCATCCCCCCCCCCCCGCAGGGGGGGGTGCGACTTCTTAGGCGCGGCTGCTCGGCCAGCGCCGAGCCGCCCAGGCCGGGCAGGGCCACGCCGGCCGGGAGGGGCTGCGCCCCGTCGGGTCGGACCCGGACCCGGTTCGGGCCGACCCAGGGGGGGTTGGGCCAGGTCGTTCCGGGCCTAGACCCCCCGTTTTCGGACCCCTCACGGTTTTTCTCTCATATCTTGAGTTGTAGACCTCGGATCGACACACCATCAGCGGCGATGCATCCCTTGGATCGAGACGACCGTTTCGTTAATATTACACTCAAGGTTTCGAAATACTTTGGGTTCGGCCGGGTTGGTTCGTACACGATACCAACCAGGCCCTCGCAGCGAAAACACTCGTAACGTGATCCCAGACGTCCGATTGACGTGCCGTCGACATTGTTGGATTCATCTTGATGAGACGGGACTTTTGGCTTACTCCGCTCGAGGTTTGGATTTCGTCGGAGTGCGGTCGGGTTGGTTCGCTCAGGAAATCAACCGGGCCCCCGGAACGAAAAAGCCAATAACTCACAGACCGGGCGTCCGATTGACGCGCCGTCTATCTCGTTGATTTCCTCTTGATGAGACTTAACTTTTGGCATACTTCTCCCGAGTTTTGATTTCTGCTAGATAGTGGCCGGGTAGGATTGTACCCGAAATCCAACCGGCCCCCTGGAACAGATCAACTGATATCATTCTGCCCGGATGTCTGTTTGACGAACCGTCAGCGGCGTTGGTGATCACGTTGAGAAACGGCCCCCTTGAGTATACCTTATGAGTGTTCGGGGTATAGTTGAGATACGACCGGGTTGGTTTGCTCACGAAACCGACTGGGCCCCTTGGACGAAAAGGCTAATAACTCACAGACCAGTCGTCCGATTAACGCGCCGTCTGTTGCGTTGAGACCCCTATCACGAGGCGGTACCTTGAGATACTTCTTCGTGGGGCTTTGAGATACTTGGATTATTGACCAGTAGCTCGTGGAGTGGTCCCTCCAGGAGATGAGCAAACGGAGTAAGGAGACCGTGTAGACAATTGAGACCTGACGACTCCTTGACTGACTCGACTTGGTGTGAGTCGACTACCCCAGTGGACGGAGCGCTCGATATTTGGCGGCAGACACATGGCGGACGGAGCGTCTGGTAGTTGGCAGCAGACCCGCAGTACTCGACCGGAGGAGTAACTCTATAAGATATTAGGGGGAGCACCTAGTATTTGGCGGTAGACCCACAGCGGACGGAGCACCCAATATTTGGCAGCAGACCCGTGGTAATCGACAGGAGGAGTACCACAGAGACATGGATTAGTGGGCAGTACCTCGGAGTCATGGAAGGACCACTGTACGCTCCAGAGACGGGGCTTTTCAGCAGTTACAGTTTCGATAATGAAAATCTTGTTTTGAGCTAAGTCTTTTGACCTTTGTATTTAACTCATGATTGAGACGTGTCACTTGATAACTTAGGTATATGTATGAGCATATACCTGTGTAGTGGTAATCCGTTGATTTCATGATCTTGGTGTTTTCCACATGATTGAGATGGGTTACCTGATAACTTAGGTATATGAAAGGGCATATACCAAAGTAGAGGTTATCTATTGAGAGCTTCCTTGTGGTTATCTGTGTTGGTTTTAGTAAGACCTTGAGGGTCTTGGGGTCCCTACTGAGTGTCGTTATACTCACCCCTGCACGAGCTATGCCCACACCTCGTTGTGTTTGTTGCAGATGACGGGAAGTGCTGATGGAGGCCTAGTGTTTGAGGACTGAACGGTACCCAGAGGTGGACTACACGACGAGTCAGTATATGGAGGTGGACTTCACGGCAAGACGACACTCGGAGGAGGTTGACGGGAATGAGCGTTGTGGAGGCTATCTGTACTTACCCTTCAGGTAGGATCCGTGGTGGACGATCCAGGAGCTACGACTTCTGTACTTACCCTTCAGTTAGGATCTGAGGAGGACGACCCAGGAGCCGCTTTTGTCCTTCCAACTGTTTTCTTTTTCTGTTGTACTTTTTTCAGTTGTAGTTGTACATTCATTTGGGTTTGTATTCTGGCCCATTTACTTTTCAACACTTCTTTTTTTTGTACTTAGTGTTTTACTTCCGCTTGTTCTCTATGGTGTTTGTTTGCTTTTATAAAGGAATGCCTTCCCAGTTAGATGGATTTACGCCTTTGGTGCTGGTCGCCAGCCCTTGGCCTATGGAAGGAAGGATTGGGGTAGTCACAGCACAGACCCCGAGGATGGGTCGTGACAAATTGGTATCAGAGGAGTCGGTTCTACCGCAAAACTTATAACTCTAATATTTTATTTTTGTGAAGCAATAATGTTTAGGGTACTGAGTGTGGTCTTCAGTTCAGGGAGTCTAGTGTTGGTGCGGGCGGCTTACGTATCCATACACCAGGACCCTGACAAATGATTTCCGACTTTGGGCACGAAAACTCTGATTGCATGTGTGTTTTCAAAGGGTTTCCCTTAAAACAGCTCAAACTGGGTCAGCTAACCAGGTATAATCATTTGACCGTGTCACGTTGTTTCTTTCAAGATTCCTTTTCACGGACGACCAGCTACAGCCTAGAGGGATGTGTTTACTGACAACCTATCAAGAAACAAGGCTTAAGTACAGGGCCCTCTTGTAGTTGAGGCACCAGCGGTACTACCATACGTTGGGCCACTGATGCCACCAGCCCCAGTAGTTGGCAATGCATGCCACTTGAGCGCGCTTCATGAGTTCCAACGCCAGAGGCCACCCAGGTTCCGGGGAGAGATGGACCTGCAGGCGGCTAAGGATTGGCTAGAGGTTTTGGTGAGAGTCTTTAGGCTAGTGGGGACGCCGACAAACTTCATGGTGATCTTTCTGCCAGCCATCGTCAGGCTGCAGCAGGCAGGTGGTGCAGCCACTTGTTCCAGTTTTGCGACGGGATGACCTTCACATGGGAGGACTTCGAGACCTTATTCTGGGTGGAGTTTGTGCAAGTATCTCTACACCCCGAGCGTGTTCATGAGATTCTGCCTTTGCCGCAGGGTTTTCGATCAATATCCTAGTCATCTGTGGGCAGTAGACAGATGATGAAGAGGTCCAAGAGGACCAGAGCCAGTCGTACGAGGTGAAAGAAGTGTTATGAATGCGGAAGGAAGGGTCACCTGGCACGTGACTATCCGACTCCTCGTATAGTTGATCTGCAGGCTTTGGAGGAGCCACCGAGGCAGAAGCAGCAGCGGGTGCTTGAGCCGCAGCCGAGTAGTGTAAAAGGATGTAGAGCTCCGTGAGCAGGTGGACAGGAGCGGAACTAGTGGAGACATCCCTTGTACTTCTAATTCCATGATGTTGTTGTATTCGTGTCTTTATACTATGAGCCACAATAATAAAAAGACACTTATCATTGTTTGATTTCTTGCCCCTTTGTTTGGTTGATACTGAGTGGTCCCGGTTAAAACTGTTGTCATGACCCTCACTTTCTAGATTCCTACTGGAAGAGACCCAGTGACCTCACACTGATGCCGACAGTGTGACTCGACGCTTGGAGGCAAGAGTGACAGTTGGATCTCTTGGTAGTTACATCGAGGCCTTACGAATTCATCCATGGCATGAATACATCATTCATGCCAAGACTTACTACATTAGGCAAAGGGTGTGGTTCATCAAGGGGATGAGACCGAGTTTCTCTTTTCGGCAAAGGAGAAATTTTAGCAGCTCTTTCAGATCATAGGCAAATAATGTGCAGATCATACAGGAGCGGATGATGACTGCACAGTGTAGTAAGAAACTGGAAACCGGCGCCAGTCATAGAGACTCGAGCATGATAAGTGTTTCAAGAAGAGGAAACTTTTAAGGAGATATGAATCTGAAAAGCAGCAGACGTGGAGGCAGAGCTAGGAGAGAAGCATGAGGTGGTGTGCATCTTAACAAGCAACAAACACGAGCCTTAGTTGTCCCCGCAACGATCAGGGAGCTGGAGGGCAGAGGAAGAGAGTAGCTACATGTAGTCAGGTAGAGTGACCCAATGTCTCTATGAAAGATTCGGGGTATGGTATATGTTCACTACTAGCTGCTGTAGTAACAGACGTCGATATGAATCATTCCTTGCTTCCACGAATCTTGTCCCAGACCTAAAGTTTCTGGTATGCCGTGGACATGACCCTCACATTTGGAGATGCCTTGGGAGGAGACTCGATAATCACACTTACGCTGACGGGGTGGTCAGACCCTCAAGGCGAGAGTTTCAATTGGAATCACTTGGTGGCAGCGTCGAGGCCTTACAATGTTGGTTTGAGTATGGACTGGGAAATCCAAGTTCATACACAAATTGACTGTATTAGGCAATAAGGTTGTGGTTTATCTATGACATCGGGATGGGTTTTCCTTGGTCGGTGAAAAAGGAAATCCTAGGCAACACAGGGTAACTCATGCACAGGAGGGTGCGACCGATCACTCTTGAGTCTGTCAACCTTACCCTCATGGCAGTAGTCGTTTTGAGTTCCAGTTCTAATAGGAATTTGAGACCTTTGGAGTTCGATGATAAAAATCACGTCCTTATACGGGTCTCACCTAGACAAAGTTTGCGGAGATGTGGCCAAGGCGACAAGTTATCTCTGAGGTTCAGCAGACCTTCTTAGGTCCTCAGCTGGGTAGGTGGGGTGGTTTACCACTTGACTCATCCACCTCAGGTGCACCAAGTGCATGACGACTTCCACGTATCTCAACTGAGGAGATACGTGCGTGATCCTTCGCATATCATCGACCATGGGGAGCTGGACAATGGCGATGGGGTGTCTTTCACGGAGGTTCTAGTGGGGATCGAGGATCGACAGGAGCGGGTCCAATGAGGACGGTCGATTCCTTGGGGGCACTTTCACTAGCAGTACGAGAACCTCCAGGTAAGCACGTGGGAGCAGAAGGCACAGATGCATGCTCAGTACCGCTTTTGTAACCCTATTTTGTGTTAAAGCTTTACGAGGACGTAAAGCCCTGAGGTGGGAGTAATGTGACGACCCGTAAAATTCAAGGGAAATTTGTCTTCTAAATTTTCTTTGAGATTTTACAAGAACACAGTTTCTGACGGCGCCTGATTCCGAGGCCCGGTGTGCCCAGAATTTATTTCCGAATATTAGCTCGGGTACGTTCAGTGAACGAACGAGCGGGTTTTTCTAACTTTTGAACCGGTGCTCGGAATCGAATTCTGAGCGCACCGATGGAATCGCAGTGCTAGTATTTTCTTAGAAATTCCTTTTCCAGAGTTGCATTTTTTTGGGTGTGGTTTATAATTTTTGGGGTTATGTAAAGAAATAAAATAAAGTGGTGTGACAACTTTATTTTATTTCATTTAAAGCCACTTATGCTAAGTTAAGCGGATAGGGTGGAACCCAAAATATCATACCCCCTTGGTAGGATATTTTTGGAGGTAGGACCCACATGATCACCACCGTTTCTTTCCTTCTAAGTAACGCACCTGTAACCCCCCTATTTAATGAAAGTCAACCGTGCATTTTTCTGGTTAAGAAACACCTCGTTAATTGGGCATTTAAATCGTTATAATTAATTCATTGAATTAGTTGTTCATTTCTTTTCTTTTGAAATTAAAACGTGTCATGTACGTTAATAAAATAATATAAATCTTATTTTATTTCTGTTGGAACTTGTGGCGTGGAGAGGATTTTGAGGAAAGCGTTCTTCTTTGAAGAAGAACATGAAGAACGTGAAGAACGTGAAGAATGCTCCAACCTCCGACGAAGATTGCCAAACCCTCGGAGATCGACGACGCGACACCGTGTACCGCGATGTCAACAACGCTTCTTCTATGATGCTCCTTCCATGACGTTTCATCCGCGACGGTTAATTACGTGACGAACTCGCATTCGATGATAACGCTTGAGGTAAGGAATTGTGTTTGAGAATGATTTTATTCCCTCGTTTCCGTCATTGTAAAGAAAACTAGGAAACACGGATCAAATTATTATCTAGTTGATCCACTAACGTTTTCCCTGTGGGTTGGGAATATTTTTGTTGCGGGAATTGTGGGGGATTTTTTTATTGATCTTGATCTCATCTGTCTCCTTTCTTGGTTTAATTTTGGGCCGCCTGTTATCATACTAACGGGGGGAGGTTGGACCGCACGAACACGGCCAGCCCTCCTTCCCCCCTTGTTGTTTGATTTTGTTGCGGCACGTGAAAGGCAGCACGGTGCCGCTGCACCACCCGGAAACGAGAAGAAAGAACGCGGCGAAGAAGCACGGCGCCGTTGGGGACGAACGAAACCGCGGGCGGAGTCGGTGCCGAGGATGCGATTTGAAGACCTCTAGTTTTTTTGTCAATGTGTGGATCGACGGACGATGGTGAGGCAGGTCGTGAAGGAGTTTTGAAGGCTTTGCAGTGAAGGTCGGGTCTCGGGATGATCTCTGGCGAAGACCGCAAGCGAATCGGACCACCAGAGCGCGTCCGGTGGTCTGCGGAAGCCCCCGCCGGCGCGTCAAGCCGGAGTGGCGGTGCCGGCGGTCGGGGCCGGCGGCGCCCGGCATGCCTCCGAAATAATCCACCATGGCTGAAGCCGCGGCGGCGAGCGTCGGTCCCACGTATGCGCGGGACCGCGGGTAAGGGACGCGGCCTTGCGCCGCGTCTAGTGACAAGGAGCAGCCCCCATGCTAGGGGGTGAATCCTTAGGCGCGGTTGCTCGGCCAGCGCCGAGCCGCCCAGGCTGGCTTGGCCACCCCCAGCCGGGCCAGGCCGCACCCATCTAGGTCAGACCCGGACCCGGGTCGGGTTGACCAAATTCGGGCCGACCCAGGGGGGGTGGGTCGGGTCGGTCTGGGCGCAGACCCCCCATTTTCGGACCCCTCATAGTTTGTCGCTCATATCCTGAGGTGTATACCTCCGATAGACGCACCGTCTGCGGCGATGAGACCCTTGGATCGAGACGGTCGTTTTGATATATTACACTGAAGGTTTCGGAATACTTTGGGTTCGGCCGGGTTGGTTCGTACACGAAACCAACCGGGCCCTCGGAGAGGAATGGCTCGTAACATGAGCTCCGGAAGTCCGATTGACGTGTCGTCGACTTTGTTAGAATCCTATTGATGAGAAAGAACTTTTGTCTTACTCCGCTTGAGGATTGGATGCCATCGGAGTGCAGTTGGGTTGGTTCGCTAATGAAACCCACCGGGCCCCCGAAACAAAAAAGCGAATAACTCACATACCGGGCGTCCGATTGACGTGACGTCTATCTCGTTGATTTTCCTTTGATGCGACAAAACTTTTGGCATACTTAGCCCAAGTTATGATTGCTATTGAATAGTGTCCGGGTTGGATTGTACCCGAAATCCAACCGGGCCCCTGGAACGGAACAACTGATATCTTTCATACCGGACATCAGTTTGACGAACCGTCAGTGGCGTTGGTGATCACGTTGAGAAACGGTCCTTTTGAGTATACCCTATTAGAGTTCAGGGTACAGTTGAGATACGACCGGGTTGGTTTCCTCACGAAACAAACTGGGCCCCTGGGATGAAAAGGCTAATAACTCACAGACCAGGCGTCCGATTGACGCACCGTCTATTTCCTTGAGACCCCTATGATGAGGCGGTCCTTTGAGATAATTCTTCGTGGGGATTTGAGATACTTGATGTATTGACCAGTAGCTCGTGGAACGGTCCCTCTTGGATACGAGCATATGGAGTACGGAGACCGTGTAGACGACTGAGATCGGATGACTACTTGACCGACTCGACTTGGAGTGAGTCGACTAGCCCAGTGGACGAAGCGCCTAGTATTTTGCGTCAAACCCACGACGGACGGAGCGCCTGGTAGTTGGAAGCAGACCCACGGTACTCGACCAGAGGAGTACCTCTATAGGCTATTAGGGGGAGCGCCGGTAATTGGCAGCAGATCCACAGCAGACGTAGCGCCCCGTATTTGGCAGCAGACCCGCGGTACTCGACAGGAGGAGTACCTCAGAGACTTGGAATAGTGAGAAGTACCTCGGAGTCGTGACAGGACCACAGTACACTCCAGAGACGGGGCTCTTCAGCAGTTACGGTTTCGATAATGAAAATCCTGGTTTGAGCTAAGGCTTTTGATCTTTGTGTTTACCTCATGATTTAGATGGGTCACTTGATAACATAGGTATATGTATGGGCATATACCTAGGTAGTGGTTATCCATTGATTTCATGATCTTGGTGTTTTCTTCATGATTGAGATGGTTTACTTGATAACTTAGGTATATGCAAGGGCATATACGTAATAGAGGTTATTTATTGAGATCTTCTTTGTGGTTATGCATGTTGGTTTTAGGGAGACCTTGAGGGTCTTGGGGTCCCTACTGAGTATCCTTATACTCACCCCTGCACGGGCTATGCCCACACCTCGTTGTGTTGGTTGCAGATGACGGGCAGTGCTGACGGAGGCTGAATTTTCGAGGACTGGACGGTACCCGGAGGTGGACTACACGACAAGTCAGTATACATAGGTGGACTTCACGGCAAGACGACACTCAGAGGGGGTTGACGGGCGAGAGCATTTGTGGGGGCTATATGTACCTAACCTTAAGGTAGGATCCGTGGTTGACGATCCAGGAGCTGTGTCGTCTGTACCTACCCTTCAGGTAGGATCCGAGGAGGACAACCCAGGACCCGCTTCCGTCCTTCCTGCTATTTTCTTTTTCTGTTGTACTTTTTTCAGTTGTAGTTGTACTTTCATTTGGGTTTGTATTCTGGCCCATTTACTTTTCAGCACTTCTTTTTTTGTACTTAGTGTTTTACATCCACTTGTGCTATGTGGTGTGTGTTTTCTTTTATAAAGGAAATGCCTTCCAATTTATTGGGATTTACGCCTTCGGTGCTAGTCGCCAGCCCCTGGCCTATGGAAGGCGGGCTTGGGGTAGTCACGGCATTGACCCCGAGGATGGGTCGTGACAGAAAAGATGTACACTAATGCTACTATGTGAAAACAACCGAACTAAACCACCACTAAAATAGTATGCTAACCCTACAAACCACAACAAGTCACACTAACCTACCAACATAATCCATTTATAATAATGTAATTTAAATCACATCAATGAAATGATACCCATCACCACATTCCATTGTATAACTGAACACATACCCAAATAAATTCTTCATGGAATACCAACCTCTTCTGAATATACCACTTCACATCTCACCAACACAAAAATGGGACTCACATCATGTCCCGACCGCACACACATGTGCCCCAAAACACCTCCCTCTCCAACACACCTAGGACACACAACACATATCTCTCATACACACTTGTTCGAAACACCTCATCTCACCCGCACACACATGGTCCAATGATCATATTACATCTTTTCTGAAAGAAACCAAGGAAATCACATCTCATCCCAAAGACAACCGGGACACCACATCACAACTCAGATTAAAGAAAATTAGGAAATCACATCAAAACTCTTCTTGAAGACACATGGGACACAAAATTACAACACACCCTATGATGCATGGTCCATCATCTTCCTGAAGAGGGACTGGAGTAATGTGTGTGGCCATCCATCCATCCTCCAAATAGGATATTGGGAAATACACCCCTGTGTGATTATTCATGTTCTCGAAACATAATTCTATACTCCGGTGGGGTGAAAATATAAATAACAAATTATATCCAATAATATATTTTATCAAAAAACCAATCCGATCCAATGTGTTCTCCATCAAAAAACCAACTCACAACATCTTCACCTTTTATTCCACCTATAAAAACTTACACTAAACAACACGCATCAAATCCATTCCACATTTCCATCTAATTTAATTTAATTATTCTAAAAAATTTATTACATATCATCAATCACATTTAACCAAAAAACACACCATTTAATATTTTATTAATCACATTCAAATTATTAACCAAACAAACTCCTTTCATTCAATAAATTATTAAAAATTTATTTTTTTATTCCATCACTACTAGTGAATCAATAATAACGAGACAATATATCACAAGAAACATATCATCCCCCTCAAACACAACTTTCGATTAGAATAACATGGAATGAAAATGACCACCTCACCCTAGAAGGAAGGACCCACAAACCATATTCCCTACAAAACCTAAACACACATCAATTTCCCACAAGCACAACCACTCACATCGCAACACATCAAGAACATTTTTCATATAAAAAATGGGTCTTTTATAACTTTCCTCTTTATATCATTGTTCAATTATAACTCATTCCAAATTACTAATGAAACTATATTATTATCATATTATGCATGGTTATGCAATTTCCAATTTAAAGTGGTACAAAACAATCAATACAAGAAAAACAATCACATAACACACATCCAAAATAATAATTCCCCATTGTCCATAATTTTCAACAGGTTTTCAATCTATATAATTCCCAATACCAAATATAAATCCATTGATATTAAATCATGTTAATTAATCTATACATTCCCCTTTCAGTTCAATTCACCAATTATTTTTCATTGATAAAGCCAACATAACCATGACTGATAGGTAAATAAAAGTAAAACCCTCTCACATGAAACACAAATTGAAGAATGGATGAAATCCCTACCTCATGGAAACATTTTATTTCCCTCTGTACCAAAAAGATAAGAAGAACAACCGTGAACAACACCCATACCATGAGAATCGCATATCGAACTATCCCATATCGAAGACCCTTAAAAAACATCACATCAGAAAACTAAATAAACACAATCATAGAAGAACCCTACAGAATAATAATAAGTAAGAGATGATAATGAGGGATGAACTACACATGGATAAAATAGGGAATCCCATGGATTGATCCCCATATACAATAATCTCCACACAAAAAGAGATTGTCTTCTAACTCATAGAATGAGATTTGAGAAAATACCAAAGGGTTTTATAAATATCCCATGTGATTGAGACCATTAAAATTGTAAAAAATCGTATAATTAAACCTAATTTAATCCAAATTTACATTGTTTAATTTTGAGATATCTAGTTTACATTAATAAACATCACTTTTTCCTATTTATCCCTGAAAAATTACAAATTCTGAATCAACCCTTGAAAAGACATGACACTAAATTTCCCATCGTGTAATACACTTAAACGATATATATTTCTTACAAAAGATGTAATATACATCCAACATCCATTAATAACTCTCAGAACCTCACCAAAACACCTCCAACACTCACGACCAGAAACCGAACTGGCCCAGATCTCATGGACAATTAGATACTTTAAAACAACACATTCATGATCTCTATTTTTTTGTATTTATTTAAAAATTCAAAAAATATTATTTTACATATTTCCTATATTAATTTTTATAGTATATGAGATATTTTGATATTAATAATGGGAAATGATTAATTATGTAATTATTGAAGATGACTATAATATTCTTGGTACAGTTTTAATGATAATAATAAATCTATGTTTTAAATTACCATAAACATAGAAAATATGTCATTAATCATTAGATATGTGTAATAATAGTTAAAATAGTTTTGAATATATAAGGAAATGTCTATGAAAATATCCTTCTTTGAGATTATAAATGTATACCAACTATGTTATTTATATTATGGCTCTCACTCACTTAAAACAAAAAATAAGAAAAAATATATGAAATTGATTCATCATCGATATATTTATTGGGTTCCCCAAATAAGAATGGTATATTATTAATTTATAGTATGAAATGATTTTACATTTATTATATTATAAATTTTTTTCCATCAAGATAATACTCAAAAATTCAAAGGGATATCATTGAGAACTTATAATAATTTGTTCTAGGAACCATTAGTATTAAATGAATAACATATATAAAAATCATCATTTTTTGTAAAAAAATATATATAAATTTCATTTTCTTCAAACATAACAATAAATAAATGATATTTTTAGATTTTATTATCTATTGGAGTTCAAATATAAGAAGTAGAATATTTATATTATAGTATAAAACGTTTCTCTTATTGGAATCATGAAAGGAAATAAAATTGATTAAATATATCCAATATCATAAAACATAACATTGTAGTAATTTTCAAATTTATATGTATTCCCATATTCATCTTGAATTATTATTATAATATGTTAACCAATATTAAAAATCCAAATTTTTAACCATTTTCAAGAAAAATCATTTCTAATTTTATTATTTTTTATTTTCGTTATTTTCCTCATAAAAATAAAGTTCTATTTTTATATTTACTCTATATTTTATAAAATTAATTATTTTTTCATATGATGAAATTTACTCTTTAATAAGATCAATAATTTGAAAAATAATATATATAAATAATTCATGAATTATATTTCATTAATCCATGGAAATCACACAATGATATAATGTATATTTTATCTTGCATGCCCAAAAAGAATGAACTCCAATATGTGAAATCCAATGCTCTATATATATATATATACTGTAAATAATGATTATGTATAAATTGGCTGTCGGGATTTACCATTATAGAAAAACTATCACATAAATTCTTATCAGCAAACTTCTCACATGAAAATATTCATTAAATAGATATATATCATTAATTTTATATTATAAATACTCTTAAATTATTATGTTATGAGGGTATTAATTTCACTTGTAACATCATGTAATTTACCGTATATCTAAAAAATGAAGAATAAATTTATAAGGAATCCCTTTTTGACCTGAATAATTGGAAAGAGCATATCTATGTATCTCAAATCGATCAAATTCATAAAGATTTGTGAATATTTGAAAATGTAAGTAGAAGTGATTGTTATAATATAATTCAATAAATAAGACAATATTTGGGAAAATAATAATTATGGAAGAATTGAAAATATAATTCGTTTATTTATAATATATATGATTTTTTTGGAAGAACTCATTGTTGAATATTAAAATTCATCGAGCTATGTATACTAGAATCCATGGGGATTAATTTTCTTGAAATATAATTACAAAATATATAAAATTGATTCGATTACTTGTTAAATCTAGATGATAAAATCTTAAATAATTGGATATCTCTCATATTAGAGTCATTGATGTAATTTGAAGGTAATAGTGTTTTAAAAGATACAAAATGACATCCAGACAATACAGATGAACAAAACATTGAGGTGATGCATTAAATAAGATGATTATATACTCTATTTCAGTATATTACTGGGTATTTTCTAATGTTTGGATTCTATATGTGATATTATTAAGTGTTAATGTATGTTGAAGAATATTTGAATGTGAATAATACCTTAGAATTAAAAATATATTAAAATAAATATAGATGGATGGTAATAAAATATTATGAATTTTTAGGGAATTTATTTCAAAATATAATGGATATTTCCACCATAAATCAGAATTATTAAAGGATTGAAAACATTAAATGATATATAATTATTAATGTTTTCAAAATATATGATAAGATAGTGGGAATTATTTATATATTCTATTATTATAATTTTTGTAAATATATTCATTCATAGAAAATTAGAGAATATAATGTTTTATTGTGAATAATCTATAATTTTTATATAAAAAATCTATTGATCAAGACCATGTATTATTATTTCCCTTAAGATGTTATTAACATTAATCTATAGAATATTATGTAATGATACCATAAGTACTGATATAATAGAGTGATAAAAAATATTATTGATTCTCATTGAGTAATAAGTTGATTTTAAGGTATTTGAAGAGAATGAATTTCATAAAAAAATGCACATGATGAATGATACCAATAACTGTGAATTGAAAGTACAAAACGTAAAAATATTAGCCAATTTTAAAACATGATCCTGAGAAATTTATGTATCGGGAATCATGTCTTCATGAATGGTTCATAATGGGGGATGAACTATTTGATTTGAAAATATTGATAATTCTTATATGTGGAATATAATACTAATAGAAAATTAAATGAAGAAGGAATATGGTGATAATGTCACATTCACATTATGTTTCATTTATCATTATAAATTTGTGGGATGTAATATAATGAATGTATTGAAAAAAACTAATATATAAATATCTAATACAATGATCCATTTCGGGGATAGAATACAATTTATAATTTCATTTTATAATAGTGAATAATTATAGTCTTGGAATACACACCAAAAAATCATTGATTATATATAGACATTAGATGAATACTTATAAAAACATTTAATAATGATCACTAATTCAGTTTATTAATTCACATGGTGTGAATAATTTGTGGAATATATCAAATTCAATTGCCACCACTCTTTGTATTTGCATTAAGAACATGACATATGAATTTATAATTTTATTTGTATTTGACTGCATTTTTTAATGGATAGATTAGTAAAAACTAAATTCTTTATAAAATATAATACACAAATATAATAATAATCGATATATCAAATACATAAAAGGGATATACATTAATCATGAAATGTATAATATAAATATAGATAGAGCGTTCTCATTAGTAGAATAAATTATTGTGAAGATATTCAATAATAAATTAATATTTATTATATGATTCTCATATTTTGATCGAAAATCCCTTATATAAAATAGTATATAAAATAAAATTGTACATTCTAATCGTTTATTATTTTAATTTTATTATTTATATATATATATATATTCACTAATTTAATCTTCTCTACTCACATTTTAGTTATGTTAATGATATTATCCTCGCATGGATTACATGGATATTAAAGACTTAACCATTTTATGATGAATACAAAAAAAAATTTCTATGTACATTATATATATACATTCCGAAATGTATACAAATCCTTCAAAAAATTAACAAATCTATTTATGTGGTAATAAGAATCATCTATTTAATATATTTCTTTAACCCCATATTTTTTTAAAATATATAATAATTTAAATATATAGATAATTTTTATAAGGTCTGTAAAATAATATATAGTCATAAAATACATATATTTTATATATACCACCATATAAATGGGTAATTAGTTATATAATCTAATATTTGAGTTCTTGTGGAGTAAAATTGATGACCTAAATCAAATTATATTGTTACCTTTTGATATAAATTTATAATAGTGATGACCTAATATTGGAATTTTATTTAACTCAAAAGTGATAGAATCAAACAATATATAAAAATATCTAGGGCCTACTCTAAGAAAAATTAATTCCATACAAATTTATATATTAATTTGATATATCATTCTTGTACGGACACAAATTAACAACAAAAATTAATTCCTTCACTAGAAATAGAACACGTAATATTATAAAACCATAATTTTTGTCCTTTTAAAAAAATTCTCCATAAATACACTATGGATGTGGTCCATGTGATAATATATGTATACCTTTAGGCCTAAAATTATTATAAGAATACATAGGTAATTAAATATTCCTTAAATATAAATATAAATATTTAAAATAATTCACATCCATGATAGATTGAGACCCATAGCGGGTGATCACATAATACCCTAGTTTAACAGACCTATTTTTCTGTATACTCCATCATGAGACTTGGAAAATAGATCCCAAAGTAAATAGATCAATATTAGGGTTATTTATTATCCTGGAGAATTTAACATGTTAATCAAATATTATAGAGAACTAATATTGATACCCATAAATAGGAAAGGGATGTAGACCCCAAGTGTTTAGAATTCTATGAAAGATGGTTTAAGTGACGTAGAACATAATCCATTATAACACAGTATGACATAAATTACCCATTATTGTTAAATGATTTTAGGAAACTTACCAAAGTAGTATACCCTATAAAATTTAATAATATTCTACCTAGTATCAATAAAATTATCAGTTGCATAATTTTTTATAGGTACATGCCCATGAATAAGGATTTCTCTATCTAATATGTATAAATTTGTTCTAGACCTTCACTAGTTCATATTATTTTATTCTAACAACCCATTCATAGTAAGTGGACAAATTTACATTAATAAAATTATAATTTCTAGTTGTGTTCTCCAATAATGTAATTCAAAAAAAACCTCTTTTATATTCCTAGGTTAAACCATCATCATGATCAAAACTAAGTAAAAACCAATTTTCTTTTCTTAAATATATATACTAATAATAAAGAATAATTTATTTTTCCGTGTTTACCTAAATGAAGTAGTTCATCCAATCTCTAATATATTATATTCACCATAAAAAAATACATTTTGAATTATTCATTCTAAGACACCATTGATGTGTATTGGGAACACCATCACTATGTTCTCATAATCTATTGATGAATATGGAATAAAAGAATGATGTAATTACATCATGGAATCAACTATAACATTTTTTATTGTAACCCAAAAGGTATAATACTATATAAATCCAATATTAAACCATTTTAATTAACAATGCGGTATTGTTACATGAAATATTTTCTTATGTATTTATTCCAAATTTTCAAGGATATATGAACATGGACGTATAAACATTCATCCAAGAAGCATGAAAGTAAAATTAAAAACAATTTTTCCTTTACATGGAATCATAATGAATATATTTTTACTTTTTAGTTGGAACCATATTGATTACATTATAATTTCATTCACATGGATATAGTGGATGACCAATTCATGGTATCTACCCCACCCAATATAACACAAATAACTTAATTATCTTCCATATTCCATAATGCAATGAATTAAAATTTAGAGTGTGTTTGAATTTGTATTAATATAAGAGAGTTGATATAAAATGTGGGTTATGAGGTGGTGAAAAATTATTTTCATGTTGAATCGTCATTTGAATTATTCATTTTCCATATATTACATTATCAAAAATCGTATCAATCATTATAACATATAGGATTTAAAGAAAATTTCAATATGAACAAGTTTATTCAAACATACTTTTAGAGTCATCATTTGATGTGTCAGCTCTCATTTTCTAAATCATAATACATCTTCCCCAATTAAAGAAATATTATTCGGTTATACATTGAATCCCCTAGAAAAAATATTTTAATGGATGTGAATTATGTAATGGTGAGAAATTAATTTTTTATTGACTGTGATTCCACCCAAAATACTATTTAATGAATAATTAATTATAGTAATTTAAAAAACGATAAAATTATTTCATTCGTTCAAAATTGAATACAAATTTACAATATTTGAAATCCAACAATATAATTTATAAATATTCTAATTTTCAAAACAGAATATGATGTGGGAGGTTCAAATATATAACATCCCCTAATTTCAGTACACATATTTCCAATTTAGATAAAACTTTTTTACAATATCATTCTTCATAAGAAACTATAACGATTGGTATGATAATTGCTAAATTAAAATACTATTACATATAATATAATTACGATATCATATCATCAATATATGACTGAAATAAAATATTAAACCATTCAAAATTAGAAAATTCCAATCCAATAATATAATAAACATTTCCTATTTAATATTTTATTTTTTAAAATAAATAATGTTAATCAATATATTTTTTTTAAATTCTAAATACATATTTAAAAAATGAATGTTCTATTATTAGAATTCATTATATATTTTCGTTATAAAAAATTACTTTGAAGGAATATTTTATGATTTTCATAAAATAACAATTTTTATTAAAAAGTTTATTTTTTATAAATGTTATAATTTTCCTCATATTTTCATTATCTAAGGATGAGCAATAATCAAATGAAACAATTTACATGATCAAATATGAAAAATTAATACAATTATATATCTTAAAAGTTTTTTTTAAAATAGAAAAAAAAATATTGAAACATTTCAAAACCAATATAATAAGATATATTTATATAGAAAATTATGATATATATGTTATTATTATTAATTAATATTTTGAATATATTTTATTATTGAATGATTTAAATTTTACATAAAAATAATTTCTAATAATAAATTAATTTTAATCATGCAAATTTGTAACCAAAAAAAATTTATCTTAGGCATATGTTTGTGGATTAAAAAAATTTATTTATAAATAAAATTTAATATGTTATTCCAATTTTATTAAATACTATTCTTTTTCAAATTTATGAAATTTATAATATAAAATAGTTAGAAAATTTAAAATGAATGTTATGAAATTTGGTAATAATAGTTGTTGAGTCAATAAGATTTAATTATAAATTTTCTATTATTTCATGTTATGAAAGTCACAAACAACATATCTTAAGGCAAATTTTATTTCACCTAAGATTGATCATAATAAGGAAACATTTCGTTCCCCATGGAAATTTTCTCCTCGCCTTTGATTTTATTGTTCATTTTATAGACTCTCTTATTCTAACTTCTTTATTTCTAATGTGTAAAAAACGGTTTCATATCTAAAACCTCAGAATCTTATAAAACCATAATTATAGAGTATTTTGTTTTAAGATTCTAAATTCTTTGAAATTCATATTCTGAATTCTATGAAATTATAATTCCAAATTAATTGAAATTCAGATTCTAAATTCATTGAAATTACGATTTTGATATATTTAAAATTCATACATTGAATTCTCTGAATTTCAGACTCTGAATTCTTTGATATTCACACTCTTAATTCCTCAAAATTCACATTCCAAATTCCTCAGAATTCAGGTTCCGAATTACTTAGAATTCAGACTCTGAATTCCTTAGAATTTAGACTGAAAATTCCATAGAATTCAGACTCTGAAATCAATAGAATCTAGACCTTGAATTTATTAGAATACAGAATCTGAATTCATTAGAATTGAGACACCACATTCAATTGAATTATGACTCTGAAATCTATAGAATTCAGTTTCTGAATTCCTTAAAAAATACAATCTGGATATTTATGCTTTAAAGTCTCTTATTAGTTATTTAGTTAGTCTCCAAATATTTTTTTCCTTAGACACCGAAAATATATTTTGTTGAGAAACCATATATTACTTACCCCTATTATAGTTATGTAATGATGTCATGCAATCTATTTCTAATGAACCATTAATTGAGTGACATGTGTACAAGTCCTCTAAGATTCAAGATAAAAATATACTGTTAGAGGAGAGAGTCGACCATTGGGAAATGACCATAAATAGGAGCTCCTTTGAATGAGCTCATACTAGATCCATTAATCTAGAGATTACATGCTGCTGATGTGATTTCTATGAGAGAGACTACCATGGATTTTGCGTACTGATCATCATGTTCAGCTTGATTTGTAAAAATCCGATTGTTTCTGTATACAATCGAGGAATTCACGGGAATGGCGGATAGAGGTGTCGACTATCTTTAATTTTTGTCGAATTCCAGGGATAGAAAGCCAGAGGAGCCTACTACCTTAATGTTCGAGGGCTTGCAGGGATAGCAAGATAGATTCAGATATTCCTATCATAGGATTACCCTGGTGTGGGTAAGACAGACTTTCTTGGAAGTATAAACCAGGGGAACTTAATCCCTGATTGTTGAATACCTATATATTTGGGTTAAAAGATTTCATACATGTTACTTGTTTTGTTTCATGTTCTTATTCCACTATATTTTGATAATGGAAGAAATTATAACATTCTTATACTTTCTTTTTCTTTAGTAAACTATGATTAAGTAAGATTCTATAAGCTTAAAGGTATAATATTTTTCTTGTAATCTATTATTATGTTTCATTTATGGAACCACATTTCTGGATCCTAGTATGTTTGTAGAACTAAGAGTTCATGTGAATTTACATTGTTTAACTTTGTTAAGCATACTTTTCCTTATGGTTAAAAATTAAAATTTTATAACCTACAATTCACCCCCCTCTTGTAATTGTGCATATTCATTCATATTTTGATCCACCTATATTCAACTTATTTACTTATAAATAAAATAATAAAATATATTAAAATTTAATTATTACTAATTATTTTCCAATATATTAATAAAATAATGCATGACATTTATAAATTATTTGATGAACAATAAATATTATATAATCCTTTTCAGTTTTTAAATTCTTAAATACATGTATTACCAATATCCCTCAACCTACCACACCTAAAATTCATGAAATTACATTAATTCCATTAATCCCCAATGTATAACATTTTTTTTCATATAAAATCAACATTTCATAATTTTTAAAATCAAAAAATCCCACAACTATAATGTAAAAAAGCATTTTATGTTAAAAAATCAATAGTTATCCTTCTAGAAAAATATCCTCTAAATACTAAGACATTGATCATAAGTTATTATTTTAAACCCATTATTTCTATGGTTAATTTCAAAGAATGAATATTTTTTTAGAATGTGTATTACTCTCCACTTATTCAATATTTTCATTTTCTCAGATTCAAATATTACCTATATATGTTCATATAATTACATATGTATTAAATATATACATAAATTTAATTTTATTAATTACACAATAATAATTCAATCATTATATAGAATCCACAATGAAAAAAGTCATTGTTGGTGCATAAGTGCATACTACCAATTTGAATATGTGTTTAGGATCATTTTACACCACCACATCTTATGTATTTACTAGGAATGGTTTTAATAGATAACTAAGTTTTATTGAAATTTTATCACATAAGTTTCATTCCACATATATGGTGTTCCACCATTCCATCAATTTGTTAATTAATGAGATCATTAATTATTAATATGTATTTAATAACACCTCCATGAATGGAAAATGTAAATTCTCGCATGACTTGAAAATTTATGGGATTAAATGTTCAATTGAATAATAAATATTATTTCTCTAACATTTATATTGTGATGAAAAAATAAATTTTCATAGACCATCACATCTACATCTCATTGTGGAACTCATTCCTTAATGCTACAAACTCTTCTGGAAAGACATCACCGTACTCCTCTACGACCCAAGGAAACGCCAATTACTAAACCTCTGAAGAACTCAATGTTATCTCAGACATCATGGATGATAAGGAAGGAACGTGCCTATAACCCATCTGAGGATCTTTCTCACCAACAAACACAACTTTCTCTCCATCCGCAACAATGAAGATGACCTTCTTCTTGAAGAAATCCATGATAGACTACACCAAATACAACCAATCCATGACGAGGATGACATCATATAGTTTTATTCATAAACATAAGAAATCTCCCCAAGAGCGGTGTTTCCCCAACACTAGCTCACAGTCTCTACATACATCAAACAAGTCAACCCGACCTCTAACTGGCATAGTCAACGCCAAGGGAAATGGAATCCCCCCTGCATCATGTCCCAATGAATGGACAAGGGTAGGTGATATAAAGGAATGTGTGGCTCCTGAATCAAACAAGGCATACACCAATGTAGAAAACAATAAAAGGATACCTTGAATGACATCTTGCTCGCCTGAAGCTGGAAATTTTGGATCATGAAGCTGACCACATACTCTTCCACGGCCTCTCTGACCTGATAATGTCCACCAACACGGCCTCCCTCTGCTCTATGAGGATGGGGAGTGTCATGGGGTAGTCTTATACACCCCCCATCTACTATCTACTAGTCTAAACCTAGTGCAACTGGCTGTTGCTGCCTCTGCTGGAACTGCCTCAATGGAGGAACCTGGTGTGTAGCGCCTGGTGCACGATGACTGCTCTGAAAGGTCGTGCACTCCTTCTACTGATGTCCAAGACCACCCCATAAAAAAATGCTTGATAACTTGGAAAAGCCTGAGATTTGCTGCCTCTGGAGAAACGAGATGTGAAGGGCTAGGACCTACCCCCGACTGAAAGAAAACTCTTCTACCCTGAAAACCAGGAACCTCAGACCACAACTCTGCTTTGTGAGGAATCATGATGATTCCCCTCTTGTGATGATCTGGTCCTGGCCAAAGGCCTATCAACAACCTATACCCTCTCCAGTACCTCAAGATTTGTTTTCATCATAAATGGGGTGACCTGGCGCTGGATCTCTGGATGCAAAGCCTCCTAAAAATGCCTTTCCCTAGCCTCCTCATATGGAATTAGGTCTGAAGAATAACGGAAAAGGGCACTGAAACGGATTCCAAACTCTCGAACACTAGATCTCCACGGTTGAAGTTTAAGAAGCTCTTGGCGACTGGATTCCTTCGCAGTAGAAGAAAGAAACTTGACTCTAAAACCATCGCAGAACTCCTCCCATGATATCAATGACTCATCACGATCCCTGAGGAACCAGAACCACCTTTTCCTACCTACTCCATGTAGCATCACCCCAACCAAGGATACCCAGTGCTCCTTCCGAGCATTAATCGAACTGAAGTCGATCTCAAACTCTACTAACAAATCTTCCATGAATGCATATGAAACAGAGAACTTATACATTTGAAGACTCTGGCACTGAAACTCTCAGAGTGTCTTCCTCCAAGTGTCATCGTCTTCAACCTCTACCCTGTGGCGATCTGCTGGAACAACCTGCTTGAAATTTTTTGTGGAACCCTGACGAGGACATTAACCTGGAGCCATACTTGTAAAATAACAACTGTTAGAGTTCCTAAACCTGGAATATGGAAGACTCAACATTAATTAATTAATTTTTTTTCTATTATTCATTTTAGGTAAACCTATCCCAATGTCAACCCATTGAAACACAGGCACAATGAAAAATGATGCATGATTCTTTCCTTGGTCTCTAACCTACAACTAGTATAACGTTTTTATGTAGCCATTATAAACTTAAAGGTCCGTACATCAGATCATAGGGGTCCCAAAACGCATATGTCTCAGCTGGTCTCCAGTGTTTACATCACTTTATAATCATGAATTTCACGGTTTCCCTACCAACCCATGCAACCTCACATGTGCCTAACTCCAAAATCCATCGTATCTCTCAACCAGACCTCTGATACAACTCTATCACGACCCCCTTCCCACAAAGTGTACCCCTCCTGGGTCAGAAATGTGAGAATTGAGATAATGACCCATGATTCCTTCCTCCACTAGGCCCCTGGTTTGCGACTAGCACCGAGGGTTTAGTAACACACAAAATGGGAAGCATTACCATCTAGTAGAACACATGCGGAAGAGAGAGATAAGATAGAAACCAATCAACTCAAACTCATAATTCAATATAAAATAACACCAATGTATACATATGAAATGCCATGAAAATGTACTACAATTGAAAGGGGAAACTGAAAGTACCCAAAAGAAAGTAAAAATAGCAGCAACCACAAGCCTGAACATCTCCTGCAACCCCAATCTAGTAGAAACCAGCATGATCTCCAACCTGCTCCAACTGACCTGAAAAATAAATTATATAAACATAGGGTGTGTATAATAGTATACAAAGTAGGATCTTCCCCAATGCCTATCATGCAAAGTAAATAAAGCATGGTAAAGCACAGTGAACAACAAGTGAAACTAACTCTTCACCTAAATAGGTGTATTAAGTTCCCAACCTCACCATGGATACTCTCACCAAGTAACACAAACAAGAATATAGCATATAATAAAAAATATCAAGGGCAACCTACTACTACTTCCCCACTGGTTTTCCACTTTTCCCCAACGTTGCACTTCATGAGAATCTCTCTCCAAAAAGGATTGCCCGCAGACACCTGGGCCAAGCACCACAATATGCACCTCGTTCAACAAAACCACCATGTCCACACACCAATGTCACTAGGTAGTTTCCGGGAGCCACCATATCTTGCATAATGTGTATCATACGTCGAGTGTTAAACCTCAATCCATCACAACCAATACAAAGAATAAGGATCCTCAATCCATCATAGCCTATACACGTTACACCTAGAGTAATCCATAAAAAACAATATCTAGAATATATGTGTGTGAGAAACAATAAGCCATTACATCCCTCTACACACATATATGGGGAAAACTAACCAATGTTCCTACCATCACAAGTAACTACCAAGAGAAGAGAGCAATGGAAAAAGGGGGTAGTCATCCATCTATCCTCCATCAAGAATGTTGGCGAAAACACCACCCCCCCCAGGGATCTGAATCCCCGGGGTGTCAGTTTCCCATACTGAAAGGTTGGAGTAGCGTATGGAAACACAAAAAGTACAGAATATATAATATCTCACAACCATAGTATGGTAATTACCTAGTCTTAGACACAAATACAGCTGACGTCTCTCAGACTTCAGGTTGCTACTTCTAAGACTAGGTATCCTATAAGAACACAATTATTTAAAGAGATTTATTAGATTAAATAAATCACTTTTTATCAGTTCCACTGTACATTAATTTATTCTTTAAACATTAATTAACCATGAAAAATTCCACATTTAATTTCATTAGCATCACATTCAAAGTCAATTGTTTTTTCAAAATTACATCCTCATCATTATGTTCCAACAACTCCATCGTCACGGGTTAACACCATTTATTATATTATTCATTATATACTTTCCCACATTCCCAGGCATTCTAGAAAAAGATTATATGCTTCTAAACACAGGGGGGCTCAACAAGGTGAATAGATGCAATACTCGTTGAGTCATTGGCTCTTATAGCAAGAGAATAAACCCATCCTTCCTCGATAAGCAAAACACGGAAAGCACGTGGCATACATCACTTATCTTCGCCTCTTTTGGAAGAATGGTAAGTACGACCAGCTACCTTGAGAAGTGGGGAAAAGTAAAGTAGATAAATAAACAAAAGAAACCGCAAGCATCGAACAATCACAACTATCCCATTCCATCATCCCTGATGTCCCTCCTAACACCCACATGCATAAACTAATGCATCTTGCCACTCCATGCTTCATCTGCTGCTACAACCAAAACCCTCCATGCCCCCACATATCACAGCAGCCTTCTAGGATCACTTCACAACACAAGAAGTAGGAAAAATACACAACATTAATTGGGATCTTGGACCTGTAACAATAAATATGGTAACTCAGAACCCCTTATGTAATTATCAAACAATCAGTTCTTTAATCCATATTGAATTAACATATTTGTTGTTCGTAGGCTACAATTTTAGGAAAATTAATCATTAAGCTATCACAAATAATTAAACATGCCTACTACACCAATTTGATTAACGTCAAATTACAACTAGAACCATATTTGCTTATATGCCTCTTTATGCTTAGCCAAACAATTATCAATTAATCCCAATTTACTTTATTTACCGATTTCCGTCAAGAACTAGCATAAATATCATACAATATGAAAAAAAGAGGCAATAACATATGATCGATATCAATTTATTCATCCAGTTCAAGTTTTTATTATGTCAATTCCATTGTCATCTAGTGAGATAAAACAATCTAAAGATATAGTTGCACATAAATGAAATAGAAGCAACAAATCCCCTACCACAAGCAATTCTTGACGTTCTTTAACCACAAAACTGGTCACGATCCTCCTCTCACGACAACTGCATCCACCCGAGGATGCCACGGTATGACCACACCAACCAAATACCAAGAAAAACCCTATTAGTAGCATGGAGAATACATGATATAACATGGAAAGGAGAAACATGAAGGGATGATCGCTAGAGGAACAACTATAAAACATACCTTATATTGAAGATTGACTGATATAGCTCGGTTGCATAAAAATAGAGCAGAACCAATCCTAGTTTTAAAGTTAGATTATGAAACTCCTAGGGGAAGGATTGAAAGGTACATTTTTCTCATAGCTGAGAACAAAGAGGAAGAACAAGGTAGGATGATAACTTGTCCCTTTAGAATATTTAATGTAGCAACGGTTTAAGATACGCTTAATTCCCCATTAAAAGAGGATCGCATTAACCCGCGTGGATGGACGAAGTGAAAACATCCTGAGCCATAGGAATTATTATTATAGGATTAATATCCTTTTAATCGGCCTTAATAGTCCTTAAAATATGGCTTTTAATGTATTTTATGTCAAAGGAAATGTCAAAGGGGTGAAACTATAGGAAGCTAGAAACACTGTTCAAAGTCCACTCTTATAAGTTCGCTGTAAGAAGTCCGCTGTTAGAAGTACGCTATTAGAAGTCCGTTGTTAGTAGTCCACAGTTAGAAGTCCACTATTAGAAGTCCATTGTTAGAAGTCTGCTATTATAAGTCCACTGTTAGAAGTAGGATGTTAGAAGTCTGATGTTAGAAGTCCGCTGTTAGAAGTCTGTTGTTAGATGTCCGCTATTAGAAGTCCTCTTGTAAATGTCCACTGTTAGAAGTCTACTGTTAGAAGTCCGTAGATAGAATTCTTCTGTTAGAAGTCTGCTCTTTGAATTCTGCTGTTAGAAGTCCGTTGTTAGAAGTCCGCTGTTAGAAGTCTGTTGTTAGAACCTCACTGGTAGAACACTATTCACTAAACCTCACAGATAGAACATTGTTCACTAAATCTTCACTGATAGATCAATGTTCACTAAATACTCACTGATAAAACATTGTTCACTAATACCTCACTAATTGAACATTGTTCACATACTGTTATAGATTACCGATAGAACTGTTCACTGATGAAACTATTCACAGATTTGGAAATTTGGAAAAGTTTTGGGGGTATGTCACCATGACCTCCCGGAACACCTCAAACATCATATTTTCACAATGTAATTGACCAGAGAGGTCCTGATCATTACTAAATCAATCGGATTCCCAGTCTGTGAGTTATTTACATTTCTGTGCCAGGGGCCTGGTTTGTTTTTAGGTTAAATCTAACCCGACCATACACCAAATTTGTCCAAACATCAAGTGGGGTGTGCCAATAGAACCATCTCGCTCTAAGAATTCCTTATCCATAGGTTGTTTGTCGATCAGACACCAGTATCCCGAGTTATGGGATAATAGGCGTAATCAGGGTTGATGGGTTCGGTCCGACCCGGTTGGACCGACCCGACCTGACCCGGGTCCGGAGGGGGGTCCGACCCCATCTATGGGTCTGACCCAGACAGAAGGGGTGGCTCTGAACGATGGGGCGACCAGGCCCGACGGTATAGCCCGGCCTGGGGGGTGGCCCGGTGGGCTTGCCGCGCAGCCCAGGTGGCTGGCCGCGCGGCCCGAACGGCTGTCCGCTTGGCTGGCCATGTCGCTCGGTTGGCCACGTGTGTGGGGGGTGGGTGGTTACACCCCCATGTTTCACTGATCAGAACCGGCTTAAAGAGATGGTCCGGTTTCCCCGTGGGACCCGAGGGGGCCTGCCTTGTTCGACTGGCCGAGTGGCCCACTGGTTATGCAACACCGGCACGGCGCGACGGCGCCGCGCCCCTACTCCTCTGCGGCCCGCCCTGGTCGTGGCCCCCCTCCCCCGTGAGGCTCGACGACGTCCTGCCGCCTCCATCGCGGCCCGACCAGGCCACTGCACCCTTGTCCTCCGTGCGGCGTGAATGCGCCCCACCGCCTATGTCGCGGCCCAGTTTAGCTATGACCCTCGGCTCCTCCGCGCAGCTCGACGATGTCGCGCCATTCTGATTGCTTTGCGTCGCCAATTTCTTTGCGGCCGGCCCTAGTGCTGCCCGACCCGAGGGTGGCCCAGCGGGCAGCCCTTGGGGCCCGGCTGGCTGGCCACATGGCCCGGCTGGCAGCCCGAGGGTGGCCCAGCGGGGTGGCCGTGGGGCCCAGCTGCCAGGCCATGCGGCCCGACGGGCAGGCCGTGTGGCCCGACTGCCAGGCTGGGTGCCCCTGCTAGCTGGTTGTGTGCCATGGCTGGCCACATGTAGGGGGGGGGGGTTACACGCCCCTGTTTCTCCGATCGGAACCATCAATAGGCGCTGGTTCAGTTTCACTACGGGACCTGAGGGGTCCCGCCTAGTCCGGATGGCACTGCTCCTCCACCGCGACCAGCCCTGACCATGGAAAACCTTCGTCGCGCGGCGCAACGGCGCCATGCCCCCTCCGCTGAGGCCCGGCCTTGCCGCGGCCCCCTGGTCCTCCACGTGGCTCGCCGGTGTCATGCATTTATGGAAGCCTTACGCCACCAGTTTCTTTGCGGTCGGCCAGTCACAGGCCGCCCTTGTTCCACCTTCAACACCAACAAATGACAATAGAAAATGGGGTAGGGTTGGGCAGTGTTTGTGTGGTATGAACCCTCCATGTTACATTGATATCCATTAGGGAACTATTATCCATGATTGAACATCGTAGAACGGAACCAACTCAAACTCAAACCCCTACCTCTTTTTTCGTTGATCATTGATGAAGTCGCGGAAAGAGGATGTCGTTCCGATGACGTGGTAAAAAAGGAAGCTGAGGATTACGTCGTCGGTGTTCATCGAGGACGGTGCTCCCTCCTTTGTTCTGGTAGAAGAAGGAAGAAGATGTCTGAGAAGGAGTCCAAGGAAGAAGTAAAATAAGGGTGGATGCCGCTGGCGTTCTTCACGTTCATCATTGGAGTGGATATTTTGCTCTAAGATCTCTTCCTCTCCCAAGATTCCACCAACAAAAATAAATGATGGCAACCCAAAATGAATTAATAGATCACATGTTATTTTATTTCTTGACATGAATTCAAAAAAAAATTCAAAAGGTTCTAATTAATTAAATGAATATTTTAATTATTTAATTGTGTGGGTTGGCACAATTAATTAGTGGGGGAAGTTCAAGGGTTTCCCCCACTTTATGGATAGTTACAAGGGGGTTAAAGCCCATGTGTTCCCCAAGATATATATCCTCCCAAGGGAGGTTATGTGTGGCTGGGCCCCAACACCATAACCTTCGATGGGAGGTTAGGGTGTGGTGGCCCCCAACCCCAACCTCCACCTGGAGGTTAAACAAGCACAATAAAAATAAGTTATCCTCTTATTTTTATTTAATTTTATTTAAAAACCCAAAAAACTAACATCCATTCCCATTAGAATGAAATTGTGGTGAAGGTATCACTATACAATCACTGACACTATGAGTTCAATGGTTCCCTCATATTTTATTTTTGAGCACTGGTTCAGAAGTTATAAAATTCCCCTCGCACGATTACTGAACGTTCCCAAAAAGAGTTTTGAAAATTAATATCTATCAACCTCGACCCACTATGGTTGAGGTTTGGCTCTGCCTAGGTGAAACATGCTCCAACGAACCCAAAGGTACTCTCAGATTTTCAATCCGAGTTACCTATTAGAAGTTATGAATTTTACAATAAAATAATTGTCACTTAATTATTTTATTTTTGGCCAAAAACTAAATTTAATTGGTGGACCTCGCCAACCCATGTTAGTATCTAATTAAAGAAATCCTACCCTCAAGAGTTCAGTAATGGTGACGTATTTTTAATCCAAGTTACCATTTTTGAGTTATAAGCATTTGAATAAAGAAATAACTTTATTTCATTATTTTGTTTATAGTTATGACATTTTCGGGTTTTCACACAGGAGGCCCATGCCAACTAAACTTAAGTCACTCCAAGGGTAAAACCACTAGCCCGAGCGCAACAGTGGCCTCATATTTCTGATCTGAGTAACTATTTATGATTTATTCCACATTTTCAGGAAAACTACTTACGATCATTAATTTAAGCTTAACAAAACATCAAGGGATCATTCCGGGCACTACGGGCCTCAGAATCGCGCGCCGTTAGAAACTACAGACTTAAAAAATTCACATGAATTTAAGAAACAAAATTCCATGAAATTTCCAGTTCATTGAACTCTCTCAACCTCAGGACTTTACGTCCCCGTAAGATACTACTCGAACTATGGAAACAAATGAGGGTACTGAGAACACATCTGAGACCCCCGCTCCCATTGCTCTCTTGAAGGTTCACATGCTGCCAGTGAATGCACACCAGTTTTATCAACCGTCCATGTAGGACCCGCTCCTATCGATCCTCAATCTCCACTGGATCCTTCATAAAAGTTTCTCTATCATCGATGTCCAGCTCCTTGTGGTCGATGATGTGATATGGTTCGTTCACGTATCTCTTCATTTGATATAAGTGGAAGATGTCGTGAACATGGTGCAACTGAGGTGGAATAGCTAAGCAGTAAGCCACCTCGCCCACTCTGCTGAAGACATGGAATGGTACGATGAATTGTGAAGACAACTTTCCACCTCAGCCAAATATTCGTATACTTCTTCGATGTGAGACCCATAAGAAGAAGTGGTCTCCATCCTCGAACTCAAGAGGTCTTCGTCTCCTTTCATCATAGGACCTTTTCCTACTCTGTGCGGTCTTAATCCGCTCCTGGATGATCAGCACCTTCTCCATCATAGCCTACACCATCTAAGGTACCATAAGTGCTGACTCACCTAGGTCAGTCCAACACAGAGGCGATCTGCATGGTTGGCCATATAGTGCCTCGAAAGGTGTCATCCCGATGGAAGAGTGGTAGCTGTTCTTATACACAATCTGTACCAAGGGTAAGTGATCCTACCAGCTTTGACCTAATTCAAGGATTCATGCATGGAGTATGTCCTTGAGAGTATGAATGATCCTCTCAGTCTGACCATCCTTCTGAGGAAGGAAGGTGGTGCTCAAGCGAAGCTACGTCCCGAAAGTCACCTCCAACCCCTTCCATATCCAGGAAGTAAACCGTGTGTCATGGTCGGAGACAATAGAAGAAGGTACTCCATGAAAATACACAATATCCCGCACAAAGAGGTGTCCCAAGATCTCAACTGAGCCATGCTCTCTATTCGGTAGGAAGTGGGCCGACATGGTGAGTTGGTCATGATCACCCATATCGAATCTTGAATCCTGGATGTACATGAAAGACCCATCACAAAGTCCATGGATATCCCATCCCACTTCCACTCTAGGACCTCTAATGTGTGAACCATGCCTGTTGGTACCTGGTGCTCTGCCTTCACTTGCTGACAAGTGAGGCATCTTTAGTCAAAATCTGTTACTGCATTCTTCATACCTGGCCACCAGTGCGATCGTCGAAGGTCCTAGTACATCTTTTCCGCTCCTGGATGTACCTTTAGAGGGGCAATGTGGAACTCCCTCAACACTTCCTCCTGAAGTACTACAGGTACCATAGTATGTCATCTGAAGAGGATGATGTTCTCCCCAGCTTCAAAAAATATATCAGGTGCATGTCCTATGGATATCTGAGCATGTCGTGTCTCATAGTTAGCGTCCCCATGCTGCACCTCCCAAACTCGCTAAAGAAGTGGTGGAGTGAATGTAAGAGACTGCAGAGACACTACTGGAAAAAAGGCCTATACCCACGGTTCAAAACCGTGGGTATAGCCCCCAAAACCGTGGGTATAGGCTATACCCACGGTTTTGGGAACCATGGGCTGGAACGCCGTCGGTATAGGTCCCCAGCCTATACCCACGGTTTTCCAAAACCGTGGGTATAGGTGTTCTACCACCGTGTCAACAAAACATTCCCAATTGCCACAGTGTCAATGGCTTTTACCCACGGTTTCAAAACCGTGGGTATATATCCTAAAATAAAGCCGCAGGTGGGTTTCGATCCCACGACCTCTTCGCTGCAAAGTACCGCATCTACCACTACCCTACTATCAATTATGTGTATATATATATATATTTAGTTAAATATAGTTATATAAACCGTGGGTATAGAGGGAAGAACCGTAGGTATAGGACTCCCGCCAAAAAAAAAATCATTCCCACGGAAAAAAAAAATTTCCCGTGCACACATGGGAAACCTATACCCACGGTTTTTCAAAACCATGGGTATAGGTTTTTTATCCTATACCTATCCCCACGGTTCTCCTCAAAACCGTGGGGATAGGTACCCCTATACCCACGGTTCTTGAAAACCGTGGGTATAGGTCAATTTTCAAGACCTATCCCCACGGTTTTGGAAAACCGTGGGGATAGACCCCCCTATGCCCACGGTTTTTGAAAACCGTGGGTAGAGGTCTTGAAAATTGACCTATACCCACGGTTTTCCAAAACCGTGGGTATAGGGGGTACCTATCCCCACGGTTTTGAGGAAAACTGTGTGGATAGGTCCATTTTCCAGTAGTGAGAGACTGCTCCATACCTATCTATGAAAGATATCTGTAAGGCAGCCAGCTGATATGTCGCCTCTTCTCGCAGCTGAAGGCTAGACCCCCAGCTAAGTGTGTCTGCTACCATGTTTCCCCTTCCCAGGATTATATACTATCCCAAACTCATAGTCCTGGAGGAACTCTTTCCTCTCCTGTTTGAAACTGAAAACTCAAAACTTCATCTGCCAAGTGGGTGAGGCTGGCCGACTCAGGAGTGATAAGCTGCACCCTCTTATACATGAGTTTATCCAGTGCTTCCTGGGATTCCTTTTTTTCCCAACCTAGGAAATCCTTATTCCAATGCAGATGAAAAACAAAAACCATTTTCCCTAATAAATTCAATATGTGTATGAAATTTGGTTTCCCAATTCGTACCAAAACTAACATTGTAAGGCCTCGACGCTACCACCAAGTGGTTACAACTGAAACTCTTTCCTCAAGGGTCATATCACACAATCGGTGTAAATGTTATTATCATGTCTTCTCCCACAGTAATCTCAATTCATGAGGTTCAAGTCAAAAGATTAACTGGAAACTCTAGGTCTAGGACAGGATTCGT
This sequence comes from Viscum album, assembly GCA_963277665.1. Taxonomy (NCBI): domain Eukaryota; kingdom Viridiplantae; phylum Streptophyta; class Magnoliopsida; order Santalales; family Viscaceae; genus Viscum; species Viscum album. Next base: position 1,175,608,270 of record OY728152.1, on the reverse strand, counting down.
GGAAGGAAGGAATGATTATTACCTATGTATATTGATACGACAACTAGTAGTAGACCCAAACCGTACCTCCAATCATTCATAGAGACCTTGGGTCACACTCCTTGCCCACCTGTATCTACTCACTTCCCCTGTCCTCCAGCTCCCTGAGCCTGGTAGGAAATACAAAGGCAGGTGGTTGTAACATGTCAAAATGTACACCACCTCAGGCTGCTCTCCTAGCTCTGCTTCCACGTCTTATGCCCTAAAAAATTATTTTTCCATGTCATATCCTCTTCCCAAAACATCTTGAACGCCCAAGTCTCAGAGATCGGCACTAGTTTCATGCTTTCCCACTGCTAAAATTAACTGCATGTATGTAATCAGTCAAATATCATTCAACCACAAATGTTCTCTCTACCACCCTAACAAGAGTAAGAATGCATAGAGGAAATGTTCTGGATCAGTTGTTCTTAAACACATATCGATTAGAAGTCCGAGCCCTGAAGAATTGTCCACATCGTATTCATCGATTACCAGGAATGGTTGGTATGCCTCAAGGAATACTCATCTTCTGACTTGTTATCCTACCGAAACTGAACTCTCAACCACCTCCTCAAGACAATCCCTATCTTCTTGTGATTCAGGCCCGCCTCGGAACATGATGGGTATCTGATGCTGAAACACATGTAAGGCACTAAGCCTACAGGTTTCATCTACCAGTACCACCAGTAGTGTCTACTGACCAAAGAGAAATGATATAGTTGGCACACTATCCAAAGGAACCATCTCGGAAAAACGGTCCAAGTACCGAAACCTCATCATTATGCAGATCATCCACAAGGTCATTCACTGAAAAAGACTAGTATCTAAGATCAAAATCTTCTCTACTAGTGTCTCAACTAGGTAGAAAACTCATGTAATCGCCTCCATCTAGTACTCTACTGCCTGGGAATCTGTCTCGCCTCGAAACCTTGGAGGCCTCTACCACTAGAACTCGTGAAACACACTCAGTCGGCGTGCACCGTCCTCTAATGCGGCTGGTGCCATCTTCTACCCAACGGGTGGTGGTGCTTCTAGTCCACCACCCGAAGGTGCCAACATAGTAAGAGGGCCCTGCACTAGTGCCTCATCGCTCGGTGGGCCGTCATCGAGTACTATCTCGGGAACCCTAACTGGCTATTTGCATGGAGGCATCCCGATAATGAACAGGTGTTCCACGGTAAAAAGTTAATACCAGTTGAGTTGACCTAATTGAGATGAGTTAAAGAAATCTTTTGAAAACACATTCTAAATAAGTTTTTTGTGCACTGATTTGAAAATCAGATGTCGGGGTCCTTGTGTATGGATACGTCGGCCCCCACACTAACACTGGACTACCTACACTAAAAACCACACTCGGCACCCTTAACAATATTGCTTCATAGAAATGAATGATCAGAGTCCTGAGTTCTATGGTAGAACTGACTCCTCTGATACCAATTTTTCACTGTTGGGACCAAGTTGGTTGGAGATAGAAGTTTGAAGAGTTAGAGTTTGCAGAGTTTTGTCTTATGTTGTCATAGAAGATAAATCAATCCACTTTATAAAGGACATAAAACTAGAGAATGATTTTCGGATATGTATTTCTCAAATATCATACGTCTGGAGAACTTTTGATGTAAACCATATGATGGAAAGTTGGAGAAATGATGATGCCAGTCATGTACAGTTTTGATTGGAAGGAGTGATGTTGCTGAAAGATAGGGAAGTTTCAGTACTTCACATTGTAATTCTGATTATGCTAGATCTGATCTATAGAAGGATACATATCACGATATCAGAATTTGTGATAACAGCTAAAGAATGGTTATAGGAAGGAGTTAAGAGATAAATGACAAAGAAATGGGAAATCTGGGGGCAGCATAAAATCACAGTTTAAGGTGGTGTTGTTTTCTAGTGTTTGACAAATTTTTGGGCCTGAAAATCAGGAGATGAAGATGTGTTTCTGGAAATGGATGTAGCGTGAATGTTTGAATAAGTTTTAGATTTTTGTGTGCAAGGAATGATTCAAGGACAGAACATTGAAAAATGCCATAGATATGGAGTACGTGGAAATTTAGGAAAGTTGCGCAAAAAAAATAATGTGGTGCATGAAAAGGTAGCGGGTTGAGGTATGTTTGTCTATACCCTCTCTCATCAAACCTTTGTATAGTGTTTTCAAGGGATGATTTGTTTCATAATTCTATCCTTATAGATGCATGCATAAAGGGGGAGTTGTGGGTACGCTCTGAACCCAGCATGTATGTGTGTGAACTATTCTAACTGTTTTGATGAAGTGGTTGTAGGAAACAAAGAAGTTTTCCAGGAAAGTTGATGAAGTGAAGAATGATGATGAAGCGAAGAATGCTGAAGAAGAATCTAGAATGATTTTATGAAGAAGGCTGAGGAGATACGATCATGAGATTTCATATTCACTACTTTTGGACAGCAGGGTTTTGGTTGTCAACAATTCTTGTCTCCTACAATGAGTTAGCTCACGTAGGCTTAGAATTTTTGTTAATTAATCCATTGCATAAGATTACAAATATTAGTGATTTATGAATCTTGGTTGACAACAAAATCCAAAGGGGGAGATTGTTGGGAAAAATTTGGATGGAGAATGAAGTTTGAAGAGTTATCATTTTCAGAGTGTAGCCTTTTGTTGTCAAAGAAGATAAATCAATAAACTTTGTAAAGGACATAAAAACAGACGATGCTTTGCTGATATGTGTTTCTAAAATATCTAAAGTCAGGAGAACTAGTGATACAAGACTTATTATGGAAAGGGGTATAAATGATGATGCCATTCATATACAGTTTTGATTGGAAGGAGTGATGCTGCTAAAAGATAGGAATGTTTCTGTACTTCCCATTGTAATTATGACGATTCTAGATCTGATCTATCGAATGATACATATCACGATATTTTAATTCATGATAAAAATTGAATAATGGTTATGGAAAGTAGTGAAGAGAGAAATGATGAAGAAATGGAAAATCTGGGGGTGGCATAAATGCATAGTTTATGGTGGCTTTGTTTTCTAGTGTTTGCCAAATTTTAGGTCTTGCACATCAGGAGATGATGATGTGTTTTTTGGCAATGGATGTAGCGTCCAATATTGAAGATGGTTTAGATTTTTGCGTGCAAGGCATGATTCAAGGTCAGAACATTGAAAAATGCCAATGGCGTGGAGTGCGCATAAATTTAGGCAAGTTACGTGAAAAAATAATATGGTGCGCAAAAAAGTAGCAGGTCGAGAAAAATATCAGTGGGATGTGCGAAATATTGGCGAGATGCGCGAAATAGAGGAATAAAGTTTTTTCACATAAAAGGTGTTTCAGGATCAGAAGTTCGAAAATTCGCAAAGGCATGTGGTGTGCGAAATATTGAAGCTTTTCACGAAATGTGAAGTTGCTTGAATCAATTTTTACGCGCATGGAGAGGGTTTTATATGAGGATTAGTTGTTTTCTTGTCGGGAAAAAATTCCTATAAATATGAGGTGAACCCTTCTCATTTGTTAATGCTCGGCACTTAGAAGAAAACCCAAGATCTAGTGTGCATAAAATTATACGATAAGTGAGTTGCACAAAATTAAGATTGTTGTGCGAAAGGAGAAAAGGTTGCGTGAAAAAGGAAGGTGCACGATATAAGTATTCCGCGCCAAAAGTGAATTTCTTCGCACAAGGCTTTTGAATTGCACGCAAGATATTCTAAAGGCTGATTGAAAAATTTGGGCTTTTCGCACATATTAAGTTGTGTGTATGGGTGTTCTTACAAGCTCTTGGGTAGGAAAGTGAAGATTTGCACTTCAGAGATTACAACTGTTCAATTGTAAAGAAGCACTAAAATACTGTAATTCTCTATTTTTGCTAAGAGGGTGCACACGCTCTTGCGGATTGTTTTCAAATTGATACACGAGTGTAAGGGTATATCCTACTTGTTGTATTCCACATTAAAGAGAATTTTTCTAGTGTATTGTGTAGTACTGGATTATTTCTGTACCATACCAAGTACGCAAATACACTTGTTGAGTAGTGATCCTTGTAAATCTTGTGTTCTTGTGGTTGTGTGTGTTCAGAAGATAAGAAAATATTTAACAGGAGGTGAAGGTTGTTTCAATTTGAAGGAAACATAAAAAGAAAAATATATCATAGATTCACCCCTCCCCCTCTCAGTGATACTTGGATCTTGACTGGGAACATCAATTTGTATCAGATCCAGGTTCCCTTCATTTATGATTTCCTGTAGTGTTTGTAGAGAAGTTGTGATAGAGAATCTAAATTGTGTGAACAGTAAGGGGATTCCAATTTTTGACGGAAAGAAATATCACATCTGGAAGGATAGAATGATGCCTTATCTTATCTCTCTTGGAAATGATGTTCTTGAAACTACAGAAGATGGATTTCCTGCTATTGATGACAATGTTCCTCTTACTCCCGTCGATAAGAAGAATCTTGATAATGATGGAAGAGCTAAAATGAATTACACTCATCACTTTCTGAGAGTGAGTTTTTTAGAGTGAAATGTGTCGCTACAGCTAAAGGCATCTACGATAAGTTGATGAATATATATGAAGGAAATACAAAAGTGAAGATGGGAAAAAAATATCTGGAGGCTGAAGTATGAGGACATGAAAATGGATGAAGATGAATCTGTTGGGGACTTATTTACAAGGGATAATGACATTGTCAGTATAATCAGATGTCTTGGTGAAAATTTGGAGGATGCTATAGTTGTTGAAAAGATCTTGAGGATTCTTCCTGACAAATTTGATGCTAATATTTCATCACATGAATACAGGGATCCAGAAACATTATCTCTTGATGATTTTTATATTACTCTCATCACTTATGAGATGAGAATATAGAATACAATGAAGAGAAAAACAAAATCCGGTCGAGAAATGTCTTTTAAGGCAGAAATAAAAGAGAAGTCGAAGAAAATTCATATAGAAAAGGAAGTTCGTGAATCCGACTCTGAAAATGAGGTATGTCAAAATTTGGATGAAATTATATCCTTGTTTTCTATAAATGTTAAAAGAGACACAATGAAATAAAAGGTAAAATCCCTTTGAAATGTTTTGAATGTGGAGCTATTGCCCACTTTGCATCTAATTGACCTCAAAAAGGGATAGATGAAGATAGCAGTGAATAAGACGGAATACCAAAAAGGTCATGTAAGAAACAGGGTGGAAAAGATAAATATTATGGAAGTGGTAAAGATAAAAAGTTCTTCAAATCTAAAAGAAGAAGCTTGTTTTCAAAAACTGATGAAGATGATGATAGTGAGACTGGATCTGAAAATTCTAATGATGAGAAATATAGAGAGTCTACCTTTTTGAAATAGTGAATAATGAGTATTAGGAGAGTAGTAGTACTGAAGGAGAAGAAACTAAACTTGAAAAGTATCTAAAAGTAGAGTTGAAAGAATGTATGAGAAAGATCAGACGACATGAGAAGGAAAACAAGAAGTTGATAAATGAAAATTCTTCCTTAAACAGTAAAGAATATTTTAATGATGAGAAAATCAATATGGAAAATGAGATTTATGATATGAATAATTATATTGAGAATACAAAGAACCGTAATGATCATCTTGAAGTAAAGATAAAGGGAAAAGAAGAAGAGTTGGAACTTGTCCAACAGAAACACTATAAATAAAATGAAATGAATATCAATTTCAAAAATTCTATCTCAGATGTTGGTGAATGTTCTAGTAAGAATGAACCAAACATGGATCCAAAAAAGTTACATTCAAATGTTGAAATGAAAGACATAACTGGTTTTGATAAGAACAAGGCTGGAAATACCATGTATGTTGTCAAAGTTAGTAATGATGAAAATTCAGAAGTGCATAAAAATCGCGAGTCAATAAAGACTTCTAATACTTCTGGTGCTGTTAAATATGAACTGGTAAAGGGAGTTACAAATTCAAAGATTAAGGTTGTTGAGAAGCGTGTTCACAAATCTGGTCAGTATAGAAGTTTCAGAGTCAAATATACTTTCTACGGTTACTGTTGGTATTGTGGTGGATTCGGACACATGGAAAATATGTGTTCGTTCAACCAATAACATTAAAACTATTCCAAAAGTTTTGAAAGACACGAATTGAGGGGAGTCAATCCATTGAAAATAAAATGTCTCCAAATAAATGTCAGAAGATATCTGAGAATACTGGTGTGAAAGTTGACAATAGGTTCCAACCACTTAGTACTTTTTGTGGAAGATGTGATCGACCTGTACATCTTACCAAGGGATTCCTTAGTGTGTTACCAGAGAAACAATATATTATTAATAATTTTCAACTGCTAGAGTTTTTTAAAGTTAAAAGGGACAGGTCTAATAAGTCCGAAAAGAAAGAGTGCATGGTTGTCTGGCCAGAACACCTTGATATGGCTAGGAAATTGGATGAATCACAACAGAAAGTGAAGGAAAAGGAAGAAAATAAAGCTATTGTTGTCAAAAATACTTTGAAAGCTACAAAAGGAGAACTTCCTTGGATTCTTGATAGTGGAATTTACTCTCATATAACAGGAAACTTAATGCTGCTGAAGAATGTAAATGATATCAAAGAAGGAACAATGACATTTGGAAATGATTAATCTCTAAGGATCAAAGGTGTTGGATCGACCATCCTTGGAAAAGAAAAGATGAAATCCAGAAAAACACTATATGTTGATGGGCTAAAACATAAACTTATTAGTGTGTCATATATCTGTGATGAGGGAATCAAAGGTATATTCAGAAAATATAGATTTATGTGAAATTTGAAATTGATGGAAATATCGTTACAAGGGGCCAACGTACAAGAGGGAATTTGTTCCAAGTTGGTGAAGTCAAAAACTCTTGTTACATGGGTGTAGCGGATGAAAGTACTTTATGGTATAAAAGGCTAGGTCATATGTGTCATAGAAATATTTACAAGCTATCAACACGAAATAGTGTCAGAGATAATATTGATTTATCAAGAAGAATAGATCGGTGCTGCACTATTTGTGAAAAAGGGAAGATTTCAAACTCCTTTCATAAGAGAGTTGAAATTCGTTCAAAACAACCCTTTGAACTTATACATTCTGATATATGTGGACCAATGAGAATGAAATCAAAAAATCGAGATAGGTACTTCATTACATTCATTGATGACTTTATGCGCATTACTTGTGTAATGTACATGAGACAGAAGTCAGATGCTCTGAAAATATTTAAGAGATTCAGGAGAAAAGTAGAAAAGGAATGTGAGTATTCAGTGAAGAAGTTGAGAACTGATAATGGTTGTGAGTATAAGAATTAAGAGATTGATTATTATCTTGAGAAGCATGGAATTCAGCATGAGTTCATTTCACCATACACAACTCAACAAAATGGGGTTGCTGAATGAAGAATCGAAGACTGGTTGAATTGGGGAGAACTATGTTGGTTGAGCATAGTCTTTGTCATTATTATTGGAGGCAAGCCATGAGCACTTCTATGTATATTCAGAACCAATGTTTCTTTAGACCAATCTCAGATATGACTCCATATGAAATGTTCTATGGAAAAACTCCAAGTCTGAAACAATTATGATTTTTGGGAGTCCATGCATTATAAAGAAGAAAAGTGGAATTCTTTGAATGTTTGAACAAAGAGGAGATGATGGAATTTTTCTTGGCTATTCTCCATTATGAAGAGGATATAGATGTCTCAACAAAGAAACATGAAGAATTATTGACTCTTCAGATTTAAATTTTTTTGAAAACATTGAGAAAGAAAAGAAGTCATATTTTGATTTTGACGTTGAGCATGATAACGAAGATTTTACTAATGATTCTGATAATGCTGCAGACTGTGTTAATCCTACTAGTGAAGCAGAATCCAACTCAGGAAAATTGAGTGATGAGGTTGATGTTCAAAAAAATCATCCTAGGTTGAGAAAACAAGTGGAGGCTCAGAATATAATTGGATAGAAACATCAGAGGGTTCAGACAAGAAGAACAATTAATGCTATATCACATACCTATCTTTATTCGAAAGCTGAACCAAATGATGTAAATGATGCATTTGAGAATCTAGAATGGGTTCATGCAATGAATGAAGAGCTTGATCAGATATAGAAGAATGATACTTGGGAACTTGTACCCAAGCTGGACAATAAGAACGTTATTGGTACAATGTGGGTTTTCCAGAACAAGATGAATGAAGAAGGTGATATAATAAGAAACAAAGAAATATTGGTTTGTAAAGGGTATTCACTAATTTAAGGCATTGATTTTGAGGAAACATTACCTCCGATGGAAATATTATAAACAATCAGAATCATTCTTTCTATTTCTGCACAACGAGTTTACAAAATCATTCAAATGGATATAAAATCCACATTCTTGAATGGTGACCTGGATGAGGATGTTTACATTGATTAAAACTATGGATTTGTTATTGGAAACGATGAATTCTATGTGTTCTAGTTGAATAAGGCTTTGTATGATCTAAAACAGGCTCGGAGGGCATGGTATTGTAAATTAGATACTTTCTTGAAGAAGATGAATTTTAAGAATGGTAGAGATGATAGTAATATTTACATCAACGAGTGTGAGGAGTTTTCACTGATCGTTATTGTTTAAGTCGATGAAATTATATTTTTTGGGAATTATGAATGATCATATGAAAGATTTTATGAGGAGATTAAGAAGATATTTGAGATTTACATGGTGGGTGAAATTAAATACTTTAATGGGCTACAAATTTCACAGAAAAAGAATCATGACTTTTTGTCTCATGAAAAGTATGATAAGGAACTTCTGAAGAAGTTTGCCATGGATGATTCGAATCAAGTGTCAACACCTATTTCAGTAGGAACCAAGTTGTCTAAAGAAAGAGAAGGCAAGTATGTTGATCAAAAATAGTTTCGAAAGATGATTCTAAGTTTGTTGTATTTGATGGCTTCAAAACCCGACATTGTCTATGCAGTGACTTTATGTGCAAGATTTCAGAGTGATCCTAAAGAATCACATCTGATAGCTGGAAAATTATCTCTTAGATATATCAAAGGCACAACAAATTTTGGAATCAGGTATGATGGCTCAGAAAATATTGTTCTGTTTGGGTATTCTGATGCTGATTGGGAATGAAATGTTGATAATCGAAGATCCACATCTGGTGGAGTTTTCTTTCTGGGGGAAAGTTGTGTTAGTTGGGATACTATGAAACATAATTCAGTAACTCTTTGCACAACTAACGATGAGTATTTTGTTGCTACTCAAGATGCAACTCAACTAATTTGGAAGAAGACTCAGTTGTATGACCTACTTGTTGATGTGATTCTACTGTTGCTCTTGAGATGTGATAATCAGAGTGTGATCAATCTTACAAGGAATCGAGTACAACATTACTATTCAAAACACATTGACATAAAGTGCCACTTCAACAACAAGCAGGTGGAGAATAATGAATTGAGGCTTTAGTATGTTCCTACATCTGAACAAGTTGAGAATATATTCAAAAAATCTTTACCGAATGAACCTATTTCAAAATTGTGGTTGAATATGGGTGTCCAACCTCCTTCTCATAAATGTTGAGGTATATTTGTCTATCCACTTTCTCATCTTACGTTTAGATAGTGTTTTCAAGGGGGAGAAGTGTTTCATAAATATATCCTTATAGATGCATGAATAAAGGTGGATTTGTGGGTAAGCTGTGAATCCAGCATGTATGTGTGTGAATTATTCTAACTATTTAGTTGGAGTGGTTTTCGGAAAGAATTTTGTTTTCTCGGAAATTTGATGAAGTGAAGAATTTTTATGAAGCGAAGAATGCTGAAGATGAAGCTAGAACTATGTTCTGAAAATGGCTGAGGAGATACAATCATGAGATTTCAAAGTCACTTCTTTAGGGCAACAAGGTTCTGGTTGTCAATAATTCTTGTTTCCTATACTTAGTTATCTCACGTCGGGTTAGAATTTTAGATAAGTAATCCATTGCATATGATTATAATGATTAGTGATTTATGAATCTTGGTTGACAACAAAATCCAATGGGGGAGATTTTTGGGACCAAGTTGGATGGAGAAAGAAGTTTGAAGAGTTATCATTTTCAGAGTATTGTATTTTGTTGTCAAAGAATATAAATCAATCCACATTGAAAAGGAATTAAAACCTTATGATGCTTTTTTGATATGTATTTCTCAAATATCAGAAGTTAGGAGAACTTCTGATGCAAGCCTTATGATGGTAATGGTGATAAATGAAGATTCCAGTCATATACAGTTTTGATTGGATGGAGTGATGTTGCTGAAAGATAGGGAAGTTTCTATACTTCCCATTGTAATTCTGATGATGCTAGATTTGATCTATCAAAGGATACATATCATGATAGTGGAATTCATGATAAAATCTGAAGAATGGTTAGGGGAAGCAGTGAAGATAGAAATGACAAAGAAATGGAAAATCTGGGGGCGGCATAGAATCACAGTTTATGGTGGATACATTTTCTACTATTTTCCAAATTTTAGAGCATGGAAATCAGGAGATGAAGATGTGTTTTTGGAAATGGATGTTCCATGACAGATTGAAGATGTTATAGATTTTTTGGCACACGGTATGATTCAAGGCCAGAAAAACAATAAATGACAAAGTTATAGAGTGCGCGGAAATTTAGGTAAGTTGTGCGAAAAAATAAAGTGGTGTGAGAAAAAGTAGTGTTTTGAGAGAAATATCATAGGGATGCACGAAATATTGGTGTGGTGTGCGAAATAGAGGAATGATGTTTTTTCGCGCAAAAGGTTTTTCGAGATCAGAAGTTTGAAAATTGGAAAAGTCATGAGGTGAGTGAAATATTGGGGAATTTCACCAAATGTGAAGTTGCGTGAATGAAATTTTGCGCGCATGAAGAGGTTTTTACACACAGATTAGTGGTTTTCATGCCGGGTCAAAAATTCCTATAAATATGAGGTATACCCTTCTCATTTGTTAATGATAAACACTTAGATGAAAACCTAAGCTCTGGTGCACGTAAAATTATACACTAAGTGAGTTTCTCCCAAAGAGGACAGTTGTGCGAAAAGTGAAAAGGTTGCACAAAAAAGAAAGTTGTGCGAAATAAGTTTTCTACACCAAAAGTGGATTTCATCATGCAAGGATTTTGATTTACGCACAAGATATTCTAAAGTCTGTGCAAAAAAATTGGGGTTTTCGCACATATTCAGTTGTGCGTATGGGAGTTCTTACCAACTTCTGGGTAGTAAAGTGAAGATTTGTACTTCAGAGATTACAACTATTCAATTGTAAAGAAGCACTGAAATACTTTAATTCCTTATTTGTGCTAAGAGGTTGCACATGCTCTTGCAGATTGTTTTCCAATTTCTATACGAGTGTAATGGTATATCCTACTCTTTGTATTCCACATCAAAAGATTTTTTTCTAGTGGATTGTGTGGTACTAGATTATATATGTACCATACGAAGGACATAGCTACTCATGTTGAGTAGTGAAACTTGTAAATCTTATGTTCCTGTGGTTGTGTGTGGTCACCAGAGAAGAAAATATTTAACAGGAGGCGAAGGTTGATTATTTCTAAGGAAACATAAAAAAGAAAAATATATCACTGATTCACCCCCTCCCCCTCTCAGTGATACTTGGATCCTGACTAGCAACTTCAATAGGTATCAGATCCAGGTTCCCTTCGTTTATTATTTGATGGTGTGTTTGAAGAGAAGTTGTGATGGAGAATCTAAATTGAGTGAATAGTAATGGGATTCGTATTTTTTATGGAAAGAACTATCACATCTTAAAGGATAGATCGATGCCTTATCTTATGTCTCTTGGATATGATGTTCTTGAAACTACAACAGATGGATTTCTTGCTATTGATGACAGGGTTCCTCTTACTCACGTCGATAAGAAGAATCTTGAGAATTATGTAAGAGATAAAAATAAATTACTCTCATCGCTTTCTGAGAGTGAGTTTTTTAGAGTGAAAGGTGTCGCTACAGATAAAGGCATCTTGGATAAGTTGAGGAAAATCTATGAAGGAAATACAAAAGTGAAGAAGGCATAACTACAAATATGGAGGCTGAAGTATGAAGACATGAAAATGGGAGAGTCTGAATCTATTGGGGACTTATTTACTAGGGTTAATGACATTGTCAGTACAATTAGATGTCTGCGTGAAAAGTTGGAGGATGATACAGTTGTTGAAAAGATCATCAAACTTCATCCTGACAAATTTGATGCCAATGTTTCATCACTGGAAGACAGGGATTTGGAAAAATTATCTCTTGATGATTTTCATAGTACTCTCATTACTTATGAGATGAGAAGATAGAAGACCATGAAGAGAAAAGAAAAATATGATAGAGAAATGTCATTCACGACCGAAAAGAAAGAGAAGTTGATGAAAATTCATTCTGAAAAGGAAGATGGTGAATCCGACTATGAAAATGAGGTATGTCAAAATTTGGATGAAATTTTATCCTTGTTTTCTAAAAATGTAAAAAGAGGCACAGGGAAATACAATGGGAAACTCCCTTTGAAATGTCTTGACTGTGGAGCTATTGGCCACTTTGCGTCTAATTTCCATTAAAAAGGGAAAGATGAGGAAAGTGGTGAATAAGACAGAAGACCAAGAAGGCCATGGTAGATATAGGGTGGAAAAGATAAATATTCTGGAAGAGGTAAAGATAAAAAGTTCATCAAATCCAAAAGAAGAATCTTGTTTTTAAAAAAGTGAAGAAGATGATGTTAGTGAGACTGGATCTGAAAAATCTATTGCAGAGAAAGCTAGATAGAGTACCTTTTTTTCAATAGTGAATAATGATGATTATGAGATCTGTAGTATTGAAGAAGAAGAAACTCAACATGAACAGTATGTAAAAGCAGAGTTGAAAGAAAATTTGAGAAAGATCAGAAGGCTTGAGAAGAAAAACAAGAAGTTGATAAAAAAATTTGGCATTAAATAATCATGAAGGTTTTATTGATGAGAAAATCAAGATGGAAAAGGAGATTTATAATTTGAAAAGTTCGCTGGAGAATACAATGAATCGTAATGATCATGTTGAAGTAAAGCTAAAGGAAAAAATAAGAAGAGTTGGAACATGTCCAACAAAAACTCTATAAAGCTAAAAAATTTACATCAGTTTCAAAAAATCAATCTCTGAAGTTGGTGAATGTTCCAGTAAGAATGAACCAAACAAGGATCCAAAAAAGTTACCTTAAAAAGAAGAAATGAAAGACATAACTGGTTCTGATAAGAACAAGGCTGGAAAGACCATGTATGAGGTCATGGTCAGAAATGATGAAAAGTCAGAAGTGCATAAAAATCACGAGTTAAGAAAGACTTCTAATACTTCTGGTGCTGTTAAATCTGATCTGAGAAAGGTAGTTACTAATGAAAACATGAAGGTTATTGAGAAGCGTGTTCACAAATCTGGTCAGTATAGAAGTTTCAGAGGCATATATTATTTATATGGTTACTGTTGGTATTTGTGGTGGGTTCGGACACATGGAATATATGTGTTGGTTCGACCAATAACACAACAACTATGCCACATGTTTTTAAAGACAAGGATTGAGGGGGAGTCAATCCTTTAAAAATTAAACATCTCCAAATAAATGTCACAAGATATCTGAGAAGACTGGTGTGAAAGTTTAAAATTGGTTCCAACCACTAAAAACTATATGTGAAAGATTTGATCGTCCTATCCATCTTACCATGGGCTGCCTTAGTGTGGTACCAGAGCAATAAAACATTCTTAATAGTTTTCAACAGCCAGAGTTTTTAAAAGTTAAAAGGGATAGGTCTAATAAGTCTGAAAAGAAAGAGTGCATGGTGTTTTCGTCCAGAACAACTTGATTTGGCTAGGAAGTTGGATGAAGCATAATAGAAAGGGAAGGTAAATAAAGAACAAAAATATCATGTTGTTGAAACTTCATTGAATGCTACAAAAGGAGAATGTCCTTGGATTCTTGATAGTGGATGTTAATCTCATATTACAGGATACTTAAAGCGGCTGAATAATGTGAAAGACTTCAATGAAAGAACAATGACATTTGGAAATGATGAATCTCTAAGGATGAAAGGTATTAGATCGACCATCATTGGAATAGAAAAGGTTAAATCCAAAAAAACCCTATATGTGGATGGGCTAAAAAATAACCTACTAAGTCTGTCACAACTCTGTGATGAGGGAATCAAAGTTATCTTCAGAAAATATGGATTTGTTGAGAAAATTGAAAAATATGGAATTATCGTTACAAGGGCCCAAAGTACAAGAGGGAATTTGATCCAAGTTGGTGAAGTGAAAAACTCATGTTACATGGGTGTAACAGATGAAAATTAGTTATGGCATAAAAGGCTAGGGGATATGTTTCATTGAAATATGTGCAAGCTATCAACACAAGATAGAGTTAGAGATATTCATGATTTATCATGAAGAAGAGATTGATGCTGCACTATTTGTGAAAAGGGGAATATTACAAACTCCTTTCATAAGAGAGTTGAAATTCATATAGAATGACCCTAGGAACTTATTCATTATGATATATGTGGACCAATGAGGAAGAAATAAACAAATGTAGAAATGTAATTCATTATGTTCATAGATTACATTACCATCATTACTTGTGTTATGTACATGAGACATAAGTCAGATGCTCTGAAAATTTATAAGAGTTTTAGGAGAAAAGCAGAAATGGTAGGTGAGTATTCAGTGAAGATGTTGAGAACTGATAATGGTGGTGAGTATAATAATGATGTGTTTGAATGTTATCTTGAGATGCAAGGAATTCGGCATGAGTTCAGTTCCCCATACACAGTTTAAAAAAATGGGGTTAGTGAAAGAAAGAATCAATGTCTGGTTTAAATGGGGAGAACTGTGTTGCTTGAGCATAGTATTTCCCATTATTATTGGATGAATTCCATGAGAACTTCTGTGTATATTCATAACCGGTGTTTCTTTAGACCAAACTCAGATATGACTCCATATGAAATTTTCTATGGAAATACTCCATGTCTGAAACACTTAAGAGTTTTGGGAGTCCATGCATTATAAATAAGAAAGGGGGAATTCATGGAAAGTTTGGACAAAGAGGAGATGATGGAATTTTTCTTAGCTATGCTCCATAAGGAAGCAGATATAGATGTCTCAACAAAGAAACATGAATAATTATTGATTCTTCAGATATAAATGTTGTTGAAAACATTGAGAAAGAAACGAAGTCATATATTGATGTCGAAGTTGAGCATGATAGAGAAGATTTTTTTAGTGATTTTGATAATAATGTAGACTATTTTAATCCTACTAGTGATGTTGAATCCGACTCAGTAATATCAAGTGATGGGGAATAAGTTCAAACAAATCATCCTAGATGGAGGAAGAATGTGGAGGCTCCGAATATTATTGGAGATCAACATCAGAGGGTTCAAACAAGAAGAACAACGAATGCTATATCACATACTTCTCTTTATTCGAAAGTTTAACCAAATGATGTAAATGAAGTATTTCAGAATCTAGAATGGTTTAATGCAATGAATGAAGAGCTTGAAAAGATATAGAAGAATGATAATTGGGAACTTGAACCCAAGTTGGACAACAAGAACTTTATTGTTACAAAGTGGGTTTTCCGGAACAAGCAGAATGAAGAACTTAATGTAATAAGAAACAAAGCAATATTGGTTGGTAAAGGGTATTCAAAAATTGAAGGCATTTATTTTTTTGAAACCATTGATTCAGTGCAAAGATTAGAAAAAATCAGAATCTTTCTTGCTATTGTTGCACAACGAGGTTACAAAATCATTCAAATGGATGTAAAATCTGTATTCTTGAATGGTAACTTAGAAGAGGATGTTTACATTGATCAAACCTGTGGATTTGTTATTAGAAAGGATTAAATCTATGTGTTCATGTTGAATAAGGATTTGTATGGGCTAAAACGGGCTCTGATGGCATGGTATTCTAAATTAGATACTTTATTGTAGAAGATGAATTTTACGAATGGTATAGTTGATAGCAGTCTTTACATCAACGAGTGTCGTGAGTTTTCATTGATTTTTATTGTTTATGTTGATGAAATTATATTTTCTGTGAATTATGAATGATTATGTGAATGATTTTCTATGTAAATGAATAAGATATTTGAGATTTCCATGGTGGGTGAAATGAAATACTATCTTGGGCTACAAATCTCACAGAAAAAGAATAATGACTTTCTGTCTTAAGAAAAGTATGCTAAGGAACATCTGATGATTATTGGCATTGAAGATTCGAAACCAGTGTCCACACATGTGTCAGTAGGAACCAATTTGTCTAAAGATGGAGAAGGCAAGGACGCTGATAAATAAGAGTTTCAAAAGCTGTTTGAATGTCTATTGTATTTGACTACTTTAAGACCCGACATTGTCTATGATGTCCCTCTATGTGCAATATTTCAGAGTGCTCCAAAATAATAACATCTGCTAACTGGAAAAAGATTTCTCAGATATTTCAATGTCACAACAAATTTTGGAATCAGGTATGATGGCTCTGAAAATATTGATCTATTCAGGTATTCTGATGTTGATTGGCCATGAAATGTTGATGATCGAAGATCCACATCTGGTGGAGTTTTCTTTCTGGGGAAAAGTTGTGTTAGTTGGCATACAAGGAAATAAAATTTAGTAACTCTTAGCACAACTGATGTTGTGTATGTTTCTTCTACTCAAGCTGATACTCAACTAATGTGGATGAAGACTCAGTTGGAAGATCTACTTGTTGAAGTGATTCTATCGTTGCTCTTTGGATGTGATAATCAGAGTGCGATCAATTTTACAAGGAATCTGGTACAACATTCTCATTTCAAACACATTGACATAAATTACCAATTCATCAATGAGTAGGTGGAGAAGAATTATTTGAGGCTTGAGAATGTTCCTACATCTGAACAAGTTGTTGATATATTCACAAAACATTTAACAAAAGAACCATTTGAAAAATCGAGGTTGAACATGGGTTTCCAACCTCCTTCTCATCAATGTTGAGGTATGTTTTTCTACCCCCTCTCTCATCTTACCTTTCGATAGTGTTTTCAAGGGGTATAATTGTTTTATAAATCATTCCTTATAGATGCATGCAAAAAGGGGGAGTTGTGGGTAAGCTGTGAATCCAGCATGTATGTGTGTGAACTATTCTAACGGTTTTGTTGGAGTGGTTGTAGGAAAGAATGTTGTTTTCCAGGAAAGTTGATGAATTGAAGAATGCTGATGAAGCGAAGAATGGTGAAGAAGAAGCTAGAAAGATGTTTTGAAGAAGGCTGAGGAGATACGATCATGAGATTTCATAGTCACTACTTTTGGACAATATGGTTTTGGTTGTCAATAATTCTTGTTTCCTACAATTAGTTACATCGCATAGGCTTTGAATTTTTGATATGAAAACAATTTCATAAGATTACAAAGATTATTGATATATGAATAATGGTTGAAAAAAAATCCAAAGGGGGAGATTATTGGGACCAAGTTGGATGGAGAATGAAGTTTGAAGAGTTAGTGTTTTCAAAGTGTTGTCTTTTGTTGTCAAAGAAGATAAATCAATTCACATTCTAAAGGACAGAAAACAAGATGATGATTTTTTGATATGTATTTCTCAAATATCTGAAGTTAGGTGAACTTGTGATGCACGCCTTATGCTGGAAAGGGGGAGAAATGATGATGCCAGTCATATATAGTTTTGGTTGGATGGAGTGATGTTGCTGAAAGATAGGGAAGTTTCTGTACTTCCCATTGTAATTCTGACGATTCTAGATCTGATCTATCAAAGGATACATATCACGATAGTGGAATTCTTGATTAATGTTGAATAATGGTTATGAGAAGAAGTGAATAGAGAAATTACAATACAATGGAAAATATGGGGGCGGCATAAAAGCGCAGTTTAAGGTGGCTCCATTTTCTAGTATTTGACAAATTTTAGGGCCCGAAAATCGGGAGATGAAGATGTGTTTTTGGAAATGGATGTAGCATGAAATATTGATGATGGTTTAGATTTTTGCACACAAGGAAAGATTCAAGGTCAGAACATCGAAAAATTATAAAGGCATGGAGTGCGCAGAAATTTAGGCAAGATGCATGAAAAAATAAAGTGATGCACCAAAAAGTAGCGGGTTGAGCAAAATATCATAGGGATGTGCGAAATATTGGTGTGGTGCATGAAATAGAGCAATGATTTTTTTCACTAAAAAGGTGTTTCAAGATCATAAGTTCAAAAATTGGTAAAAGAATGAGGTGCATGAAATATTGGAGCATTGCGTGAAATGTGGAATTGCGTGAAAGAATGTTTATGCGCATGAAGAGGGTTTTACTGGCGGAGTAGTGGTTTTCATGCCATGTAAAAAATTCCTATAAATATGAGTTGAACCTTTCTCATTTGTCAATTCTCGACACTTATATGAGAATCCGAGCTCTAGTTCCCATAAAATTATACACTAAGAGAGTTGCACAAAAAGAGTACAGTTGTGCGAGAAGAGAAAAGGTTGTGCTAAAAAGGAAGTTACGTGAAATATGTTTTCCGTGCCAAAAGTGTATTTCTTCTCACAAGGATTTTGAATTGCACACAAGATATTCTAATGGATGCGTGAAAAATTTGGTGTTTTATCCCATATTCAGTTGTGCGTATAGGATTTCTTAATAGATTCTATGTAAGAAAGTGAAGATTTTCACTTCAGAGATTACAACTGTTAAATTGTAATGAAGCACTGAAATACTTTAATTCCTTATTTGTGCTTAGAGGGTGCACACACTCTTGTGGATTATTTTCCAATTGATACACAAGTGTAAGGGTATATAATAATCATTTTATTCCACATCAAAGGATTGTTTTCTAGTGGATTGTGTGGTACTGGATTATTTCTGTACCGTACTATGGATGTAGCTACACTTGTTGAGTTGTGATCCTTGTAAATCTTGTGTTCCTATGGTTGTTTGTGTTTAGCTGAGAAGAAAATATTTAACAGTAGGTGAAGGTAGTTTCAATTCGAAGGAAACATAAAAAAGAAAAATATATTACTCATTCACCCCCCCCCCCTCTCTCAGTGATACTTGGATCCTGAGTGGGAACATCAATTGGTATCAGAGCCAGGTTCCCTTCAATTATTCTTTGCTGGTGTGTTTGAAGAAATTTTGTGATGGAGAATCTAAATTGTGTGAACAGTAAGGGGATTCTTATATTTTGTGGAAAGAACTATCACATCTAGAAGGAAAGAATGATTCCTTATCTTATGCCTCTTGGATATGATGTTCTTGAAACTACAACAGATGGATTTACTGCTATTGATGACAAGGTTCCTCTTACTTCTGTCTATAAGAAGAATCTTGAGAAGGATGGAAGAGCTAAAAATTAATTACTCTCATAACATTATGAGATTGATTTTTATAGAGTGAAATGTTTCACTATAGATAAATGGATCTAGGATAAGTTGATGAATATCTATGAAGGAAATACAAAAGAGAAGAAGGAAAAAGTACAAATCTGGAGGCTGAAGTATGAAGACATGAAAATTGGAGAATCTGAATCTATTGAGGGCTTCTTTACTAGGGTTAATAAAATTGTCAGTACAATCAGGCGTCTTGGTGAAAGGTTGGAGGATTCTACAGTTGTTGAAAATATATTGAGAATTATTCCTGAAAATTTGATGCTAATGTTTCATCACTGGAAGACAGGGATCCGGAAACATTATCTCTTGATGATTTTCATAGTACTCCCATCACTTTTGAGATGAGAATATATAAGGACATGAAGAGAAAAGAAAAAGCCGATTGACAAAAGGCTTTCCAGGAAGAAAAGAAAGAGAAGTCGACAAAAATTCATATTGATAAGGAAGCTGGTGAATCCGAACCTGAAAATGAGGTATGCCAAAATTTTGATGAAATTCTATCCTTGTTTTCTAAAAATGTTTAAAGAGTCACAGGGAAATACAATGGGAAACTCCCTTTGAAATGTTTTGAATGTGGATTTGTTGGACACTTTGCGTCTAATTTCCCTCAAAAAGGGAATGATGAAGATAGAGGTGAATAAGATAGAAGGCCAAGAAGGTCATGGATGAAGTAGGGTGGAAGAGAAAAATATTCTTGAAGAGGTAATGATAAAAATTTTATCAAACCCAAAAGAAGAAGCTTGTTTTCAAAATTTGAAGAAGACGATGATAGTGAGACTAGATCGGAAAAATCTAATGCTGAGAAAGCTAGAGAGAGTACCTTTTTTCCAACTGGGAAAAAATGATGATTATGAGAGCAGCAGTACTGATGAAGATGAAAATATACTTGAACATTATCTAAAATAAGAGTTTAATGAATAATTAAGAAATATCAGAAGGCTTGAGAAGGAAAACAATAAGTTGATAAATGAAATTTCGGCATTAAACAATCAAGAAGGTTTTACAGATGAGAAAATCAAGATGGAAAATGAGATTGATGATCTGAAAAATTCTCTTGAGAATACTAAGAATCATAATAATCATCCTGAAGTAAAGCTAAAGGAAAAAGAAGAAGAGTTGGAACTTTTCCAACAAAAACTATATAAATATAAATAAATGAATATCAATTACGAAAATTCTTCTCAGATGTTGGTGAATGTTCCCGTAAGAATAAGCCAACATAGGATCCACAAAAGATACCTTCAATGGTTGAAATGAAATTCATAACTGGTTCTGATAAGAACAAGGATGGAAAGACCATGTATGTGGAAAAAGTCATCAATGATGAAAAGATAGAAGTGCATAAAAATCATGAGTCAATAAAGACTTTTAATACTTCTGGTGTTGTTAAGTATGAACTGAGAAAGGGAGTTACAAATGAGAAAATGAAGGTTGTTGAGAATCATGTTCACAAATCTAGTAAGTATATAATATTCAGAGTCAAATATTCTTTCTATGGTTACTATTGGTATTATGGTGCATTCAGACACATGGAAAATATGTTTTGGTTCAACCAACAACATTACAACAATTCCACATGTTTTGAAAGAAAAGTATTGAGGGGGAGTAAATCCTTTCAAAATAAAATGTCTCCAAATAAATGACAGAAGATATCGGAGAAGACTAGTGGGAATGTTGAGAATAGGATCCAACCACTGGAACCAATTTGTGAAAGATGTGATCGACCTAGACAACTTACCAAGGGCTGCCTTAATGTGTTACCAGAGAAACAAAAGAATCATAATAATTTTCAATAGCAAGAGTTTTTAAAAGTTAAAAGGGACAGGTCTTATAATTCTGAAAAGAAAGATTGCATGGTTGTCTGGCTAGAACACATTGATTTGGCTAGGAAATTTGATGAAGCACAATATAAAGTGATGGAAAAGGAAGAACAAAAAGCTTTTGTTGTCAAAAATACTTTGAAAGCTACAAAAGGAGAACGTACTTGGATTCTTGATAGTGGATGTTCCTATCATATGACAGGAGACTTAAAGTGGCTGAAGAATGTGAGAGACTTCAAATACGGGATAATTAAATTTGGAAATGATGAATCTATAAGGATCAAAGGTGTTGGATCAGACATCATTGGAAAAGAAAAGATGAAATCCAGAAAAACACTATATGTTGATGGGATGAAACATAACATTCTTAGTGTGTCACAACAATGTGATGAGGGAATCAAAGTTATCTTCAGAAAATATGTAATTTATGTGAAAAGTGAAAATGATGGAAATATCGTTATAAGGGGCCAACATACAAGAGTAAATTTGCTCCAAGAGGGTGAAGTGGAAAACTCATGTAAAATGGGTGTAGTAGATGAAAATCTGTTATGGCATAAAAGGATGGGGAATATGTGTCATTGAATTATGTGCAAGCTATCAACACAAGATAGTGTTAGAGATATTCCTTATTTGTCAAGAAGAAGATATTGGTGCTGCACTATTTTTGAAAAAGGGAATATTACAAACTCCTTTCATTAGAGAGTTGAAATTCGATCAAAACAACCCTAGGAACTTATACATTCTTATATATGTGTACCAATGAGAAAAAAAATCAAAAAATGGAGATAGGTACATCATTACTTTCATTGATGAATTTACCCGCATTAATTGTGTTATGTACATGAGACATAAGTCAGATTCTCTGAAAATGATAAACAGTATCCGGAGAAAAGAAGAAAAGGAATGTGAATATTCAATGATGATGTTCAGAACTGACAATGGTGTTTATTATAAGAATGAAGAGTTTGAGTGTTATCTTGAGAAGCATGGAATTCGACATGAGTTCAGTTAACCATACAAACATCAATAAAATGGGATTGCTGAATGAAAGAATTGATGTCTCGTTGAAATGGGGAGAACTATGTTGCACGAGCATAGTCTTTCTCATTATTATTGGAGGCAAGACATGAGCACTGCTGTGTATATTCCTTACTGTTGTTTCATTAGACCAAACTCTGATATGGCTCCATATGAAATGTTATATGGAAAAACTCCAAGTCTGAAACACATAAGAGTTTTTGGGAGTTCTTTCATTATAAATAAGAAAGGTGGAATTCATGAAATGTTTGAGAAAATAGGAGATGATGTAATTTTTTTGTCTATGCTCAATAAAGAAAGGGATATAGATGTCTCAACAAAGAAACATGAAGAATTATTGATTCTTAATATGTAAAAGTTATTGAAAACGTTGAGAACAAAATGAAGTCATTTATTTATGTTTAAGTTGATCGTGATAGAGAAGCTTTTGTTGATGATTATGATAATGTTGTAGAATGTGTTAACCCTACTGGTGAAGCGGAATCCGACTCAGGAATATCAAGCCATGAGGATGAATTTCAAATAACTCATCCTAGGTTGAGGAAACAAGTGGAGGCTCAGATTATTATTGGAGATAAACATTAGAGGGTTCAAACAAGAAAAACAAAGAATTCTATGTCACATACATTCCTTTATTCTAAAGTTGAACCAAATTATGTAAATGAAGCATTTGAGCATCCAAAATGGGTTCATGCAATGAATGAAGATCTTGATCAGATAGGGAATAATGATACATGGGAACTTGTACCCAAGCCGGACAACAACAACGTTATTGGTACAAAGTGGGTTTTCCGAAACAAGCTGAATGAAGAAGGTAATGTAATAATAAACAAAGAAAGATTGGTTTATAATGGTTATTTACAAATTGAAGGAATTGATTTTGATGAAACCTTTTCTCCAGTGGCAAGATTAGAAACAAACAGATTCTTTCTGGTTATTTCTACTCAACGAGGTTACAAAATCGTTCAAATGGATATAAAATACACATTCCTGAATGGTGACTAGGATGAGGATGCTTACATTGATCAACCCTATGTTTTTGTTATTGGAAAGGATGAAAGATATGTGTGCAGGTTGAAGAAGGATTTGTATGGGCTAAAACAGGCTGTGAGGGAATGTTATTCTAAATTAGAAACTTCCTGAAGCAAATTAATATTAGGAAAGGTATAGTTGATTGAAATATTTAAATCAACGAGTGTCAAGAGTTTTCATTGATTGTTATTGTTTATGTCGATGACATTATCATTGATGGGAATAATGAAATATCATGTGAATGATTTTCAGAGGAGATGAAGATGATATTTGAGATGTCCATGCTGGGTGAAATGAAATACATTCATGGGCTACAAATCTCACAGAAACAAAATCATGTCTTTCTATCTCAAGAAAAGTATTCTAAAGAACATCTGAATAAGTTTTCCAGGGTAGATTCAAAACTAGTGTCCACACATATATCAGTAGGAACCAAGTCGTCTAAATATGGAGAAGGCAAGAAAGTTGATCAAAAAGAGTTTTGAAAGCTGATTGGAAGTCTGTTGTATTTGACTACTTCAAGACCCGACATCGTCTATACTGGCACTTTATGTGAAATATTTAAGAGTTCCCCTAAAGAATAACATCTGATAGCTGGAAAAAAAATTCCTAGATATATGAAAGGCACAAAAAAATTTGGAATCAGGTATGATGGCTTAGAAAATATTGATCTATT
Source organism: Viscum album (assembly GCA_963277665.1). Classification (NCBI taxonomy): domain Eukaryota; kingdom Viridiplantae; phylum Streptophyta; class Magnoliopsida; order Santalales; family Viscaceae; genus Viscum; species Viscum album. Next base: position 1,175,584,333 of record OY728152.1, on the reverse strand, counting down.
CAGGTATTCTGATGTTGATTGGGTAGGAAATGTTGATGATTGAAGATCCACATCTAGTGGAGTTTTATTTCATGGGAAATGTTGAGTTAGATTCCATAATAAGAAAAATAATTGAGTAAATCTTAGCACAACTGATGTTGAGTATGTTGCTGCTACTCAGGTTGCAACACAACTAATGTGGATGAAGACTCAGTTGGAAGATCTACTTGTTGAAGTGAAGTTACCATTTCTCTTCGGATGTGATAATCGGAGTGCGATCATTCTTACAAGGAATCTGGTACATCATTCTCGTTCAAAAAACATTGAGATAATGTACCACATAATCAAAGAGAAGGTGAAGAAGAATGAATTGAGGCTGGAGTATGTTCCTACATCTGAACAAGTTGCTGATATATTCACAAAACCTTTACCGAAGGAATCATTTGAAAAATTGATGTTGAACATGGGTGTCCAACCTCCTTCTCATCAAGGATGTGGTATGTTTGTCCATCCCCTCTCTCATAATACCTTTGTATATTTTTTTCAAGAAGGTGAATTGTTTCATAAATCGATCCTTATATATGCATGAATAAATGGGGAGTTGTGGGTAAGTTGTGAATCCAGCATGTATGTGTGTGAACTATTCTAACTGTTTTGATGGAGTTGTTTTAGGAAAAAATGTTGATTTCTAGGAAAGTTGATGAATTTAGGAATGATGATGAAGCGAAGAATTCTTTAGAAGAAGCTAGAATGATGTTCTGAAGAAGTATGCGGAGATACGATCATGAGATTTCATAGTCACTACTTCTGGACAGCATGGTTTTGGTTGTCAATAATTCTTGTTCCCTATAACGAGTTAGTTCGCACTGGATTAGAATTTTTGATAAGTAATCCATTGTATAAGATTAAAAAGATTAGTTATTTAAGAATCTTGGTTGACAAAAAAAATCCAAAGGGGTAGATTGATGGGACCAAGTTGGATGGAGAATGTTGTTTGAAGAGTTTTAATTTTCAGAGTGTTGTCTTTCTTTTTTCAAAGAATTTAAATCAATCCACTTTGTAAAGGAATTAAAACCAGACGATGCTTCGCTGATATGTATTTCTCAAATATCTGATGTCAGGAGAACATGTGATGCAAGCCTTATGATGGAAAGGTGGAGAAATGATGATGCCAGTAATATACATTTTTGATTGGAAGGAGTGATGATGATGAAAGATAGGGATGTTTCTGTACTTCCCATTGTAATTCTGATGATGCTAGATCTGATCTATCAAAGGATACATATCACTGTAGTGTAATTCGTGACAAAAGCTGAAAAATTGTTATGGGAAGTAGTGAAGAGAGAAATGACAACGCAATGGAAATTATGGGGGTGGCATAAAAGCTCAGTTTATGGTGGCTCTGTTTTCTAGTGTCTGCAAAATTTTAGGGCCTGAAAATCGGGAGATGAAGATGTGTTTTTGAAAATGGATGTCGCGTGAAAGATTGAAGATGGTTTAAATTTTTTCCCGCAAGGCATGATTCAAGGTCATAACATCGAAAAATTACAAAGGCATGGAGTATGCAGAAATTTAGGCAAGCTGTGTGAAAAAATAAAGTGGTGCACGAAAAAGTCTTGGGTTGAGTGAAATATCAGAGGGATTCACAAAATATTGGTGTGGTGCGCGAAATAGAGGAACAAAGTTTTTTCACACTAAAGTTGTATCAAGATCATATGTAAGAAAATTGGAAAAGGCATGAGGTGTGCGAAATATTGGAGCATTGCGCGAAATGAGAAGTTGCGCGAAAGATTTTTTACGCACATGGAGAGGGGTTTACGCACAGGTTAGTGGTTTTCGTGCCATGTCAAAAATTCCTATAAATATGAGGTGAAACCTACTAATTTGTTAATGCTCAACACTTATAAGAAAACCCAATCTATGTTGTGGGTAAAATTAGACGCTAAGTGAGTTGCGCAAAAAGAGGACAGTTGTGCGAAAATAGGAAAGGTTGCGCGATAAAGGAAGTTGCGAGAAATAAGTTTTCTGCAAAAAAGTGGATTTTTTCGCGCAGGGATTTTGAATTATGCGCAAGATATTCTAAAGTCTATGTGAAAAGTTTTGGGTTTTCGCACATATTCAGTTGTGCGTATAGGAGTTCATACCAGATTTTGGTTAGGAAAGTGATGATTTGTACTCAGAGATTACAAATGTTCAACTGTAAAGAAGCACTGAAATACTGTAATTCCATATTTGTTCTAGGTGGTTGCCCAAGTGGTTCTAGATTGTTTTCTAAATTCCACATGAGTGTAAGGGTATATCCTTCTCATTTTATTCCACATAAAACGATTTTTATAGTGGATTGTGTGGTGATGGATTATTTTTGTACCATACCAAGGACGTAGCTACTGTTGTTGAGTAGTGAACCTTGTAAATCTTGTGTTCATGTGGTTGTGTGTGTTCTGTAGAGAAGAAAATATTTAACAGGAGGTGAAGGTTGTTTCAATTCGAAAGAAACATAAAAAGAAAAATATATCACTAATTCACCCCCTCCCCCACTCAGTGATACTTAGATCCTGACTCGGAACTTCAATTGGTATCAGAGCGAGGTTCCCTTCGTTTATTAATTATTGAAGTGTTTGAAGAGAACTTGTGATTGAGAATCTAAATTGCATGAATAGTAAGGGGATTCTGATTTTTGATGGAAATATCTATCACATCTGGAAGGACAGAATGTTTCCTTATCTTATGTCTCTTAGATATGAAGTTCTGGAAACTACAACAGATGGATTTACTGCTATTGATGACAAGGTTTCTCTTACTCCTATCGATAAGAAGAATAAAGTGAATGATGGAAGAACTAACAATTCATAATTCTCATCACTTTCTGAGAGTGTGTTTTTAAGAGTGAAAGGCGTCGCTACAGCTAAAGGCATTTGGGATAAGTTGATGAATGTCTTTGAAGGAAATACAAAAGTGAAGAAGGAAAAACTACAAATATGGAGGCTGAAGTAGGAAGACTTGAAAATAGGAGAATCTGAATCTGTTGGGGACTTCTTTACCAGGGTTAATGACATTGTCAATACAATCAGATGTCTTGGTGAAATGTTTGAGGAAGCCATAGTTGTTGAAAAGATCTTGATAATTCTTCCTGACAAATTTGATGCTAATGATTCATCACTGGAAGACAGGGATCCAGAAACATTATCTCTTGATTATTTCCATAGTACTCTCATCACATATGAGATGAGAAGATAGAAGACCATGAAGAGAAAAGCAAAATCTGATAGAGAAATGCCATTCAAGGTAGAAAGGAAAGATAATTAGAAGAAAATTAATATTGAAAATGAAGCTGGTGAATCAGACTCTGAAAATGAGGCATGTTAAAATTTTGATGAAATTATATCCTTGTTTTCTAAAAATTTTAAAATAGCCACAAGGAAATACAAAGGGAAACTACCTTTGAATTGTTTTGAATGTGGAGTTGTTGGCCACTTTGCGTCTAATTGCCCTAAAAAAGGGAAAGATGAAGATAGCGGTGAATAAGGCAGAATACCAAGAAGGTCATGGAAGAAACAGGGTGGAAAATATAAATATTCTAGAAGAGGTAAATATAAAAAGTTCGTCAAATCAAAATGATGAAGCTTGTTTTCAAAAAGTGAAGAAGATGATGATAGTGAGACTGGATCAGAAAAATATATTGCTAAGAAAGCTAGAGTGAGTACCTTTTTTCCAATAGCGAGTAATGATGATTATGAGAGCAGCAATACTGAAGAAGAAGAAACACAAATTGAACAATATCTACAAGAAGAGATAATAGAATGTTAGAGAAAGATCAGAAGGCTTGAGAAGGAAAACAAGAAGATGATAAATGAAAATTTTGCATTAAAAAATCAAGAAGGTTTTAATGATGAGAAAATCAAGATGGAAAAGGATATTGATGATCTGAAAAATTCTCTTGAGAATAAAATGAATCGTAATGATCATCTTGATGTAAAGCTGAAGGAAAAAGAAGAAGTGTTGGAACATGTCCAACATAAACTCTATAAAGCTAAAGAAATGAATACCAGTTTCAAAAATTCTTTCTTAGAATTTGGTGAATGATCCAGTAAGAATGAACCAAAAAAGGATCCAAAAAAGTTACCTTCAAAGTATAAAATGAAAGACATAACTGGTTCTCATAAGAACAATGCTGGAAATACCATGTATGTGGTCAAAGTCAGCAATGATGAAAATTTAGAAGTGTATAAAAATCATGAGTCAAGAAAGATTTCTAATACTTCTGGTGTTATTAAATCTGAACTGAGAATGGGACATACAAATGAAAACATGAAGGTTTTTGAGAAGCGTGTTCACAAATCTGGTCAGTATAGAAGTTTCAGAGGAAAATATTTTTTCTACGGTTACTGTTGGTATTGTGGTGGATTCGGACACATGGAAAATATGTGTTGGTTCAACCAACAACCTTAAAAATATTCCACATGTTTCTAAATACAAGGATTGAGGGGTATTCAATACTTTAATAAATAAAAAGTCTCCAGATAAATGTCAGATGATATCTATGAATACTGTTTTGAAAGTTGAGAATAGATTCCAACCACTAGAAACTATTTGTGAAAGATGTGATCGACTTGGACCTCTTACCAAGGGCTACCTTAGTGTGTTACCAGAGAAACAAAATATTCTTAATAATTTTCAATAGACAATGTTTTTAAAAGTTAAAAGGGATAGGTTTTATAAGTACGAAAAGAAAGACTGCATGGTTGTCTAGGCAGAACACTTTGATTTGGATTGAAAATTGGATGAAGCGCAACAGAAAGTGAAGGAAAAGGAAGAACAAAAAGCTCTTGTTGTCGAAACTACATTCAATGCTACAAATGGAGAACATCCATGGATTCTTGATACTGGATGTTCCTCTTATATGATAGGAGACATAATGCTGCAGAAGAATGTGAAAGAATTCAAAGAAGGAACAGTGACATTAGGAAATGATGAATCTCTAATGATCAAAGGAGTTTGATTGACCATCATTGGAAACGAAATGATTAAATATAGAAAAACACTATATGATGATGGGATGAAACATAACATGCTTACTGTGTCACAACTCTATGATGAGGGAATAAAAGTTATCTTCAGAAAATGTGGATTTGTTGTGAAAAGTGAAAATTATAGAAATATCATTACAAGGTGCCAACGCACAAGAGGGGATATCTTCCAGTTTAGTGAAGTGAAAAAATCATTTTACATGGGTGTAGAGTATGAAAATAAGTTATAGCATACAAGGCTGGGGCATATGTTTCATAGAAATATGGGAAAGTTATCAACACGAGATAATGTCAGAGATATTCCTGATTTATCACGATGAAGAGAATGGTGCTGCACTATTTTTGAAAAATGGAATATTACAAACTCTTTTCATAAGAGTGTTGAAATTTGTTCAAATAAACCCTTGGAACATATACATTCTGATATATATGGACCAATTAGAATGAAATCAACAAATGGATATAAGTACTTCATTACTTTCATTGATGACTTTACCCACATTACTTGTGTTATGTACATGAGACACAGTCAGATGCTCTGAAAATGTTAAAGTGTTTCAGGAGAAAAGCTGAAAAGGAAAGTGATTATTCAATGAAGACATTGATAACTGATAGTGGTGGTGAGTATAAGAATGAATAGTTAGAATGTTATCTTGAGTAGCATGTAATTTGGCATGAGTTCATTTCACCATACACACCTCAACAAAATGGGGTTGCTGAACGAAAGAATCGAAATATAATTGAAATGGGAAGAACTATGTTTCTTGAGCATAGTCTTTCTCATTATTATTGGAGGAATGCCATGAGAACTGCTGGGTATATTTAGAACCGATGTTTCATTAGACCAAACTCAGATATTTCTCCATATGAAATGTTCTATGGGAAAACTCCAATTCTAAAACACATAAGAGTTTTTGGGTGTCCATGCATTATAAAGAAGAATGGTGGATTTCTTGGAAAGTTTGAGCAAAGAGGAGATGATGGAATGTTTCTTGGAAATTCTTCATAAGGAAGAGGATATAGATGTCTTAACAAAGAAACATTTATAATTATTGATTCTTCATAAGTTAAAGTTGTTGAAAATGTTGAGAATGAAAATAAGCCTTATATTGATGTTGATGTTGAGAATGATAGAGAAGATTTTGTTAATGATTCTGATAATGCTGCAGAATGTGTTAATCCTACTGGTGAAGCGTAATCCGACTCCGGAATATCGAGTGATGAGGATGAGGTTCAAACAAATCATCCTAAGTTAAGGAAACAAGTGGAGTCTTAGAATATTATAGGAGATAAAAATCAGAGTGTTCAAACCAGAAGAACAATGAATGCTATGTCACATGCTTCCCTTTATACGAAAGTTGAACCAAATGATGTAAATCAAGAATTTGAGCATCCAGAATGGGTTCATGCAATGAATGAAGTGCATGATCAGATAGAGAAGAATGATACTTGGGAACTTGTACCCAAGCAGGACAATAAGAATGTTATTGGTACAAAGTGGGTTTTCCTGACCAAGCTTAATGATGAAGGTAAAGTAGTAGGAAATAAAGAAAGATTGGTTTGTAAAGGGTAATCAAAAATTGAAGGAATTTATTTTGATGAAACCATTGCTCTGGTGGCAAGATTAGGAACAATCATAATCTTTCTTGATATTTTTACACAATGAGGTTACAAAGTCTTTCTAATGGATGTAAAATCTTCATTCTTGAATGGTGACTAGGATGAAGATGCTTACATTGATCAAACATGTCGATTTGTTATTGTAATGGATGAAGGATATGTGTGCGGGTTGAAGAAGGCTTTGTATGGGCTAAAACAGGCTCTGAGGGCATGGTATTCTAAATTAGATACATCCTTGAAGAAGATGAATTTTATGAAAGGGATTGTTGATAGCAATCATTAGATCAAAGAATGTCAAGAGTTTTCACCAATTTTTATTGTTCATGTCGATGACATTATCTTTTCTGGGAATTATGAAAGATCATATGAATGATTTTCAGAGGAGATGAAGAAGATATTTTAGATGTTCATGCTGGGTGAAATGAAATACATTCATGGGATACAAATCTCACAGAAAAAGAATCATGTCTTTCTATCTCAAGAAAAGTATACTAACGAACATCTAAATAAGTTTAGCATGGTAGATTAGAAACCAGTGTCCACACCTATGTCAGTAGGAATCAAGTCATCCAAATATGGAGAAGGTAAGGATGTTGATCAAAAATAGTTTCAAAAGATGATTGGATGTCTGTTGTATTTGACTGCTTTAAGACCCGACCACGTCTATGCTGTCATTTTATTTGCAAGATTTCTGAGTGCCCCTAAATAATTAAATATGATAGCTGGAAAATGAATTCTTAGATATATGAAAGGAACAACACATTTTGGAATCATGTATGATGGCTTATAAAATATTGATCTATTCAGGTATTCTGATGCCGATTGGGCAGGAAATGTTTATGATTGAAGATCCATATCTAGTGGAGTTTTCTTTCTGGGGAAATGTTGTGTTAGTTTCCATACTATGAAATGGAATTGAGTAACACTTAGCACAACTGATGCTGAGTATGTTGCTGCTACTCATGTTGCAACTTAACTAATGTGGATGAAGACTCAGTTGGAAGATCAACTTGTTGAAGTGAAGCTACCATTGCTCTGGGATGTGATAATCAGAGTCAGATCAATCTTACAAGGAATCCAATACAACATTATCATTCAAAACACATTGACATAATGTACCACTTCATTAAAGAGCAGTAAGAGAAGAATAAATTGAGGCAGAAGTATGTTCCTACATCTGAACAAGTTGCTCATATATTCACAAAACCATTACTGAAGGAATCATTTGCAAAATTTAGGTTGAACATGGGTGTCCAACCTCTTTCTCATCAAGGATGTGGTATGTTTTTACTTCTCCTCTCTCATCATACCTTTGGATAGTGTTTTCATGGGGGATAATTGTTTCATAAATCTATCCTTATAGATTCATGCATAAATAGGGAGTTGTGGGTAAGCTGTGAATCCAACATGTATGTGTGTGAACTATTCTAACTGTTTTGTTGGAGTGGATGTAGGAAACAATGTTGTTTTCTAGGAAATTTTATGAATTGAGGATTGATGATGAAGAGAATAATGCTGAAGAAGAATCTAGAAAGATGTTCTGAAGAAGGATGAGGAGATACGATCATGAGATTTCATAGTCACTACTTTTGGACAGCATGGTTTTGGTCGTCAATAATTCTTGTTTCCTATAATGAGTAATCTCACACTAGCATAGATTTTTTTATAAGTAATCCATTGTATAAGATTAAAATGATTAGTAATTTATGAATCTTTGTTAACAAAAAAATCCAAAGGGGGAGATTTTTGGGACCATGTTGGAAGGAGAAAGAAGTTTGAAGAGTTAGCATTTTCAGAGTGATGTCTTTTGGTGTCAAGGAAGATAAATCAATCCACTTTGTAAAGGACATAAAACTAGATGATGCTTTGATTATTTGTATTTCTCAAATATCTGAAGTCATGAGAACTTGTGATTAAATCATTATGATGGAATGGGGGAGAAATGATGATGCCAATCATATACAATTTTGATTTGAAAGAGTGATGTTACTGAAAGATAGGGAAGTTTCTGTACTTGCCATTGTAATTTTGATAATGGTAGATCTGATCTATCAAAGGATACATATCACGATAGTGGAATTCATGATAAAATCTGGAGAATGGTTATGGGAAGAAGTGAAGAGAGAAATTAAAAAGCAATGGAAAATTTGGTGGTGGTATAAAATCATAGTTTAAGGTTGCTCCGTTTTCTAGTGTTTTCCAAATTAAATGGCCTGAAAATCGGGATATGAAGATGTGTTTTTGGAAATGGATGTAGAGTGAATGATTGAAGATGGTATAGATTTTTGCGTTCAAGGCATGATTCTAGGTCAGAATGTTGAAAAAATGCCAAAGGCATGGAGTGTACGGAAATTTAGGCAAGCTGCCCGAAAAAATAATGTTCTACTCGAAAAAGTTTTGGGTTGAGCGAAATATCTGAGGGATGCATGAAATATTGTTTTGGTGCATGAAATAGAGGAATGATGTATTTTCAGGCTAAATATTTATTGAGATCAGATGTATGAAAATTGGCAAGGCATGAGGTGCGCAAAATTTGGAGCATTGCGCGAAATGTTATGATTCGCGAAATAATTTTTACTCACATGAAGAGGGTTTTACTCGCAGATTAGTGGTTTTCGTGCCAGGTCAAAAATGCCTATAAATATGAGGCGTAACCTTCTCATTTGTTAATTCTTGGCACTAAGAATAAAACCCAAGCTCTGGTGTGGGTAAAATTATACTCTAAGTGAGTTGCGCAAAAAGAGGACAGTTGTACGAAAATAGAAAAGGTTGTGCGAAAATGGAAGTTGCGCAAAATAAGTTTTCCATGCCAAAAGTGGATTTCATCGTGGAAGGCTTTTGAATTGTGCGCAAGATATTCTAAAGGCTGCGTGAAAAATTTGGGGTTTTCGCACATATCCAGTTGTGCGTATAGGAGTTATTACCAGCCTCGGGGTAGGAATGTGAAGATTTGTACTTCATAGATTACAACTGTTCAATTGTAAAGAAGCACTGAAATACTATAATTCCATGTTTGTGATAAGAGGGTGAACACATGCTTGTAGATTGTTATCCAATTTCTACATGAGTGTAACTGTATATCCTACTCGTTTTATTCCACATCAAAGGATTGTTTTCTATTGGATTGTGTGGTACTGGATAATTTCTGTACCATACCAATGATGTAGCTACACTTGTTGAGTTGTTAACCTTGTAAATCTTGTGTTCATGTGGTTGTGTGTGTTCAGCAGAGAAGAAAATCATTAACAGGAGGCGAGGGTGGTTTCAATTCGAAGGAAAGATAAAAAGAAACATATATCACTGACTCACCCCTCCCCCTGTCAGTGAAACTTGGATCCTAACTGGGAACTTCAATTGGTATCAGAGCCAGGTTCCCTTCGTTTATTCTTTGCTGAAGTTTTTAAAGAGAAGTTGTGATGGATAATCTAAATTGTTTGAATAGTAAGGGGATTCCGATTTTTTATGTAAAGAACTATCACATCTGGAAGGACAGAATGATTCCTTATCTTATGTCTCTTGGATATAAATGTCTAGAAACTATAACAGATGGATTTCCTGCTATTGATAAAAAGGTTCCTCTTACTCCTATCGATAAGAAGAATCTTGAGAATGACGGAAAATCTAAAATCGAATTACTCTGATCACTTTCTGAGAGAGTTTTTTTTAGAGTGAAAGGTGTCACTAAACTAATGGCATCTGGGATAAGTAGATGAATATGTATGAAGGGAATACAAAAGTGAAGAAGGCAAAACTACAAATCAACAGGCTGAAGTATGAAGACTTGAAATTGGGAGAATCTGAATTTGTTGGGGACTTCTTTACTAGGGTTAATGACATTGTCAATACAATTAGATGTCTTGGTGAAAAGTTGGAGGATTATAAAATTGTTGAAATGATCTTGAGAAGTATTCCTGACAAATTTTATGCTAATGTTTCATCACTGGAAGACAAGGATCCAGAAACATTATCTCTTGATGATTTCCATAGTACTCTCATCACTTATGAGATGAGAATATAGAAGACCATGAAGAGTAATGGAAAATCTGATAGAATAATTTATTTCATGGTAGAAAAGAAAGAGAAGCCTGAGAAAATTTATATTGAAAAGGAAGATGGTGAATCCAACTTTGAAAATGTGGTATGTCAAAATTTTGATGAAATTATATCCTTTTTTTCTAATAATATTAGAGGAGGCACATGGATATACAAAGGGAAACTCCGTTTGAATTTTTTTGAATGTGGATCTGTTGGCCACATTGCGTCTAATTTCCCTAAAAAAGTGAAATATGAATATAACGGTGAATAGGACAGAAGGCCAAGAAGGTCATGGAAGAAACAGGGTGGAAACGATAAATATTCTGGAAGAGGAATTGATAAAAATTTCTTCAAATCCAAAAGAAGAAGCTTGCTTTCAAAAAGTGAAGAATATGATGATAGTGAGACTGGATATGAAAAATCTAATGTGGAGAAAGCTAGAAAGAGTACCTTTTTTGAAACAGTGAATAATGATGATTATGTGAGCAGCCGTACTGATGAATAAGAATCTCAACTTGAACAGTATCTAAATGATGATTTGAAAGAATGTTTGTGAAAGAACAGAAGGATTGTGAATGAAAACAAGAAGTTGATAAATGAAAATTCCTCATTAAACAATCAAGAAGGTTTTACTGATGGGAAAATCAAGATGGAAAAATTGATTGATGATCTGAAAATTTTTCATGATAATACATAGAATCATAATGATCATCTTGATGTAAATCTAAAGGAAAAAAGAAGAATAGTTGGAATATGTCCAAAATAAACTCTATAAAGCTAATGAAATGAACATCAGTTTCAAATATTCTATCTCTGTAGTTGGTGAATGTTACAGTAAGAATTAACCAATCAAGGATCCACAAAAGTTACCTTCAATGGTTGAAATGAAATACATAGGTGGTTCTGATAAGAACAAGGCTGGAAATACCATGTATGTGGTCAAAGTGCTCAATGATGAAAAGTTAGGAGTGCATAAAATCACGATTCATGAAATAATTATAATACATATGGTGCTTTTAAATTTGAACTGAGAAAGGTAGTAAAAATTGATAACATTAGGGTTGTGGAGAAGCGTGTTCACAAATCCGGTCAGTACTGATCATTCAGAGGAAAATATACTTTCTAGGGTTACTGTTGGTATTGTGGTGGATTCAGACACATGGAATATATGTGTTAGTTCAACCAACAACATTATAACTATTCCGCAAGTTTTGAAAGACAAGGATTGAGGGGGAGTCAATCCATTCAAAATCAAAAGTCTCCAAATACATGTCAGAAGATATCTGAGAATACTGCTGTGAATTTTGAAAATAGTTTCCAACCACTGGAAACTTTTTGTGAAAGATGTGTTCGACCATGACATCTTACGAAGGGCTTCCTTAGTGTGTTACCAGAGCAACAAAAGATTGTTAATAATTTTCACCAGCAAGAGTTTTTAATAGTAAAAAGGGATAGGTTTGATAAGTTCAAAAAGAAATAGTGCATGGTTGTCTGGCCAGGACACCTTTTTTTGGTCAGGAAATTGGATAAAGTACAACATAAAGTGATGGAAAAGGAAGAACAAAAATCTCTTGTTGTCAAAACTTTTTTGAAACCTACAAAAGGATAATGTCCATGGATTATTGAAAGTGGATGTTCCACTCATATGACATGAGACATAAAGTTTCTGAAGAATGTGAAAGGCTTCAAAGAAGGAACAATAACATTTGGAAATGATGAATCTCTAAGGATCAAAGATGTTGTATCGGCCATCATTGAAAATGAAAAGATGAAATCCATAAAAACATTATATTTTGATGGGATGAAACATAAACTGCTTAGTGGGTCACAAATCTGTAATGAGGGAATCAATGTTATCTTCAGAAAAGATGGATTTGTTGTGAAAAGTGAAAATCATGTAAATATCGTTTCAAGGGTCCAACGTACAAGAGGTAATTTGTTCCAAGTTGGTGAAGTGTGAAACTATGATTACATGGGTTTAGCGGATGAAAATCAGTTATGGAATAAAAGTCCATGGCATTTTTATCATAGAAATATGTTCAAGCTATCAACACAAGATAGAGTCAGAGAGATTTCTGATTTATCAAGAAGAAGAGATTGCTGCTGCACTATTTGTGAAAAAGGGAAGATTAGAAACTCCATTCATAAGAGAGTTGAAATTCATTCAAAACAACCCTTGTAACTTATACATTCTGATATATGTGGATCAATGAGCAAGAAATCAACATATAGAGATAATTACTTCATAAATTTCATTAATGACATTACCCGCATTACTTGTGTTATGTACATGAGACATAAGTCTGATGCTCTAAAAATGTTTAAGAGTTTCAGGAGAAAAGCAGAAAAGTAATGTCAGTATTCAGTGAAGAAGATGAGAAATGATAATGGTTGTGATTATAAGAATGAAGAGTTTGAATTTTATCATGAGAAGCATGTAATTCGATATGAGTTCATTTCAACATACACTCCTCAAAAAAATGGGGTTTTAGAAAGAACGAATCTATGTCTGGTTGAAATGGGGAGAGCTATATTCCTTGAGCGCAGTCTTTCACATTATTATTGTAGGAAAACCAAGATCACTACTGTGGATATTCAGAACCGATGTTTCTTTAGACCAAAATTGGATATGAATCCATATGAAATATACTATGGAAAAACTCCAAGTCAAAAACACTTAAGAGTTTTTGGGAGTTCATGCATTATAAAGAAGAAAGGTTGAATTTTTGAAAGTCTGAGCAAAGAGGAGAAGATGGAATTTTTCTAGGCTATGCTCTATAAGGAAGAGGATTATGACAACCCTGCTTTTTATTACAACTTAAACATGCTTTATTACATAAAAAATCACTTGATAAAACAATGAAGATCGAGAGGTTTAGTGTCTTTGGGGCTTAGGATCATTCCATAAAAACTTAAAACATGAAATACAACATCTTTATTGAAAACTTCCTTTACACGACCACTACATTCTCTCATACATAGCATTGCATGGGATAACCTGCGGAATGCATAAGAAAAGGATGAGCTATAAAGACCAGTAAGGGAGTACAAATGGAATAAAATGAGGAGTACAATACATGTTAGAAAATAGGCATATCAATAGTGAATAAAAGAAAGATGAACATAAAGGCATGATAAAGCATGATAATCATAACATGGAAATGTGGCAACAACACTTCACATTGAATTAGTATGAGCCGTCGCTCATTGCACATGGAGTATGAGTAAACGCTCATTGCACATGAAGCACGATTAAAACCTCGTTTCACATGAATTAGCATGAGTCAACACTCATTGCACTTGACGTATCATGATACTATACTTTACCCAATGCATTGGAGCGCTATAAGGGTGCACCCTTCTTAAACATTTCATTTCATGCATAAGTGTGCCACATGGATCATAAAACATGGATTCATAAAACATAATCATTTATTCCATGATAAAGTAATGATGAATTCATACATAAAACTTTACAATCAATAAGTAAATTTTCATAAAGGTGAATACCCTTGATGGAGAAATGGGCATGGTATTCACTACATAATGACATTGGCTTAGAAAATCGGTGCAATTTCGGCAGCGTAATGGTGTGACATAATAATTCATAAAAAAGTTTGATGAGAGAGAAAGGGGTTACTCATAATATTGAAATGTAATGGAATGTAAGGAGGTCATATAGGTACATGTCCCAACAATTGTAATTGAATTTAGATTCATGATACAAAAGTATTGCTTGAATATAAAAGAGGAGAGAGAAGTTCCTTTCTGAATTTCAGCATAGTAACGGGTGTACATGGGAGGCATTTAATGAGAGAGAAAGGGGTCTCCCATCATTCAAACAATAAGAGGGAAGTATGTGGGAGTTTCTAAACCATACCCCAACATTCATAATTTAAATTAAAAGGAAAAAATAAATTATAGAAAATTGACAAAAATGAGAAAGGAAGAAAAAACCATTACTTGGATGTGTGCTTACAAAGGCTAGAGAGAGTCTTCTGAGAGGCTTATTGGGAGCTTGGGGCACCTTGGGAGGATTCTAGAGAGATTAGAGCAGAGGTTGGACGAACTCCAAGGGATTTTGGTGAGAAGGAAGTGGGAGCATGGGTGGGTTTATATAGGAAAGGTGAGAGAATTCATTATTATTTAGGTTTGGGACCCCTTACATTAAATTAATCCAAACCACAAACCATCCCATGGTTTTTGCCCATGGTTTCTCGAAAAGGAAAGAGGAAAAAAATATTATACATGGACAATGTCCGAACTTATTAAAATATTAGGGTTGCTTATGTGGAGGTGAGTCACACTCCCAGGGAAAATAATTTAAAAAGGCAAAGTGTTGAATATGTATGGAGGGGTTCATTAATGCTTTGAAAAGTAAGTCAAACAAACCCAAAACCACATTATTTTAATGATAAAACATATATTGTCCGAACATAAGGATTATGGTATTTTATTACATCACGATTGGGTCATTATGATGTTATAAAACAAATTATATATTCAAATGGTATTTTATTTTTACCCAAAAAATTGATGTCTCAAAAAATTATGGAAAATTCACCGTTGGATAATTTCGACGTCCTGATTCCAGAAATGAAATTTATTTTATCTAATTTTTTTTTCTAAATATGTGAATTTTCACTTTTAAAATGAAAACAGACATTTATCGAAAATTCACGGGTTTTGACAGAAATGGCTTTCAAACCTTAATAAAAATTTTAATTGCATTCATAAAATTATAAGATCATTTATATTTAATAAAAAATAATTTAATATTAATAATAATATTTTATTAAAATATTATTTAATTCATAAATCCCTTAATTTAATAAAATATAATTCTTATTTAAATTATAACTAAAAACACCATTTGTACTTTAAAACTATTTACAATGTATCAAAAAGGACTAGAAATTATATTCATTATTATATAGAAAAATTAATATACATGAACATAGTACTAATTATTTGTTACATAACCCCTTAAAACAGCCACATAAGACCTAAGGGTAAGGTGTGCGATGGTGACAGACTCTTGGGGAGGCTCGGATAACATCACTCAAGTGTTAATTTCAATCAACTTCCACTTCTCCCGTAGACGATAACGTTCGATCTTGACAGGATGAAGCTCAGCTTGGGCTTGGTCAATGGAAAAGCCCAAAGACGCCACCACTTTTCCGAGCTCTGACAAATGGGCTTCGTATGGAGAAATTCTATAGGATGAGGCCATCGATTCTTTTGTCTGAGTAAAATTGTGTTCGTTAAAGCCTTATATTTATACTAATCATGTGATCACTATTCAATGGCTATAAAAGTAATGGTCACAACTATTGTCATAAAACCAAAGAAGTTTAAATCATATAAAAACATTTTTTTATAAAGAGACATTTAACTGGATCAAGAGGGATTTTCCAATAATGAAACTTTGGGTCATTACAATATTCCCCCCTTAAGAAATTTCTCCCTCGAAATTTTCATTTTCCCATATTAAAACAAATGTGGGTAACTCAGATTCATCATATCCTCTGACTCCCAAGTCCATTCTTAATACTTGTGGTTTCTCCACAACACCTTAACGAGGGGCATTGTCTTATTTCATAGAACTTTTCCTCTACGATCTATGATCTTCACTGGTTGCTCCTCATAAGAAAGATCATCTTCCAATTGTACCACCTCGGAAGAGAGTACATGTGAAGGGTCCGGTATGTACTTTCTTAAGAGGGATACATGAAATACATCATGCACCTTGGCCACTGTAGGTGGAAGTTATAGTCGATAGGCCACAGCCCCAACATGATCAAGAATCTCGAAGGGGCTGATGTACCTTGGACATATCTTCCCATTCTTTCTAAACCTCATGACCTTCTTCCATGGAGATATTCATAAAAACACCATGTCTCCAACTTTAAAATCAAGGTCTCGTCGACTTTTATCTGCATAACTCTTCTATCGACTCTGGGCTGCCTTGATATGCTGCTTGTAACACCCCAAGATTTTATAGTGTGTTACTTCTTCAAAATAATTCAATAACTTTCACTACACGCAACACCAAGTTCAATCTCACCATGACTTACCAAACAAGATTTTCAAAAGAGGTTATGAATAGTGTTAACTAAATTTTAAACTTTATATAATCCTTATAATTTTAGAATCCATATTATGAGTTTCTTAAACATAATGTAAGAACAAATTCATTTTCAGTATTTCACTTTTACCAAATTTTAATAGTGAACCTTTTTTAGATACTATATTTTAAACTTTTTGACTAAATGGGGACATCAAAAATTTAAAATGAAACATCCCAAGCTTCTACGGTACGCTTCTCTTTGAATAATGTGATAGCGTGTGTTGTACGCAACACCGAGTTCTAACACACCATAACTAATCAAACTAGACATTATGAATAGTAATACCTACTTTTTGAAATTATATATATTTTATATTTGAAAATGGACTTCATTTTTGGATTCGGAATATCGAATTTAGCCTAAGGTGAAATTTTGGTACATTTCGGATAACTTTCATATTTTGATGAATAGTGAAAATTACTAAGTTTTAATTAAAAACAACTTTTTTAATCAAAATAATTAATAGTGATAAATTATGAATTTGAGTGGTTTTAAATTATATTTGGAATATATTTTTACCATTTAATATAATGTTGGTCATTGGACATAATTTTACAATTAAACCGAACATAAACGAGTGTCAATCTTTTGATAGTTATTATCTCTTAAAAACACGCTTTTTGTTTTGACAGCGGGAAATAATTTTAAATTAATTTCTGCCACTTCTGTGTTTTGAATTTAGGAAAATGGATTCCATATTTGGAATCAGGATGTTCAAATTGTGTAAATTGGTAACTTTTATTTTTAGTCATTTTGAATAATTACTGCGGTAAATATTTTATTTACCATGGTTAAGGGTAAATCCGGTAAATAAGGGTTAAAAAATAATATTATAATAATACTAAATTACCCTAAAACGTCTCTTAACCCTATTTGTTGATACATGGTCGACCATGAGAATATTTGGGTCTATTTTGGGACCCCATGGATCCACTTGTAAGTGATAATGACACTTTATTTTAATTAAGATAAAATGAATACAAAAATGACACAAGCATATATCTTTTAGAAAACCAATTGTTACATAGGGTTATATATGTTGGATTTTAGATTATAAATATTCATTAGAAATATAAAACGATTTCCTACATAATGATATTTTATTTATAATTTTTAGACATTAAATAATTTATTTTATTTATGACACAATGATGATGCAGTAATTACTATAATACTGAAAAATTAAAATAATTGATATTATAAATACCCAAATAAATATAATATAAAACTTTTAATGAATTAAAATAATTTTATAGGATAATATGATATATTAGGATTGATTTAATTGACTTTGTTCTAAGTAATCAATCTGTTATGACTTTCACAAAAATCAACTATTGAATAGTGTCAAAATTGACATAAAAGCGTTCTTAAAACAAATATTATATTATTAATTGATATTAAATTCCTAAAAATCTAAGGTTCGGACAAGAGACTTATATCATGATAGGTTCATCATTAATTTACCACTTGGGGGTCGCTTGTATTTATATAGAAAGTTTATTAACCATATTATATAAAAATACAAAGAGACATTGTAAAAGTGAAACTAATTAACTAAGAGTTAATACTTAAATATAAGGTTAATATAAGTACCCAAACCTGTCTAAATTCTATTGTTTGAGTGGTTTTAGACCTATCCCCACCTTAACCTTTGAATAATAAGCTTTGGAGCCATTAGAAACAGAATATGAATTTATTATAAATTAATATTTCTAGCTTTTCCAAAGGTGCCCCTCACCCCTCTTATAAAAGGGCACTCCTCCTTCCCATTTCTTCACACCTTCCAAGCCTTTTGGTTCGGCCAAACTCTGCCCAAATACTCTCCCAACATCCCTCAATACAACCTAGAGGCATTAGTTTGATCAGAAAGCCATCCTATGGAGCCCTTTTGATCAAATCAAAAGGAAGAACCCGAAGAAGAGGTAATGATTTCACCACCCTTCTCCAAGTTCATTTCTTCTTCAACTTCTTATTCCTTTGTTCTTACCATTCTAAAATAATAACTCCAGTATCTCACATATAATGTGATGTTATTATAAATATGGTACAACCATATTCAGTATTCTATCCACCTTTTGAATAACATGTCACCATACGTGCGTACGTACGGACTACCGTCTCCACGTCGTGGTGTAATTGTTATTCAATATAATATTATTTGGATGGGTATAATAATGATATGTAACTCATGTAAATAATAAATATAACATGTTAATGATTCTGTATATATGATATACCATCCATTTATATATTATTTTAATATCAGAAGAATGATATTGTCGCTCGTGCGTACGTACGGAATACCGTCTCCATGAACGCGATGAGATTCTTTCTCCATCGTATCCATTCAAGTATAATTATCATTTGATGATTTAAAAATGATGTTTAAGGACTAGATATCATTCTGGATATGAATAAGATACAACAACCATGGCTTATGTAACAAAACATATAAAAGAAAATGAGTAAGTTAACTCCCGAAACAACGATAATTCTAAGATATTATAAACAAATCAATGTTAAAAGATCATATATGATATCATATTATTATATATGATTCTTGTATAATTTAATAACAAATATTTCACCATTATACAGGAGGTTAACCTACCCCAACCAAGGAAAAGTACAAGGTAAGGGTTATTTCACAATCTCTTCATTATCTGAGGTTGTTTATATGTAATAATCTACTGGGATCTCTTTATCATCCACATCCATGCTTCTTCAAAATGTATTTCAAAACATTTTTATTATTTACAAGAATATGGTTTATAGTCATTTATACCCTTTTTTGACTTTTTATAAGAGGAATCTTTCCATCGTTTTCAAAACAAGGTATTTTTAACCTTTTCGACAGAATTAAGGTTAGAATGTTTTTTTTAACTTATACGGCAAGTGCGGTTATTTTCTGCCGTTATAAAATCTTCCAAGCTTCCCTTAAAATATTATAAGATTATTTTCAAAGAAAATGTTTGATTTTATATGGATCTTAAATGATTTCAAAATAAAAGGATGTATTTCTTTAAAAAGAATTTTGATTTCATCTATGTCAACATCCTTTGATGGGTTTTAAGATTATTTGAAGTTGATTTATTATGATACAAAACTTCTATATTGTTTTGAAGGTTTTGTGATATGTTTGACTGTGGATGTGCTATTTTTATACCATTCATAGTTTATGGTGAAAGTATTTACATTTCGTATGCTAGTTCCAATAAGAATGTTTATGTTATATTTCAATCTTTACTTCATATGAATGTGTTGGACAAGTATGTTCCAGGTTGGGGACTGGTTAATGTAAGCCCTCCAGGTTGGGGACTGGTAAAAGTAAGCCCTCCAGGTTGGGGACTGGTAAAAGTAAGCCCTCCAGGTTAGGGACTGGTAAAAGTAAGCCCTCCGGGTTGGTGTCCGGTTATTAGAGGCACTCCGGGTTGGTTTCCGGTTATTAGAGAAACTCCGGGTTGGTGTCCGGTTATTAGAGGCACTCCGGGTTGGGTTCCGGTTACAGTTAGCCCCAAGGTCTTGGGACGAGGCCTTGAAAAGTAATTAAAGTTTAGCACTATGCATTCCAACATTATGAAAGTGGTTATTGATTTTTGCATGTGATTATTCGATTAGTAGAATATCCATGTGAATAAGTAAATGGCATTATTTCATTTTATTTATGCCATACCATGTTGAAAGTTTATATTTAAAAGGCTTTTGTTTTAGTTATACATTGCCTTAAATGTTTATTCTTATTTATGAAAGTTTCCGCTATATTGTTATCCTTACTGGGCATTTGAGCTCACCCCTTTTCTATGTTTTATTTTTCCCAGGATGTGAAGAAGTAAGTTATGAATGACTTGCAGGGATTTTATGAGGGGTTAATAGTGTGGATTGTGGAAACATTATGTTGTTGTAGTAGTTTTTCATTTTATGATGTAATGTAAAACTTATGAATATATCTAGTGTTTCCAAGGCTACTAAACCAATCGGTCTTTCGAGATTTGATCTTTCTTGTGATCATGCCAATGTTATGTAATAATGCACCGACTCTGGGTAACTCGGGTCAGGGCGTTACAGTTGGTATCAGAGGAAGTTTAGTACAAACCTTGGAAGCTAGATTTAGATAAACTCTGATTAGAGCACGTAGACCTAAGATGAACTTTGAGGATTAGTATAGAAGAAATTCCTAGAATTTTGGTATTGTAGAGATTTTGTGAGTTTTCTGAGCAATATATCCCTGTCTGGATACGAGCAGGTAGAGGCGGCTCTGGCACAGATGTACCTAGGGGTAAAACCCGAAAACACCTCTTTGAGCTACACTCGAACGGGAACTGGTGCACGACAACGGGCCTTGCTGCACTCTTGGTTATGACACTCCCGGGGGATATGCTTAGGATAACTATCATTTTCTTTACAAATCATTTTGAAGGGATTATGAGTATATACTTCCTCAAAGAAAACATTCTTATGATTATGGATTATATCCATAAATAGTTCAATTTATGTTAAGTGTTTTATAAGTATGGGATTGTGTATTTTGATTCATAAACTGATCTAGTGTATGCCATTGTTTAGAAATGGCGCCCAGTAGAAGGAATGAGAACTCCAGAAATGCACATGATCCAAAGAGAAGGAAGGATCATATCTTCCATGGTCTTAAACTAGAATTTATAAGAGAAATAGTCTCCCATGTATTATCATCATATGAAGAAATAATATCAAGTGTTGGTAAGATAAGTAAAGAGTTTACTGGGTCGTATGGCTTTGAAGGGAAGCAGGAGAAGAAAAGGATGGAAGAGAGAAAAATGGATAAAGGGAAGAGGGAAAAGAAGAATTTTCCCATATGTGGTAACTGTGGAAAGAAACACCCTGGAACTTGCCTGAAAGGAATGGGAGTTTGTTATAAGTGTGGAGGAAAAGGGAACAAAGTACGTGACTGCAAGGGTGAGAAAATGGTCTCAAATGTACAATGCTTCATTTGCAAGGAGTTTGGACACTATGCGAACCTATGTCCCAGTCATCAGACTATGCCGCAAATGATGCTATTGGATAATAATCAAGTTATGATACTACCACAGATGAAGAGGAATGATTAGAGTTCTTATGTTGATTATTTCAATTGAGTGTTGTATCAACAATGTACTTGTTATAATAATTATGGAGTATATAAGGATTGTACTGTAGTACTATTTCATTAAGGACTTGAGATTGTGTGGAACAAAGAAAAGTGACTCAATAGCAGGATAAATTTTTGGAAAATATATGGTTTAGAGAATGATAAATAATAATATAGTTCTGATACTGAGGTAGTGATTTTGGAATAATATGTGATTGTTTTGGATAAATTATATTGGATATTCTTGACTACCTTGGAACTGATTAATGATTTGTATATTCCATCATTGTTGGGGTTTAAAACATTTTTGGATTAATAAAGTATAGCCAGCATTCTATATGGAATAAGGGAGCATGAATGTAATCAATAATGAATATGGTAATACATGATGAAGGTATTCATATGCTATTACGGGGTAAAAAGGATCTATATTATGTTTACCTTCCTTATGAATGTTGGACTGTGAGTTTGGACAGAAGTATTCTGGATAGTTCTAGTTTGATTATTTTGGATTGCCATAAAAGGACAACCCGGAGGTAGGCGGCAACCCGTCGCGTCCGGCAAGGCCGCAAGACTTGAACCCGCAACCGAAGGGCGACAAGGGTGTATCACCTACCACTATCCCACGAGATGTCCTGGATTAAATAAAGTCATTTTTTTAAAAGATCAGGTAGATGAATTATAAATTCGTTTATTTTGGAACCCTCTATGAATAATATAAATAGAATTTTTTTTACGAGTGAATGATGAGTTTTTGGTAGAAATTTATTAATGGATAAAACTCTAATTATAAAGTAAGTATATCTCCTTCTGATCTTATCCAATCTCATAAATAAATTCTCATCATTAAGAAAAGGAACTTAGAAAAAAAATGTTGTCCTAGATGGTACCTTAAATCATCACTAATTTATGGCTTTGGGATTGTTGGCCTTTTCATAGCCATGTTCTCTACCACTCTCCATCAGATAATTGATGGCTAGATTTTTCTTCCATATCCATATTTTCTTACATGGAACCCTAGTATGTGTTATTTTCGGTAATCTTGATACTTTCCACTCTTTATTTAAAATAGAGGCCTCATTAATTAATTTTTCAATGTGGGATTTCAACTAAGATATTTTGAAACGTCAAAAATGTGTTATCCCAATACCCTATGTTTTGATGAACCGATGGTATTTCAAATCATCATAGATTGATGATTTTAAGGACCTCAATTTTATACTTTTTGTGATTGATGACCTCAATCACTACCTATAAATATTTACGTTTTCCCTCCAATTATATGTCTATAATTTCCACCAATGTTCTCCTAATAGAGATCATAATTTGGTGGTGATCCTTTCATTTCTCTTTTCCTCATATTAAGACTAAATTTTAGTAACCCAATTTCCGATGTGGGTTTTCCCACAAAGATATTTTCTATTATCAACCTTTTATTTTCGAAGAACAATTTCAAATTGAGAGGACGCAATTTATTGAAGGAGGGGAGAATGTAACACCCCAAGATTTTATAGTGTGTTACTTCTTCAAAATAATTCAATAACTTTCACTACACGCAACACCAAGTTCAATCTCACCATGACTTACCAAACAATCTGTTCAAAAGAGGTTATGAATAGTGTTAACTAAATTTTAAACTTTATATAATCCTTATAATTTTAGAATCCATATTATGAGTTTCTTAAACATAATGTAAGAACAAATTCATTTTCAGTATTTCACTTTTACCAAATTTTAATAGTGAACCCTTTTTAGATACTATATTTTAAACTTTTTGACTAAATGGGGACATCAAAAATTTAAAATGAAACATCCCAAGCTTCTACGGTACGCTTCTCTTTGAATAATGTGATAGCGTGTGTTGTACGCAACACCGAGTTCTAACACACCATAACTAATCAAACTAGTCGTTATGAATAGTAATACCTACTTTTTGAAATTATATATATTTTATATTTGAAAATGGACATCATTTTTGGATTCGGAATATCGAATTTAGCCTAAGGTGAAATTTTGGTACATTTCGGATAACTTTCATATTTTGATGAATAGTGAAAATTACTAAGTTTAAATTAAAAACAACTTTTTTAATCAAAAAAATTAATAGTGATAAATTATGAATTTGAGTGGTTTTAAAGTATATTTAGAATATATTTTTACCATTTAATATAATTTTGGTCATTGGACATAATTTTACAATTAAACCGAACATAAAGGAGTGTCAATCTTTTGATAGTTATTATCTCTTAAAAACACGCTTTTTGTTTTGACAGCGGGAATTAATTTTAAATTAATTTCTGCCACTTCTGTGTTTTGAATTTAGGTAAATGGATTCCATATTTGGAATCAGGATGTTCAAATTGTGTAAATAGGAAACTTTTATTTTTAGACATTTTGAATAATTACTGCGGTAAATATTTTATTTACCATGGTTAAGGGTAAATCCGGTAAATAAGGGTTAAAAAATAATATTATAATAATACTAAATTCCCTTAAAACGTGTCTTAACCCTATTGGTTGATACATGGTCGACCATGGGAATCTTTGGGTCTATTTTGGGACCCCATGGATCCACTTGTAAGTGATAATGACACTTTATTTTAATTAAGTTAAAATGAATACAAAAATGACACAAGCATATATCTTTTAGAAAAACAATTGTTACATAGGGTTATATATGTGGGATTTTAGATTATAAATATTCATTAGAAAGATAAAACGATTTCCTACATAATGATATTTTATTTATAATTTTTAGACATTAAATAATTTATTTTATTTATGACACAATGATGATGCAGTAATTACTATAATAGTGAAAAATTAAAATAATTGATATTATAAATACCCAAATAAATATAATATGAAACTTTTAATGAATTAAACTAATTTTCTAGGACAATATGATATATGAGGATTGATTTAATTGACTTTTTTCGAAGTAATCAATCTGTTATGAGTTTCACAAAAATCAACTATTGAATAGTGTCAAAATTGACATAAAAGAGTTCTTAAAACAAATATTATGTTATTAATTGATATTAAATTTCTAAAAATCTAAGGTTCAGCCAAGAGACTTATATCATGATAGGTTCATCATTAATGTACAACTTGGGGGTGGATTGGATGTATATAGTATGTTTATTAACAATATTATATAAAAATACAAAGAGACATTGTAAAAGTGAAACTAATTAACTTAGAGTTAATA
The DNA here is from genome assembly GCA_963277665.1 of Viscum album. Classification (NCBI taxonomy): domain Eukaryota; kingdom Viridiplantae; phylum Streptophyta; class Magnoliopsida; order Santalales; family Viscaceae; genus Viscum; species Viscum album. The sequence goes on along the minus strand of OY728152.1, from coordinate 1,175,559,223 downwards.
CTTAAAGATAAGGTTAATATAAGTACCCAAACCTGTCTAAATTCTATTGGTTGAGTGTTTTTCGACCTATCCCCACCTTAACCTTTGAATAATAAGCTATTGAGCCATTAGAAACCGAATATGAATTTATTATAAATTAATATTTCTAGCTTTTCCAAAGGTGCCCCTCACCCCTCTTATAAAAGGGCACTCCTCCTTCCCATTTCTTCACACCTTCCAAGCCTTTTGGTTCAAAAAAACTCTGCCCAAATACCCTCCCAACATCCCTCACTACAACCTAGAGGCCTTAGTTTGATCAGAAAGCCAACCTAAGGAGCCCTTTTGATCAAATCAAAAGGAAGAACCCGAAGAAGAGGTAATGATTTCACCACCCTTCTCCAAGTTCATTTCTTCTTCCACTTCTTCTTCCTTTGTTCTTACCATTCTAAAATAATAACTCCAGTATCTCACATATACTGTGATGTTATTATAAATATGGTACAACCATATTCAGTATTCTATCCACCCTTTGAATAACATGTCACCATACGTGCGTACGTACGGACTACCGTCTCCACGTCGTGGTGTAATTGTTATTCAATATAATATTATTTGGATGGGTATAATAATGATGTGTAACTCATGTAAATAATAAATATAACATGTTAATGACTCTGTATATATGATATACCATCCATTTATATATTATTTTAATATCAAAAGAATGATATTGTCACTCGTGCGTACGTACGGACTACCGTCTCCACAAACGCGATGAGATTCATTCTCCATCGTATCCATTCAAGTATAATTATCATTTGATGATTTAAAAATGATGTTTATGGACTAGATATCATTCTGGATATGAATAAGATAAAACAACCATGGCTTATGTAACAAAACATATAAAAGAAAATGAGTAAGTTAACTCCCGAAACGACGATAATTCTAAGATATTATTAACAAATCAATGTTAAAAGATCATATATGATATCATATTATTATATATGATTCTTGTATAATTTAATAACAACTATTTCACCATTATACAGGAGGTTAACCTACCCCAACCAAGGAAAAGTACAAGGTAAGGGTTATTTCACAATCTCTTCATTATCTGAGGTTGTTTATATGTAATAATCTACTGGGATCTCTTTATCATCCACATCCATGTTTTTTCAAAATTTATTTCAAAACATTTTTATTATTTACAAGAATATGGGTTAAAGTCATCTATACCCTTGTTTGACTTTTTATAAGAGGAATCATTCCATCGTTTTCAAAACAAGGTCTTTTTAACCTTTTCGACAGAATTAAGGTAAGAATGTTTTTTTTAACTTATACGGCAAGTGCAGTTATTTTCTGCCATTATAAAATCTTCCAAGCTTCCCTTAAAAGCTTATAAGATTATTTTCAAAGAAAATGTTTGATTTTATATGGATCTTAAATGATTTAAAAATAAAAGGAGATATTTCTTTAAAAAGAATTTTGATTTCATCTATGTCAACATCCTTTGATGGGTTTTAAGATTATTTGATGTTGATTTATTATGATACAAAACCTCTATATTGTTTTGAAGGTTTTGTGATATGTTTGACTGTGGATGTGCTATTTTTATACCATTCATAGTTTATGGTGAAAGTATTGACATTTCGTATGCTAGTTCCAATAAGAATGTTTATGTTATATTTCAATCTTTACTTCATATGAATGTGTTGGACAAGTATGTTCCAGGTTGGGGACTGGTTAAAGTAAGCCCTCCAGGTTGGGGACTGGTAAAAGTAAGCCCTCCAGGTTGGGGACTGGTAAAAGTAAGCCCTCCAGGTTAGGGATTGGTAAAAGTAAGCCCTCCGGGTTGGTTTCCGGTTATTAGAGGAACTCCGGGTTGGTGTCCGGTTATTAGAGGCACTCCGGGTTGGTGTCCGGTTATTAGAGGCACTCCGGGTTGGGTTCCGGTTACAGTTAGCCCCAAGGTCTTGGGACGAGGCCTTGAAAAGTAATTAAATTTAGCATTATGCATTCCAACATTATGAAAGTGGTTATTGATTTTTGCATGTGATTATTCGATTAGTAGAATATCCATATGAATAAGTAAATGGCATTATTTCATTTTATTTATGCCATACCATGTTGAAAGTTTATATTTAAAAGGCTTTTGTTTTAGTTATACATTGCCTTAAATGTTTATTCTTATTTATGAAAGTTTCCGCTATATTGTTATCCTTACTGGGCATTTGAGCTCACCCCTTTTCTATGTTTTATTTTTCCCAGGATGTGAAGAAGTAAGTTATGAATGACCTGCAGGGATTTTATGAGGGGTTAATAGTGTGGATTGTGGAAACATTATGTTGTTGTAGTAGTTTTTCATTTTATGATGTAATGTAAAACTTATGAATATATCTAGTGTTTCCAAGGCTACTAAACCAATCGGTCTTTCGAGATTTGATCTTTCTTGTGATCATGCCAATGTTATGTAATAATGCACCGACTCTGGGTAACTGGGGTCGGGGCGTTACACTGTTGAATGGTTTTCACCTTCTCCACCATTTCCTCGACCATTTCTGTTCCAATAAGCTTATGTTCACCGACCTCATCCCAAATTGCCGGTGTTCTGCACCTTTTCCCATACAGGGCTTCATACGGTGCCATTTGGATGCTCGCGTGGAAACTATTATTATAAGAGAACTCAACCAGAGGAGGATGTTGATTCCATCCTCCTTTAAGGTCCATTGAACACGCTTTCAACATATCCTCAAGTGTTTGGATAGTCCGCTCGGATTGGACATCAGTTTGAGGATGATAGGCCATATTGAAGTTCAGTTTAGTATTCAGAGCATGTTGAAGACTCTTCCAAAACATAGAGGTGAATCTTGGATCTCGGTCAGATACCATAGATAGTGGTACTCCACGCAACCTTACCACTTCCCTGATATATATCCGTGCAAGTTTATCCAAAGTGAAATCCTCCCGAATAGCAATGAAATGTGCAGTCTTTGTAAGACGATCCACAACAAACCAGATTGCATTGTTACCTTTGGATGTCTTTGGAAGTCTGGTGACAAAGTCCATGGTGATGTTCTCCCATTTCCATTCTCATATGGGAAATGGTTGCATCATCCCCTTAGACATCTGCCTCTCTGCCTTCACTTGCTGATACACCAGGCACTTTGATGTATATTCTGCGATCTCCTTCTTCATATTATACCACCAAAAGTTTTTTCGGAGACCTAGATACATCTTTGTGCTCCCTGGGTGAATAGAGAAATTTGATCATTGTGCATCATCCAAAAGTTCCTTCTTCTGATCCAGAATTGATGGAACACATAGTATTTTCCCAAACCGCACAATTCCTTCTTCATTAACATTAAACTCGGAAGATTTTCCCTTTTTGATAGCTTCAAATTTTTCTTGAATTCCCATATCATCCATTTGACCATACATTAACCTTTCCAAAAGATATGGTTGAGAAATCATTTGTGAAAGGATTGATGTTGTTCCCTTCTTTATGATTCCCACGTCCATCTTGATCAAGTCTAAGAATATTGGATCCTTCTTAATTATCATCATTGATAGAATCACTGGATCCTTTCTACATAGGGCATCCGCCACCTTGTTCGCTTTCCCAGGGTGGTAATGTATTGAACAGTCATAATCCTTGATGAGCTCTATCCATCTTCTCTTTTTCATATTAAGCTCTATCTGTGTGAATATATATTTAAGACTCTTGTGGTCAGTATATATCTCAAATTTCTCTCCATAGAGATAATACCGCCAGATTTTCAGGGCAAAGATCATAGCCCCCAACTCTAGATCATGCATTGGATAGTTTCACTAAGGTATTCTCGACTGCCTTGAGGCATAGGATATCACTTTATCATTCTGCATCAACACACATCCTAAGCCCTTTTTCGAAGCATCACTGAATACCACAAAAGCTCCCCACTTGTGGTTAAAGTGTGCACGAGTGCAGTGATAAGATTCCTTTTCAACTTTGAAGCTTTTTCACATTCATCACTCCATGAAAACTTTACTCCCTTTCGAGTTAGCTTGGTAAGAGGGTTGGACAATCTTTTGAAATTTCTCACAAATCGTCGATAATATCTAGCTAACCCCAAGAAGCTACGAATATCTGTTACCGATGTTGGCCTCCTCCATCCCTCAATTTCATCTGTTTTGGAGGGGTCCACAGATATCCCATTTCTTGTGATGATATGGCCCATGAATGAGACATCCTTCAACCAGAACTCACACTTGCTGTACTTATCATAGAGCATCACCTTGCGCAAAGTCTCTAGTACAGTTCTTAAATTCTCCTCATGATCCTCCTTGGTTTTGGAGTATATTATAATATCATCTATAAAGACTACCACAAATTTTTCAAGGTAATCTATCAAGACTCTATTCATCAAGTATATGAATATTTCTAGAGCATTGGTGAGTCTGAAAGTAATTACTATGAATTCATAGTGCCCGTATCTTGTACAAAATGCAGTCTTGGGGACATCTTCCTTCTTCAACGTTACTTGATAATATCCCGACCGCAAGTCCACCTTGGATAAGTATTGTTCTCCACACATCTAATCAAACAAGTCATCGATTCTTGGGAGTGGATACTTGTTCTTTATCGTGATTTTGTTAAGTTCATGATAATCGATGCAGAGCCGCATTGACCCATCCTTATTCTTGACGAAGAGGATTGGTACACCCCATGGTGAAGCACTTGGGTGTATAAACCCTTTATACAGATTCTCCTGTAGTTGTTTCGTCAGCTCTTCAAGCTCAACAACATCCATTCTATATGGAGTCTTGGATATTGGTAGCGCTCCAGGTATAAGTTCAATTGAGAACTCAACATCTCTTCTTGGAGAAAGACCAGACAGTTCCTCGGGAAACACTTCCGCAAATTCCCTCACAATAGGCATTTCTTAAAGGATGGTTTCTTCTTTGGACTCAATAATCTGAGCCACATACTCTTGCTCATAGGGCAGTAATATCCATGCTTGAGATGATGGAGCTAAAGGAGATTCATCTTCTTCCTGACACTTGTAATGAATCAGGGGATGATTCTCAATATGGAGTGTGATTTCCCTCTCCCGACAATTTATGTTGGCTCTATATAAGGAAAGCCAATCCATGCCAATAATTGCATCAAACTACACCAAAGGGAGTATGACGAGTTTCGCCGGGAAATTCAATCCACATATTATAATAGGGGAGGACTTATATTCATGGGATTCCATGATTTCCCCATTTGCAATACTCACCGACATATTTACTTCCATGATTTGTGGTGGTGCTGGGATTGTTCTACTAAACGTTCGAGATATAAAAGAATGCGTAGAACCTGAATCAAAAAGTATGTTTGCTATTCCTGAATGAATAACTAACGTACCTGTCACCACTTCGTTGTCGGGGTTCACTTCGGTAGAAGTGATGGAAAAATCTCTTCCTTGTTGTCTGGGAGGTTGTTGGTTTCCTCCGAAAACCCTTGGATTGGGGCACTGATTTGAAAAATGACCTGCTTCTTTGCATTTTTAGCATTGAACAATTCCTTGAGGTTCAAATGGAGCGTTCCTCTCCTCTGTCACAGCCGCGGGTCGTTCTTGCCGACAATTAACAGCTAGGTTCCCTTCCCTCCCACACCTAAAGCATTTTCTCGTCCCCTTAAGGAAATTTCCAGGGTGCTTCTTTCCACACTTTTGTCAAGTGGGGTGCTGGAACTTCTTTGCACCATTGGATTTATCCATCGGTCCTCCAGCATTGAAGTCCACCTTATGCTTCTTATCCCCATGATACCCCTGTGATTCTCTGATCTCCATTTCAACCTTGAGAGCACATCGGACAATTTCCTCAGAGCTGTTGAAGTCACAGATCACTAATGCTTTCCGCAAGATAGGCTTCATCCCAACAAAGAAGAGGTCAACCTTGCATTTGGGGGTAACGACAAAGTAGGAAGCGTATCGTGCAAGCCTTGTGAAGTTTTCCTCGTACGCTCCAACAGATTCTTCATCTTTTTTCTTGAGGGAAAGGAATTCCCTTTCCATCTTAAGCCAAAGGGTGCGCGGAAAATATTTATTGAAAAACATCTTCCGGAATTCCTTCCATTCCAAAGCCTCGATCTCCTCCTCAGGCTTCGTATTTTTGATCAACGTCCACCATTGATCCGCTTCACCCACCATACGATAAGCATCCAAGAGAACTATCTCTTGTTCAGAACATTGGAGGACGGGGAATATCTTTTCAATGGAGTTGATCCATTGTTCAGCGATCGTGGGATCGGATGTTCCACTAAAATTTGGAGGCCTTTGTCTCGTGAAGCTTTCAATAACGACTTGTTCTTTCTTAGGGGGGTTGAACATTCATCTTGACCCGTGTTTCTATTCAAAACTTGAGTTAGATGGGAGATAATTATGACAAAGGTCACAATTCCCGCTCCCATTGAATTGGGCATCTCATTAGTACAATCATCACATGGATCTTCAAAACGGTTGTTTGCCCGAGTCCTCCTATTACCGACCATTGGATAGAATAAAAGGAAAGTTAGGGGTAACACATAAAGGGTAATCCAAAGACAAAAGTCGATGACTTATAAATAAACTTTTAATTCTTTAACTCATGAGTCTATAGGATTCAATCTAGGATTTTCATGATCTACTTTCTATCATATATTCTTAGGGGCATTTTACCCTTAATAAGGGTTCATACCAAGATTTTGAATTTATAAAAACATATCCTGCGGGAGTGTCGTTACCAATAGTGCAGAAAGGCCCATTGTCGTGCACCAGTTCCCGTTCGAGTCTAGCTCATAGCGGTGTTTTCGGGTTTTACCCCTAGGATACATTTGTGCCAGAGCCGCCTCTACCTTCTCATATCCAGACAGGGATGTATTTATTCGATAAACCACTTAATTAGTATTTACCAAATCTTAGGGATTTTTTTTATTATACTTAGTCTTTTATCTATGGCTTTACTAGGGTTTTCCTAATCCCAAAAATAACTAAACCTATCCTCTGATACCAACTATGACAACCCTTCTTTTTATTACAACTTAAACCTGATTTATTACATTAAACATCACTTGATACAGCAAAGAAGATAGAGAGTTTTAGTGTCTTTGGGGATTAGGATCATTACATAAAAACATAAAACATGAAATACAACATCTTTATTGAAAACTTCCTTTACATGACAACTACATACCCTCGTACTTAGCATTGCATGGGATAACCTGAGGACATGCATAAGAAAAGGGTGAGCTACAAAGCCCAGTAAGGGAGTACACATGGAATAACATGTGGAGTACAATACATGTTAGAAAATAGGCATATCAATAGAGCATAAAAGAAACATGAACATAAAGGCATGATAAATCATGATAATCATAACATGGAAATGTGGCAACAACACTTAACATTGAATTAGCATGAGTTGTGGCTCATTGCACATGGAGCATGAGTAAACCCTCATTGAACATGAAGCATGAGTAAACCCTCGTTACAATTGAATTAGCATGATTCAACACTCATTTCACATGACATATCATGATACTATACTTTACCCAATTCATTGGAGCGCTATAAGGGCGCACCCTTCTTAAACATTTCATTTCATGCATAAGTGCGCCACATGGATCATAAAACACGGATTCATAAAACATAATAATTTATTCCACGATAAAGGAATGTGGAATTCATACATGAAACTTTACAATCAATAAGTAAATTTTCAAAAGGTGAATACCCTTGATGGAGAAATGGGCATGGTATTCACTACACAATGACATTGGCTTAGAAAATCGGTGCGATTTCGGTAGCGTAACAACATGACATAAGAATTCATAAAAAAGGTTGATGAGAGAGAAAGGGTTTTCTCCTAATATTTATATGTAATGGACAGTAATGAGGTCATATAGGTACATGTCCCAACAATTGTAATGGAATTTAGATCCATGATACAAAAGTATTTCTTGAATATAAAAGAGGAGAGAGAAGATCTTTTCTGAATTTCAGCATAGTAACAGGTGTACATGGGAGGCATTTAATGAGAGAGAAAGGGGTATCCCATCATTAAAACCATAAGAGGGCAGTATGGGTGAGGTTCGAAACCATACCCCAACATTCATAATTTAAATTAAAAGGGAAAAACAAATTAATGAAAATTGACAAAAATGAGAAAGGAAGAAAAAACCCTTACTTGGAAGTGTGCTTCCAAAGGCTAGAGAGAGTCTTGTGAGAGGATTATTGGGAGCTTGGGGCGCCTTGGAAGGATTCTAGAGAGAGTAGGGAAGAGGTTGGACGAACTCTAAGGGATTTTAGTGAGGAGGAAGTGGGAGCTTGGGTGGCTTTCTATAGGAAAGGTTAGAGAATTCTTTATTATTTAGGTTTGGAACCCCTTATATTAAATTAATCCAAACCACAAACCATCCGATGGTTTTTGCCCATGTTTTCTGGAAAAGGAAAGAGGAAAACAATATTTTACAAGGACAAGGTCCGAACTTATTAAAATATTAGGGTTTCCTATGTGGAGGTGAGTCACACTCCCATGGAAATTAATTTAAAAAAGAAAAGTGTTTAATATGTCATTAGGGGTTCATTAATGATTTGAAAAGTAAGACAAACAAACCCAAAACCTCATTATTTTAATGATAAAACATATATTGGCCGAACATAAGGATTATGGTATTTTATTAAATCACCATTGGGTCATTATGATGTCATAAAACGCATTATATATTTAAATGGTATTTAATTTTTACCCAAAAAATTGACTGTCTCAGGAAATAATGAAAAATTCACCATTGGATAATATTGATGTCCTGATTCTAGAAATGACATTTATATTATCTATTTTTTTTTCTAAATATGTGATTTTTCACTTTTAAAATGAAAACCGACATTTATCGAAAATTCGCGGATTTTGAAAGAAATGGCTTTCAAACATTAATAAAAATTTTAGTTGCATTCACAAAATTATAAGATCATTTATATTTAATAAAAATTAATTTAATATTAATAATAATATTTTATTAAAATATTATTTAATTCAAAAATCCCTTAATTTAATAAGATATAATTCTTAATTAAATAATAACTAAAAACACCATTTGTACTTTAAAAACTATTTACAATGTATCATAAATGACTAGAAATTTTATTCATTATTATATAAAAAAATAATGTACGTGAACGTAGTAATACTTATTTGTTAAATAACCACTTAAAATAGCCGCATAAGACCTAAGGGTAAGGTGTGCGATGGTGATAGACTCTTGGGGCGGCTCAGATAACATCGTTTGAGTGGTAATATCAATAAACTTCCACATTTCTTGTAGACGATCACGTTCGAGCTTGACTTGATAAAGCTCAGCTTGGGCTTGGTCAAGGGCAAAGCCCAAAGACACCACCTCTTTTCCGAGCTCCGACAAATGGGCTTCGTATGGGGCAATTCTACTGGATGAGGCCATCGCTTCCTTTGTCTGAGTAAAATTGTGTCCATTAAAGCCTTATATTTATACTAACCATGTGATCACTGTTCAACGACTATAAAATTAACAGTCACAACTCTTATCATAAAACCAAAGAATTTGACATCTTATAAAAACATTTTTTTATAAAGAGACATTTAATTGGATCAAAAGTGATTTTCCATTAATGAAACATTGGGTCGTTACAAGGATATAGATGTCTCAACAATGAAACATGAAGAGTTATTGATTATTAAGATGTAAAATTTGTTGAGAACGTTGAGAAAGAAAAGAATTCATATATTGATGTTGAAGTTGAGAATGATGGAGAAGCTTTTGTTAATGATTCATATAATGCTGCAGACTATGTTAATCATACTAGTGAAGCCGAATCCGACTCAGGAATATTGAGTGATGAGGATGAAGATCAATCAACTAATCCTAGTTTGAGGAAACAAGTGGAGGCTCAGAATATTATTGGAGATAAACATCAGAGTGTTTAAACAAGAAGAACAACGAATGCTATATCACATACTTATCTTTTTTCGAATTTTGATCCAAATGATGTAAATGAAGCATTTGAGAATCCATAATGTGTTCATGCAATGAATGAAGATCTTGATCAGATAGAGAAGAATGATACATGGGAACTTGTACCCAATCCAGACAACAAGAATGTTATTGGTACAAAGTGGGTTTTCCGGAACAAGCTGAATGATGAAGGTAAAGTAATAAGAAACAAAGCAATATTGTTCTGCAAAGGGTATTCACAAATTGAAGGAATTGATTTTGATGAAACCTTTGCTCCGGTGGAAAGATTAGAACCAATCAGAATCTTTATTGCTATTGCTGCACAACGAGGTTACATAATCATTAAAATGGATGTAAAATCCATATTTTTGAATGGTGACCTAGATTAGGATGTTTATACTGATCAACCCTGTGGATTTGTTATTGGAAAGGATGAAAGCTATGTGTGCAGGTCGAAGAAGGCTTTGTATGGGATAAAACAGGATCTGAGGGCATTTTATTCTAAATTAGACATTTCATGAAGAAGATAAGTTTTATGAAAGGTAGATTGATAGTAATCTTTACATCCATGAGTCTCAAGAGATTTCACTGATCGTTATTTTTTATGTCGATGACATTATCTTTTCTGGGAATGATGAATGATCATGTGAAAGATTTTATGAGGAGATGAAGAAGATATATGAGATGTCAATGCTGGGTGAAATGAAATACTTTCTTGGGATACAAATCTCACAGAAAAAGAATCATGACATTCTATCTCAAGAAAAGTATGCTATGGAACTTCTGATGAAGTTTGGCATGGAAGACTCGAAACCAGTGTCCACACCTATGTTAGTAGGAACCAAGTTGTCTAATGATTGAGAAGGAAAGGAAGTTGATTGATAGAGATAATTGTTTCTTCATTTATTAAATTTAATTCAATGATTTAATCCCTAAATATTGAACAAGTTGAGTTAATTTCATTAATATTGGATTTATGATGTGTTTTGGGCTAAAATTGGAAAACTGATTAATTTGGAAATATTGACAGATTTTAATCACTTTGGTAATTCATGCATATCATTTAAAATATAAATCTAACTGATTTAAATCGTTTTTTATTCGGTTCATATATTTATTTTCTTTATATTTTGTTTTTGGACCAGGATTTAATTCATCCATTAAAGGGTCCTAAAAATTCAATCAACTTGGACATTTAATTTGGATGACTACGTGGACCCCGCTTCAATGAATAACTCATAACTCGGTCTACACAGCTCTAATTGGGGTTTATCCAATTGTATTCGGAGGAAAAATAAATTGGGAGTTTTTATGGTGTATATCGTGAAGATTTTCTATCATTATGTTGGTCTCTGGATGCTAACACTTTGGGGAAGAAAAAATGAAACATTCCTCTAAAATAAATTCTCAGACATTATTATCAATATATCGTAAACCACATGAAGGACATATCTGATATTTTGTGATGAAACTTAAAACGCATTTTTGAATATCTTTTTATAATACAAAATTACCCAATTCGGCCATTAAATGAGTGTACCATTATCAACCATTCGGTGGACAAAATATGCTGGAAATCTTAAAGAGGAATTATGAAGATCTTGAATTTGAAGACTAGAGGATGGAACCCCCTTGGACAATATAAAGAGGATTTCACCCATGCTGAGGAAGGAGTTAGAAACCAACATTGAAGTTTAGTCTTAGGGATATGCTGATAACATAGGAATTTTCTTTTCTTCTCTTTTTAGTTTTATTTTCTCATGTAATGCATTCATATTTTAATTTAGGTGTTTATTCCTTCTTTCCCATCGTCTTTATCTTCCAAATTTAATCTATTTTCTTTCTATCTCCCTTAATTCCATCGTGATCTCTATGAACCTCTCCATGGCATGTGAATAACTTGATACTTGGACCTGGGGGAGGTTTCCCTGTGTTCTTTATTATTGTGCTTCAATTCAAAATGATTTTATTCTATTTGTGGTGGAGGTGGGAATATTGCACGGGTGTGGCGGTCGTCCACCATGACACTATTCCCTAGTCCATTTCTTTTCCTTGTTTAATTAATATTCCATCCCTTCTCTTATGCAATCCCTTCATACGGTGGAGTTGGGGATGCCATAAGGGATGAAACGACATACGGTGGAGTCAGGTCTTGTAGGAATAACATTCTAGGTTGAGGTGTTATCCTATTTTACTATTGGAGGAGATGTGGTTTGTTGTGTCAGATGCATAAGAAAATCACACACTAAATAAATCAAGGGAATATAATTTGTTAATTATGTTTCATATAAAAATTTATCAAATTGATTATAAACCATAAATAAATAATGAATGAACTCGTTTTACAAACCCTAGGACCAAGTACTTTTTTCACTTATTACATTCTATAATTACATGTTAGTATATGTTTTAACATTTAATTAAAATGTAAAATTTCATTTCATTATAATATTAATTAGAAAAATTAAAAAATTATTATTTTAGTTGATATATATTAAGTGTGTAAACAACTGAGAATGCTCCTCAAGTGAGACGACCCTGGCCAGCCTCTATGCTGCATTAGGAAATTAAATTGCTTTTGCCACACCCAACGACATGCGTGCATTAAAACTATCACATTTTCCGGAGAGCTAATCAGCTGTTTACATTACTTTTTCAATTTTTAAATTTTAGATAGTTTTCATTATTAAAAAATAAATATAAAAAAAACTTTTTCTTGATGTATTCAAATTCATATTTTTATGCATGTAATGATTACTCATAGGTTCAATATCAAGAACCCAAAGTGGATTATAGAGATCTAAATGCCCGTGTGGATAGGATTATTAATTCTCTTGGTTAAATGGGGAGAAAAATGCAAATATAATTTGAATATGTTCAAGAAAAAAGTGAGAAACATGAGCTTGAAACAGAGAAAGAGCATGAGTATGTTGTAGAAGAAATTGCCCCACCATTTTTTGATGTTGAAGAACCTCATTGGGGTAAAGAGGATGTTCCTGAAGATCAATTCCACCTCTCTCAACCATTGTAGTAGGAGATTGATGAATGATCAGTTTCTATTAATTTACAAGAGGGAGATCATGTGAATTTGGAGAAATTTTGGAGTGCATGGGCGGAAATTGAAATGCAACATGATCTCCTAATTCCATAAAAATTAGAAGAAAACCCACCTTTATAACTCTCTCTATCCTTGGAAGATGAAGAAGCCACAAAAATGGGAGAATTTGAAGAAATAATGGAGGAGCAAGCCTATCTACCTTCATCAAGTTATGGTCGACTCAAAGTGGAACTTATCATAGAAAAAGTGATTGAATCAGAAGTATCATAGAGAGATAATCCTTTCGTAAACACTATCTTTTCATATTTCGTTGGATCTGATTTGAGTATCACTCCATACGACATTGAATTTTTAGATTCGGTCATTCCTTGTATCATCTTTGAGGATGATGAAGAAGGATAAATTTCACCTATTGAGGAACACCTAGAGCTCCTTTAGGATATTGATATTCTATTTTAGGAATCACATGAAGAGATAATAGTGGTTGTTCCTGAAGAACCAAATCTACAAGATGCCTAACATAAAAGGTAAGATTTTGAAATTCATATTTCAAATTTAATTTTTGAATCGCCCTTTGAATATTCTTTTCATGAAGCCCATCTGGATAAACCACTAGATTTGGAGGAACATGTTGCACAAGTAGAAACTGAGGAGGTAGAGGATCCATACTTCATCCTACCCCTGCCATGCAAGTTATACCACATTGCGAAGGGGGTAGATCCAGTGTACTCTATTCATGGAATTATCCTCAACAAAAACAAAGAACTGCAATCTGGGAAAAGCAACATGTGGTGGTTCATGTCCAAGAAGATCCACCCACCATCAAATTATGGATGACACATGGTACTACCCTTTGGAGGAAGTAATATAATCTAGGGACCACATGGGAGATTGTACCAAGACATGTCGTTACTTGCTTTCTAGGAATTTAGATTCCAATTTCTTTTCATAGAAGTTTCTTAGCATGAATCCCATACTCTCGTATATTTTTCAGAATTAATGACATGATACATTCAAATAATTGAGTAATTCACTTTTGTAGGTTCATGATGGCAGAAGGGAACCCCCAAAAAGAAAAAAACCAGGCTTCATTTCAAAATGGAGTTCACATTTAATGTTTAAATTTGAAACTCCTTACATTTTTTGGCTTTAAAATGGAATTGAATTCCCGCACCTGAATTATATTTTACTTGACATATCTAGGAGACATGAGTTTTTTAGGAATCTAGTGATGCCATATTTTAGATTAAAATTTTAATGATATTTAATGATTTAAATGGATAATTGAATGATTAATGTGAAGCAAGGATATTGAAATAAGGACTCATGATTTGAGGGAATTAACTGATTCATGTAAATGAAATTTCCCTTCGATTTTTAATTATATGAATTTATGAAATTCATTTAAATTAATTTGTTATTATTAATAATGCCACGATTGATTTTCCAAAATCATATTCTCATTATTCAGAGTATTTCTAGACCAAATATTTCCTATTTTATCATGAGCATATTTCAGGAGTGATCATGGGACATGCCATCAGCTAGAACTTGTATTGAAACATGTCAATGGTTTGACTATGAAAAAACAAATTTAAAATGATTGAGGCACTACATTGGATATCCACATATTTACCATATACCCACCCTTACATTTATCCTTTTTTAGCCTATAGCAGCCATGAATTGCCTTATAGGTTTAAGCCACACTACAAGCTGTAATTTCCTTATCAACCTGCACTTTTAGTATTATTTCATGAATATTTAAAGTTTGAGTGTGGGGGAAGGGCCTTTCGTGTCTGTTTATTGAGTTGCATATCATTTTTGGGTGGATTGAGGTGTGCGTCATAATACTGGGAAAAGTATTATTTTAAAATTGGACACGAGTTATCATTTCATTATGCTTCTTTCATTTCATCCAGTTATCTATAAAAATAGTGAAGAAAAATTCAAAATAAAGTTGTTCCTGTCTTGAGCTTTAAAAAAAGATAGAAAAATAAATTTGTGCCTTTCTGGAGCTTTAGAAAAAAAATTGGAGAACATGGATGATATCATTCTTTGTATTCATTTATTTACTCATGACCCATGTCATTAAAAGAAGGGTGGTGTTGTGTTTCACATTATCAAGTGGATTTGATTGAGGCTCATCCTGTTATTCCACTTGATTAATCATGAATTGTACTTATGTGTCAAACCACCTACTTCTTGCCTTAAATTATTTCAATTATTTACCCACCATCCCAAAGCCACCGAGTCATTTTAACCTTTATTGCAAGTCATCATGATTTTATGTGCATTTTATATTTACAATGTGGAGAAAGTAGATCCTTTACAAGCCCATGGATAAGGAGAATGTTCTCATGATATAAGCATAACTCCATTATTAATTGTAGCATGAGTGATTAGAGAAAAGATTCAAAAGAGAGGTAGATCATGATTTGGCATTTTTAATAATAAAAAATTGAGAAGCGTGAATTAATTGAAGGAGAAGCTTCATAAATTTTCAAATGGGAAAAGTAAAATGCATGAATTGTTTGTGTCTTTGAAAAATGGGAAATTAATTTGATATTTTTTTGTGCAACTTGAATTTTTTTTTCATTGATAATTGTTTGATTTTATTGCACTGAAATTTAAATATTGTTATCATTGGTTCCCTTTGAATTCCTTGTTGAGATTTTATGCTTGAGGAAAAGCATAGTTTTAGTGTGGGGGAATTGATAGAGATAATATTTTCATAGTTTTTTATATTTAATTCAATGATATAATCCCTAAAAATTTAACTAGTTGAGTGAATTTCATAATTTTGGATTTATGATGTGTTTTGGGCTAAAATTGGAAAACTGCATAATTTGGAAATATTGACAGATTTTAATCACATTGGTAATTCACGCATATCCTTTAAAATATAAATCCAATTTATTTAATTAATTTAATTATTCGGTTCATATATTTTTTGTCCTTATATTTTGTTTTTGGACCAGGATTTAATTCAGCCATTAAAGGGTCCGAAAAACTCAATCATGTTGGACATTTATTCTTGACGTCTGCGTGGACCCCACCTCAATAAATAACTCATAACTCGGTCTACACACCTCAAATTTGGGTTATTCTAATTTTATTTTCAAGAATGTTAAATGGGGAGTTTGGATGTAGAATATATTGAAGATTTTCTATCATTATGGCGGTCCATGGATGCTAATAATTTTGGTCAGAAAAATGAAACAATCTTCTGAAATAAATTCTCAAACATTATTATCAATATCTCGTACACCACCTGGAGGATAAATCTGAAGTTTTTTGATGAAACATAAAACATATTTTTGAAGAACTTTGTAGAAGACAGAATTCCACAATTCAGCTGTTAAATGAGCATACCATTATCAACCATTCGGTGGACAATATTTTCTGGAAATATTAATGAGGAATTATGAATATCTTGAATTTGATGACCTAAGGATGGAACCCCCCTTGGCCTATATTGAGAGGAGTTCGCCAATTCTCAAGAAGGAGTTCGACACCAATGTTGAAGTGGAGGCTTAGGGATATGATGCTAACGTAAGAATTTTCTTTTCTTCTCTTTTTAGTTTTATTTTCTCATATAATGCTTTCATATTATAATTAAAGTGTTTCCACCTTATTTCCCACCATATTTCTTTTCCAAATTTAATCTAATTTCTTTCTATCTCCCTTCTCTCCATCATGATCTCTATGCACTTCTCCATAGAATGTGACTAACTTGAGTCATGGCCCTGTGGGAGCTTTCACGATGTTCGTTATTATTGTGGTTAAATTCAAAAAGTTTTTATTCTATTTGTGGTGGAGGCGGGAATATTGCACGGGTGCGGCGGTCATCCACCACGACACTATTTCCCAGTCCATTTATTTTCCATGATTAATTAATATTACCTCCCTTATCTTAGGGAATCCCTTCATACGGTGGAGTTGGGGTTTCCATAAGGGATGAAATAGCATACAGTGGAGTCAGGTCTTGTAAGAATAAAATTCTCGATTGAGGTTTTATCATTTTTGACCATTGGAGGAGGTGTGGTCTGGTTTTTCGGACGCATACTAAAATCACACACTAAATAAATCAAGGGAATGTAATTTTTTAATGAGGTTTCATAAAACAAATTATCAAATTGAATTTAAACAATAAATAAATAATGAGTGAACCCGTGTTAAAAACCCAAGGAACATGTTCTTTATTCTCTAAATACATTCTTTAATTGCATGTTAGTATAAGTTTTAATATTTAATTAGAATTTTAAATTTCATTTCATTATTTGATAAATTAAAAACATTAAAAAATTATTAGTTTAGGTGATATAGATAATGTGGGTAATCAACTGAGAAAGATCCTCAAGTGAGACGACCCTTATCAGCCTATGTGCTATATAAAGAAATTATATATCTTCTGCCACACCCTACGACAGGCAAGTGTCATTGATCAAAAATAGTTTCGAAAGCTGATTGGAAGTCTGTTGTATTGGACTACTTCAAGACCAAACATCATCTATGCTGTCACTTTATGTGCACGATTTCAGAGTGCTCCTAAATAATCACATCTCATAGCCACAAAAAGAATTCTCAGATATATGAAAGGCACACCAAATTTTGGAATCAGGTATGATGGCTCAGAAAATATTGATCTATTCAGGTATTCTGATGCCTATTGGGTAGGAAATGTTGATGATTGAAGATCCACAGCTAGTGGAGTTTTCTTTCTAGGGAAAAGTTGTGTTAGTTGGAATACTAATTAATATAATTCAGTAACTCTTAGCACAGCTGAAGCTGAATATGTTAGTGCTATTAAATATGCAACTCAACTAATGTGGATGAAGATTCAGTTTTAATATCTACTTGTTGAAGTGAAGCTACCATAGCTCTTGGGATGTGATAATCAGAGTGCGATCAATCTAACAAGGAATTAGGTATAAAAATATTGTAGAAAACACGTTGAAATAAAGTACCACTTCATCAAATAGAATGTGGTGAAGAATGAATTGAAGCTGGAGTATGTTCCTACATTTGAACACGTTGCAGATATATTCACAAAACCTTTACTGAAAGAACGATTTTCCAAATTGAGGTTGACATGGTTGTCCAACCTCCTTCTCATCAAGGTTGAGGTATGTTTGTATGTCCCCTGTCTCATTTTAAATTTGGATACTGTTGTTAAGGGGGATAATTGTTTCATAAATCTATCCTTATAGATGCATGCATAAAGGGAGAGTTGTGTGTAAGCTGTGAATCCATCATGAATGTGTGTTAACTATTCTAACTATTTGTTTGGAGTGGTTGTTGGAAAAGTGTTGTTTTCCAGGAAATATGATGAAGTGAAGAATGTTGATGAAGTGAATAATTACGAAGAAGAAGCTAGAAATATGTTCTGAAGATGGCTGATGAGATACCATCATGTGATTTCATAGTCACTACTTTTGGAATGCATGGTTTTGGTTGTCAATAATTATTGTTTCCTACAATGAGTTAGCTCATATTGGATTAGAATTTTTTATAAGTAATCCATTTCATAAGATTACAATGATTATTGATTTATGAATCTTGGTTGACAACAAAAACCAAAGGGGGAGATTGATGGGACCAAGTTGAATGGAGAATGAAGTTTGAAGAGTTAGCATTTTCAGAGTGTTGTCTTTTGTTTCCAAAGAAGATAAATCAATCCACTTTGTAAAGGTCCTAAAACAAGATGATGATTTTCTGATATGTATTTCTCAAATATTATAAGTTAGGAGAACTTGTTATGTAAGCCTTATGATGGAAAGGAAGAGAGAAGATGATGCTAGTCATAAACAGTTTTGATTGGAAGGAGTGATGTTGCTGAAAGATATGGAAGTTTCCGTACTTACCATTGTAATTCTGACGATACTAGATCTGATTTATCAAAGTATACATATCATGATAGTGGAATTCGTGATAGAATCTGAATAATTGTTATTGGAAGAAGTGAAGAGAGAAATGACAATGCAATGGGAAATCTGGGGGCGACATAAAAACAATGTTTATGGTGGCTCCGTTTTCTAGTGTTTCCAAATTTTAGGGCCTGGAAATCAGGAGATGAAGATGTGTTTTTGGCAATGGATGTAGCATGCAAGATTGAAGATGGTTTATATTTTTTCCCGTAAGGCAAGACACATTGTAAGAACATAGAAAAATGCCAAAGGCATGGAGTGCACAGAAATTTAGGCAAGCTGCGCGAAAAAATAAAGCGGTGTGTGAAAACGTAGCGGGATGAGAAATATATCAAAGCACTATGAGAAATATTAGTGTGGTGCGTGAAATAGAGTAATGAAGTTTTTTTCGCACGAAAGGTGTTTCGAGATCAGAAGTTCGAAAATTGGAAAAGGCATGAGGTGCGCGAAATATTGGAGCATTGCACTAAATGTGAAATTTTGTGATAGAATTTTTGTGCGCATGAAGAGGGTTTTACACGCGGATTAGTGGTTTTCATGTCGGGTTAAAAATGCCTATAAATATGAGGTGAACCCATCTCATTTGATAATGCACCATAATTAGAAAAAAACCCATGCTCTGGTGCACGTAAAATTATATGCTACGTGAGTTGCGCAAAAAGAGGACAGTTTTCTGAAAAGAGAATAGGTTGTGCGAAAAAGGAAGTTTCACGAAATATGTTTTCCACGCCAAAAGTGGATTTCTTTGCGCAAGGCCTTTGAATTGCGTGCAAGATATTATAAAGAACACGGAAAAAATTTGTGTTTTTTGTACATATTATGTTGTGTGTATGGGAGTTCTTACCAGCTTCTGGGTAGGAAAGTGAAGATTTGTACTTCAGATATTACAACTTTTCAATTGTAAAGAAGCACTGAAATACTGTAATTCCTCTTTTTTTTCTAAGAGGATGCAAACGCGCTTTCGGATTGTTTTCCAATCGCTACATGAGTGTAAGGGTATTTCCTACTCGTTGTATTCCACATCAAAGGATTGTTTTCTAGTTGATTGTGTGGTACTGGATTATTTTTGTACCATACCAAGGATGTAGGTAATCTTGTTGAGTAGTGAACCTTGTAAATCTTGTGTTCCTGTGGTTGTGTGTGTTCAGTATAGAAGAAAATCATAAACCAGAGGTGAAGGTTTTTTCAATTCGTAGGAAAAATAAAAACGAAAATATATCACTGATTCAACCCCTCCGCCACTCAGTGATACATGGATCCTGACAGGGATCATCAATTGGTATTAGATCCAGGTTCCCTTCATTTATTCTTTGCTGAAGTGTTTGAAGAGAAGTTGTGATGTTGAATCTAAATTACATGAACTGTAAGAAAATTACGATTTTTGATTGAAAGAACTATCACATCTGGAATGAAAGAATGACTCCTTATCTAATGTCTCCTGGATATGACGTTATTGATACACCAACAGATGGATTTCTTGCTATTGATGACAAGGTTACTCTAAATCTTATTGATAAGATGAATCTTGAGAATGATGGAAGAGAGAAAAATGAATTACTCTCATCCCTTTCTGAGTGTGAAAGGTGTCACTACATCTAAAGGCTTCTGGGACAAGTTAATGAACATCTATGAATGAAATACAAAAGTTAAGAAGGAAAAACTACCAATCTGGAGGCTGAATAATGAATACCTGAAAATGGGATAATCTAAATCTGTTGAGGACTTCGTTACCATGGTTAATGAAATTGTCAGTACAATCAGATGTATGGGTGAAAATTTGGAGGATGCTACAATTTTTGAAATGATCTTGAGAATTCTACATGAAAAATTTGATGCTAATGTTTAATCACTAGAAGATAGGGATCCAAAAACATTTTATCTTGATTATTTGCATAGTACTCTCATCACTTATGAGATGAGAACATAGAAGACCATGAAGAGAAAAGAAAAATCTTATAGAGAAATGTCTTTCAAGGCATTAAATAATGAGAAGTCGAATAAATTTCATATTGAAAATGATGTTGGTGAATCCGACTATAAAAATGTGTTATGTCAAAATTTTGATGAAATTCTATCCTTGTTTTATAAAAATGTTAAAATAGGGACATGGAAATTCAAACAGAATCTCCCTTTGAATAGTTTTGAATGTAGATCCGTTGGCCACTTTAGGTCTAATTTCCCTCAAAAAGGGAAAGATAAATATAACAGTGAATAAGACAGAAGACCAAGAAGGTCATGGAAGAAGCAGGGTGGAAAATTCAAATATTTTGGAAGAGGTATAGATAAAAAGTTCTTCAAATAAAAAATAAGAAGCGTGTTTTCAATAAATGAAGAAGATGTTGATATTAAGACTGGATCTGAAAAATCTAATGCTATGAAAGCTAGAGGGAGTACTTTTTTGCAATACTGAATATTGATGATTATGAGAGCAGCAGTACTGAAGAATGAGAAACTCAACTTGAACAGTATCTAAAAGAAGAGTCAAATGAATATTTGAGAAAGATCAAAAGGCTTGAGAAGGAAAAAAAAGAAGTTGATAAATTAAAATTCTGTATTAAACAATCAAGAAGGTTTTACTGATGGGAAAATCAAGATGGAAAATGAGATTGATGATCAAAAAAATTAAATTGAGAATACAAAGAATCATAATAATAATCATTATGTAAATCTGAAGGAAAAAGAAGAAGAGTTGGAACTTTTCCAACAGAAACTATATAAAGATAATGAAATGAATATCAGTTTAAAATATTCTATCTCAGAAGTTGTTGAATGTTATTGTACGAATGAACCAAACAAGTATCCACAAAAGTTACCTATAATGGTTGAAATGAAATACATAACCAGTTCTGATAAAAACAAGGATGGAAGGACCATGCATGTGGTCCAAGTCAGAAAGGATGAAAAGTTAGAAGTGCATAAAAATCATGAGTTAAGAAATACTTCTAATACTTCTGGTGTTGTTAAATCTGAACTGGGAATGGGAGTTAAAAATGAAAACATGAAGGTTGTTGAGAAGCGTGTTCACAAACCTTTTCATTATAGAAGATTCAGAGGAAAATATTCTTTCTAAGGTTACTGTTGGTATTGTGGTCGATTCGGAAACATGGAAAATTTGTGTTGGTTCAACCAACATCATTACAACTATTCCACATGTTTTGAAAGAAAAGGATTGAGGGGGAGTCATTCCTTTAAAAATAAAAAGTCTCCAAATAAATGTTAGAAGATATCTGAGAAGACTAGTGTGAATGTTGAGAATAGGTTCCAACCACTATAAACTATTTGTGAACGATATGATTGACCTGGACATCTTACCAAGGGTTGCCTTAGTGTGTTACCAGAGCAACAAATGATTCTTAACAATTTTAAACAGCCTGTGTTTTTAATAGATAAAAGGGACATGTATGATAAGTACAAAAAGAAAGACTGCATGGTTGTCTGGCCAAAACACCTTTATTTGGCTAGGAAATTCGACGAAGCACAACAGAAAGTAAAGGAAAGGAAGAACAAAAGGCTCTTGTTGTCGAAACTGCTTTGATTGCTACAAAAGGAGAACGTCCTTTGATTATTAAAATTGTGTGTTCCTCTCATATGAAAGGAGACTTAAAGCTGCTGAATAATGTGAAAGGCTTCAAAGACTTAAAAATGACATTTGGAAGTGATGAATTTCTAAGGATTAAAGGATTTGGATCGAAAATCATTCGAAAAGAAAAGATAAAATCCAGAAAAACTCTATATGTTGATGGGATGAAACATAACCTACATAGTTTGTCACAACTCTATGATGAGGGAATCAACGTTATCTTCATAAATAATGGATTTTTTGTGAAAAGTAAAAATGATGGAAATATCGTTACAAGGGGCCAACGTACAAGAGAGAATTTGTTCCAAGTTGGTGAAGTGAAAAACACTGGTTACATGGGTGTAGCGGATGAAAATCAGCATTGGCATAAAATGTTGGAGCATATGTGTCATAGAAATATGTGCAAGCTATCAACACGAGAGAGTGTAAGAGATATTCCTGATTTATTAAAAAGAATAGATTGGTGATGCACTATTTTTTAAAAAGGGAAGATTACAAACTCCTTTCATAATAGAGTTGAAATTCGTTCAAAACAACATTTGGAACTTATTCATTCTGATATATTTGGTCCAATGAGAAAGAAATCAACAAATAGAGTTAAGTACTTCATTACATTAATTGATGAATTTACCAACATTAATTGTGTTATGTACATGAGACATATGTCATATGTTATGAAAACGTTTAAGATTTTCCGGAGAAAAGCAGAAAAGGAATGTGAGAATTCAGTGAAGAAGTTGAGAACTGATAATGGTGGTGAGTATATGAATGAAGAGTTTGAATGTTATCTTGAGAATCATGGAATTCATCATGAGTTTAGTTCACCATACACACCTCATCAAAATGGGGTTGCTGAAAGGAAGAATCTAAGTCTAGTTGAGATGGGGAGAACTATGTGGCTTGAGCATATTATTTTTCATTATTATTGGATGCAAGCCACGAGCACTGCTGTGTATATTCAGAATCAATGTTTCTTTAGACCAAACATTGATATTACTCCATCTGAAATGTTCAATGGAAAAACTCCAAGTCTGAAACACAAAAGAGTTTTCGGGAGTCCATGCATTATAAATAAGATAGGTGGAATTCTATGGAAGATTGAGAAAGGAGGTGATGATAGATTTTTTCATGGCTATGCTCCATAGGGAAGAAGATATAGATGTCTCAACAAAGAAAAAAGAAGAATTATTGATTCTCCAGATGTAAAATTTGTTGAAAATGTTGAGAAAGAAAAGAAGTCATATATTGATGTTGAAGTTGATCATGATAGATAAGCTTTTGTTACTGATTATGATAATACTGTAAACAGTATTAGTCCTACTGGTGATGTAGAATCCTACTTAGGAATATCGATTGATGAGGATGAAGTTCAAACAACTCATCTTAGGTTGAGGAAATAAGTGGAGGCCTAGAATATAATTTGATATAAACATTAGAGGGTTCAAACAAGAAGAACAACGAATTCTATTTCGTATACTTATATTTATTTTAATGTTGAACCAAATTATGTAAATGAAGCAGTTGAGAATCCAGAATGGGTTAATGTAATTAATGAAGAGCTTGATTAGATAAAGAAGAATGATACTTGGGAATTTGTACAAATTCTGGAAAAAATGAATGTTATTAGTATAAAGTGGGTTTTCCAGAACAAGCTGAATGAAGAAGGTAAAGTAATAATAAACAAAGAAAGACTGGTTTGTAATGGGTATTCACAAATTGAAGGAATTTATTTTGATGAATCCTTTTCCCCGGTGTCATGATTAGAAAAAATCAGAATCTTTCATTCTGTTACTGCACAACGAGGTTACAAAATCATTCAAATGGATGTAAAATACACATTTTGGAATGGTGACCTGGATGAGGATTTTTACATTGATCGACCCTGTGGATTTGTTATTAGAAAGGATGAAATCTATGTGTGCAGGTTGAAAAGGCTTTGTATGGGCTAAAACTGGCTCTGAGGGCATGGTATTCTAAATTAGATACTTTCTTGAAGAAGATGAATTTTAAGAAAGGTAGAGTTGATAGAAATCTTTACATCAATGATTGTCAAGAATTTTCACTGATCATTATTGTTTATGTCGATGAAATTATATTTACTGGGAATGATGGATTATCATTTGAATGATTTTCTGAAGAGATGAAGAAGATATTTGAGATGTCCATGCTGGGTGAAATGAAATACTTTCTTGGGCTACAAATATCAAAGAAAAAGAACCATGTCTTTCTGTCTCAAGAAAAGTATGCTAAGGAACATCTGAAGAAGTTTGGCATGGAATATTCGAAACCAGTGTCCACACCTATGTCAGTAGGAACCATGTTTTCTAAATATGGGGATGGCAATGAAGTTGATCAAAAGGAGTTTCAAAAGATGATTGGAAGTCTGTTGTATTTGACTGCTTCAAGACCCTACATCTTATATGATTTCACTTTATGTGAAATAATTCAATGTCCTCCTAAAGAATCACATCTGATAGCTGGAAAAGGAATTCACTGATATATAAAAGCCAAAAAAAATTTGGAATCAGGTATGATGGCTCAGAAAATATTGATCTATTCATGTATTCTGATCCTGATTGGGCAGGAAATGTTGATGATTGAAGATCCACATCTGGTAAAATTTTCTGTCTGGGGAAAAGTTCTATTAGTTGGAATACTAAGAAAAATAATTATTAAATCTTATCATAGATGAAGATGAGTATGTTGCTAGTACTCAAGATTCAAATCAACTAATGTGGATAAAGACTTAGTTGAAAGATATACTTCTTGAATTGAAGCTACCATTGCACTTGGGATGTGATAATCAGAGTGCGATCAATCTTACAAGGAATCATGTACGACATTTTCGTTCAAAACACATTGAAATAATGTACCACTTCAACAAAGTGCAGGTGGAGAAGAATGAATTGAGACTGGAGTATGTTCCTACATCTGAACAAGTTACTGATATATTCACAAAATCTTTACTAAATGAACAATTTGGAAAATTGAGGTTGAACATGGGTGTCTAACCTCTTTTTCATCAAGGTAGAGGTATGTTTGTCTATCCCCACTATCATCTTATATTTGGATATTGTGTTCAAGGGGGATATTTATTTCATAAATATATCCTTATAGATGCTTGCATAAAGGGGGAGTTGTGGAAATGCTGTGAATCCATCATGTATGTGTGTAAACTATTTTAACAGTTTTATTGGAGTGGTGGTAGGAAATAATGTTGTTTTGCAAGAAAGTTGATGAATTTAAGAATGATGATGAAGCAAAGAATGATTAATAAGAAGCTAGAAAGATGTTTTGATGAAGGATGAGAAGATACAATCATGATATTTCATAGTCACTACTTTTGGACAGCATGGTTTTGGTTGTCAATAATTCTTGTTTCCTACAATGAGTTAGCTCATGTAGGCGTAGAATTTTTGATCAATAATACATTTCATAAGATTACAACGATAAGTGATTTTTGAATCTTGGTTGAAAATAAATACTAATGGGGGATATTGTTGGGACCAAGTTGGATGGAGAATGAAGATTGAAGAGTTAGCATTTTGAGAGTGTAGTCTTTTGTTGTCAAAGAAGATAAATCAATATACTTTTTAAATGACTTAAAACTAGAAAAAGCATTGCTGATATGTATATCTCAAATATCTGATGTCATTAGAACATGTGATGCAAGCCTTATGATGAAAATGAGGAGATATGGTGATGCCAGTCATATACAGTTTTGATTGGAAGGAATGTTGTTATTGAAAGATAGGGAAGTTTTTGTACTTCCCATTATAATTCTGACAATGATAGATCTGATCTATCAAAGGATACAAATCACAATAGTGGAATTCGTGATAAAAGCTGAAGAATTGTTATGGGAAGCAGTGAAGAGAGAAATGAAAAGGTAATAAAAAATCTGGGGGCGGCATAAAAGAATAGTTTAAATTCCCAAGGAATGGTTTATATTTTTGTGTGCAAGGCATGATTCAAGGTCACAACATCGAAAAATTACAAAGGGATGGAGTGCACGGAAATTTATTCAACCTGCACGAAAAAGTAATGTGGTGGGAGAAAAAGTAGCGGGTTTAGCGAAATATGAGCGGGATGTGCGAAATATTGGCAAGGTGCGCAAAAT
This sequence comes from Viscum album, assembly GCA_963277665.1. Lineage (NCBI taxonomy): Eukaryota > Viridiplantae > Streptophyta > Magnoliopsida > Santalales > Viscaceae > Viscum > Viscum album. The sequence goes on along the minus strand of OY728152.1, from coordinate 1,175,532,562 downwards.
AGTTGAATGACGTTTTTTTGCGCAAAAGGTGTTTCGAGATCAGAAGTTAAAAAATTGGAAAAGGAATGAGGTGTACAAAATATTGGAGCATTTCACGAAATGTGATGCTATGTGAATGATTTTTTACGCGCATGAAGAGGGTTTTACGCGCAGATTAGTGATTTTCCCATCGGGTCAAAAATGCCTACAAATACGAGGGCAACCCTTTTCATTTGTTAATTATCGAAACTTAAGTGAAATCCCGAGATCTGGTGCACGTAAAATTATTCAATAAGTGAGTTACATGAAAAGAAAGGGTTTTCATTGAAAAGAGGACCGTTGCACGAAAAGAGAAAAGGTTGCACGAAAAAGGAAGTTGAGCGAAATAAGATTTCCACGCAAAAAGTCGGTTTCTCAAGCTAGGATTTTGAATTTCATGCAAGATAATCAAAAGAATGCGTGAAAAATTTGGGGTTTTGTCACATATTTAGTTGTTCGTATGGGAGATCTCACCAGCTTCTGGGTAGGAATGTGATGATTTGTACTACAGATATTACAACTATTCAATTGTAAAGAAACACGGAAATATTGTAATTCCCTATTTCTGCTAAGTGGGTGCACATGCACTTGCAGGTTGTTTTCCATGTGCTACACTAGTGTATCGTTATATTATACTCATTGTATTCCACATCAAAGGATTGTTTTATAGTGGATTTTGTGGTACTAGAATATTTTCGTACAATACCAACGACATAACTACTCTTTTTGAGTAGTGAACCTTGTAAATCTTGTGTTCTTGTGGTTGTGTGTGTTTAGCAGAGAAGAAAATCTTTAACAGGAGGCGAAGGTTGTTTTCATTCGAATTAAACATGAAAATAAAAATATATCACTGATTCACCCCCTCCCCCTCTCAGGGATACATGGATCCTGACTGGGAAGTTCAATCACGACCCATCCCCCAGGGCCCGTATTGTGACTACCCCATGGCCATCATCAATGTTCCAGGGTCTGGTGACTAGCCACAAAGGCGTAAATCCATAAACTAGGAAGGCATTGCATTTATAGCTGTAAACAAACACAACAGAGTACGCAACTAGAAGTTAAAACACTATGTAAAACTGTATACAAAAGAGTGAGCTGAAAGTAAAGGGTCCGGAAATACAAGACCAACAGTAAATTACAATTCAACTAAAAATATAGTACTGCTAAAAAAAGTAGTAAATCAGCTACAGGGTCATCCTCCGTAAATCCCACATGAAGGGTTGGTAAATATGGCCTCCTCAATACACAATGTCCGTCCATCCGCTCCGTGTATGTCTACCCGAGTGTTCCACCTCCGAGTACCATCTAGTTCTGCTACTCTATGCCCCAATCAGCGTTGTCCTTCATCTGCAAAAAACACAATGAGGTGAGAGCATTGCTCGTGCGGGGGTGAGTATAACGATACTCTGTAGGGACCCTGAGACCCTCAAGGACTCACAAAATCCAAAAAGGATAACAAAAAAATATGGAATCAACGGATAACCCTTACATAGGTATATTCCCATACATATACCTAAGTTATTTTGTAACTCATCTTAATAACGAGGGAAACACGATAGTTCTTGACTCAGATCAAACTAGGATTTCAGTGAAGTATAGAAGTACATATGATTAGTTGCAAAGCTAGATCATCTTATTCTGTCATGAGGCACTACTTCTGGCCATACGAAGTCTTACCCACACATGATCAATAGGTACTAACCCCTGTAATGACCCACACAGGATTTGACCCACACTAGATTGATAGGTACTAACCCCCGCAATGACTCACACTGTATCTGACCCAAAACGGATCGGTATGTACTAACCCCCGCAATGACACACATAGGATCTGACTGACATAGGATCAGTAAGCAATGAACCACACTGGATCGCTGAGTGCTGAACCACATAGGATCTGACTCACAGAAGATTTGTATCCCTGGCCCACATAGTATTGCGGAGTGCTGACCTCCGTATGATTTGTCTCCAACCTCCGGCTCACTATCAGCCACTAGTTTCCTCACACCTGGTGGGCTTGAGTTCCGTAGAATCTTCCCTCGAGATATCGATCACACATTGACTGCCACTAAACTCCATAGAGGAGTAACCGAAAGAACTGCCATGTCGTAAGGGTTCCAACGTGATATACGGTGCGTCAATCGGACGCCTAGTCTGTGAGTTATTGGCATTCCCATTCCAGGGGCTCGTATTGTGGTTTGGATCAATCCAACCCGACCGTAATCCAACTATGTCCAAACCTCAAGTGGGGAATTCCAATAGAACTGTCTCTCTCTGATATTTCTGTCTCTACAGGAAGTTCGTCAATTAGCTCAAGCTGTGGTCGAAAAGGCGTAATCGGTTCTGATGGGTCTGGGTCTGATCATACCACGTTGGACCGACCCGACCCGAACCAGGTCCGGACTGGGGTTCGACCCGGTCAGTAGATCTGACCCGGCCTGAAGGGGTGGCCCTGCTCGAAGGGGCGGCCCGGCCGGTCGGCCGCGCGGCCTAGCGGGCTAGTCGTGTGGCCTGGCCGGTTGGCCGTGAGGCCCGACCGGCCACGTGTGGGGGGGGGGGGGGGTTACAGCCCCCTGTTTCCCCAATTAGAAATGGCGCTAGGCGCCTGTTCGGTATCCCCATGGGACCCGAGGGGTCCCACCTTGTCGGGAAAGCCATGCGGCCAGCTGGTTCTGCACCCCCCGCGCAGTGCGACGGTGCCACACCTACTCCTCCTATGCGGCCCGCCCTGGCCATGGCCCACCTTCGCCCCACGGGGCGACGGTTCCACAGCCCCTTCTTCACGGCCCGGCCTAGCCGTGGCCCCCTGGTCCTTCGCGCGGAGCTACGGCGTTGCACCTACTCCACCGCGGCCCGGTTTGGCCACAGCCCTCAGATCCTCTACGTGGCACGACAGTGCCACTCCTTCCCAGCAGCCTTGCGCCACCGGTTTATTCACTTCTGGCCCATCTCCGGCTGCCCTTGTTCCGCCACAGTCACCAAAAAATGAGAAAAACAAAGGGGGGAGGGTCGATTAGTGTTTTTTCGGTCCGAACTCTCTAGGTTACGTTGATATCAATCAGCAATTTATTATCCATGATTTAAAAAAAAATGGAACAAACACAAACTCAAACGCCTACCTCGTTTTTCGATGATTGTTGACGATGTCATGGAAAGTGGACATCATTCGGATGACGTTGGAAAGAAGGATGTTGGGGATAACGTCATCGGTGTTCTTTGAGGAAAACACACCCTCCTTTGTTCCAGTAGATGAAGGAAGAAGATGCTAGAGGAGGAGTCCAAGGAAGAAGTCGAAGACGGGAGGACGTCGCCAGCATTCTTCACGTTCTTCATTGTAGTGGATATGTTCCTATAAGAGCTATTCCTCTTCCAAGTTTCCACCCAAAAAAATCTGCCAACACAAAATGAATTAATAAATCGCATATTATATCATTCTTAGGCATGAATTCAAAAATAATTAAAAAGGTTACAATTAATAAAATGAAGAGTTCAATTAATTAATTGTGTGGGTTGGCACACATAATTAGTGGGAAATGTTGAAGGGTTTCCCCCACTTTATGGAGAGTTACAAGGGGGGTAATGCCCGTGTGATCCCCACGTTAAATATCCTCCCAAGGGAGGTTATGTGCGGGTGGGCCCCACCACCATAACCTCCGATGGGAGGTTAGGGTGTGGTGGCCCCCACCCCTAACCTTTAGTTGTAGGTTTTATCCACCGCAATAAAAATAGGTTATCATATTATTTTTATTTTATTTTATTTAGAAACCCTAAAAACTATATTCCATTGTCGTTAGAATGAAACTGTAGTGAAGGTCTCATTAACCAATCACAGACGTTGTGTGTTCAACGGTGCACTCAGATTTCTGTTCTGAGCACCGGTTCAAATGTTATAAAATGTCGCTCGCATGTTAAATGAACGTACCTGAAAAAATATTCTGAAAATTAATATAAGTCACCCTTGACCCACTACTGTTGATGTTAGGCTCTACCTAGGTGAAACACATCCCAATGAAACCAACAGTACTCTCTGATTTACTATCCATGTTACCGTTTAGAATTTATGAATTTTACAATTAAAAAATAGTCACTTAATTATTTTATATGCGACCAAAAACAATCTTTCTCAGGTGGCTCTTGCCAAACTAATTTAGTATCATCTTAAAGAAAGCCTACCCTCACTAGTTCAGCGGTGGTCTCAGATTTTTAATCTGAGTTACCATTTGTGAGATATAATCATTTTAAAAATAAAATAACATTATTTTATTATTTCATTTAATCTTATGCAATTTTATTATTTTCTCATAGGACGCCAGCAACGACTAAAATAAAGTCCTTCTTAGGGTAAACCCGCTATCCTGAGTGCAACGGTGGTCTCAGATTTATGATCCGAGTAACCATTTACGAGTTACTTGACTTTTTCTAGAAGACTACTTATGCACATTAATTTAAGATTAACAGAACATCGACAGATCATTCTGGGCACTCCGAGCCGCGGAATCATGCGCCGTCAGAAACTACAGACTCATAAAATTACAATCAATTTCAGAAAAAATTTCCAACAAATTTCAGGGACTTTACCTAATCTTCATAATTGGGTGGTATTTACCTAGAATGATATATATATTCATTGGATGCCAATTTATTTTCCCTTTTTACCTGATATTTCTATTGATGGAATTTTTAATTTAAACATAGAGATAATATTGAAATGGATATAACATATATTATTATTTCTTTTTGTTTTCATGATATGTTGAATGAAACCATGTGGCAGACATTTGTATGATTTTATTTATGTTATTGGTGGTCCAAAATTTAAATATGCACGTAATTAATTGGGTATTTTTTTAATATATTGATATATCTTGTTGCAATGAAAATAAGACCCCCAACAGTGGTGTGTGGAATGTAAGCCATTCCAAAAATGTATTGTTATAAAGGAATGGGGTTTGACTTACGATGTAATGTTTGTATAGATTATACATTTTATATGATTACATGTTATTATATTAAAATATATTTTTAGACGTTATATATATATGATATAAATTTTGAATTCCAGTGTTTCATTTTTATTACCAAACTCTTTATGATATCCTATTACACACAATTTCTGTCATTTTAATGGTCGATATTTTGGCTACACATAAACAATTCTTGAGATGACACCTTTTTATGTTTCCAAATACCTAGTAATGATTTACAATGTTATGTATATCATCCCTAGTGGAGTATCATATGTGGATGAATTTTGTTATTTCTTAATGTCCTGATGTGTATTTATTGGAATCTTATAAAGTAGATAAATTATTTCCATTTGATGAAAATACAATATAATTTTTATTTATTGATTTAACAAAATTATATTATTCTCTAAACGTGGCGGTTCTTTTATTTTTTATGGGATAACTGTATTTAGAAAATATATGTGTAAAAAATATTGTTTTGAATGATATGTGTTACCAACCCTAAATATGGATGAGTAGGTCATGGGGGTTTAAAATTGGTATCTGATAAGTTATTAGATATATATTTCAGATTGTTCGTTACTGGATAAAGATGATTTATATTTTTATAATGAAATAATTGCATGATTAGTTATCAATGATATTATATTCCAATTTTTATAAATTGTTTTTTTATTTATTCAATAGAAAATTATCTATTGGGATTATAATTATAGAGCATTAGTAAAAACACTTTACTTATATGTTAGTAAAATATATCCTCCAAAAATTTTGTATATGTAACAATTTTGGGGTTTGGTGTAAATTTTGTAACCTCTTTTATTTTGGCATCTAGATTTAGTTTATTTCCCACATATTTATGGGGATAAAAACCTTGAAACGATTTATTTTGGAATGTCATAAAAATAATTCATGTGGATGTTGAATGGGATATGACTACAGAAATGGAAATACACCCTTTTGGGATATGTATGGGTTAAATTAAATTCTATTTAAAAACTAATATATTGGAATTGAATATATTATTTTATGTAATATGACTATCATATATTCCAAAAAATAAAATCATAATGGATTACCAAGAGTAATTATAAGGAACAATATTTTTGTGAATATAAATAACATATGTTTTTTTTCAAATTTTATAGTTTTTACTTTATTTAATTATTATTTAAATAATCTGGATCCCAAAACATTTATATGAAGTAGTGTTCAGATAATGATAGAACTATTATAAAATTGTATGTAGTAAAAAATGTATTGATTATCCCAGCCATCATTATATTTGGACACGAATATGGGTTAGAAATTAAATTTTTATTCCATATCAACTGTCAAAAATTATTATTAAAAAATTCCTTATATTTGAATTCTGTATCACACCAATGAATATATCGATTTCGTCAAATGTAAATTTGGGTGATTATGATTCGATAGTAAATATACAAACATCCATTCAAATAGTATATGTTGGAAAAAACACACTGATTAATGTCTTATTAGAACTAAATTTTGTATAAATATGGAATATGTAGGCATAATGTTTATATTATTCAAGGGAAAACGATTATTTTAGTTAACCTGATAAAGGAAAATTGTTTTTATTCAAGAATTACATAGTTTTTATGTGTATTTATTACATTTAATATCTTTTTATAATTAAATTATATATTTTTAGAATCATTATTTATTAATAAAATCACGGTTGAAATTGATTTAATGGATAAAATGTAAAATACTAATATTTTATTATATTTGTTTCTAATTAAATGATATTTAGTTAAGCATATTTATTCAATGACACTAAATAGATGGATGGAAATCATTTTTGAATTAAAATAATCATCTTTACTAGATCATTATAATAATATATAAAATTTCAATATATTAAATAAAAATTTAATGTTCTATAAATTATATTTTTGGCATGAATAAATATTAGAAACAATTAATGATTAAGAAGGAAATTATCCAATAACACCAGTTTTCCTTTATATATTAAATTAAAATATAAATTAGAAATTTTTATATATATAATTACATAACATTATATATGTTGTTGTTTGAATTTTTAATATCAAAATACACCTAGTATTAATTTTTATAATTTTCTAAAAATATAAATTTTTTTATAATGTAAATTTTAAGAAAGTAAATATTTTCATGACCTAATAAATAAATATGAATGACTAACATGGTCAATAATTTATTTATGATTTGGAATTCATGTCTCATAAACAATAGTCATTCTATGAATAAATTACTATCCTAAAAATATGTAACACCAAAAATTTATATTATACATAAGTTTAAGGTTAAAAAACCCTTTTATCTAAATTTTATTTATGATCATATTTTCTTTATTTAGATTCATCATTTTACATATTTATAATATTAATTATGTGATATAGAGCCTGAATTGTAATTATTGATGTTGAATTTTTTTAATTGCACAATTATATTTTTTTAATAAATTATATACCGATATTAAAATTTCATAGGACTAGTTGGTGTTTAGGAGACAAATCTAATATAAAATCTACTTTTATAAGATTACATGAACATTAAACCATCATGAATTGTATGTATATATTTATAGTATAACATAAATTTATACTAAAACGTCATTCACAATCCCAATCTAGATTTCATGCCATTATAATCTTACCCAAACATGAAAATATTTTCTATATAAAGATTCATTTCCTTTTGTTTTAAATGGGGGAAATCACAGTGCTTCAAGGTACACAAATTCTTTCATTTACCTAAATAAATCATACCATTAAATCATCCTAGAACTATCTCCCATTATTTTAATGACATAGAATATATATATATTCTAATACAATAAATTTTAGGGATAATTCCAAGTAAAATCAATGTTATTGGAATGTGTGTTACTCTCATAATAAACAATATTTTTAATCAAACACCTAATAATATTTAATATAATTGATAAAAAAATTAATTTACAGATATTAATATACCTAAATTCTAATATTATCATTTCAAATCTTTTATTCATCAAGAATATAGCATATATTATTAAAATAATGCATCGATCATTCATATGTGCGGAATACAACCACTAAGGGGAGATGTCATTTGTTATTACATAATATCCACTTAAGGATATTATTATGGATTAGTCTTATCAATAGTTTTTATTCATATGTCTCTAAAAATTAAATAATTTTTAAAAAATATATAATTTATAATCATTTTATTCCTTTGTTAATGAACGAGATAATTAATCAAGAATATACGAGGAATACAACATCAGTCATACAGTTTCTAGTTTATCATAACCACCTAACCTCAATGTTATTATTATTTTTCAATAAATTTACAAATATGATAATTATAAAATTATAATAATTATTTAATGATGAATTTAAATATACCATCACATTATCCATCAATTTAGGAATTGGTTTTTTAATTATGGATACATGAAAACGACCTCTTCTGCAAATCATGAATACAATTTTTCATCACCACCCACGATTAAGGGTTATATTAATATATTTTATAGAGATTTGTGGTATATATTAAATATATAATAATATTTGAACATTACATTATCATAATGTAATATAATATTCTAACTCATTAGGAAATTGGGAAAGGGTTATTTTTCGTATGACCACATACTTGATTAATGTTATGGTGATTATATAGAGAAAATTTTATGAATTTTATATCCTATTAATCAATAATAAATAATTATTAATAAATATTATTTAATATTTTTTTTCGTTTTTTTATGAATGAAAATGATTACAATATATCATCTCAAATAATTAAAAATTGTTGAATCAGGTTTTCTATGACATTATCTACAATAGATAAAATTAAAAATCACGACAGATGAATGTGGAACATAATAATAAATCATGTGATATATATTAAGTAACCATTTTAATAATCATTGTGAAAAACAAATAATCAATGTTTGAGGATCAAAATTTACATTAAAAGATCATCGGGAAATTAAAATTGTTAACACCCCATATTAAATATAAAAAATAAAGAAGAATTACATACTCGATGAAAATTTCTAAATGATTTATATAAATGAGTTATAAAAAAATATGGTTTTTTAAAATCAATTAACATATTAAATGTTTTTATGGGATGATAGAGTGTGAAGAAATTTTAGGGGAAATATTGTATAATATGTTTCTATCACACATAATTCATTGAGGCACGTTTTACCTTATATAGTTATTTAGTCATATATTATGTATATAATTCCAAATTATTATATTATAATGAAATAAATATTATTCATTTTATTTTATATTAATTTATAGGATTGTCCTATTTTATTGATTTGGGTCACACACTTCCTTGGATCTCTACCAAAATTGTTTTACTAGGGGTCATGAATTTTCTTTTAGAGATTGATCATATAATCCAAATTTATAAAAAATATTTCCATGAAAATAATATACATTTCATTTCTATTTGTGTAGTTTCATACACCTCATTTAAATATTAATCATTAGAAGAACATTTTCTCATTCAAAATGAAGCTAAAAAATAATAGATCTTCATCTTGACCCAATAGATCTTTTTATATAACATATATTGTAACACCCTGATATTTTATGAGATATATTCCTTTTAATTTCTTTAATATATTCTATTTTATGCTACATCAAGATTATCTTGCACTATACACAACACCGTATTAGCTTGAAGTATGTGCAACACTATTCTTGGATCGTGTTACACACAATTTCATGTTTGTTTGATAGTAGTTAATCTAAGAAACATTGAGTGTGTATATATATATAATCAATGTATAAATGAAATATGGTCGGGTTTTGTTATACGCAACAGCAAAGGAGTCTTGCACAACATTCAACCCTGACTTGGCTTCCATTACATGCAATCGCGGTCTTCCTCGATAGCATGTGTAGTACGCAATACTAGGTTTCATTAAAAAGTGATATATTGTTATAATAGTATTATGGACTAGCCGTTATGAATAGTATTAACAAAATTTTGAATTTTATAACATTATTATTCATCTTACATATTTTCTAGAACATGGTATGAGAAGAAAATAAATTTTCGTGTAAAATAAGTATTTTTAAAAAAATGCAGTTTTGCCGCCTTTTGATGGAGCACCCACTTTAAATATAGTTTTTGACATGTTTATAAGTTAAATTTGACAAAAGAAAACTCTTCTGTGGAATCAGGATATACAAATTTAATTTGGATAAAATTTTCATATTATTCCGATAACATTCATATTTTGATGAATAGTAAAAACACGCTATATTTTAATTAAAAACAACTTTTTTAATCGCATAAATTTATATGGATAGATTATATTTTTAATTGGTTTTAAAGTGTAATTAGAATATATTTTTACCATTTAATCAAATGTTGGTCATTGGAATTAATTTCACATTGAAATAGGACATAAACAAGTGATGATATTTTGATAGTTATTGTTTCTTAAAAACACGCTATTTATTTTGATAATGGGAATTACTTTTAAAATTAATTAATTCCACTTATATGTTTTGAATTTGTAAAAATATACATCATTTTTGAATTCATAATATCATATATAGATTAGGCTGAATTTTTGGTATTTTTCTGAAAAACATAAATTTTTGATTAATAGTGAAAACACTGAGTTTTTGGTTAAAATCAAATTTGTATTTAGATAATAATTTATCAGATTTAAATTTATTTTAGACCATAATATATACATAATACTGATATAAGTTCAATGAAATTCATTGGAATCATTTTAAAAAAAATTTAAATTTCTAAAAATTGTATTGAACTTTTCACCGTCATTTACCCACCTCCTCGGTGGTTTTGCAATTGTTCATAAATCATAATTTTACTGCTTATATGAGTTTAATTTCAAAAATCCAAGAGACACAATTAATATCAAAGAGTAAAATATTGTTTAATTTGATAAAAATAATTTTTGGTGAATAGTAACTTTTTACTTTTATTTACCACGGTTAAAAGTAAATAGGGTAAATCAAGGATAAAAGAATATTATAATAATTAAAATTACATTAAGAATTGTCCAAACCTTATTGGTTAAGTAATGGCCGACCATGGGAATCCTTGGGTCGATTTTGAGACCCCATGCAGCCACTTATGAAATACAATGACACATTAGATTAATTAATTTAATGTAAAGACAAAATTGGTATTAACAAAAATCCTTTAGTAATTAATTTTTATAAGGGGATATATAAATTATATTTTTGTCTATAAATATTCATTGTAAATCTAAAATGATTTCCTACATTTTTGTATATTTGTTATAATTTTATCCATCAAATAAATTAAATTATTTATGATACAATAATGATGAAGTATTTTCCTCATTAATAAATGATTTAAATAAATAATATTATAATGATAAAAGTATTATCCAAAACCTATCCAATTCCTATTGGATGATTTTATTTTGAATTTGAGTCATCTATTCTTAGGCATTAATTTTTTTGGACCTCTTGAAACTGAAGATATGTTTATAAGAAAATAACGTCTTCACACTTTCCTACAGAGCCCCTCCTCTCCCTTATAAAAGGAGACAACTTATATGCAATTCCTCACACCTATCAAGCCTTTTGGCTCATCCCAAATCTTCCCTACTAAGCTCCCAACATCCCTCTCCTCCCCCTAGTATCCTTACATTAGGCATAAGGCACTTCAAGAAGCCCTTTTGGTTCAATCCAAAGGATGTTACCCAAATTAAAGGTAATAGTTTCTCTTAAGTTGTTTTCTTTTATTCTACTTCTCCAACCCCTAAACTATTTTTAATAATTTATTTTGTAACAAAAACAATATCCTAAAAAGCTAGTTTGTTTTTATGAGAAGGATTAGAACTACACTTACACAAACCTCCAACTAATGGATGAAGAACATAATGTTTCTGTGGATGGAAAACTAACACCTCACGGAACGATGATTGTTCGATTTTCTCCTACCACCTCTCATGGTGGCCATTATGATGGCACTATATTAATATATGAGATATATTATGTTTATAATTTATTTATGCTTCTTTACTTCCCAATTATATCATGCCTTTATGGTTTCCATAGTTGGTAAATACGATAATCTCATTTGAGAATGTACGGACTACCACCCCCTCAAAGTGATGTGATTCGTTAATGCCTTATGTGGGAGGTATAAAGGATGTAGTTAATGATATTAGAATAGAATTATAATATACCTATGTATCATTATGTTTTAATTCCATTAAAATAATAAATATAAATGAAAGTAGCGTTCATGTGTACTTATGACCTACCGTCTCCTTGAACGGTGTATTTCATTCCATTTATCGATCTATTAAATATATGTATATTCTGAATATATATTATATATAAATAATGATTTATATTCTATAATTAAGTAATCATGATCTAAGTAATCATATTAATAATTACAGGTCAAAACGCGGACGATAAATGAAAAGATTTTACCGAAAACACTACTTCAACAAGGAATTTACAAAAGAACGGGTAACATAAAGTCGTAAGTGAATCATATATGATATCATATATATTATTATGGTTCTGTTACAAGTTAATAACAAGTTTAAACCCAATATACAGGAGTCTTGGAACCATACAGAATAAATTAGTCATAAGGTAAGTGATAATGTTGCAATCTCAATGGTTTTTTATCCGAGATTGTTTATTTGTAATTATTTACTTGGGTTATATTTATCATCCACGTCTATGTTTTCTAAAAAAAAGTCATGAATGTTTAAAGTCCTTTTTAAACATTTTGACATTTACTAAATGGTATGTAAAGTATCATTTTTTTACAAGGTAGCTTTTGACATTTCCGACAAAAGTACGATGAGAATGTTATTTTATAACTTATACGACATGAAAGGATTTTTTACATTTTTATAAAGCCTTTTTTCATGATGATTCCTCCAAATTATTTAATGACTATTTTCAATAAAATCCTTTTCATTTAAAATTTAATAAAAAGAAACTGATTTTGAAGAAGAAATGATATTTTCCTCCAGAATTCATTTCAAGTGTTTTATCAAAACCATTTTTCATCTAAGATTACATTATTTCATAGGTGTATGTTTCAAGTATAATGTATCTATGATTTACATGGTTTTACTTTTATTATTAAGAAATAATATCCATTTTTTATATATGGATTATGTTATGATGGCATGATGTTTATGAATCACATTCTATTAAATGGGTTATGCTATGATGTATGATTTATGATTTTGTGGAACACGAAAGAATGATTTCATTACGTGATGGGTGGGAACTATATCTCCCTACAATGCATTTGGTAAAGATTTATATATCATGAGATAGACATGGAAGGAACGACAAGTAAATACGGTTCAGTAATACAGGGCTAGAACGACAAGTAAACCCGGTTCAGTAAGGGACTTTGTCCACTAAGATGGTATTGGTAGCAATGCCTTGGCTACTATGGAAATCATTACATGTACTTAATGGATGCCACAATTACATGTTTTCTTTCCATTCTAGTTTATCATGATTAATGTTCCTTTATGATCTATGCCTTATGTACTTCCATGATTTATGCCATTGCTCATGATTTTAATGTTTAGATTTATGTTCATGTTTTTACATTCAAATGTTTACGGATTGTTTTAGGTTCTCTATGTTTACCCTTATTGAGCATTTGAGCTCACCCTTTATATGTTTTGTTTTCCATGGGATTTAAAGAAAGGTTTTAGGTATGAAAACAAAAGGGGAATATCTTTATTGGAGATGTTGAAGATCTTTCACCACGATTAGAAGATTATATTCCGAGTTTCCAAAGAAACTGAACTATTAAGGTCCTTGTGTGTCTATTTTTGTTATGTACTAAGTATTCCACAAAAGTAATGTAATGTCCATGTATGTGAAGATTCTGGCCTCTACAGTTGGTATCAGAGGAAAGGTTTAGTTAACCTTTGTAAACTAGGATGTGAATACTTTAGTGAGATCCCTAGAGATATATCTAAGATATGTCTAGGGATGTCCCTAAGGTTAAGTATTAGTATAGTTTATAGTCCTTGAATTATAGTAACGATCATAGAATTAAAACTATGACTTTAGATATTGAAGGTACTCCCCATTTATTATTTTGTATTCCCTAGCAAGATGTTTTCCTCTCACACTATTCTTTTTGGGTTTTAGACGATGGATGGAACTCGAAGGAACCCTGTTGATCAATGTATTTGACAATGCAACTATTGTCCTCCTGAATAAACCAATGTTAAGGGAGATGGAGTACAAAATCATGTTGCTATACTTACACAATCTATGAATCATTATAGACATCCAAATGATCAGAGAAGGGAACAATATTCTATTGAGTCCTTCATGAGGTAATGTCCACATTCTTTTAGTGGGTCTTCTGATCCACTTGTTGCGGAACAATGGATCAGTACAATTAAAAAGATATTTTCCATACCACACTTTTCAGAACATGAAAAAGTCATTCTGGCTGCTTACCATTTAGATGGTCAAGAAGACCAGTGGTGGACTCTAATTAAGAACACAAGGCCCCTTGGTGAAATTGAATCCCTGGAATGAGATGAGTTCAAGAACATATTTTTCGATAAGTACATCCCACATATTCTTCAAAAAAAGATGGAAAAGGAGTCCCTTAATCTTAAGAAAAAGGATGATGAATCTATTGGTATATACGATGTGAATTTTACAAGGCTTGAAAGTTATGCATCTGGCTTTATTATCCAAACAGAAAGTAAAGTTGATCGATTATTTCGTGGATTAAAACCAAGACTTAGAAGGGCATTAGCTATAAGAGACCTCAGTAGATATGGTGAAATTGTGCATTGTGCTATCAAGGTAGAACTGTAATTTGGTGTTACATATCTATATCTTGGTTTTGACAAGAAACGAAAGATGGAGTTCAAGGAGAAATCAAAGAACAATGGTGAAAAGAAGGTGAATTTTTCTTTATGTTCAATGTGTGGAGAAAATCATGGTGGAGATTCCCTAAAAGGTACTAGAAAATGTTTTAAGTGTGTAAAAGAAGGTCATCAATCAGTTGATTGTCGAATTAATGGGAAAATGGTTTCTAATGATGTGAATAGAGAAATGACTTCCGAGAACACTCCACCAACACTTCAATGCTTCAAGTGTAAGAAAATGGGGCATAATGCTAATAAATTCCATAGTCCACGGGATAATGATGATCAACATGAGAAACCTCTTAAAGGAAAGGATAAAGATAAGTCTCATGAAATCACTATTTGTGATTTTGAGTATGAAAATTATGTTGTACAATGATTAAGTGTTTATGTAATGGGATTTCAAAATAGAATCATGTAATCTCAATTATGGTATTGTGGAATTTTGGAATATCTATGTATTGGTTTTCAATAATTATATGTTACCGGTAACCATGAAAATGTGATTGAAATATTTTCGGAAAGAATATTTTATACACATAATGAAGGGATAATGAAAAAAATTAATTGAGCTCGTGATTGATATAAGGACTAAGTGATATCATGGTTTGAGTATATTGAATTTTTGGTATTTTGGTATATGGAAAGAATTAACTTTTGACAGCATTCATGCTTTCACTAAGGTTCAATGGGTATTAATATTTCACGAGAATACATGATTAAGGTATTCACATGTTTGGAATGTGACCAAAAAGATATATTGTATAAATGATGGTATTCATATTCTTTTTATGTGACCTTTCAAGTAATCATTTTCAATATACTTTGAGATTGGACATATTTATTTGGATAAGCCTAAAGATTGCAATGGATTATGTTGGACATAAGTTAGTATTATTTTAGGCTAGAACTTTTTTCTATATTATTGATGGAATTTCATATTTATTTAATTTTAGAAAAAGGACATCCTATCGGACAGGCGACAACCCATCGCATCAGACAAGTTTGTGGGAATCAAACCCACAACCGAAGTTCGACATGACTTTATCACCTACCACTGGCCTATAGGAAGTCCCTCGTTAGTAGAAACTAGTTTTATTTTATTTAGAGGTATGATAGATGAAGTATAAGTCCATTTTGGGAATTATATAGATGGACTTAAGTATATTTAATAAAATTTGCTAAACGTTTTTGCGATAGAAACAGATGGAATGACCAATCATTCTATCACATGATCTGCTAACACAACACGAAAAAGAAATTGAACTTCATTACATTAAGTGATGAAGTGTAAATTCTTCAAGGAACAAACAATAGTAATATTGTGCCAAAATCCTGTAAGTATTTCTTTTAATTCATCTATATTAGGGAAATGATCTTGAAAACCCAAAATTTGGTCCTAGTGTCCTCATATCCGATGAATCAGATGGTTCCTTAGTTCACCACAAATTTATGGCTTTGTGATTGATGGCTTTTTCATAGCCATGTTCTCTACCACTCTCTTTGAGAACTTGATGGTTATATTTTTCTTCTATATCCATATTTTCACCTATGTTCTCCTATATGGAAACCCAATGACGAGTTACTTTGGGTAATTGTTACGTTTCATACTTTAGTTTTTAAAATTAACTTTTAGTATTCCTTTTTTACGATGTGGGTTTCAATGAATTTTAAACGATTTATAACCTCAAAGAATTTCGAGGGTGAAATTCATTTTAAGGGGGGTAGAATGTAGCACCTCTATATTTTATGAGATATATTATTTTTAATTTCTTTCATATCTTCTATTGTACACTACACCATGATTATCTTGCGCTATACGCAACACCATATTAGCTTGCAGTATGCGCAACACTATTCTTGGATCATGTTACACACAAGTTTCATGTTTGTTTGATAGTAGTTATTTTACACAACATTGAGTGTGTGTATATATATATATATTAAATGTATAAATGAAATATGGTTGGATTTTGTTGTACGCAACAACAAGGGAGTCATTCACAACACGCAACCATGACTTGGCTTGCATTACACACAATCGCGACCTTCCTCGATAGCGTGTGTAGTACGTAATACCGGGTTCCACTAAACAACGATATATTATTTTAAAATTATTATGGACTAGCCGTTATAAATAGTATTAAATACATTTTGAATTTTATAACATTATTATTCATCTTACATATTTTCTAGAACATGGTATGAGTACAAAATAAATTTTTCGGCTAAAATAAGTATTTTTTAAAAAATGCAGTTTTGTTGCCTTTTGATGGTGCACCAAGTTTAATTCTTGTTTTTAACATGTTTATAAGTTAAATTTGAAAAAAAATAAAATTCTTATTTGGAATTAGGATATAAAAATTTATTTTGGATAAATTTTTCATATTATTCTGATAACTTTCATATTTTGATAAATAGTAAAAACACGCTATATTTTAATTAAAACCAACTTTTATCATCGCAATAATTTATATGGATAGATTATAATTTTAATTGGTTTTAATGTGTAATTAGAATTTATTTTTACCATTTAATCCAATGTTGGTCATTGGAATTAATTTCACCTTGAAATAGGACATAAACAAGTGATGATCGTTTGATAGTTATTGTTTCTTAAAAACACACTATTTGTTTTGATAACAGGAATTGATTTTAAAATTAATTAATTCCACTTATATGATTTGAATTTGGAATTATAGAAAGAATTTTTTAATTAAGAATATCAAATATATCTTAGGCTGAATTTTTGGTATTTTTCTGAAGAACATCAATTTTTGATGAATAGTGAAAACACTAAGTTTTTTGTTAAACCCGACTTTTTATTTAAATAATCATTTATTTGATATAAATTCATTTTAGGTCAAAATATATACATAATAATGATATATTTTCAATGAAATTCATTGGAATAATTTTATAATAATTTTAGATTTATAAAAATTGTATTGAACTTTTCACCGTCTTTTACCCACCTCCTAGGAGCTTTTGCAATTGTTCATAAAGCATAATTTTACCACTTCTGTGAGTTGAATTTGAAAAATATGAGATACATGGTTAATATGAAGGGGTAAAATATGGTTCAATTAGATAAAAATATTTTTTGGTGAATAGTAACTTTTTACTTTTATTTACCACGGTTAAGAGTAAATAGGGTAATTCAAGGTTAAAAGAATATTATAATAATTCAATATTACATTAAAAATTATCCAAACCTTATTGGATGAGTAATGGCCGACCATGGGCATAATTGGGTCGATTTTGGGACCCCATAGAGAATCTTATGAAAGTCAATGACACATTAGATTAATTAATTTAATTTAAAGACAAAATTGGGATTAATAAAAATACTTTAGTAGTTAATTTTTATAAGGGGATATATAAATTATCTTTTCGACTATAAATATTCATTGTAAAGCTAAAAGGCTTTAATACATTTTGGTATTTGTTTTATAATTCTAATACATCAATTAAATTATATTATTTATGAGACAATAATGATGCAGTATTTTCCTCTTTGATAAATGATTTAAATAAATAAGATTATAATGATTAAAATATTATGAAAAACTAGTCAAATTCCTATTGGATGATTTAATATCGAATATTAATCATCATATATTCGACATTAATGTGTTTTTTACCTCTTGAATTAGAAAATAAGTTTATAATAAAATAATGTTTTCACACTTTCCTAAAGAGCCCCTCCTCTCCTATATAAAAGGAGACCAGTTCTATGCAATACCTCACACCTATCAAGCCTTTTGGAACGTCCAAACTCTGCCCAAATAATCTCCCTACATCCCTCTTATCCCCCTAGAAGCCTTAAATTAGGCATAAGGCACTTCAAGATGTCCTTTTGGTTCAAACCAAAGAAAGATACCCAAATTAAAGATAATAGTTTCTCTTTAGTTGTTCTCTTTTATTATACTTCTCCAACACCTAAAGACTTTTTAATCCTTTATTTTGTAACAAAACCAGTATCCTCAATATACTAGTATGTTTTTATGAGAAATAATATAACTACACTTACACACATCTCTATCTAATGGATGAAGAACATAATGTTTCTATGGATGGAAAACTAATGCCTCATGAAACGATGATTGTTATATTTTCTCCTACAGCCTCTCATGGTGGCCGTTATGATGGAACTGTATTCATATATGATATATATTATGTTTATTATTTCCTTATGCTTCTTAAATTCCCAATTATATCAAGACATTATAGTTTCCATAGTTGGTAAATACGATAATCTCATTTGAGGAAATGCGGACTACCACCCCCTCAAAGTTATGTGATTCGTTAATGCCTTAGGTGGGATGTATAAAGGATGTAGTTAATGATATTATATATGATATTATTATGTAATTATAATATAAATATGTATCATTATGTTTTAATTCCATTAAAATAATTTATATAAATTAAAGTAGCCTTTATGTGTATGTACGACCTACCGTCTCCATGAACGGTGTATTTCTTTCCATTTATCGATCTACTATATATATGTATATTCTGAATATATATTATATATAAATCATGTTTTATATTCTGTAATTAAGTAATCATGATTTAAGTAATTATATTAATAATTACAAGTCAAAACACAGACGATAAATGAAACGATTTTACCCAAAACACTACATTAACAAGGAATTTAGAAAAGAATGGGTTATATAATGTCGTAAGTGAATCATATATGATATCATATATATTATTATGGTTCTGTTACAAGTTAATAATATTTTTAAACCCACTATACAGGAGTTTCAGACACATAAGGAAGAAATTGGACATAAACAATCTCAATTGTTTTTTATTCGAGATTGTTTATTTGTAAGTATTAACTGGGGTTATATTTATCATTCATGTACCTATTTTCTAAAAATGATTTAATGTATGTTTAAAGTAATTTTTACCCATTTTGTATTTTACTACATGGTATGTAAAGAATCCTTTTTTACACGGTACTTTTTGACTTTTCCAAGAAAAGTTAGAGAAGAATGTTATTTTTTAACTTATACAACATGAAAGGATTTTTAGAGTTTTATAAAGCCTTATTTTCATGAAGCCTCCTCCAAATGATTTCATGAATATTTTTCACAAAATCCTTTTAATTTAAAATATCAAAAAAAAATAATATTATTTTGAAGAAGAAAGTATATTTTCCTCATGAATTCATTTCAAGTATTTTATCAAAACCATTTTCCATCTAAGATGACATTATTTCATATGTGTATGTATCAAGTATAATGTCTCTATGATTTATAGGGTTTCACATTTATTATAATGAAATGAAATCCATTTATATATATATATATTATGTTATGATGGCATGATGTTTAAGAATCTCATTCTATTACATGGGTTATGCTATGATGTATGATTTATGATTTTGTGGCACACGAAAAAATGATTTCATTATGAGATGGGTGGGACCTATATCTCCCTCCAATTCATTGGGTAAAGATTTATATCTCATGATATAGACATGGCTGGAATGACGAGAAAATATGGTTCAGTAATACAGGGCTGGAATGACAAGTAAACCCGGTTTAGTAAGGGACTTTGTCCACTATGATGGTCTTGGCAGCAATGCCTTGGCTACTATGGAAATCATTACATGTGCGTAATGAATGCCACAATTACATGTTTTATTCACATTCTAGTTTATCATGAGTAATGTTCCTTTATGATCTATACCTTATGTACTTCCATTATTTATTCCATTACTCATGATTTTGATGTTTAGATTTTATTTTCATGTTTTTTCATTCAAATGTTTATGTATTGTTTTATGTTCTCTATGTTTAACATTACTGAGCATTTGAGCTCACCCTTTATATGTTTTCTTTTCCTAAGGATTTAAAGAAACGTTTTAGGTAAGTAAAAAATGGGGAAGATCTTTATGGGAGATGTTGAATATTTTTCACCACGATTAGAAGATTATATTCCGAGTTTCAAGGACACTAAAATATTACGGTCCTTGTGTGTCTGTTTTTGTTATGTATTAAGAATTCCGCAAATGTAATTTAATGTCCATGTACATCAAGCTTCAGGTCTCTACATATATATTCAACCTATCAAAATTATTCTCTATAATATTTCATGTGACAATATTGTTTATCATTACCTAGTAGAAATTAACAATTTAAGAATACCATTTAATAATAAGGATTTCACAAAAATGTTATTGACCATAGTAAACACATTCTATTTTACTAGTTTTTATTAAATATTATAATCTAATGTAATTCATTAAAATTACCAAACTTGTGAAAACTAAAAAAAATTATATTCACCAAAAATGAATCTAATGAAAATTAATTAAAATAAAATATATTAAAAAAATATAATTTTACAAATAAAAAATCTCTCATTTACACTTTCATGTGAGAATTACATTACAATTACAATGAAATTTCTAATATAATTCCTATACAATATTTCAGGCATTAAAAACTAATATTATAATTTAAATTGTTTAAAAAAATAAACCTTTTAAAAAATTATAAAATCACAATATAAATTATCATTTTTTTAATAAATATTTATATTTCTAATAATAGTTTTCATTATTTTTGTTCTATGATAGACCATGGGGATTAATAAAAAGACAATATAAAAAATATTTATATTGATGTATGATAAATTTTTCATTTACTTCTATGCAACAATTTATCCAATAATTTTTTATTTATCATCCACATTCATAGGAATGGGTTTTAACCATTTCCTGTTCTCAGTGAATGAACTATGTTACATAAAATGATTATAGCATGTTCAACAATATTACAAGTGTATTGATTATGTGGAAATTATAGTTTTAAGAATATATCATATTATTTTACTATTTCATTAACATATAGTTATTCATATTTAATTAGTGGAATTTATATTGATTGATTAATAATTCATGTGGGTACCAATTTCATATCCATTGATTTGTAATTATTTGGAAACAAATAGAATTATGAATTCTCCCATAGGGATAGAAAATAATATAATATAATAATGTTTTTTATTTTCTTATTTTTTGGATACATTAATTTAAACCATGAATCAAATTTTTTTTATTATCATAGTCTGATTGGTTGGAACAAATTACATATCTCTCCAAATCATTGATTAATGTTTTCATCCAATGAGACATCATGGTTCATGGAATAAGATCTTATACAATTATGTTTTTTGAGAAGTTATCCTAGGAAAATATATTTTGATATCAATGTTGGGATCCTTGAGGTAAGATGACATTTAGGGTACCTTCCCCATTTTTTATGATGTGTTTATCCTAAGTTATCATAATTTTTTTTTCTAAAATCTCATAATATAATATATTTATTCATAATTCCATTATTATTATAATTATATATATATATTATTATGTCATTACTAATGTATCCCTTGTAAAAATATTTTATTATGTTTATCCATACTGAGAATTTGATCTGACCCCTTCTTTTGTTTCCCTTTCCCCATGTAAAGAAGGAATGTAATTGGTATTGTATGTCTTGAATATTATTTTAATGTGGATAAAATAGAAGACATAAGTAATACCTATTTTTGATTTATAAGAATAATATGTAATAGAGAAATGTGTCAATTTGATGAGATTATTTTATATTAATTAGTTTTTTATTTTTATTAATTCTATATAATGATAAAAACCGGTTCTTTTATTGTGAATTGGATATATATATATATTGTAATCATATATATTTATCCATGTCAGTGATGTATATTATTTGTTGTTCACTTGATCTTGGAAAACTATAAATGGGTTATCTACAATATAAATTCATATATTTTGACATATACTGTAAAAACTACAATGGATAAAAAAGATGGCAGAATATTTTATGTGTCATTAGATGAAAGTTTTTTGTATTCAATAGAATGTAATCAATACTGGATGTATGGATGAGTGGTCATAAATTATGAATATAAGTATATTGAAGGATACACTAATGGGTTGAAATCATCTGGTAAAAAAAATTTACTACCATATTTATAATGGTTTCTTCAAGAAAATTTATAAAATATATATTGAATAATCATTATAAATTTATGAAGTAAATTAAATTTTCAATGATTAAAACAAAATTAGTTCCAAAAAAATAATTTTAATTGGAATCTAATGGAGTTTGTTATAAATTTTAAAATAAATTAATGAACATTGAGGTAAGAATTTGAGTTGTAAAATTATTTATGTTTATTTTAATGTTAAATGGCTGACATGAACATTACCCACTTATTTAAATAAAAAAATATTATTTATAACAAGAATTGGATTTAAAAGTTATATTTTCCGATAAAGTTAAATCAATAATTTGTTGTATATGACGGGGATAAATTTGGTTAATCTAATAGAGGTTAATATGATGATTTTTATTTAATCCAAATACAAATAAAATCATAATGTGGAATATGGTCAAATAGATCAAGACGTTATCCAATTTATTTTTTATATTTGAAAATAGAATTATGGTTTTTCATAAATTCAATATGAAACATGTAATTATTTATTTTAAATTTGAGATTATTTTTCATGTATATTCATTTTCCCAAAGAGGATCCAGTATGAAATGGTGGAATGGGATGTTCTAAAGAAATATTTAAAGGGAACAAATAATGATAAAATCAAAAAAAGGGTAAAAAACCATTACCAATGTAGAATAAAATTCTCCCTGTTAATTAAAATTATATTATTCAATGTTTTTAATTATTATAATTAATTTTTTTTACTAATCAATCAAAATATTAATCATCTCATGAAATATTCCTTCATAGGATAGATGAAATATTAATAATAAAAAAATAACATGGTGTATTTTTTCATTATTAATATCCAAAAATTATAAGAAAATTAATATACTCATCTTATTAAAAAATAAAAAGTGTATAATAATGAAAAATAAGAGGTTGATAATTGAATAATTTTAATAAAATAAAATAAAATAATAATATATAAAAAATATTGGATTGATTAAGGTAAAAAATTAATGATATTCTCGAATTTTATTATCATAAAATGTCTCGTTAATGTCAAATGAAAAAAAAATTGATCATCAATATAATGCTTCCATAGAAAAAATAACACTTTAAGATTATTTATATCATTGTTAACATGATATAATTACAACAATGTTTTTCATACCTGGATTAACCTATAGTGAGAAGAAAAATAGAAAGAGTGGGATAGAATATTGATGATAGTAATAGGACATAGTGAAAAACTCACACTATGTAGGATAATATTATTTTAATTATATTATCCTAACTTGAATAGAAATTTATTTGGAAAAAATTAAAATTTATATCCAAATATACTAGAAAATATTGACAAGAATCAAAGGTCAATCAAACACATGGTGAAACAATAAAATTTATATTATTGATAAAAATAATATTAAAATGTTATAAAAATATTATATATAATATTTATAAAAAAAATTTCTGTATAAAGATAGGCTATCCAAAACAATATAACATTTTATACAGGAAAAATTGAAATTTTTAAGAAGCATACTACTTAAGAATCCAGAAAGAGTTATCCTAAAATAAAGATTATTTCATAAGAAATAATTAAATAGAATGGGATGTTATACGATGGACCTTTGTATACAATCAATATTATCTCTTATACCAAGCCTATGTACCCAATATTTTATGCATGTACTAGTTTTTTACTTTATCATATATTCTAATTATTTTTCTATTCATGAATTTTGGGTAACATATATAGTGTGGGAATAAAATATGTTCACACTAGTGGATTAAATAACATAATGAATTATATAATTAAAAAATATAAAATTAATTTTCTAAGATAAATAATTGAGTATTATATTATTTTTTAAATCACTAGGATCCATTAATGCACAAATATATGAGAAGGCACCTCCATTTTAAATTTTTTATCATCCATAAATTCTCCCATTATTTCTCTTCAATGAACATTGATAGATATATTATGAAATTTATAAAACCACAATGATGTGATTTTTCACATAGAAAATATCATATTTGGGAATGAGATTAGAATTTATATTATATTTGTGGTATATATTCCCACTACCCATTATATAAGTTATATTTCTTATCATGAAATATGAAATTTATACATCATTGGTGTTCTAATAATTCATTATATAATTTTGAAGTGTCTCTCATAACTCATCAAATAAATAGGATATTGTATGACATAATATTCGTACGTGTTAAATGAGGTATCCCAATATAAATATTATATGTGGGTTGGGGATTAATAATAATAATTTTGTATCTTTTATTGGTTTCCAATAACTCCTCATTCATGTTGGTTGATGTTTAATGAAATCATCATTTTTATAGTATGTATTGTCAAAAATTATCATATAGTTTGGTAGTGATTCCCATAATTAACTAATAAAATATTTGGGATGTAGTATGTAACAAAAAAATCATTGTACAGGGTATATGATTTCTATAATAGTTGAATAATATATAAAATGAAGAAATGTTTACATGTAATGAAATTAAATTCATATAATGGGATAATATTCTTACCCCTCTATATAAATTTGGAGTTAATATTATATTATATTATAGTAATTGTGAATATTTCTTTTTTCAATATTGATATTTAAAAAATAAGATACATATTTGGTATCTAATTGGTTTCACCTAGTTATGAGTTAAATTTTAGAAACTATGATTCTTAGTATATTTATTTGTTATACCATTTTCAATAGATAACACTGTGTTTCTCAAAAAGTGTGGTTTATTAGAGTGACAATTTATGTATTTTTTTGGGATATAGAATCTGTGTCATGGTTTTTGAAATATTCACCAAACAGTTTTGCCAAAACATATGGGTTGAGAATAATTTTTATATTTTAATAATTTTAGAAAAAAATATCCATAAATTATATACTAATACGGCATTATTCTTTCATTTTGTTACATGTTATCCTAATGTCGGGTAACTCTCCATGGGATGCATCTAATATTTTTGTTCTTTTCTACTTTAGAAACACATATTTGACTTGTTCACGATTCCCATCAATTTTTTTGATATAGGAACTCATATACTGTTTATTATCCAACTCTTCCATGTTTATTATTTTCCATTTATGTGAAATAATATGACCAATCCCTGCGTTGATTCATTATGATGATCCATGGTAGGCTATACACGATAGAACAATCATTAATGTCAACTGGACATGTGGTGTCCAAACCCATCTCTAATTCCCCATGGAAAGTGTTTTCCCTTTCTATCATGGGTTTTTATTTCACCTCTAATTTAACTCAAACATGATACCTTTTTCATAATAAACAACTGAGGATAGTTATGAGTATCACTAGAGACCTCTAGAAAAATTTATAAATTTTCAACGATGATGAATGTATCGTCATATGATAAATATTATTTCTTCAATATAAAATATATGGATTTGGTTCTAAGATTACATTTGATGAATTAATATTCTCGTTTTCAAGAAAAAACAATCAGGTAATAAAAACATCAATAGAATAAATTTTTTTGGATATTTCATAGTTGATTTCGGAATTTCCATACATTTTATGGCTCACATTATAAATAATAATGATATAATTTTTTACATAATTGATGGAAATGAATGATTTTTTATTCATGTGGGTTTGTTTGTGTAGCCAGTTAGAACTACTATAATTTTAATTCCATCAATGATAGTAGATTATCTTGTTTTTAGGCTTAACTTTGATTCTATGGTTTTATGAATTACATCATAATCCTCAGGTTGATATGATAATGTTGTTTCCATTTGATTCAACATAAATATAATTCAATTTCCATTTTAGTATTAGTTATATTAACACTATATCCCGTTGAAGTTTTTCATTGGTAAATTATATATTGTTGGTGTATTGCCAATTCCAGTTTAATATATAGAATCATCATGTCTTAGTATGCATGTTCTACTGCTACATGTGACATGATATTGAATCCGAGATTTTGGATTGGGATTTCATGCCAATGGACACGTAAAAATGGGAAATCATATTATATTTGATTGGACAATAGTACATTTAAGTGGCCATTATAGCCTAATGTGTCCTGGACTAGTCCCATGATGGTCATAAGTAATTATAATCATGAGATGATATACGGATATGAGAGCCTATGTGACCATACATGAGAGATTTTAATATGGAAATATAGATTATTATGATATATCATGCAGTCCTATAGCATATAATGATATTTATATAGTTATGATTGGATCCTTATTATTTTATTTGTACATGTGTGTTTTCTATGTTTTCATGCCTCATGATGTATTAGGTATAGATGATTATTGTAATATATTTTTTAGTACATTACCATTCATTATTAATTGTATGTTTCCTCACATATAGATTCTATTATTATTAATATTTAATAGAAATATTTTTGTTTTACTAAATATGTAAGGATTCGTTGGTGGTGGTCTTCTTATTCTTATACTTAAACACTAGTCAGGTATTTCAATTTCATTATAGATTTCATGAGTGATATAAAGAATTGAAAGTTCTCTGTCATGGAAAAATTATTTCATGGGAATGTAATTAGTGGTTGAATATGATGGAAATAGGATTAATATCATTGAAGTTTATTTATTTCATTATTTATAAAACAATGTGATAATAAAAGAGATCATTCCTTCCATAATACGAGATTCCTTATTTTTACAAAATATATTCCAAATTTATTATTTCATAAAATTACTATGATTATTTATTATTATTGTCTATTTATTATTATGTTATGTCTCCATATCGATGTTAGGGTCTCCCAACTATTATACCAATACCCTATCTACTAATAAGAAGCATATTAGGAATGATTTGATAAAAATGAAGTCACGTAGCACCAGGATTAGACTTTGAGGTTCATGTTAGGAAGGTATAGTAATTTTAAATTTTTGTGTGGTTATTTTTAATCCACGATGTGTGTAGATTATTTCGGATCAATTATCCCATTATTTGATATTCTATTCAGTTATTTTGGGATATAAGGTCTATTTTCCAATAAATTAACATTTGATTCTTCAAAAGATGATTTATGGAGTGTTAAATTTTCGATTCCATTTCTAATATATAGTATAATTTGTATATTTAATTTCACATAAGGAAAAAAATTCAAATTTTTTGTCAATTAAAAATTAGATGAAATACAATTTTATATTCTTACTATTATACGATTCTATTTGTCTGTGGAAATTATGTATTTATGTAATTTTATGGAAATAAATTAAATTTGTGATACAATTTAATAGTGCTTTTCGGTATATTTAATATTATTTTTCAAGGATTATACATTTTATTTCAGGTTATACCTAAATTTAATATTATTGTTTTATAGAATAAAATAGTTTTATAAAATAATATGAGAGGATTCTAAATGGATTGATAAATATTTGGTAGTCATATAAATCATAGTATGGTTATTTATAACTTTTAATTTTTTTAAAAATATTTTCTTTCAAAATAAATTTCAACTTTTGTTTTGATAATTTGGGGGTGTATTTAATGTGATTTCAATGTACTTTTAATCCTTCATTTTAATAGTTATTTGAAATTTTATTCCAAAGGATTCATAAATCTTGTTTATGTTTCTTGTTATTATGACATTAGGTTTTAAATGTTATGTTATTCACCTTATGTCGTATTACAAAGTTTCTGACGACCAAACTTTTTCCAGTATAATTTTTATACCAATTTTTTTTGTAACTAAAGGATGGTGTTATGAAATTGGGTGGGAATATTTTGAATCTTGCACATAGATAAGAAAATGTCTGTTTCATGTGATGGTGCAAATTTTTATGTTTGAGTTAATTAAATATGATATATACAAGTTATATAGAATCGATATTTTTTACCTCTATTTGTCTCGTGTGGAAATATGTCCAAGTATACTATTAGAGATTTGGATTTGTGAAATACATATTATAACGTTCTGAAACCTATTTTAAGAAACTATATATTGCATATAGGATAATATTAATTTCCTTATGGCCTTGTAAAATATTTAATGGTCCTAATGATTTTTTTTGAAATCCTTAATCATGAGAGAGTATGGTTATTTCAACAAGGTAAATGGGACATGATAGATTTTATAGTGTAATCATAGTATCATCATTACCTAATAAATATATAGATACATAGGTAATCAGAAAATTTTTATAATGATTATATCCTTTTTTGGATGATATATGGGATCTCATTTTTTAGCGATTTCGTTCCCTACATATTGAATAATTGCTCACATAATTTTCTTAATGGTCATATTGTCATGTTTTTTATGTGTCATTTCCTATTATGACTTTTTATATTTTTAAGGATCAATTTTACCATTGAAAACATAATCTTATTCTCCAATGACATTTACCAGGGTAATTCATCCCACACTCTAGACACACTAGTAATTGAATGTTTTTATGCCTCTTATATTCATTATCTGAACTCCCATGGAACATTATTTCCATATTATTTTATGAATTGGTAAATCCATAAGGTTTATGTTTTTATCATAAATTTTATATTTTTTATTAATAGACCATATATTTATATCTATAGAACCTATTAAATTTTATTTTAAATTATTAAAACAACCAAATTTCTTATAACATCCATTAGTACATTGGTTCTTATTGGCTCCATCAATTTACAAAAACCAATAATTGTTTTTTTATCATAATAGATAAAGTATAATCTATCACCATTTAAGGAGTAAAATCACAAATATATCTTTAACCATATTATCTTTGACTAATTATCATAATTCAAATAAGCATAATCCAATCTGACATTCAATAATTTTAGGTAATAAATAAATTCATAATGTAGTAATAATAATGGAAAAACCTCTAATGATATTTAAAATTTACTCTAATACCAAATGTAATATACCTTTCTTAAACATTACATAATCATTGGTTTTGTGTCATGAAATATTTCAGTTACATTTTCATAATCATTTTAGGATTAATGTTTAATAGAATATTCTAATAAATCATAAAAAACAAATAGTTATATTAAAAAAATGTAACAGCATATCAATGTATATATTTTCCATAATATAAAACTTTTATAATAAATCATATTTTTATATAATATTATAATAACACTACACATTACATTATCTTTTACCTTATACATTTACAAAGATAGTGAATTATTATTTTAAAAAGGAGGATAACAAAAAATAGAAATGTCTATAAAAGTGGAGAAAACTTTTAGTCTAGGGATATACAAAAAAAATAAGGTAAAACGTTTACATAAAAATATATGTTTTCTCTAAAAATGAAATAATGTATATTTTTAAAATATCCACTATCATTCGTTTTTGAAAATAATGGACTTACATGCCTTTTTTTATTAGTCATAACAAAATCATGTATGAGCCTTAGTACATCATAATCATAGAGAAATTATAAAACCCTTACCAGAACCATTACAATTGTAATAATCGCACTTTCAGCTTCAATTATAATTATCTTGAGAGAAAAATAAATCCCAAAAGCATTGGAGTGATATATTGGAATAAAAATCATATAATTTATTTTTTGATTAACAATTTGCTAAAATTTTCATCATCCCTTCATAATCAATGTTCGAGGACCACATCAGGAATAGAATACATAAAAAAATACTTTTAAACCCTTGTGAAATAAACATTCAGATATTAAAATACAATTTTATATTAAAACCCATTATCAATACCAATATACTAATAAAATGTTAATGGGTTTATAATTTGATGAATAAATAAATTATTATAATGAAATAAAGAATTAAAATAATTATTTTACCAGTATAAATTGTCATTGTCTCTATATACCTCAAAATTGAACAATTATTTTCCATTTTTAATGAATGTCTATGAATTTGTAAAAAATATTAAATTTGAAAAATGTAAAAAATTAAAAATATACTTAATATTAATTAAAGAAAAATCATACAATTAAATAAATATCATCTTTTACTATAAAATTAAAATGGATATTGAAAATTAACATAATTTATGGAATCCTTAAAATACGATTTATTTAAAGATAGTTCCATCCCTTGTGCCCAACATGTCACATACACTAATTATCATCCTGAATAATAATATCTTTTTAATTGTTCACTATCCTTATAAACTTTTAATGTTTTTCCCTTCATTTCATTTATTATAATTTTATAACGATTTCTTAATCACTAATGTTCATATTAGATTTTCTTATTATATTTTGTACATAAGTCCACAATTACACTGGTTGGTTGACTATAGTCAAAGTGGTTATTATAAAATCATTTGAAGAATAATAATCCTGACTTAATATTAATATTTATTTTTATATTTTAATTTTAAAAAATAATAATACAATATTACATAAAACTACCCATGTTATAGTCATTTAAATGGTATTCCATACATACGCAAGAGTAACACATCCATTTTTTTATCATTCAATATGTAAAGAAGATTAATTATAATTTAAAGTTATGGAATTATTATAAAATCATAAACTACATATAACAGAATAAATTATCACACACACACACATATATATATATATTACAATTTACATGGTGATTGAAAATGAATCACATATCTTCATTGAGGTGGTAATACCGACACCCTTGAAAATGATGTTATCATTATAAATTGGAAGGAAACTCAAGAAATAAATAGTATATTATCATTTCATTATTATAAATATGTCTGTAATAGAGTATATTATTCTTAATTTCATTACTAAAAAAGAACTATGATAAATGGTTATTGAAAAATAATTAACTTGGTTCAGGAAGCGGTGGTCTTACATACACACGAACGATGGTTTCATTTCATATTTAAAATGATAAGAGAAGGATATTGGTTATTATATTATAAAAATAATATAAAGGTATAGGAAGGATATTTTTTATAATTTTATTAAGTTTTAATAATATTTAATTGTGGTGAACAAATTAATAAATTTAAAACATGCTTTTAAAAACTATTCCTCTTTTTGGTAAAGTCTCTATTTCTAAAAACCATAAGACATATATGATTGGTATTATGACAAAAATAAGTCCAATAGAACATGTAATGTGATGTTATTATAGGACTTAAAATGATTTTCTAAATTTTTTTGGGTAACAAAATGATTAAAATTGGATCCCTTTTACAAGAGATGAGACAATCACTTTTTTTATATAAAAAAATTTTAAATTAAAAATATTTAATTTATATGTCAAAATTTATCCGTATTTTTATGATTAAAATTAAATATGTAAAGAAATTTAAATCATCCCATTATTTTTTTTACACACATGGATAACACTTTTACCCGTATATTTTTATTTTAACCCGTGTAATCTTTTTTCATAGTTAATGTGAAAAAACTATAATTTAAACCATGTGGGTCAAGATTGTTAACATAAATAAAATAAACTCCCATTAATGAATAATTATTGATATGATTAATTTTATACTAATTTATTTTTCAAATATATGATTATTGGAATTTTATATTATTTAATAAAAAAATTATTACAATATTTCATTAATGTTAATTTAATATCTATTTATTTGATTTTAAAAATTACCATGAAAAATTAAAATTGATAAAAAATATTTTAATAAATACATCATATTTTTTTATTCATATATATTTTGGGTTACAAAAATTAATTTAATAAATATAACATTTATAACTTAAATTACCATTTACTTAATATGATCGATAATTTAATAATCCATGAATCATCTTTGTGAAATAATTTAATATAATAATTTTATATCTAAAAATTTAAAATAAATTAAAATGATTAGGTTAAATATTATATCATCTAAAATTTCAATTATTAGTGAACTTATCTTTTGGTTATATATTTTTAATTTAATATAGTTATTACAAACATTAGTTATGTTTTTTTGTTTTTTCATTACATAAATATTATTTTGGTCATAGTGAAATTAAAATTGAATGGAAAATCCATATAATAATATCATTTATTGGAATAGATGCAATGGGAACACGCAAAATATATTTATTCATGTTTTACGATCATTTTAGCGTGCTTGTCATTTTAATTATTACCAATAATTACCTGATTTACTCTTTATAATGGTAATGACAATTAATATGATTTAAATTCACAATGAATAAAAATAATTGTGGAATATTTTTAAAATATAACCTCATTATTCTAAATATGTAATTCATTTTTTATAATAATAAAAATAGAACATGATGAGTTTAATTTAATATCAACCTAGAAATGAGTCATTAAAATTGTTTTTTAGAAAAAAACCCTTTAAGATAAGAAATGTTTTATAAAAAATAACGTATCAAATTTAATTATAAGAAATGATTATATTATTTTAATCAAAAATGAATTATTATTTTTTATATTAATTGAATTTTTTTGAATTTTTATATAATAAAAATAAAATAAAATTTTCAATCAATATCAGTAATTTCACTCTTCTTGGAAATTTTTTTTTTCAAAAAATATTAAAAAAAATATTCAAAATATAATTTATACATATTGAATTCAAAAATGAAATCCATTTTTTGAATTTAAAATTATAAATGTTGGGAAGAAAATTAAATTGAATTATATAACGCATGAAAAACTAATTTAGTTCAAAATAAATTATTTTTTCATTTTTAATAACAAATTATATGAATTTCATATATTGATTATAAATCCATAATATCTAAAAATTTAATATTTTTATGAAACTGAAAATATTTATTCTAAAACTACTTTGGTTTTTATATAAAAATCCATTCAAAATCATAAAATTCAATACATTGAAAAAAATAGACCGCGGATTTCCTAAATTTTTATAGCATATTAATAACCCATAACGAAGAAATATAGGGAATTATGAGTGTTTTCATAAATGATAGAGGATTCCAAAAACATGAAATGGTATATTAATAAAATGGGATGACTATAACCAAAACATAGAAACCATAATCTATATAAAATTAAAAATAATTCATCGTCTATTATAAAACAACATTACATGAATATCTGAATTATAAGATAACTAAATTAATATATTATTAGAATTAAAAAAAATTAATCCCATGTAAATGTTATATTTATAAATATTTTTAATATATATTTTTTATCAAAATAAATAAATATTATATATTAAAGTGATAAAAATACAGTATATTCATTGAACTCAACATCACCTTAGTATTATCACCCAATCCCCTATAATAAAGGCCATCCATTATATGGGCAAGGGATCACAATATAAAAACTATTTTAACAGTGATTCTATATGAGAACCACGTGTGGCATATATGTTTTTATTATGATAGAAATCATTTCACGATCACAATTAATTATATCATAGTTCATTTAATATACAAGTGTTTATAAAAAATATTATAAAAGGTATATAAACAACATGTACCATTATGTGTTTATTAATAATGAATCCTATATTCGTAGCTATATTTACTTTAGTAATTTCCAGTTCAGATTTATTTTCCCCAAAACTAATCATAGGGAAATTAGATTGTATAAATAAAAAATATTTTTTCCCTCAAGATATAAATTTTTTGATGTCTCATCACATATAAGGTGGCCTTATCCAATTATAATCAAATTTATGAGTTAATGATTCACATAGGTCATTTTTTAATTGGGATAATTTTTTTTGATAAATTTAAATTTATATGGGTCTTTATTGGTAATAATATATAATATATTTATGATATGTTTCCTAAAACTCATTTTATTAGTGAAAATAATTTCAAAAAATTAACATATTTTAGGAAAGTGGTATAAAAAAATACTCATATTATTCTATTTGGGTATCCCATAACACATCATGATATTTTTTTTGGTTTAAATAATTTTATTATACACATAGGATATGATTTATTTGATTGATCATATAAATTCTATGGTGATTCTAGAAAATGGTCATTTTTGTGGGATGAGGTTACCAATATTTTATCCTATGGGTCAAATGAAATTGTTATACACCATTATAAAGTTGGATGGGGTTTGAAATAATTTAATATAGAATTGGGAAGATTTTTATCATAATATATCAAATAATTGGGATGATGTTTCTCCTATATAGTGAATATAATATCTCACAACCATAAAAGGGGTTCATTTTGTATAATAATTTTAAAATATCATGATATAATACAAAATATATACCTAGAAAAAATAAATATATTCTTATTCCTCATGTACTTTATCCAATTATTTATGTACATTTGTCTTCACAAACACATCTCTACAATAACAATCTCCATCTCACTAGCGTCAAAGGAACCATGGATGTGACATGCCAATTAGTGGTTCTAAAACAATGATATATATATATATATAAATAAAGAATAACAATCATACTTATTGATGAACCTAATTTGTTTTGTTATTAACTTATCACATACTCCCGTGACATTATTATTTAATTATAATTCATTTTTGGAGTCACCAATCCATGGTGACATATATCTTCATGACCCATTACCAAAAATTTCCAAAGGATTTCAGCTTAGTGTATTTCACATCTGGAGATTTCTAACCAACTATATATCTCAAGAAATCACATATAATAAATGATTATGTTACATAAGGATTTCCATAGACATTAAACTCAATTATAGGAAAACCTACATAAACAAATAAATATTAAATATAAAAGGTCAAAATAATTCCATCCTAAATCTATGGAAACTAGACCCTCATAATATTATGATTAATTATTCTCATGATATCTGAAAAGGACAATAATTTCATTACCCATTTTTCGACACATTTCATGGGTATTTATTCAACTAAAAATAATCTCACATTATTAATTTTTTAGATACATTCATTATAAATATTGTGAATAATAGATAGGGCAATTTTCATGTTCCCAATAAACAAATATCACTTTCATAGAAATATAAAAACTATATTTGTTATATATATTTTTCTATTATCCTCCCATATAACATTTAATATTTATAAAATAGATGTAAAAGAATTGAAATTTGGGGATAATTTAGGTAATCCCTCAAGAATATACTTAGTTGTTAAGTCATAAATATTCATTATTTCATTAGATGATGTTTAATTAAAAATCATAAAACAGAAAAAATATAAAAAATTATGGTTTTTTAAAAGATGGATTGTGGTAAATTGGTATAAAAATAAATTATTATATTTTATATGTATAAATTCATCATAATAAATTAGTTGGGTTTAACAAAAAGTAGCATAATATATGTAATATGTGAAAAATGTATTTTGAAGGGTACTGGTTGGATGAAGGGTCTTATGAGTCAAGCATCTAGATGGTTAATGATTGGGAGTGATATATATAATGAAAAATGTAAATTAATATTATACAAAATTAAAAATTCAATTCTATTAGAATCACGGAACATTTTGTTCCCCTTAAATATACCACTAATTATACTCGATTATTATCAATGTTTCATTAGAAAAATGTGTTAATCCTAGGTCAATACATCACAAACATCATTAAAAGTAACTAAAATACATATTTTCCAAAAATTACTATAATTACACACTATGTGTCCATTTTTTGAACACATACATTTATAAAAACTAGTACTCCATCTATGAAAATACACAAAGCTATTCAATTTTCTTTCAAATCTTTTGTGTTTCCATCATACAAAAAAATATTTTAATTTTAGTGAACTCAATATAAATTTTAGAATAAAATGATGACAACTGGTATGTATTATTATAAAACATGTGGCGAATGTATTAAGA
Organism: Viscum album; assembly: GCA_963277665.1. Taxonomy (NCBI): domain Eukaryota; kingdom Viridiplantae; phylum Streptophyta; class Magnoliopsida; order Santalales; family Viscaceae; genus Viscum; species Viscum album. The sequence continues at coordinate 1,175,495,881 of OY728152.1, read as the reverse complement.
GATCATTGATAAAATAGAAAATAATATGGAATATTGTAAAGAAATGGGAAGCTACTTTTTGGATAGAGAAGTAAATTACATGAATAACCATACATTTCAAGAAATATTCAAAAAAAAAATTATTTTGTACTGTTAAATAATAAGTTTTGACAATAAAAATATATGAAAATGGTTTTAATAATCAATATGAGAAAAGAGAAAATGATAATTATTAATAGAAAATAATAAAAAAGGATCAATAATTCAATAAAAAATATTGATGTTTCTATTTATATAATTCATTGAATGTTAATTGAAGTTGTCGATTAATCCAACAATGGTGTCACCTTGTACTGAATCCATAACATCGAATGATTCTACCTTGTTTTCCTATATACATAATAATGATTAAAAATAAGAAAAAGTACTAATGAATATTGAGGTATTAAAATAGAAATATTGAATGTTAAAATAAACGAGATAATTCCAGACCAGTAAAATAAAAAAAGTTGTTTGATAGCATAAGGCTATGTTAGACAAAATGTTGTTCTTGTTAAAAGTACTAAATATGATACTATTTTATGTTATTATAACATATTTATTTTCTTATTTTATTATATGAAAAAATAATAAGAATATAATATATATTTTATTATTTCTATTGATTGTAATTTTTTTCATAACATATTATATTTTAATAAAATTTTTATGTCCCAAAAAAATAAATAAATATATCAGTAATCTCCTTAGATTTAAAAAATAAATCCCACATATTTAATAACTATTAAAGTATTTTATTTTAAATACACAAACCATATAAAAATATTTTATAAATATTTTTAAATAAAAAATATAAATTATCTATAATTTATATATTATCAACTATATGTTTTCATAATCTTGAAAACAACTCTATTAAATCCATTTGTTATGTATAAACATAAATAAAAAATGTTCAAACGTTATAATCTATATAAAAATTAAATCAATATAAAAAAATTAACATCATAATAAATGGTTATATCCAACTGTTTTTTTATAAATGATAAATATTAAATTGGATAAAGGTACAAAATCATCAAAGGAAACAAAAATAACCAAACCTATATCATAAACAGCATGGGGAAATCAACTTGCAGCGAAACTTAATTGCACTTCGAAGCCATCAGGCCACCGATGATGGGCTAGTAGAGAATCTTATAAGATAATCACGTTAAATCTCCAAAGGATACACATCTCAAAACACAAAAACCATAGGATCATTCATTGAACTTGCACCAGCACCCATCGAGAACCAGATCACACAAAATATAGTTGCCATAATCAGAGATATATAATCTATTCCCACCTAATCCCCACTATCCCACTGTGTCCATTTCCATGGTTATTTTTTACCGTGTTTGAAACTTCCTTCTCTAGAGAAAACCATCAATTAAACCTAACTCATAGTTTCCTTATAAGAAAACAAGAAACCCATAAAAATGAAATAGGAAAGTGGGCCTAATTTTTTAAGTTCATGGTAGGGAACCTGATTTCTTATTGTTGATGGTAGTATTTCTAGAGAACCAGGTTTGCATAATCTATTATAATGGTTCAAATAAAAATATTTAAACCAATAATTTTTTCTATCTTTTTATTGTATGTGATGTGTTTTTAATCAATTTGTAGAAAATGATCCTATTCCATCATAACGTGAAGAAATATGTATATACTCGTTGTTTATACTTGATGGTAGTCACTAATTACAGTAAAAATAAACTATTTTTTTTTAAAATGTAAATATTAAATCAATTAAATTAATTATGAATGGAGAAAATATTTTAATACAGTTCATACCTATATAGACAAAAATAATCATTTAATTAATTAAAAAATAATGGATTTATTTTATTTTATTTATTAGTGTTATAATAATATAAATGAGGATGATATAATAGAATCATATAATTTTATTCTAGTATAAAAAAGCTGCAATACATCATTCAGTATATTTCAAAATAAATAGTTTGATTTTTAGGGTCTATAATTTAGAAGTTGACTAAATCTAAATAATGCACAAATTACAAAGTTGTTTGTTCTATTATTAGATAGAGTATATTGAATTCAATAATACCTAATGTAGTAATGTATTATGCACCAATAAAATGAGTTTCATGAATTTATAGTAAATAAAGTTTCTATACAAATATCTTGACACTGTAGTGGAAATATATCTATATACTACTATGAATTACAGAATATATTTTCACATAACTATTAAAAAAATGTATAATGTAAAAGTACTAAATAACGTACCTTGTAATGTGAACCAGTAACCATTTCATTATCTATTGTTTAATGATGAAACATACCATCACAGAAAGTTTTGCTAGATCTTGGGAAAAAGACCTAGATTGGAACATGTTAAAATGAAATAGGAATGGTTAACACATCAATGAAAAATAAAATATAGTACTATATTTTTAAATTTAATTAAATTTTCTAAAATAATTACATAAAAACATTCCATGGATGAAACCTTGCAGCAACATTCTAAATTTATGTTTTCCATTTAAAAAAAGTAGTGAGTGTACAAAAATTTAAATGCAGTATCAATATTTGTTGGAATATATTAAAATGTATGAAGAATCAAATCAAGGAAGCATGAGTACATGTAATGAAAAATGGATGATCAATGAGAATAAAGGTGGGTGCAAAGTGAAATTATTTGACAGAATCATTTTATGCATGGTTAAGCACTAAGGGCTAAACCATTTTGTAGAACACATAAATATGTTTCTATTTTCAGCAATCTATAAAACCAATGCATATGGGTGGCTGGTTTACATGAATTGACCTGGTTTTTACATGATCTATAATTAGATACATGTATCTGAACTTATACACTTTAGAATATAATTTTTCACGTACATAATAATCGGTGAAATAAAATCTAGGTAAGCTTGAATTCATGTAGTTGATATGAAATATACATTCCAAACTAAAAAAATATCAAAAACAATTTGAATAATAGATGGGTAAACTCAAATTTATGTAACTGTTTGTAACAAAAAACCATTATTGATTCTAATACAAAAAATATATTTCATTGTTTTAAAAAGTTATTCTATTTGCTGAGAAATACCATTAAACATATGGAACACATAATGTGAATATATTTTAGTGATAGAAATAAATAAGTCATAGAATGGCACAACTTATTAGCTCCTATGTGAAACCCTTCAGTCTCAGATTTAGCTCACTTCATATTATCACTCATCAGCTCAAATCTCCAAAACCAAGGATTAATGTACATTGAAATGAAAATTTATCAGAAATAAGAATTCAAAAAATCATTTTGTGTTAATTTCGCTGTAACATGTTTTGATCTATTGGATAAAATAATAATTTAAATAAGAATATAGATAATTAATGTAGATAATGAGTATTGTATGTATAAATGAAAAGTGATCGAACACAAATAATATGTGTTTGATGGTAAATAGTAAGAAAGTAATGTATTTCAGTCATACATATGTATAGAATTGAAAAATAGACTCTACTCATTTGGATAATGTTTATTACACTGTATTGCATTGCATTATATTCATATGGATTCTCCTCAAATGGATTATTATCACTATTTATTCTACTCATATGGAAGGTATGTATTGTTGTCGTTCATATGAATGGTTTTGAGGTAGATCATGCATTTATAAGGATTGATGTTTTATTAGATTAAATTAGATTATAATGAGAAAAATTACAATTTAAATTTATAGAATGTACAATAAATTGTTTGAAATGATTTATCTATAGTAGTTGACGTAAAAAATTCATTAAAATTAAAAATAGGACACTATAAATTATATTAGGATCCATTTTTTTCTAAGGCTGCTTATCATGTTGATTATCATGTTTTTTGTAAAGTGACGCCACTTTCATTGTTCATGTTAAATTTTAAGATTCATTTGTCAGTTGGAATAATCACATGATAAAATGTATGAAGCCAACACATATAACAACATGAAATAAAAAAGGCATTCCGAATCGGCTATGAATACGTGAAAATCATATCACCTAGTCATCAAGAGTAGAAAAATATTTATTCATTTATCCAATGATCAATATAGTTTTGAAGGGAACCACTCATGAGTGTTCATATATATAACATAAATTAAGTATCAATTAACAACCAACCAATATTTAGTAAATAATTTTCCAAGAAGAGAATCATTAAAATCTTATGGAATATATATGTTCTGAGGAATATTAAATACACATGGAGGGTGTTCTAGTTTTTGGGTGACTATTAGAGTAGAGCAGGGAAAATGCTATGGTTTCAAAAAACTACCTATGAAGGTATACAAAAAAATAATAGATAAGATAATAAAAATTAAAAAATGTTTCTTCAATGAAAAAAAACAAATCAATATAAATAATGATTAAAATATTGTGAAAAAATAATGCACAAATAAAACAGATAATATAATATGCTCTTGAATAGACCATTATATGTTGTGAAACTGACCATGAAAGGAACTGTATTTGTTCTAAAACTTATTTTGGGAAAACCCTAGGGTTTTAAAAAAACCATCTATGTTGGTATACTGAAAATTCGTAGATAAGTTAATAAAAATCCATAATAGGTTATGTAATGTGATACCAAATTCACTGTTCCTAATAAATTTCATGATGCATGTGTTTCCTAGAATATTCATAAGATGAAATGTATTAATTAAACACATATAATAGCGTGGACCATAAATGGGAGGCTGACACCGCTTTGAATCTATGAAAATTGTATCACCTGGTCATCAAGAGTATAAAAATTATTATTCATTTCTCCAATTCTGAGCATTATTATGATGAAAATCCCTCATGAGTGTCCATTTCAATCCCACAAATGATTCTTGCATTAACTACCAACCCATATTTATTAATTACTTATCCAAGAAGATAATTGAGGGGTTACCAGAGGGTAAATGAAGGATATTGGTTGTAGAATGCGTCGACAGACTAAGGTATATCGCTAATGATGATGTCGCACACATATCTAGGATCAGAATGAAGTAGAAGGGTGAAAATATCAATGGAGTTAGGAGAAAATAACTATTGTGGAGATGTATATCTGTAGTATTTTTTATTGTTGTGTTGGTGATGGTAAATGGGTTCACGAAGTTGTTGTCACGATCCATCTTCGACGGTTGAAAGTGGAGAAGATATTTGAACATAGTAGTTTTTTATCATAAAATAGATGGTGATGGTAGACAGAGTACGTGGAGATGAACGATGACAGGGATATGAGTTTATGTAAATGAGTTTTGGAGTAGAGGATATGGATTTCTATGAAAGAAGAGTGAGATGAAGAGATGATGAGTGCCAGTGATGCATGTGGAGACAGATATGGGGATCCATGAGTACAGGAGATGTGGAGCGGAAGGGCAGTGTACGAAGACCGTGTTCTATAGGTGGTATTGGAGACAGTGAAGGGATGTATCCAGATAGGAGGTAGTCAGAAACCCTTGGTCCACATCAAATAAAACTAGGTTTTTGAGGTGTCTTTAAAGGGGGAAATAATGGGAGTGAAATTCTTAAGAGTGTCATGGAACAATGTCGCGGTGACACATCAGCGGGAGAACTTCCAACACAAGAATATATATAGATTCTCCAAAATTCACTAAATCTAAAAAAATTAACATCTTATTATCATAAAATGAAATAAAAATGATTTTCAAAATCATTATGATGCGACAATTTCATCAAAAATGGTATTTATTTATTAATAATCAACCATTATATTATATCATTAATGAATATTATTTTAATATATTAAAATATATATTTTATAATAATGTAACTCTTAATAAATAAATTTATTCAATTATGAAATAGAGGAAATTTATACTTTTTGTGTATAATTATAAATAGTAGATTGGGATGTTGATTATTTGATTCTTGAATATATAATTAAAATTTTACTATTTGTGAAATAAATTTTATTTTCGGTGTGTTTATTTATTTTCAGATATGTTATAGACAAAAAAATAATTTATCGATTATCACATATAAAAACAAAATGACAAATAATCACAAATTAGTTTCCCCTATGATATTTTTTGAGTGAAGTAAAATTAATTATTTTTAATTAATGATTTTTTTATTAACATAAAAAATTAGACATACACTATTATAAAAAATATATATAATACGTAACAGAAAAAAAATAAAGGAATATTCATTGGTGAAAGGATTAATAATGAGAAATTTACCACGATCAATCCAACACTCAAGATAGCTGGTAATGATAGCATGTTACTACATGAGATAAATTAATGTTAAAAAAAGATCAAAAATTTAAAAAATCTAGAAATGAATAAAAAATCAATTAAATTTTATATTAGCGTATTAAAATGATATAACACAACAATTAAAATGAAATGAATAAACACATATTGTTATAATGGATCTGGGAATGAATGTGATTCATTATTTCAATGTCTTATGTTAATTAGTTCTATTTTCAAATTAACGTTAATACATCATTCATGAATTATAATTCATCTAACATACATTTATATTCACATTATTGATTAATATGTCATACATAATTAATAAATATCACATTATAATATATAAAATGTTATTATTTTGATGATTCTTGTACCATTAAAAATGAATTTGAGAATTCTATATGTCATTATTATTTTTTCCTGTTAACAAAAAAATGTTTTATAATTTAAATAAACTATTTTATTCAATGATTCATCAAGGTTAAAAAATATATTTATATTTATATTGTATAAAATTTCTTGTAAAAAAATCATCATTGATATATATAAGTCATTGATGATGAAATATTCTCCCATACAAGAGATGGTTCAGGTGATTGATTATTTTCTAAAACACACAAATATGTTTTCTGATCATATTTAATATAAAATTATCATTATTTTTTATTCTAGGATTTTTATGATTATCAAATTATATAGAATTTTTTAGTTGGATTTTTTAATAAGAATAATCGAAATGAAAAAATATTTCATGAAAACATGATCAATGCATTGAGAATTGATAAGAAAATGGAATTATAAAGTACAGCATAAAATGACTTTCTAAGGAATAATGTACTCACATATAATACAACATTATATGTACATAAAACAATATATATTAATTAATGTAGCATCCCACACTGAGTGCCACTCAATACATTCATTGAGATGGGGGCTATATGAACTCAAACGCATCTCCCCAAGCACAATAGGATATCAACTAGCTGCAAGGGCCTTGGAATATCTATAGGGATATTGTGCCCTCTATTATCATACTGGAGCATAATAATCAATTTATATGAAATTGTAGATGAAATTAAAAAATTCATATAGAAGAGTTACCTACATGAATAAGAATGAAAGTTAAAAAAAGATATTACATTGGAGAAGTATTTATTTCTATGCAATTGACGATGATAATATGTTTTTAATATACTAAAATTAATAATATGGGGAAATGGGATATAGGGAGATAAAATATTTTGAAAAATAAAATTAAAAAAGAATCCAAAACATCAATACATGGAATCTTTGGAATAAGCCCAATCGTAATGACCCACCAATACTAATTTTCTTGAGAGTACAACAAGTAATTACTAGGCCTTAACCTACGTCCCCCAAGACTCTAAAGCATAGCAATAAATGCCGAAGGGTTTCAAATAAAAATGGGGGATTATTTACACATTAATTAATAAACCAAAAAACCAACATTCACTATATGATGCATTAACTAAAAAAAGACTGCCCGACAACTTCATGTCCCTCAAAACCACATAAATGTAAAAAATTGAGGAACAATAACCATTAATCAACGTACGAAGTATAAAAACTACAAAAAATCTCTCAAGACCCCTTGCTTAATATTCTCTATGATCCAAAATGCCTGAACTGCCCAAACATCAGGAGGTACGTCAAAACACATGTGAAACACTACCTTTTCCCTTGTCATGGTAGTATCTGCAAATGCACCATAATTCCAAAGTAGGGGTGAGTATAAAACTCAGTAGCTTTCCCCAATGACATCCTTACTCATGCCACTAGGATTGAAGATTTAGCAACAATTATATATAAGAGTTTGTATAAAAATGTTTCTCAAAAATAGTTTATAACTAAATATAAACAATTTTCCAAAACCATTCATTAACAATGCTTACATGTGTAATTGAAACCAATTTTTCCCATCATGATATTTTCCAGAAAAATAACAAAACAAACTTTATAACCATTCCAAAATATCCCTTAATTGGTATACCTAACCATTCCTCAATTCCATGAAACCTACCATGCATGAAACGTTATGACAGTTCCATACTCATAGGGGTTTCTAATCGATCTACCATGTCATCACAAGGTAATTGTTTCCCATGTGCCATTAACCCTTTGGCACCAAGCAGATGTTTATATTTCAACCAAGCCCCATTAATAAAATTCCCATGTTCCATTAAACATTTGGCACCAAGCACAAGGTAATTTTTAAACCATGCCCCGTATATGCAACATGAACACACACCACATATTCCCAACAATCATGCCAAAAGAACCCTTTTAATAAAAACACATTTTTATTGAAAACCATTTCCGTCAAAACCATTTCAATGCCAAACAATTTCAATTCCAAGACATTTCAATAAAAATCCATTTTTTAAAACCACTTCTATTGAAAATATATTTTATATCAACAATTTAGAAATTCCATAATATCCATAATATAAAATCATCACATTAAATTCATGAAACTAATCACCCTTTGCACAACTATTCAGCAATATCAGATAATTCCAAAAAAATACCTAAATCATCATAAATAATGATTTTCCATGCATTTAACAATCAATTAAACTATTTGAATCTAAGAAAAACAATTCTATCTAGATGAGTTGGGAGAGAAGCCACCTACCTTGACGGGTTTGATGAAACATTGACAAAACATGAAAAACACACAAGAAAGTGGGTGGATTCTCCAAGAACAGACATAGTTCTCGGATGCTAAAAAGATCATCACTCAACATCAAATTATTTGGTATAAAAAAGATGTACATCTACCCACTATAGGTTTAGATCTAAGAAATAATGGGGACAAGAGAAGTTTATCTATGCAGATCAAAGAAAACATAACAAATCTAGAATGAATGGTGACATACTTCAAGAATCAGACACAAAATCCCCAAGGGAAGGCTCTAGGTTGGCACTAACACATGTGGGTAGGGTTCTCCAGCCTTATAAGGAGAGTAATCTTGAAACATGGGCGTTTTGAATAAAAAAAATATATAGAGAAAAAAATCAGGCTCCTAGAAAATAGGAAACAGACTTGACCTCTACGCAAGGTTTGAGCAAAATGTTTGGGCTAATCGAGTATCTATTGTATGACCTTCCTTTTTGTTCCCAACATTCCTTATAAAACCCCAAACTCTCTCACCCTTCACCTTTACACTTTTTATAGAATCACATTTTTTATGGAAACATACCACTTTATCGAAACAACCCACTTTATGGAAACAACCAACTTTAAGGAAACACCACACATTATGGAATCACCCCACATTATATAAAAATACCACATTATGTAAACAACCCAGTTAATAGAAACATACCTCTTTATGGAAACAACTAACATTATGGAAACACCCAACTTTATAGAAATTCTCTATATTGTGGAAACACTAAATTTTATGGAAACTCTCAATTAATGACACTCTAATTAAAAAAAATGTGAGGAAATGGGTTATGGACCTGAAACCTGGGGAACTAAATTCTCCCCACCATTGGTCTTTCTATCCTCAGAATGTTGAAAAACCCCAAAGGCCAAAAACAGTTCTGGCCACTGCTCTTTTATTTCATTCTCATGTTCACAAGGCTCTTCCTGAATCTGACCATGTTTCCATAAAACCCGAACTAGGCCGATGCTTTTCCCAAAAAAAATTTCTTGTCTATTAATGATCCACACTAGGATATGTATTTGTGTTGCATCTGCTTCTAGATCAAGGTGATCTCATCTGACCACATGGTCTAGATTAGTGTTATAATTTTTCAACTGGGATACATGGAACACATTATGTTATGAACTAAATAGTGGTGGTAATGCCAACTGATATGCCACCCCTCGAACCAATTCATGTATCTCCAAAGGAACAATATATCTAGGAGATAACTTTACTTTATTTATGAAGCGATGATGTCCATGCGTAGGTGAGATCCACCAGAAGACATGATCACGTATAATTAATGACAACGGTCTTCTATGGTGATCTTTATTAGATTTATGACAAATCTAAGTCATCTCCAACCTCTATCAAAAAAAATGATTCATCTCCATTGTTTCATGGACAAGACTTGGCCTGACTAGTGATGTTTCACCCATTTCCACCCATCATAGTGGCGAACGACAAGGATGCCCATACAAGGCTTCAAATAGATCCATCTGTATCGAGGCTTGATCATTGTTATTATATGAAACTCCACTCTAGGTATATTCTCCTCCCATAGGACACCAAAATCCATTTCACAAACTCGAAACATGTCTTCCAACGTTTGTATTGTCAAGACCCATCCCAGTGGGGCCCGAGCCGCAACTCCCCAAGCCCGCCTCCAATAGGCTAAGGGATGGTTATTAGCACCGAGTATGCATGCTACTAAAATGAGAGGCATTGCCTATAAACGTGTACACACGCACAGAAATCTCCATGCCCACAATGCTGAAATGTAAAAACTACTAAAGATTGAAAAATAATGCATACACTAAAAACCCAACCCACAGAGTATGACAGGGAAGTAAATTACAGTAAAGTAAAACTCTGGGCCAAAAGTACATGCCCACCAAAAGAAAGTTTGCAACAAAGTCCAACTTGTAGAGAATGGTACTGGTACTGCAACCCGTCGTTGAAGGAACACACCTCAACCTGATGATCTCACTGAGCATGTTCCGGTCCTGGTCCACCTAGAATTCTGTCAAAGGGTCGCTCGTCTACACAAGACACGACACATGCGGGCAAGACCGTGTAGGGGTGAGTATAACAATACCTAGTAGGACACCCCGAAAACCACAAAGGAAATACAAAAAAGGAAAAATACCACAAATAAAGGTACAGTTAGCACTACACAGAATATGTCTACGAAAAATATAACAAGAATATCAAGATATACTCATATACAGATGACCATCGTGAAACCAGCACTAAGATCCAACTTGAAGATTCCACTAAGCATACAACCAGGAGAACACACTCCTAGATCTGAAGAGAGAGATAAGAAGTACTCGTTCCAAGAGAAAACACTCAACAGCTCTATAAGCCTAGGGTGGACCTCCTGGGGGTGGTGGTGGAAAAGGGTCAAAATGCCGACCACCTCCAGTTGCTCTCCCAGCTCATCTTCCACGTCTGTCGCCTCACAGATCTATCTACTCCACAAGTTGCCTCTTTGTGAGCCCGAATGAAAAAATTCCACCATCGCCCTACCGATCCCTGCAGGAGGGTCGCTGCTAGGATCACCATCTGGTCTTATAGTATCCTGACCAGATGGAAGGCTCTGGCCACAACCTCAAGCCATTCCTCTACTTCCTGAGGGTCAGGCTCACCTCGAAACCAGAGGGGTCTCTGTCTCTGAAACTCATGGAGTGTGCTCAGCCTGCGCTCCTCCTCCACTGGTAATGCGGTCGCTAAATACTGCCCCACAGGTGGTGGAATAACTGGCATGCCACCTGGTGGTAGAATTAGGGGATCTGGTCCCTGTATCGAAGCTTCATCACTTAGGGGGTCATCCTCGTGATCGAGCTGCGGGATCCTAGAGGGCACGAGTCGCGAAGGCATCCTGTTTAAGAAACAAGATGTATCACATTCAGTGAGTATATATGGAGATCTGACTCAAGAAGGACATGAAAACCACACCCATTCCTATAGGAGGAATGTACCATTATTTTACCCCTTGCAACTAGTGTTTTCACGTTCCGAGTCGAAAATAAAGTTATCAGAGTCTTGGTGTGTGGATACATCGGCCGCCGCACCAACACTGGGGACCCTAGCCTGAGAGACGAACTCGAAACACTAAACACTGTTGCCCCAAACCAACTCACAGACTCTCGGTCCTAAGGTAGAACCGACCCCCTCTGATACCACTCTGTCACAACCCATCCCAGTGGGGCCCAAGCCACAAATCCCCAAACCCACCTCCAATAGGCTAGGGGTGGGTGACTAGCACCGAGTAGGCATGCTTCTAACATGGGAGGCATTGCCTATAAACCTGTACACACGCACACACATCTCCAAGACCACAAAACTGAAAAGTAAAAACTAATAAATACGGAAAAAGAAAGCATACACTAAAAACCCAACCAACAGATTATGAAAGGGAAGTAAAGTACAATAATGTAAAACACTGGTCCAAAAGTACAATCCCACCAAAAGAAAGTCTGCAAAAAAGTCCAACATGTAGAGAAAGGTACTGGGACTGCAACCTATCGCCAAAGGAACACACCTCGGCCTGTCTGATCTCACTGAGCACCGTCTGGTCCTGGTCAGCCTAGATTCCTGTAAAAGGCTCGCTTGTCTGCACAAGACACGACACGTGCGGGCGAAGACCGTGCAGGGGTGAGTATAAAAATACCCAATAGGACACCCCAAAAACCACAAAGGAATTACAAAAAATGAAAAATATCACAAAGAAAGGTATAGTCAGCTCTACACATTATATGTCTATGGAACATATAACATGAATTACCAGATATACTCATACACAGAAGACCATCGCGAAACCACCACTACGATCCTGCTTGATGATTCCACTACGCACACAACCGGGAGAACACACTCTTAGGTCTGAAGAGATAGATACGAAGTACTCATTCCTGGAGAACACACTCCACAAGTACCTTTAGAACATGATGCTCAGATGAGGATCACAACCAAGTCATGGGGTGATTCCGACAACTCAGTCTGAGCTAATCCGCTAAGTAGAGGATCAGCGCCCGAGTAAAGTTGGTTGCGTCGATACCAAGAACTCTACCTAGGGTATTGGTAATGAATATATGATCCAGATATAAGCCTCATAGAGGGGATTCCAACAAATATATTTAGTAAGTCATGCTGAAGGGATCATACTCCCGTATATTAGGAAATGATACCAGAATCATTTAGGATAAAGGCCTAGGGTACGGACTCTAAGAAGTCTGGTCTAAGTCACGGAAGTCAAGTGGCTCAAGACATGAAGAAATAGGTTACACGACGTGTAGTATGGTTACACTCCATGTTCCTTGACCATGGGTACTGCCCGTGTAAACGTCCCGTGTCATTTGTTCAAGCCGTGCAAAACCAAACTACACGGCGTGTAGAAAAGTACATGTCGTGTTCCTTGACCCCAGGTACAGCCCGTGTAATCAGCCCGTGTCATTCGGCTTGTCAGATAGAAAGCAACTACACGGCGTGTAGAAGAATCACACGCCGTGTCAGAGCACCTTGGCTCGCTCCGTGTATGCTGGCCATGGGATCGTACATGGTCTCTGCCCATGTCTGTGTCGCCTACCCGTGTACCGGAACACATGGTATCCCATGTATCTGGCCGGGTCTGGCCAGGGAGGGGTATACATGGTGTGTCCTTGGCCGTGTACCGTTCCCGCATCCGTTTACTCCCAGAGTACACGCCATGTCGTTTTCAAATGAACACATGCCGTGTAACCCATACTACATGGCATGTAGTCGGGATTTTTCCAAAAACGTTGTCTTCTTCCTCACGCTTCAACCAACCCTCCGGATCTTCATTTTCTCGTCTGTTCGTCCCGATGCTCCAGGGTTTGGTTCGCCTTATCATACGAACACTGAAACTGGTGTTTTCAGTCTTCAAATCAGATCATAAACCTCTAATGATCCGTCTGAAGAAAAATTACCTAAAACCCGAATTTCCCAAACCGCTATGAATCGCTCGCTAAAACCATCGTCGCACCTCTGTGGCATTGCTTCGGGGTTGGATCTTGAATCATGGATCATTGCGCCTACAAACGAATGCGCAATGATCTATTTCCTCCAGGAACGCGTAGAACACAATGAAGAATGCGAGGGAGAAAAGAAACAAGAATAAAACAATGGGGATGAACCTCGATCGTTGTGTGTGAGGATCTAGGTTCGTCGCCATTAGATTAAATTCATAACTATCTCAAGAATAAAAACCTCATAATCCCCGGAACCCCATCCTGCAAGAACGATTGATCCAAGGGATAATCTATTTTTGGATTAGTACGCATTCATCGTAGAAATAAAAATGGGGAAAGAGAAATCAAAATCAAACATCCTACCTGAATCCCGACATTCGTTGGTGAAGATCCAGTCGTCGTGTCGTCTTCGCTGACGAAATCTGTCAAGAATGTTGCCACCACGTTTGGGGTTTCCTCTAGAGCTTTCCCAGAGCCTCTAGGGGAAAATCAGGGTTATGGGGATTGTAACCCTGATCCCCTGCATAATCTCTATTTAAAATATAATAGATATTTGACGTAACAAGATTTAAATAAAATATTTAAATAAAATTTTTTATTACTGTTGCATCCAAAAACCATATTTCACCACCGACCTGCACCAGCTGATGTTATGACTTGCCATAGGTAAAATCATTGTTCTGAACGCAACGGTGTCCATAGATTTTTGATCCGAGCACCCATTCGGGTGTTATTACACTTTTTCAGGAAAACCACACGCGCGCGTAATTTAATTATTAAATTAAATTCAAAAAATTATTTTGGCCTCACTGGGCCTCGGAACTGCACGCCGTCTCAGAGCCTGGTCACAAATTAATTCTAATATAATATTAAAATAATACATTGAAAAATCTGGGACATTACATGTATCAACCGCTTGGATTTCCCATCTGTCTAAGGAAGATACACCATGCTCATAGAAAACTGATTCCCAAGGGCTTTCTATAAGGATTTCTAGAACGGAGATGTGAACCTTAGATCTCTATCTGAGACTATTGTAACTGGTACACCTTGCCTCTTTACCACTTATAGGATATAGGTTTTTGAAGTATCCTTCATCATATGAGTTTCATGAATTGGGATGAATTGGGCCAACTGGGTTAGACGATCCACTATCACCCAAATGGCATCGTGTTTCTAGACCATTATTGGATGACATGTCACAAAATCCATTGCTATCTGATACCATTTCCACATTGGGTTTGGGAATTATTGTGACATACCAGCGGGTCTCAGATGCTCTGTTATAACATGTTGTCATCTTTATCATAGTGAGATGAATTCAGACACCATCCTATTCATACTGATTTACCAAAAATGTGCCTTCAACAACTTATACATCTTCTGTGTCCCAGGAAGTACAACCCATATTGAATAGTGGTAAGAATAAAGGATTTGTTTCTAAAAACCATAGGTACAACCATCTGATCTATGAAACAGAAAATAGAACCTCGATCAAGTTTCCATCCCTCAAAGGTATCCCCACCATTTAATTTGGAACATACCACCAGACATTCTGCATTAGATATTTGTGACTCATTGATCATTTTTACTAAATCACGAACAAGAGTACATGAAAAGATAACCACATCATCAGCTCAGTCTTTACATTAAAAATTCATGTCGGTTAGGATTGATATCAACTGCTATTCATCAAAATATTTTTTCGCCAACTGAGCATATTCATTTCTACTCAATGCATCTGCAACCTAATTTCCTATCCCCATTGTGTACTTCAAGTCAATGTCAAACATTTTGAGATACTCCATCCATCTCCCTTGCCTAATATTTAAATCTTGCTATGAGGAAATGTGTTTCAAACTGTTGTGATTCGTGAACACTGTAAATTTCGTAGCAAAGTGACAATGTTTCCATGTTTTCAAATCATGGAAAACTATAGCCAGATCAAAATTATGGGTTGCACAATTCTTCTCATGAACCCTCAACTTCCTTGAACCATAAGCTACCACACAATCTCTTTGTATGAGAACACATCCCGACACTGATCCTAAAAATCAAAAATAAACCACATAACCCTATCTTGATTCTGGAAAGATCATGATAGGTGTCGATGTAATCCAATCATTCAGTTCCTGGAAAGACTTCCAATATTCCTTTGTCCAATGGAATAGAGCATTCTTCTTTGTCAGGGATGTCATTGGTGAAGCTAGTCATGATAAATCACACACAAACCATTGATAGTAACCAACTAGACGAATAAATCATCATATCTCGAAAACAGTTTTTAGTGGTTTCCATGTGATTATGGATTCTAGAGTTTTAGTATCAACCAAAATTCCTTTATCATAAATGAAATATCCAAGAAAACATACTTCTTGTATCCAAAAAACCCAACATTGATAATTTTGAATACAAACTATGATGTATCATTTTTTGTAACATTGTATCCAGGTGCACCTTATAATCAACCCTTGTCATTGAATAGAACAAAATGTCATACACAAAAACCACAACAAAAGAATCCTAATATTGTTGAAATATTCAATTCATCAACTCTATTATGATTGCTGGTGCATTCGTTAGACAGAAAGGCGTGACTATGTATTCATAGTGTCCATATATACTTCGGAATGTTTTCTTTGGAATATCCGCTTTATGAACTCTAAATTGTGGATATCCTGATCACAAGTCAATCTTGGAGAACCACTGAGCTCCTCTTAATTGATCTAATAGATAATCAATGCGTGTAAGATGATATCTATTCTTTATCATATCTTGGTTAACCTTTTGATAATCAACACATAGTAGAAGAGTTCTGTCTACCTTCATCATGATCAAAACTGATGCTACCCATGGAGACGTATGTGGTTGAATTAAACCCTTTCTTTCCATCTCCTCTAACTGAACATCCAATTCCAATAATAGTTTTGGTGCCATCCTATATGATGGAAGGGAAATAGGACAGGTTCCAGAATGGATATCAATTCTAAACTCCACTTCCATTAGAGGTGGTATCCCTGAGAAGTTCTTGGGAATTACATCTGGAAATTGATGCAGAACTACTGGAAAACTATTTTCCTCAATATCGTCCATTTATTCCAAATTCAACGGTGCCAATTGGTATGAGATCATTCCCACCATTTGTGCCTACAATCTCTCTAGACCCTAATTTACAATCATCTCTCCTCTAATGTGATACTCGATGTTGTCCTCAATCATGAAACTAATTTTTCATTTATAACAGTCGATTAGAGCCTTGAACATTGTCAGGAAAACCATTCTCATTATTACATCATAGACATCCATATAAAACATTGATAAGTCACATTCTAGCTCAACTCCAACAACAGTTATAGCACTTTCTCTACACACAAAGTCATGGCATTCTCTTTCACCGAGACGAGTTTTCAGTTTCCAAACAGAAGGAATCTTTTCTAGTTTTTAAAATATAATGTCAAGAGCATGAGAATAAATGAAGGAATGTTATGAACCAGTTTTAAAGAACACTTTCAAAAAGATTGAATTTAAAAAGAATCATACCTCTCTCGGTAGATGGTCCTCCCTGATCCTCAACAATCATATACTCACCTACATAAAATTGTTTCTTCACTATATCGTTCACCGTGTTTCCTAATTGAGGTTTACCCAGTTAAAGATTCATTGTATTTTGAGAATCACCTTGGCTAGCCCTGCTTTTCTGACAGGGCTGATTCTGCTGTCCTCATCTAGTCAAATCTTATAATGCTTGAGACACCTGAGAAGTGTCTCGAGCACCTAGCATTGGAGAACTGCGACATTAGTGATGAAGATGTCCCATATTTTTTCCGATATGACATTCTCTAGGTTGTTCAATAAAAACTCTCTTTATCTGTTCAAGTAGACCACATTGAAAACAACCTTCTTTTCTCTGGGATCGTGGAAGAATGGTTACTGATCTAGCTGTCTACTTATGCTTTCCACTTGCACCATGAAAATAGGTGTCCCTTTTCCTCTTGTTACCAGTGGTTTAGTTTACACCATTTCATTTAGGTATCATCATGCATCATCCCATAGATACCAAGATATCACATTTAGATCCAATATCTTTATTCACCATCTCAATATAATCAGCAATACAATATACTTCAATCATTGATCGAATCTTCTGTTGTAGCCCTTATTCGAAGACGTGTGCTTTTAAAGAGGCACTCACCACAACTTCTGGTGTATAGAGTTCTATGATCATGAACATAGGTGCATACTCAATGACTTATAGACTCTCTTGTTTCAGGCTGAAGAAGTCCATCATTTTCTGGATCTTGAACGCGTGATGATAGAATTTTTTGTTGAACAATTCCTCAAAATCCTACCATGTAAGTCCTTCATCCAATTTACCATGAACCGCTAAATCCCACCACTGATGTGAAAGATCGTCAAGAATATACCTCACTAGTTTGACTTTTAGCTCTATCGTAGTGCTGATGATGTCGATGATATGATTCATCCAACATAGCCACACATCTTCCTACTCCAGTTCGAAATCACCCCTGAAATTTGATAGATTTTGCATCATGAATTGGAGGGTATGATCCACATGTCATGGCTCATTACTCTCATTCTATCTATCCTAATCATGAAATGATTGGAAAATATTCCACACCAGATCCTGGTTCACATGTGGTTCTGGTGAAACCACATTCTCCATAGATTCTTTTGGTTGGTTTTAACGATGCCTATCTGGTGCCATTTTATAAACTAACAACAAAATATATTAATCCCACTCTCTAGAAACTTTTGGCTTATCATTTCAAATTCTATCACATCAAAAAAAATTCCCATGATCAACTATTTTTTAAACCACTTCACATGCTTTTGAAAATTAAACCATTTTCAAAATATGATAAGAATTCTCTTCATCAAAATAATTCATTTGAAAACCAATTCAATAAAATTTAATCAATTTAATCTTTTTTCACAACATGAATCATTTCTCAAAATGATGTATTCACTCCCAATGGGAATTCAGTCCTCTAAAATGCACGTCATGCTCGTCTCATTGGCTAAACCCATGATATTGAGATTTCAAAATACTAGAAGTGTCTACAAACACTTATTTACCCATCTCCCTGGTAAACTGTAGTTCAAAATAAAAGGGTTAGCTACGTCCTGTTATGCTGTACATTTGATGTTCTGAAAATTCTACTCCTTTACAAGATTCCCACCCAAGTAATAGAAAATAAGGGATTTGATATCCAAAAGGAGGAACATCGATGACTACTTGTTAGGCAAGGATCGAACAATCTGATACCACATGTTATGAACTTCCAATACTCATTGGCTTGAGAGTAAAACAAGTCATTACATGGCCTTAAGAGACATCACCCAAGATGAAAAAGGCTAGAAATACATGCTTAAGGGTTTAAAATACACATGGGCAACCATTTACCCTATAATAAATAAACCAATAAACTAAATAACCATAACCAAGATTCACCATATGATGCATGAACAAATGAGAGACAACTTAACAACATCATGTATCTCAAAACAACTTCAAAGTAAAAAAAGGTGGAAGAATAACCAAGTATCAAAGTACATAGTTGAAGCACTACACAAGACACTCTCCAGAATCCCTAATACACAATATCTGAGCTCCAAAATCTCCAAACATCACAAATATCATGAGGTAGTCCTAAACACATGTGAAACATTACCTTTTCCCATGTCCCTAAAGATAGCATCTGAAAAAGAAGCAAAGTGCCAATGCAGGGGTGAGTATGAAACACAATAGGCTTTCCAAAATGAAATCACTACTAATGAAACTACCATAAAAGAGTTAAAAATAATTATATATAACAGTTTATATAAAACCATTTCTCAAAACTGTTTATAACTAAATAAAAAAAAGTTTCCAAAACCATTCAATACCAATGCATACAAGTGAAATTGAAAAACAAATTTCCCATCAAGATATTTTTCTTTAAAAATAACTAAACAATATTTAAAACCATTCCAAAATACCCCTTTATCTACATAAGTAACCATTCCTCTCACACATTCAACCAACCATGCTTTCTACGTTAGGACACTTCCATACTCATGAGTGGCGTCTCATCGATCTACCATGTAATCACAAGGTAATTGTTTCAAATGTGCCATTAAACCTTTGGCACCAAGAACAAGCTATTATTTAAACCGAGCCTCATATATTCCACATGAACACACACCACATATTCCCAACAATCATTCCAAAACAACCCTTTCAATAAAAAAGCTTTTTTTATTGAAAACCATTTTTGTCAAAACCATTTCAATTCCAATCCATATCAATAAAACTACATTTTTATTCAAATCAAATTCTATATACAATATATTTTCCCTAAACCATTTAGAATGAAAAAAATCCATAATTTTAAATATTCATTTTAAATTCATGAAACTAAACCCCCTAATCACAACTATTCACCAAGATCCCACAATTTCACCCAAAAACATATATCATAGGAAATGAAGATTTTTCCTTGAATTTAACAGTCAATAAACCAATTTGAATCTACGAAAAACATTTATATCATGATGATTTGAGATAGATTCCACTTACCTTGATGGTTTTTAGGAAACATTGACAATAGATGAAAAACACACAATAAAGCGGGTTGATTCTCCGATAACAGCCTTAGATCTCTTATCATAGCAAGATCTAGACTGCACATTGAATTATTTAACATAATAAAATGTAGATCTACCCACTATAGGATCATATATGAGAAATAAAGGAGGTTATGGAATTAGATCTATGTAGATCTATGAAAACATGAAAAATCCAGAATGAATGGGGACATACCTCAAGAATCGGACTCGAAATCACCAAGGGAATGATCACGTTTAGCTCCAACTCATGTTGGTAGGGTTATCCACCCTTATAAAGAGAGTAGTCTTGAAAAAGGAGAGTTTTAATTCCAAAACTAAATATATTGAAAAAATGAGTAAGCTCCTAGAAAATAGGATCTAGATTTGACCTCTACTCAAGGTTTGACCACACGGTTTGGTCCAACCGTGTATGATCGTGCGACCTTCCTTATCGTCCCAACACTCTTTATAAAACCACCAAAATATGTCATCCTTATACTTTACACTTTTTATGGTGACAAATATTTTATGGAAAAATAAAACTTTATGTAAACACCCCACTTTTGGAAAACTACAACCTTTATGGAAACACCCCACATTATGGAAACACCCCACTTTATAGAAACAACCCACTTTACAGAAACACCCCACTTTATGGAAACAACCCACTTTATGGAAACAACAAATATTATGTAAACACCCAACATTATGTAAACTCAATATTTTATGGAAACTCCCTACTAAAGACACACTAATAAAAAACATGAGGAAAGATTTTTTGTACCCGAAACCATGGGTACTACACCAATAATAAACTCTTAAATCCATATTAGAAATGTATCTCACGTTTTTTAGTTGGATTTTTCCATTTCTTAGTATATAGAATCATAAAGTATACTAAGGTTTTAATGGTTCCCAAGAAGAATATGAAACATAATCTCATTATTCTAACATCCAAGGTGTTAATGCCAAACAATGTCATGAATTTAAAATTAAAACATGATACTTATATATGTAAATTCAATATATAATAAATAATATAAAATAATTGGATATGGTTCTATTTGGAGACCAATCCAATCTACCAGGTTAGGTCTTAGATGGGGTCTCTGAAAGAAGTGGCCATAAAATTGTAATGTGAGTAGGGTAAAATGTAATAAACAGAACTGTCCCCAATATTTTGATTGGGTGTGAAGGATACATCATTAGATTTTCAAAACCAACTATCCAAATCACATTTTAAAATCATTAGTTACCATTTTAAAATATTTTAACAAATAATTATTGAATATTTCAGAACATTGTGATCCCATTCATGAGTATTTGGGGAGACATTACAAGCATCACTATAAATATCTATAAAATTCCAATGTCGAGAGCCCTTCCAATGTGGCCCATGTATGAATTCAAAAAATTTCCTTTGGAATTGTGTAAAAAATATATAAAATAACCTCAAAGTACTTACTTATTATATCACAAAGGGGCCCAAGTGTCTCTTATTTCATTGTAAAACCTATCAACGCAACAAGACCATCCAAGGGGTCTCCTCAACAGAACTCGTATCACATGTCTAGATGAAAATATAGATTCCATACTAAAATCCCATCCCAGGATTATATGATGACTCACATGAATTAATTAATAGCCTAATACAATATCCAACCAAAGGAATGATAGTATGTCCTATGGGAACTTCAGTTAAAACACCCCTGATTCACCCCCAATACACAAGAATCTGCAATTAACTCAGAATATCACTTGTAAAATGATCCATAAGGACCATATAATTTAATTATGTATATAAATTATAAGGATCACTGGTTAATAAAAATCTATTTATTATTCTCATTTACATCCCAAGGATCTACACAAAACCTCGTAACCAAATCATATCACCCAACCATCTATATGTTTCAAGGGGAAGAGTCCTTTCACAAGGCTCAATAGAGTTATAAATTAAATTAATGGATCAATTGAGAGTGATTTAAATTATATTCAATCCATAGGTGTATATATGTCTTAATAAAAAAAACTATTCATTGGTAATTTTCATTTTGATTCATGAGTTACGATACTTTAAGCAATTGGCCTAAATTAATTTTACATTATCACATTATTTATATCATGGTGTATATAAAGATTATACATTGATCCTGACCTAAATATATAAATTTACATCCTTATTTATTCATTACATGTCATCACACCTCATGGGGTGTCAAAAAATTTAAGAATAGAACGAAAATAAGGGCATGTGGGTAATATCTCACAAAATGTTGTGGCATAAAAATAGTGATCAACCATAGTGGAGTTTTTACATCAAAATAATATGACACTAAACATGAGAAAGGACTCGGAATAAATAAATTCATATTTTGGAGAATTCATTGGAATATCTTGGCGAGCATCAAAACAACACACTTTATGAATCACAAAAAAATGATAGGAAAAGGTTATGGACACATACCATATACTTTTAAAGAATCTCAAATACCGTAGTAATGTTTGAATCAAGCAAGGTGTGAAGATGTCGGTGTAACACTCAATGGATCAGAAAATGGGGTATACAATCTTGCACCCAAATTAAACAATAAATGGAAGAAGAACCTTGAAATAGATTAGAGATTATTAAATATCCTAACTCAAGTGTTCCAATGGATCAAATAGTGGAAGATTCAGGAGATGAATGGTGGATCCACCTTAATACTATGATACATAAGGAACATAAATGACAAGAGGGAGGATGTATATAGCTATTGGAGGAATTAAGGAGGAACAATTTGGGTTTCTCTCAATTCATTTAATATGGAAAATCATAATTTTACCTATTTTTACAATATGCATGGTTTGGCCACATTGTTTGGTCAAAATATTCCCCATCCATGCCATATTAAAGGCTACCAGTGGGACATCACATTATTTTCTACATAGAATGACATACATTGTGAAATCCATGAAAAAAATATTAATAATGGATTACTGAAAGTTTGAATGGATGTGTTCCCTAGGTCACACGGTTGTAGGAAAACAGTATGGACCATACTATTTATCAAATTTCGGGTTTTCTAGCTGTGAACATGCCCTAAACACACCTAAGAAATCCTAGAAATAATTAATATATATATTTTGGGAATTTTGAGGATTAAGGACATAAAATTAATATTCCCTACATTTATGAAATGATATGACATTATGACCTCTTATCATAAAGAAAACTCATCCCTGGGATTCCATTTTTGGGTAGTGGACTATTTTTTCCAAAGTGTTCCTAGAAATTATGACGTATATTGACCTCCCACTCCCATGCCTCATCCTATACGCTTTTGTTCTTCTAAATAACTCGGTCCAGATGAATAGACCATCCATGGATTGACTTCTTACTTAGATCAAAAATACATTGCAGACTCTCCATGTCCACAAACAAATATTAGATTCTCACAATTGTATTTTGAAGCTACAACCCAAGTCCCACACATGATTATAAATCAATAACAGAAGTAGGCTATTGAAGCAACACTTTTTTCCCACAATATTATATCAATCAAACACATATATCTCATATATCAAAATTATCTTGTTTGGCCATCATTAACTTATTCACAAACTTTCTGCATCATGAAGTGCCATTAAAATTTATCACAACTACCTTCATTCAATTATTTCATCATGTTAAATATTATTAGAAATTTATCATTAATATATTTTTAAATATTCATTTTATATATACCATTAAAGAGTTATAGTAATTTCAAATATCTAAAAATATATATTTTCTATTAAATTAGATTACAATTATTGACCAATTACACAATCCTAAATTCCCATCACATCCACAATCATGATTTTCCATTTATTAATTATCCAATTAATAAATACAATTCCTCAATTTTAATTCCACCAACTTAACGGTAATTATTATATAATTATAACTAAACTTAGTAAATTATATATTCAATGAAATTTCACAATAATATAAATTTATAATTTCATTATTATATACATGTAATTAATCAATACTAGGGGATTTTCAATTTATACCACCTACCTAAAAATATATGTTGAATGGTAACCAATAGAAATTATAAATTGATGTTGAACAATCAATTCAATATAGATAATGTATTATATATCTGAATCCTAAATCATGGATAAAACATATTAGATCAATCATAACATAGATATAGATCCAAGACCAATAGAGTAAATAATCCCACTAAAGGATGTGAGAATGATGAGAGACAAAGAGGAAGCCACAATACATGAAAATATCTTAATTAAAGAGGTGCGATTCTTCAATCCACACTTTGATTCATGCTGAATGAATGTTGCAAGACCTTGTAATCCATACAAGAGTTTAAAAATGATATAAATATTTTATTATGATCTAGATTCAATTTAGGGATAATTTTAGGGGTTCATGTTTTTTAAAATTAATTTCCCAGGTTTTATATTTTATCACAGAATGTTACATTCTCACGTTTCACATTTTCTACAAATAGTGATCCTTTCTAAGATCCTCGTACCAAGGATTACAATGGATAAAATTAATAGGGTGCATGTATTGAAAAGTTATTCATCATATTTGTGAATACCCTCTATTTAGATTCACTATGTTTTATGGCATGGGAGTACTATTTTTTCATACAGTTTTCCAACTATGCACTGCACTCTTCTTATTAAAATTTTATAATTTCTCAATAAATCCCTATTGAAATACCCAAAATTGATATTCCCAATATAAAGAAAAAAATTTACTTTAAAATGAATCCAAGACATCTATAGAAATGGTTTGGATATAATAATACATATGATTAAATATATGGTTAAATGTAACACATTAATATATATTGAATCTATGACCCATCATCATTTTAATAATAATGTACCTTATACCATAAGCCATTATTGATATATTGTAATAGACAGGGAAAATTCATACTATATCTAAATAGATTCTATCTTATAGAGAAAGGTCATTCGTCTATCTCGTCACCAACATAGATGTTGGTGAAAACATCCCAAATTAGTATATTGTCAGCTTCCATAAAATATAGGAAAAATCTATCAAAAATATACTATGTGAATTTACCTCAACTTACACCATCTACTACTATGGTCTCACTAGTACAGATTCCACTTCCACTATGTATGAGATCTCAAACATGAATAAATAACAACAGTGCAATATTACTTAATTAATAAACGATTAATTAAAATATTTCCATTCTCATTTAATATGTTATTAGATTAATATTATATAGTCATCTATTCCTTAAGATAAATTATATTATCTATATTATCAATTATTTCATCATCAATTATAAACATATAGAACTATATCAGTTAATTAATAATTTCCATCTATCAATTCATAATTTGTCTGTTTACTCTAACATTCTGCTTAAACTACCACTATAATGATGCACATGCCATGAATTGAAAAAAAATGTATCTCGTTTTTGGAAAAACATTATTTTTTATCCATACATATCACATTACAATTAGTAGAGTAAAAATAAGTATTCCTCAATGATATAGACTCACATTTAAATCATACTAATAGCCAGATGTCATTAAACACCATTGATCATATTATAAACTAACATTTCAATTGTGAAATCGACCCTCATGGTAGAACCCTGCTCCATTCCCAATATTCAACATAAAACCATCAATAAATGAAACACTGCTACTTTATTCAAATTTTATCAATGAATTATAATAATTATTGGTAATCTATCCACAAGAGTATAGATTTATATATTCCAATTGAAAAATATATATTTAATTTATTTCTATAAAAACAAAACAAATGAATACAAATCAATTAAATTAATGAAAAAATTACTCATATCATAGAGGCTAGATCTTTTAGAGAAGACAAATTATTGAAAAAATATCTGATTTAATTAGTATATTAAATTATCTTTTTATTGGGAATATATTTCGATGTCTTAAAACCTTTATATAATATCTAATTAAATATTTAATTCAACAAAATCATTATTTATGAATTATATCCATGTTTAACAAATTCTAAGGATATTAGTAATTATTCATATTTTGAATCATTCATAAAAATTATAAAACTATCCATATTTATGTTTTTAATAGATTAGTATACATATAAATTCTAAAAAATATTAAAATATAACCATATTTATAGAACCATGTTGAGTAAATTTTGATTCCACGTAAATATATTGCAAAAATAGGCGATGACATAGAACTCGATGAATTATTTCATCTCCAAAATAGAATATAATTTTTATACACATTTGATAATTCAATTTAAATTACTAAATTTCTGAAATTTAAAAATAGAAATATATATATATTGTTTCTTATATTTTATCATCCTGAAATTTTTATATTTTTTTCAACATAATATGTACTATGTTTGTTAAAAATTCATTCTCTTTCTTTATTAATTTTAAAAAATTAAATTCTACCATTTTAATTTTTTAGAAAATTATAAATTTAATACATTCATACAATATATATAAATATAGATTTTTTTTAAAAAATATCAATTTACTATATATAAATTTATTATATGATATAATTATAATAAAATATTTCTACTACTAGTCATGATTCATCAACTAGTTAAATTTTATATCTTAGATAGTATGACACAATATTAATTGTAATATACCATATTTGATACCATTATCTCTTTTCTATATTTATATAACAGTGGAATAACATCCATTAAATTTAATTAGATTAATATGGAATTATATTTATCTAAAATAACATGCAATAACAACAAAATTTCAATTCTCTAATTTTTCATAGTTTTATTTTTTTTTCTATTCACATGATTTAACTCATTCTTGTTTCTCCTCTATGGATTACATGTTTTGAAAAACAATAAATTAAATGTGATGATGGGTTTTCATTGACAATTATTTATTGATGAACCCATATATTTATAAATGGAAGGTATGGAATTAATTTTTTAAATAATATGCATGAATAAAAGAGACAATTTTTATTACATTCATGATTTGGATCCCTAATATTTTTTTGTGTATGAACCATCAAATAAAATTAATTTTCAAATTGGAATTAAAATTTATATAATAACATTAGAAAACTGGAACTAAAACAAATTCCAATATTGTTCAACTATTATTTTATCATTCATGGTGACGTTAAATCACTATTTATGAATTAAAGAAGATGAAAATGAATTGAATGGATATCCGACCAAATCTATATGTGTTTCACATTTAAAAGAGGGAGTCTATTAACCCATTTTGCAATATTCTTTTTTTATCATCCACTATGAAATGTTATCTATCCATTACCTCATTTTCTGTATATTATTTACAGTATCACACCCTAATCACATATATCCATATTTTTCACTTCATTCCACTTTGTTATTTATATATTCAATATTGTACTATGTCATTATTTTTATTTTTTTCATTTCATTATTCATCACAAAACTATATAGATATCTGTATTAATATATTACATAAATATATATAAGTATATATAATATCGCACTAAAAATAGATATGTATATACGTATTATAAATATATATATATATATATCTATAACAGAAATATATATAGTTTAATATCCTTGGTATAATATATATATATATATATATACATATCAATATATATACATAATATGTAATATATTTTTCGTGTAAAAATATTATATTTTAAAAATTATAACTGATATGTAATATTTTAGATAATTAAATAAATAATAGAAAAAGCCTCAATTTGAAAATCCTTTTAACAATAATAATATCATTTTATAATGAATTAAATAAACAATGATAAAATAACTTACATGTATTAACACATAAATATAATATTATAAAATTTTAAAATTATTATAATAAGTTGGTCAAAGATTGTGAATTTTTAATTAATTTTTAAAAATTATATGTATATACAGGACACCACAGAATGATAATGGATAGCATGAAAAAGAATAATTAAGTTCACATTACATACATCTAAAAATGTTTTCATTCTCAATAAATAAATCAAAATCCTAATGATTATATTATGTAATCGGTATAATTCAACCACATCATGAAATAATTATCAAGGATCTCTCTAAATATCATATATTTGCATCTCACTAATGGAATAAATAATATAATAGTGAAACATCGTACTGATTCTCAAATTACTTTCCCTATGAGATTCATCCATGACTTGAAGAAGGACATTAGTAATCAAATCCAACATGTCATGAAAAGTGAATAGATTGGGGTAATGAGGATCCATTCATTATTCAATTTAAACATTGATTTCCAATAACAATAATCATCATTATCTATTTAAATATTAAAAAGAGTTAGGGATCCAAATTAATCTTACACAAATTCCAAGAGAGTCTTTAAGATAAACTATAAAAAATAAACATAAAATATTATATCAATCCTTTCCTATAGAAATTTTTTATACTATATTAAGAATAAACATTTGTAAAATTACTTGACACCATATTTTAATCAAATATAATAGAATATTTATGAAAAAAATTTATAGGGATATCAATTTATATAATCCATCATTTAGTATGAAAATTTATTTTACAAAATTCAGATTAAAAAATCAAGGTATTAATTAACCAATACAAAACCATAAACTGTATAATTTATCCTAAAATTCTGAAATATTACGTCATCATATAAAATAGTTAAAAATAATTTACATTTTTATGGTATTCAATAATAATATTCATTACATAACCACTCAATTTAATGCATATTTTTTAAAAAAACAACTATTTATCTCATGAAATTAATGTTAATTGACAAATATAATATTTTAATATGTTCTCAAAATTGGTTATTAATTACTACATTCATGATATGGTCAACCATTATTTAATCCATGAATGCCAGGGGGTTCATAATATCAATTTGGGATTCAAAATATTTATTTCATAAATTGTACTCTAATTGTATTTTAGTTACACTAATTGTAATAAAACATTTAATTGAATTTCATATTAAAAATTATCAAATATAAATTAATAGAACTAAGAAAATTAAAAATTACTTTTATGTTTAAAATAATTATTATTGGGATGATATTAAATAAAAAATATGTTTGCATCTTCATATCAATTGGATGGAATAATTACATTACTTTAAAAATTCCTTAAATTAATTTTAAAAATATACATTAAATTAAATGTCATTATTAGAAATTAAAATTAAAATTTATTTATATATTTTTTTTACCATGGTAATAAATTTTTCCATGTATCAAGAAATATTAATTCACATACTATCAGAGATCATTGATGAATTATCAAGATATAACTTACTAAGAATAATTTTTACATAAGATATTTCTTATAATTTGAACTAGAAAAAATATCAATATATAGTACCCAATCACTATTATTATACATAAAATAATTATTTAACTCTAATGTCTCTATATAAAATAAATTATCATGTTTCATTTTAAACAAGTTATTAAATTTTGTAAATTTACAATAATGCTACCATTATATTTTAATAATATATATTTAATAGAATATTATAACATTATTTTTTATTTAATTGAAATAGTAAAAATATTATCTTATCATGTTTAATTAAATATTAATAACTGAATAACTATGTTATCCAAATTAACATAAAAAATGATTCGAAAAACAGGTAGTGTAAATTATCCATTTTAGCCAGTTTAAGAAGATTCATCCCATTTGTTTACAAATATTAATTTACCAATAATTCACACAACTAATACCACCAATGAATTTAAATTATTAATTTACCATTTACTTTATCATACTAAAATTACATTCAAGTGTTCTATGATAATATAACGTAAAATATCTCAAAAATTACATTCACTTAGGAAATATAAAGAGAGTTGATATAAAATAAATATCATGGGGGTTTGTCCACTATGCCATTATATGATCCACTTTTTTCATCCCTTAATCTCCCAAAATGGTATAAATTGAATAAGTAAAACAACATTTCATGGTAGATAAAATGGTGTCTTACCATATATATTCATTCCAGTAAATATTTTACCCCCACAAGAGTCATCCATCAATAAATACAAGAAGCTAATTTTACAAAAATAAGAAAAATATATTCTTAGATACATGATACTAAGTAAGTTATTTAAACACATAACATATATTATAATAATCTCACACTAGGAAGGAATATAAATTTATTAATTATGATATAACCTTCTAATTCAAAATAGATTATAATGTGGATCATGATATAATAGTATTACAAATCATATGTTAAAACACCCTTTCCACACAGATGATATGAGGACGACACTAATATAGATGAAAATAATATTAAATTGAAATAATTATGTTTTCTAATAAATTTACAAAAATGATAACCCCACCTCAACACCGAGAACGGGGAAAGATTCATGATTTTGTTCTATAAATTAAATTGGTATGTTTGTTGTTTTTCGAAGGTTGTAATGGAAAAACACGGATCATGGGATTTAATTGTTTTGGTTCAACTAATTAAATTGATGAAAACACCAATTATTCAAGGAAGGGGGAGAAAAATAATGTAATAAATGATTGTAATTGGATTCATTAAATTATATATTCTAAAAATTAAATAATTATTGATTTAAATGTTCTTATTCATTTTCAAATAATATTTAACGAAAAAAAAAACAAATGTGGGGGAAAAACATCATCAACAAAAAATATGCCTTCATGGTTGAAAAAATGTATATTTAAAATGCTCTCAAAACACATCTCATGTAACTAGAATAATATTATTATCATTGAGGAAAATAACCATCATTAACATGATTACATACTCTCTGGAATCACAAATTGTGAAAGCCCAATTCAACCTCTATGAACTGATTGAATATAATCCTATAACTACTTCCATCAACTAACCATCAATCAAATTATCTAAAATGATTCTATATTTCTTATGTAGAGTCTTACAATAAAAAATATTGGAGTGTATCATCAATGACAGTTATATCATGGTGATTTTATGTAAAATATTTTTGAATGAATCTAGATCAAACCAGATAGGAACATTGATGTATAGGTGTTATAATAAATAACTATAATTACCGACTCCAAACTAGTGATATTAATTGTTTAATGATAAATACTTTTTCTCAAATTCATATTTCTTAAAACATCCAACACAATTAAATCAATTCTGAATAAAAACACAATTTTTCCTCATTTATGTGGATTCTACCCTAAAATAAGAATCACATAACAATATAAGTACTATAAAATTAATCTTATATTAATCATATAATCATGACCACTAATGTTATATTCTTTGATTGGTCTATTTTTTAAATAAATCATACTAATCACATATTATTTTTTTATCTACAAATTCCATGAACCATTACAAATTCTGAAATTTAAACTCCATTAATCTATCTTTATTTATTTTTAGTGAAACTCAATCCTAACCATCATAAACTAATGTTACCCTTAATGGGATGAAGATTATTAATTATAGAATATTATTCCTGAAATCTGAGTCCAAAAGGAATAGAGTTAATGAACCGAATCATCGATAAACAATCTCAAAATTGGAGAAATTATCATCACATAGATTATTAAATGATGAAATATGATTGGAAAACATGGAACATACCCATATAAAAAATGGAACATTACATTACATGATAATACTATTACATTAAAATTATTACATTTATCTAATTCAATATTAAATATTATACCAAATCCTCTGTAACAACAAAAATTGTCCAACAACATCTGAATAGTTTCTGGATGATTTTTTTCCTAGATTGATCTCTAATAATCTCATGATTAGTTGAAAAAACAATATATATATATATATATATATATTGAATATAACATTCCATCTGTAATGGATCCTATTCAAATTATCTGAGTTGCAGAAAAAATGAAATAAAACGAACAAAAACATGAAATAATATAACATCGCAAACAAAGTGAACGCCTTTAGAAAACTCCACATGAGCTTAGAAAAATAATTTTTAAACGCGGGGTGAGCACAAAAATACCCGTTAAGGGGTGAAAAAACTATCGATAAAACATTTTTTAATATTCATTGAAAATCATATAATAAATACATAATGAAATACCATTTTTAAAAATACAATATTAAATTACATAAGGATTAAAAAACAATTTCATTTTGAAAATACATATATTCAAAATTGTATAAATATAATCCACTGTTTTTATTAAAACAATATGCATGATTCTGAAATCAAGACACTATTATGATGTTACTTGAATGTTTGAATGGTTTCTCAGCCTACCCACATTTCAATGGATGGGTTCACTCCCCAATGACCTTCCATATTTACAATGATCAATAACCAAATTTTATAAAAACAGTTTTTTAAGATTGCATTACATATATATACATTTTCTCTGGAGTTTTCAATTTTGAAAACATGACGAATACATTAAAATACACATTCATGATTATATACATGTATATATATAATTATATGTGTATTATTACATGGATTTACATTGGATCAATTACAATGTCTGATATAACCAAAATACCCACCACATAGGTTTTATATGTACAATTTAAGAATTTAGTACTTTTTCTATGAAATACATTTCCCGCAATTTTTTTGTAAAAATAATTGTAAAATTGTAAAGGAAACATTTATAATAATATATATTCAATGATATCCAAGATATTATTATTCTTTTTCGACTTAAAACATAAAATTTAAATTGTAACAATAAACACATTCCAAATGCAATGGGTGTTGATGATATTGAAAACACATGGCCATGTCTACGTGCAAATTTCATTAGCATAATGTTGATAAAACATGATGAAATGTTTTGCACACTTTTTATAAACATGAAGATAAAATTATAAACTGAATAAAAATATATATTTCATCCACAAACATAAACATATATTAATATATTTGACATTGAATTTAAAACACTCACTTTCACAAAAAATTGTATATTTGAAAAAAAACTTCAAAAAATTTGATTATTCATTTGCAGATTTCATATAATATCAATTAAAACATAAACATGGATATATATATATATATAGTAATGAGTTTATATAATTTAAAAAAATATCAACGTAATCCTTTTCTAGTGCTATATGAATAAAAAACAGTTGTAAAATAATGATAACAACCATTTGAAAAATTCTAAAACAGATTAAAATTGGAAGCTATGAATAGCCTTATATACACATAAGTGTATATATGGGGTTTTCATATCAAAAGGTAAGCTAAATAAACCCTTAAACAACAATATAATACTAAATAAATAATATTTGAATGAATAAATAAAATTACATTTATAAAATATTTCAAAAATATAATTATATAAACATAAACCATATAAAAAAATACATCATTACACATCCTTAAATAAAACATGTCTTATAAAATAAAAATTAATCCTTACAACAGAAAAAAAACATTGATAAATTCACATCATTTCTATTTTGAAAAGAGATAACCATAACTGAAGGTATAACACACCCTTTATAAATATGCTTGAAAATAACATCATATTCATGAATGATTTTAAACAAATAAATATCATAGAGATTCTTGTAGGTGAAAAAAATGGAAAGGTCTGTATTTATAAAATTTGAAAATAACTTATAAAAACACAATAAAAAATAAACAATCACTAACCAGAATATTTTCAGAACCCATATTCTTCATGTAGTGCTTAAAATTGGGCATGCATCACATCATATAGGTTGTGCAGAGGGAGGTTCTGTTCATCCATCCCTGGAGGAGTTATTATCACAGGTATCACCCAATAATAACAAAAAACACATGTTCCTCATAATTCTGAGAGAAGGTGGGTTATTTATATTATTATTTTCCTTTTTAATGACTCATGATTAACTAAATTTTAATGATTAATTTTTTGAACTATGAAGAAGAAAAGGGAGTGAGTCACCCTTTTATCCATCCATGGATTCCCTAACACTAATTCCTGTTTGTTTTAATTTATTATTATTTAATAAAAAATGTTATTCCATCAATAATTACACACTTTTCCATTTACAGGTCATTCATGCCTCATTTTTTAATCATACCAGTAGTCCTTTTTCCATTCCATAATTGTGTTTTTTTATTAATATAATTTCATTTATTAAACTAAAAAGTGTAAATCTTTTTTTATATGTATATTCATTTTTTATAAATATATCATTATTGCATTTCATTAATATATATATAAATATATTTAGTTTTTTAAATAATTTCCTATTTAAATTATGTAATAGTTATTAAAAAAATTATTTAAAATGCAGGTTCTTAATAATTTTGTGAGAAGGAGGGTTGTTTCTATTTTTTTATTTTTAAAGAATCATAGGTAACTACTTTCCAAAGCTTATTTTTTAAGCTGTGATGAAGACAAGGGTGTGAGTCACCCTTTTATCCATATAAGGATTCCCTAACACTCTTACCCATTTTTTTAATTTATTATTATTTTATAACAATAATTTCTTCCCTCAATCATTACTCACTTTTCTCTTTACAAGTTAATCACGTCTCTTTTTTTTAATCATACCATTTTTCCATTTTCCATTCCATAATTAAGTTTTTTATTAAAATAATTTCATATATTAAACAAAAAAGCGTAACTCTTTTTTAGTAAGTATATATTCATTTTTTATACATATATCATTATTTCAATTTCTAATATTTATATATAATTTTTTATTTTTTTTATGAATTTATTATTTAAATGAATAAATAATTAATAACAATAAATTATTTAAAATCCAAAATTAAAAATTATTATTTTATTATTATTATTAATCTATCATATATATATATAATATATTAAAAAATATTCAAAAAAATTAAAAAAAAACGTAATATAACGCACAATACTTTTAATAAAATGTTATTATTTTGGTTTAATGTTATATATATATATATTATTACAAACATTAAAATTAATAAAAAAACATAATTATTTTTTAGAATTTAATATATCTTTTTGTTTTATACACTAATTAATACTTTATAATAATTATTATTTAACCAAAATAATATAACATATTAAAAATATTTTTTTTTTAATTTTTTTGTATTAATTAGAATGGAAATATTAATTTAAAAATTTATTTAACATGATTTAATATCTAAATATGTATATATATATAAGGGGAATATATTTTTATTTATCATTTAATATTTTTTTTTATAAAAATGACTTCGTTGAAAAATAAATCAAAATAAAATGAGAATAAGAATAATTGTTTTAAATAAAATAAAATAGTATCTATGAGATATATTTCATTACGTTATTTATTTAAACTCCAATGCATTTTTTAATTAAACAAATTTTTGGGGTGTTACATTCTTCCCCCCTTAAAAGAATTGTGTCCCTAAAAATCTTTTCATATCTCTAATAAAAATCAGAATTTCTATCTTAAAAAATAAAAATACTAATACTCCTAGACTCCTAAACCGTAATGATTAGACAACAACATCTAATATCTATTTTTTATAGATATTTTCTTTGATACCAATTATAAGGACTCACCCTTATTCATTTCATAACAGAGGAACTTTTACATGTCTAGGTTCTAGAGAATAGATACAAACATCCAAATTATCAGAGTTGCAGCATTAAAAAAAATAATTTTACGTGTACTAATATCCCTAGCGAAGCAAACCCATTCGGAAAACTATGTTTGATCTATGGAAAATCATTTTAAAATGAGGGGTGAGCACAAAAATGCCTAGTTAGGGGTGTAA
Organism: Viscum album; assembly: GCA_963277665.1. Lineage (NCBI taxonomy): Eukaryota > Viridiplantae > Streptophyta > Magnoliopsida > Santalales > Viscaceae > Viscum > Viscum album. The sequence continues at coordinate 1,175,459,593 of OY728152.1, read as the reverse complement.
AACCCATAGATAAATCCTTTTTTAAATATTCATTGAAAATGATTTTATAATTACATAATCAAAATACCATTTTTTAAAAAACTATATGAAATTACATATGGATTAAAATACTATGCCATTTTAGAAAATAAAAACATTCAGAATTACATCATCAAAATCCGGTGTTTTTATGAAAACAATACGCTATATTCTAAAAACTAGTCACTATGTTGAGGTCACTTGAAATGTTGAAGGCTGTATGGGCCTTACCACTTAGAGAAGGATGTGTTCACTCCCCAATGAACCTCAAAATATACAAAGATTAAGCATTGGCTTTTATAAAAATCTATTTTAATCATGGTCTACAAATATAAAATTTTTCACTTGAGTATACAATTTTTAAAACTTTTCCACTACATTAAATATTAGATTAATTATTATATACATTTATATATATAATTATATTTATATAAATACATGGATTTCCATTGAATCAATTACATGTTCGGTTATAACAAAACATTCTACCACATTGGTTTTATATGGTCTATCTAGGTATTTAGTTCTTTTTGTGGGAAATACATTTGCCACAATTGTTCGTAAAAATAGTTATCAAATTTTAATGGAAACATTTAGAATAATAAATATTCAATGATATCCAAGCGCTTATTGTTATTTATTTACATAAACCATAAAATTTTAGTTGTAATTTGGAACACATTACAACTAGAATGGGTGTTGATGATATGCATAACACATGGCCATGTTTATGTGAAAATGTGATTCTCATAATGTTGATAAAATGTGCTGACTTGTTTTTCAAAAAAATTAGAAACATGGAGATAAAATTATAAACACAATAACAATATCTATTTCACCAACACACACACACACATTTATATATTTGACATTAAATTTACAACACTCACCTTCATGTAAAATGCTTATTTGGGATAAACTTCTATAAATTAGATTATTCATTGGTGGATTTCTTATAATATCAATTTAAAAGATAAAAATGGTTTTATATATATATTATATATTTTTATATATATTTAGAAGTTTAAAAATTTCAAAAAAAACACTTAGTAAACCTTTGATAGTGTTATATGCATCAAAAAATTCTATTAAATTCTGATAAACACCTTGTGAAAAAAATTTAAAATGAATTAGGATTCGAAGCTATGAATATCTGTATATACACATAAGTGTTTATATGGGGTTTTCATATAAAAAAATAAGTTTTATAAAACCTTAAAAAAAATAAAAATTAAATACATAACATTGGAATGAATACATAAAATAAGATTTATAATAGATTTCCATAACATAATTATATGAAAAAAATACTATATAAAAAAATATCCATAAACACCCTTAAATAAAATATTTATTATAAAATTAAAATAAATCCTTACAGTAGAATAATATATTGACAAATTCATTTCATTTTAAATTTGAATAGAGATAACCATAATTGATTGTTTAACACCTCCTTGCTAAATATTTTTGAAAATAATATCATATTCTTGAAATATATTATTCAAAGAAATATATTACCGATTCATGTAGATGAAATTAATGGAAAGGAATGGAATTATAAAATTTTAAAATAACATATACATTCACAATAACAAATAAAAAAACCCTAACTAAAATATTTGAAGAACCCATCTTCTTTGTGCGGTGATTAAAATTGGGCATGCATCACATCAAATAGGTTGTGCAGAGTGAGGTTCGGATCCTCCATCCCTGGAGGAGGTATTCTCCTGGGTATCACACACTTATAACAAAAAATGTAGGTTCCACCTAATTATGAGTGAATTTGGGTTATTTCAATTATTAATTTTTTATTTTTAATGAATCGCGTGTAACTACATGTCAAAGATTTTTTTTTTGAACTGTGAAGAAGACAAGGGAGTGAGTCACCCTTTTATCCGTCCATGGATTCCCTAACACTCATACACGTTTGTTTTAAATTATTATTATTTTATTAGTATAATTTTTTACCTTCAATCATAACTCACTTTTCCATTTACATGTCAATCACGCCTCTTTTTATTCATACCAGTAGTCTTTTTTCCATTCCATTATTTTGTTTTTTATTAATATAATTTGATATATTAAACTGAAAAGTGTAATTATTTTTTTATTTGTATATTCCTTATATATATATATAATTATTTCATTTTTTAATATGTATATATAGATATATATTTCATTTTTTAAAATTATTTTTTATTTAAATAAATTAATAATTATTATAAAAAATTTATTTAAAATCCCAAAACTAAAAATATAAAATGTTTTATAATTATTAATATTTATCAATCATATATATATATATATATGTATAAGAACATAATAATATAAGAAAACGAAATGTAAAAAAACACACATTACTTTAAACAAAACGTAATTATTTTGGATATATGTTATATATATATATAATGTAAAACACTTTAATTTTAATAAAAAAACCATATTTATTTTTAATAAAAACTCATTTAGTTTTTGATTTATATACTAATTAATACTTTATAATTATGTATTATGTAACCAAAATAATATCACATTTTCAAATAATTTTTATAATTTTGTGTATTAATTAGAACTAAAATATTTTAATAATTTAATTAACAAGATATAAAATCTAAATATGTATATATATAAGGGAAATTAATTTTTATTTTTCATGTATTATTATTTTCTAAACAAAATGACATCATTGAAATATTAATCAAAATAATATTTATAATTATAATAATTTTTTAAAATAAAATCACGTAGTTTCTATAAAATATATTTCATAACATTAATAATTGAATCTATAATCAATTTATTCATTATAGAAATTTTGGGGTGTTCCTAAAATCATATTGAATAAAATGTTAAATAACACCTCTAATAACCTATAAATGCAATTTTACCAACCTCAATATGCCTCCCTCAGCATGTAACCAAAATAAGTAAAATATTCTTTACAAAAAGAAGAATTTTATAAATGAAGGTACCCCACATGATCATCCCCATTAGTTTATCAGTCTCCCTACCTAATTATACGCATTATTTTCTCATCCATTATGTAATTCAATTAATATTTGATTTGAAGCTTTCTTTAATCCTACCTACATTTTTCCACATAAGAGAGCACATCACGTGAAGGAAGTGGTCATTATATTATCCTAATTAAACCGACATCCACCATATGAAACCATCTTAGTTGTAGTTGGGTTATTATCTGATATACACTATAAACTATGTAAATTTATTTTATATTATGTTATTATATCCCATTAAAGTACACTCATGAGAGAAAATAACCTCTAAAGTTAGATATTAGTAAATTATATATCAATAGTCACTATATACTACAAAAATGTACAGTGGAAATACGAGTTGTCACATGATAGGTATGATTAATCTCACTACTATAATCCATTATTATCCATGATATAAAGCATCATAATACATATCAATGCAGTACACTAGAGAAGGATAAGATAGATATTTATTCCCTATCCATCTATGATTATTCTAAAAACAACCCCAAATTTTTTTTGTCAGCTTCACTACCAAGTTCAGTAGGGACACATTTTTCCTTATCATCACAACAATTATGTGGTTTCCAGTACTAAGGAATAGATCTCAAATAAGTGTACAAGAATCATTGACCATATTAATTATTAATCTAGTAATCAATTAAAATTACTAAAATATCATTTCCAATATTAACTTTTAAATATTTTAAAAAGTGGATTCATCTCTATATATAATCATATCTACAACATTCATTATTCCATTACAAATTTCACAAAAAATTAACCGTCTTGATTCCTTTTTATCTTCAATTTATCATTTCATAATTCATAAATGAACTCTATAAAATGTAAAAACCTATAATATTAATTATATATATTTAATTATAATATTATTTTTTCATCATGATATTTCTAAAAAATTATTTATCATTCGACAATATCATCGTTTAAAGAAATAAAAAATAAAAAATATACATAAATGAGAAATCCACACTCTTAATTCCTCCCAACTACCACATATAATTTACACTCTATTTATATTGTTATAATATTTCTCAGCATCAACAAAAGAATACATCACTAGTTCCATATGAACCCATAATATTTTTTAATATATATGCCACTATCAATATATCCTTATACATCTAGCCTATTTCCCATTAAATTATTCTAATGGTGATTGGATTTCAATAAAAAAAATGAAGGTTAAATATATCTTAGAGAAGACATCAATGGTAAATTAATTTTACACTTTCATAAGGGAAATTAAATAATGTACATTGTGTTGAATAATTCATTCCCCATCCCATGATAGCCTTGTTTTTAACCAAGAAGAATTGATTTACAAAATACCATTTTAATTTTCATCACGGATAAAATGGTGGGTCATGAAAAAAAAATTACATCATAAAACGTATATGAATTAGTTATTATTATATTGAAATGGAAAATATAATTGTATAAAAATAATCTTCATGTTATAAAATTTAATATAGATGGGTTATTATTTTCTTTTATTATATTTCTTTAAAATTATATTCCATACTTCTTAAATATGATTATAAATTATTAAGAGTATCCATATAAAATAACATTGAATAAACATGAAAATGAAGAAAAGAATAAAATATTACCGTTTAATTGAATATTACTTTTGGATATTAATTATATATACATGAGATAATTCTAATTAAAACCCCTAATAATGATAAAATTGAAAATTAGTATATATAAATATTTAATTTTTTATTTTTATATATTGTTTCAAAATGATAAATTCTTCATGAGTCCACATTTTCTTTCATTCATTAATAATTTATAGATTTATAATGTATTGACATAATACATCCTTATATGAATTTAAATTAAAATTACTAATATAATAAATGTAAAATTTGTATTTTGATTTATATTATCGTCATAGAAGTTTAAATTAAATACTATCATCAAAATGATAATATTAGTTGTCTAATGAATGTAACAACACATCCCTTAATTAAATAATACAATTTATGCATTATGCTGAAATATTAATGACAATATACAATAGTTTATGAGATTATCATCCTATATAATATATAATAACTATAAATTATTAAGATTTAGATTTAATATTATGGAAAATTAATAATTATATATCAAACTTATAGTATTTAATAACTAATCAATTTCAATTCATAAAATAGTTATATTATGAAATTTTTATTCACATTTAATAAAATTTTCATGATCTGAATCAATTTTTTCCATGTTTTTAACGTTGCTACATAAGTGATGAATGTTTCATAATATTATCATATTATATATTTATATGAAATATTTAAATAGTGACACTAGACCATTACTAGTTCTGATATTCAAATAAATAAAAGAGAGAATTAGTATCCCTTATGTGTATATAGAAACTCTATGTTTTCCACATTAGAATGATAGGAGAACAATAATAGTTAGATGACTATGAATACAAGATAAATAACTCAATGAACCTCTAAATGCTACAAATTCAATGAATGTTATTATAAAGATGCATTTTTTGGGAATGATCAATTGATTTTATGAGTGCAGAATGATGAGTTTGAATTAGAATGATATTTTTTCAAATAAATATGTTTTTCACATTAAAAATATAATATAGATTCCATATTATTTACCTTTACATCCACCACATAACTTCCTTCCAACATGAATATCAATCCATCATATATTTCACCATTTTTATCTCATGCATTGTACTCCCACATCCACATATCTCGGTTTGTTACTTTTCTAAAATTTCTTGTTTTTCTCAATACTCTATTTTTATCTCACATATTTTCATTCTATTTTCCTATTCCATTAAATTGGATATTATTATATATATATAAATATATATATGAAAATAATATATAAATATTTATTATATAATTTAAACTATGTTTTCCTTTATATATATATATATACACACACACACACACGTATTTTGAATATATATATATATATATATGTATGATATATATATGTTTGTGTGTGTGTGTGATACATATTATATAATGAAACATAATATATATATATATATGATTTATCATATACCCATAATTTAAATAGTTGATATGAAATAAATTATAACAGATATGGAGAATTTTACTCAATGCATAAATATCACATATATAATCAATTTGAATATAAAACATATAAAATATATTATAATATTACATAATTTTATTTAAACCATCCAAGATTAACTTCATCACATTAAATCATATGAATTATATTTTAATGCAATATTATATCTTTCAGGAATTGTAAATTCATTATAAAATATTATATAAATTTTATGAGAATTCTCAACAAACATCATATGTCCGATATTAATAATGGGGTACTAGAAAAAATTCTAGATCAACAAAATTTCTCTCTAAAAGTTTTAGGTAAAATTTTTAATGGTCTTGACATTGAGAAAAAACCCATGACTTTATTGAATAATTATTTTATTTATACAATTGAATGAAGGAGAAAAATAAATAAATGTTGATTATTATTAAATTAAATACAAATAACTACATTTACTAGATAAAAATGAAACAGTTTCCTATATTAAATTATTTCTGTTATTTTTTATACAAAATTTGATATAAAATAGTATTAGTTAGTTCATCTTATTATTTAATGTGGGATTCAGTAGGGTATTTTAAAAAACAATCGATTATATTTTTTTTCAAAAAAACATCCTATCTAAAATGTTTGAATCATTTAATTTAATTTTCTATATAATACATAATCAGTAAATATTAAATAAAATAATGTTTTTTGATAAAATAATAAAAATAATAATCTATGGACATTATAGAATAATTATTCTTATCTATAAAAACTAAATTGGGTTACATTAGACCTAATTATAATAATATAAATAATGTTGAATATTTTCTAACACTTCACACTATGAAAAATGATCCTTCAATTAAATAAAATATAATGTATATTATTTTAAATTTAATATAATTAACATAATATGATTTTGTGTATTTGTTATGGTAAAATGAACTCTAATGAGGCGTGTATGAGAACATTGAGGTAAAAAGAAATTTTATCAATATATGATTATATTGGAGATTAAATAAAATCCATTATACCCATATTATTAATTCATACTAATCAGTATTTACCGGTGTATTTGTATTTGATAAAATAAATTTTATTATATATTTATTTCACTGGTTTTAAGAATTTCTTTTAATCATGAATAATAATAGGTGCGACAATATAAAGTTAATATAAAATTGATGATTTATTCTAAATAATATATTTATTTTTATGAATTATGAATTATTTTAATGTAATAGAAACTATTATAGAGAACATAAATATTTCATAATACATTGATATGTGATTGATTAATGATTATACTAAAATAAATCATATAAACATATTTATATCAATGATTTATAGTCACATAAATAAATGTGAATAAATTTTATTTTATATATTAATATATGAAAAAGATAATTATGAAATAATTAATTTTGATTTCGTAAGGTTATTTTGGATTGAGATGTTAATACATCCAAAAACACAAGGGGTATTTTTTAATAAAAAAATATTTAGTTATTTGCATCTATCTATTGATAGTAATGTATGATTAATGAACCATATTTTTTTTTGAATATGGAATATAGGATATGATACTGGATTTTATTGATGGGGACCAAATACATGTCATGGTTATTAGCGTCACCACATAATATATAATTATGAAACTCCATTGTATTTGGTAAACTAGAATTAGGCTAGGAATGATAATGTGTTATCAAAATAATTATTATTTTATATGTCTTAGAACCATGGAATTTTATTGATAAAAATTTATTTTAAATTGTTTATTTTTATAATCCACATTGATTTGATGGTGTAGATTTTTGGTTTTTAGTGTCTTTTATCACTCCCATTGGGTTGATCAATGATTTTTCATTTTAAATTATATTATTTATATAGTTGGATATAATTTTGTAGTTTATGTAGTACTATAGTGTATTCCTATAAATTTATAAAAATAAAATGAAAGGGAAGAGTTTCATGAAATAGTTTATATTAAAAAACATTCTAGTTCAAAAAAGTAATTTTTCATGAATTTATTGAATGTTAGTGATATATGGAAATGAAAAAAAACTTAAAAAAGAGAATTTCATAAGGGCCTTGAAGATTGAGTATCAATAATAAATAAAAATATGTTTACCTAAGGTGAAGAATTGTTTGGTAATGTAGAATTTCAATAAAATATTTGGGTAGTTTTATGAATGGGTGTTTCTTACCTAAGAATTGGGTGATGACCGATATTTTAATTATTTTTTTACAAGAATTATTTATCAGATTTCAAGAGATTCATAGAAAAACATAATTCATTAAAAAATAGAAATTATGGAAATGCATCATTCATTATAATATTGTATTAGAACAATATAGTGAATATAAATTTCAATTATTTAGGGTTTTTTAAATATTATCACTTCACAAATAAAATAATTTCCATTTAAATTGATAATTTAACGAATTATGGAGTTTTTGGGAAAATAATGTTTCTTTATGAAAAAGATATTTTTGTTAATAATATATACACAAACATAGTGCCACATGTCATTTTTTCATAAATGAATTGAAGATTAATATTTTTATGATCATTATTGAAGATGTCACCACCAATTAATAATCGATTAAATTTAAATTAAAATTGATCAATCAAATAAATAATGTCCCAAATGAGTGAGGAATGTGGGTCTCATAAGTTGTCATTTGTGGGGGATTTATTCAAAACATAAAACTCATATAATGGAAGATATCCTGGAATGGGATGATTATGACTACAAAATTATAAAATACAAAATCTAGTGAATCAAAATCAATTATTGTATGATCAAATAAAATATCATACTATTCTCAATTTCCTATACCTTACTAGTGATCTATATAAATCTAATCTTTCATTTTTCAATTATTTCAAATGTTTGATTTCCAAATTTCATCTGACGATATTAACATGTACCTATAAATATGGGGATGATATCTATTTAATTCAATGAAGTGGTGACACCATGGATTACACCTACCCTCTAATTGTGTTATTGGTTACAACTAGTTGTATCATAGGATGAATATTGGGGTTAATTTCATTATTAGGTTTTATTATGATTGATAATTCCGTAAACATATGGATATTTAAACATTATAATGAAACCAATATGAAAATACATAATGTGGATGAGAAACCAAAAATTTATCTATTGCATGCAGTATTTTAACAATATTATTTTATGGTGACAAGTATGACTATAGTAATGGTTTCTTGGGAGATAATGAAAAACATATATGAGTGAAAATGTGAACGAATAAAACTCTAGGTCATGTAAAATTATGTTAATCAGAGGGTAGTAAATCGTGGTGAAAATGATTCTGGTTTCCTCAATTGAAAAAATAATGTTCTTTTTTAAATTTTTGGTGATGCTGAATAAATAATTCATATTAACAATGAAATGAAAATATTTTCAGAATTTACATGACAATATAATATAAATATTCCTTCTCTATAGGAAATAGATCTATATATGGGTTCTATTGATAATCTTTTATATTTTATGGTGGAATATGTATTGAGAGTCCTAATATAAGGCACTATTGTTTTCAAATGTAAGGATATTAAATTCTTATAAAATTAGACATTTTAAAATCCAGTAGTTATTGGTAATATTTAGATAGTAAATTGTACTCTCTTATTTAAAAAAAACCAGATATAGAAAATTCATGATTTTGGAGGGGTATCTTTAATTGGTGTTTATCGATGTGTTTTCTAGGGTAAAATCATCTCAATGATATAAATTTTTTACGAAGAATAATGTGTCATAGAAATCACGAAGTGAACCAAAATGATATTCCTAAAAAAGGATACTTCCAATGATGAATGAAATTGCATAGGAATATAATCAATTTTGTAGAGGAAAATGGTTATATATAGTGAATGGAGGAAGAAAAAATGTTGATTAAATATGATTCTTATGCTACTAGGATAGATGTACTAGAAAAGGCAATAATAATGAGATAATAATATATTTAACATTATAGTTTTGTCAATATTATTGTGGAACATGGTGGTTAGATTAATAAGAATTACATTTCATGAATTAAAATTAGATATATTAGAGTAAATTTTGATTTGTCATTAGTGTATATGGAGTTTCCTGATGTAAATATTGACTGTATTTATGGAGATAAATAATAACATGTTAAAACTCATCAAATATTAGTGATGGTTTTAGAATTTAAACTAAACATGATGGTGTAAAAAAGTGATATCAATGACTATTCACTGAGTTTGTAGGATAAAAAACAATTGTTGGGGGCCTTGAGGTATAATTTTTTACCATACAGATTATACTAGAATTTAAAAAATATCAGGGGAACAAATGAGGAAAATTCAATTGGGAAGGATCATATTATAATATTTTTTATAAATCAATTGTGATTGTGAATGAGAAGAGAAATATTTCAATTTTAAAATAATAAAATATATATAATTATTTGTAATTTATTTCAATAAAAAAATCTTTTTGTTGAAATTATTTTAGCTAAAAAACTTATAAAGAAATATTTTCATTATCATGACAACATAAGGGAAACAAATGTTTTAAAAGACAAAGTTTCAAACAAAAAAATGTATTCGGTTAAATATATTCATCCATCATCATGAGAAAATCAATGACTAATTAACTATAAAAAAAGTGGAATTTTTTTAAATTTAAATTAATATATATGTCCACTTATGTAATGTAAATTATATTTGTTTTTATGTTACGACATGTCCTAATGATAAAATAGAGAAAAATATATAAATTAGGAATCACCTTGATTAAAATAAAGGATAAGCATACAATATACATAATGAGCTAGAAAAAATAATTTCGATCGATATTTCATTCATTATTATAAGAATGTCCTCAAATCCATTCATTCCAGAAATAGGAAATGTTGAAACATTAATAAATAAGTTAAATAAACGTGAATATATGTAATTAAATAAAAAACTAAGAAAAATAGTTATAATAATTTAGATGATTGGTAATTAAATGATTTTATTATGTCTTTTGAGAATATATTCGAGAGTATATCTTATCTATCAATCCAACCATGATAACAATGGAATGAAAAAAAGACAGTTGAAATATATGCCCTTTTATACACTACTCTAAAAGCAACAAATATTTGTAACAAAATTATTTTATAAAATTTATAATTACCCCACATGAAATAAATTTTGACTTCTCTAGGTAATTTAATAGAAAAAACAGATATAATCATGTGATTTGAAAAACATAGAATTAATGATCAATGGATGTGGAAATTGAAATCTAAAAACTGATGACATAATGATTATTCAAGTTATCTATATGGGTAGTCTATATAATAATTTCTTTTGTTTGACTCAAATATATTAGAAATGACTAGTAGAGATAGTAAATCAAAAAAGATGCACTACCACATGAAATTCTTGAAATTCCCTCATCAATGACAATATAAAAAATATTGATTAATACCATGTGAAATGTAAATAAAACACCGATTTATGAATATTTTCTATTCAAATGGTCATTGTAATAAGGGTTTGGTCACATTAATCAATATTCCCTTAAAAATATCCATGATGAAGGCTATGGTGGAAATCCCCGATCTGAAGTGTTACAGTTAAAGGAAATGAGATTAATGCATGAGAGGAAAAATGATCTGAAATTTGAGTTGGATGAGGACACAAATGTCATTAAATCTACATGATATTGTTCACCATGATGTGTGAAGTACAATGATTTTTCCTAGGAAATATGTTTATGGGTACATCATTATATTGTGTTGATTCTTATGTTACCATGACATTTGTAATGATTATATATTGTAAATGATAATCTATTACTATTATTAAGAGATATCTCTGAAGAGTTGAGAATGTAATTGAAAATTTAATTAAAATATTTTGGTCTGACAATGGAATTTAAAATATGTACATTACATTTCAAAATATCATCAATATACATCGGATCAATTAAACGGTTTCTTCAACTATACTACATATACAAAATAATATTATTGAATAGTGAAATAAATAGTTTATAGTTATATCCATCACGATAAAAATTACAAAATATTTTTTTTCATAAAAGTAGGAAAATTTTTGTTCATGTTGCAAAGTACACTAAAAAATATATATGGCTAATTACAGGTGATGAAATGTAATTAAACAAAACATTTCAAAGAAGAAATACCTCATTAATGCATTTCTGTGTTTTTGGAAGTAAAATTCTCATCTAATATAAATAATGAAATAAAGGAAATAATAGTTATGTATTTTTATAAATGAGTATTCATTAAATAATAAATGAATATTAAAACACATAAAATAATTAATTATTATCAAAGAAATTTTTACTTGGGTAATGATGTCAATAAAATTGGAGAAATTTTTCTAAGTAAGTAGACTACATCATATTTTAAGTTTTATATATTATCAAGTACGTGAAAATGGAATTAGTAAGGAAATTGTGTCGTATGAGGTTTACCGATCTTATACATTTCCATTATTTATTATGATTCATATGTGTAATCATAAGAGGAAACCATTGGTGATGAAACACATATAGGAACTTAAAAAGGAATGTGAAGAGAAAAATATTATCAATCCAACATTCCTGGGTGTGGGCATTACCTACATATGAATTGATAGTGGGTAATTTAGTGAAGTTTAATATATTTCAATGGTGAATCCAAATTCATAAAAAAAATAGATTTATTTGAAACATAATATAATGAAATTATTGATTAACTAGATAATATGTATAATAATAGTTCATGAGACTTTATAAAAATTAAATATAATTATAATGTGATTAAAACAACATTTATATTCATGAAAAAGTTATATGAGAATGAAAATTAGAGCATAATAATTGGAATTTTTTTAAATGTATTTCAATAGATTGTGGGTTTTCTGTTGATGAAATATTTCCTAATGGAACTCTAGTGGAGTCCAGTAGCCTCTTCATAGACATAAACATTGAAATAGGATTAAATTTTGATCAGGTTGATGTGAAAGTGAAAATATTACATAGTGATCATGATGTATGTGTTTACATTGGTCAAAAAATTATATAATCAATAGAAATATAGAACATAATTATATAGATTTATGAGGATTAAATATGATATTAATTAGGAATACTACGTGTTGAATACGTCACTAGATTTTTATCAGAAGAATCAACTATTTTAAATGGGAGGTTGCACAAAATTATTTTGTGAAAGAAATATCGAGGATATAAAATTATTTTTCATTGATATAGTTATGATGTTATAACTTTTTGATGGAAGCATAAATTTGTGTATTAATTTTCTAATCACAAGAAGTCTGAATTTGAAATTTCCATCATTAGAGAAATATAATATAGTTTGGGAAAGGAGTTGAATCAAAAAATGGGCTAACAGTTTATTTCATTTGAAATATTTTATAGAGATATATTGAAAATTAAAACATGAATGATTCCAAACAAATTTTTATTGTTATTTCCATTTGAATTAATCATGAAAAGCGTGTGACTAAAAAATATATATAACCCACCATGGATAAGAGTATATTTGGTAGCATACAATGTTTTACTTTTCGATTATTACGTATATTATTTGTAATGTGTTTAGTAGGTCCTATCCAAATTATTCTGAATAGAAGATAATTTTTCATTATTTAAATATATCATGGGGTTTAATTTAGGTAATCTCAATTATAACATTTTCATTCTTGTTAGAATGGGTGATGAATAGTTCATACTTTTCATTGATAAGAAGGATGCTGATGTGGTGTATCATAAGTCAACAAATGGGGGTTCCATACACATTAAAAATAAAATATTGGGATAATTATGATTGTAGAAGAAAAACACATCACTTAATATAACTGATGTATATTATATTAATGTGATAATGGAGCACAACCAACTATTTTAGAGGATTTTGAAATTTATATTTTTTTAATGAGGTGATTAAAGAAATGGTGATAATATCTAAATATAATATTTTGATCTATATCATGAAAAATATTATTCAACACAATTGTACCGAGCTTATTGAGATCTGTTTTCACATTATCGAATAAAAAGATAAATAGGGTGATATAAATTGGATCATTTAACAACTATTGATCAAGGTGATTACATTATTACTATTTAATCGGTTGCAAAAAAAATTTAGAAACATTAATTGAACCTCAATGTTTATACACATCCCATTTCAGGAGGTGAGTTTAACATAAACCATTCTCCTATGATTTAATTTTTGTACCTTTCTGTTATTGTGGTTTATATTTCTACTGTATATATAATCCATGAAGTGTCAATTTTGATTAATATGAATAAAAATATATTTTCATGATGATTATTTTTAAAGGCAGAGTGTGGTGAAATTTAATGGAATAGTGTTTTTCAGGCTATCAGGATTCTAAATAGATGATGTTCTCTTTATAACACTATGTTTCTACAATATGTCTCTCTGGTATAGTAATTGAGTTATATTTGAGATTTTTTTCATCTAGGAGTTGTTGTACATCAATTTGGATATCTGTTAAACATAATTGTGGAGTTTTTTGGAAATATGGTTCATCAATTTTACAAATTTGAAGTATATCATAATTTCATTAAATCCATAATAAGTCAAACATGTATTTTAATGGTTTATAATATTTTTCAATACGTAATAGCTTCAACAAGGAGTTCAGAATAAAAGTGATTTTATTTTTTAAGGTGGATTTAGTGATGATGTTGTAACAATTCTCCAATGTATTCTAATTATTTGTTCTTTAAAATTTATATGAATGTTATAGTGTCTTAGACGTACTCCACCACCAGATGATATTTAGTTTATTAAATAGAAAATAGTACATGGAAACATTAATAGAGTTGGAGTGGGGGGTGGGGACATGGGATCATGTAGGATAGTATATATGAAATTTGGGTGTTTCCGCAAACAAAAATTCAATCCCCTCGTCACAGGAGGAATCAAGATCTTTATAAAAACATGTTTTCATGGATTATGTTAATTATTATCCAAGGAAGTAATATTCTATATTACATTAACCCAATGTATGGATTACATCGATGATGCGATGAAAAATACCATTTCACATTCGTATTGTGTATTCAATCTGTCATATTGAAATCCCAATAATGAATAATTCAAAAAAAATGAATTAGATAATATGATTCCATTATAGCCGGGTGAATTTTAATTTGTGTGCATAGTGGGAGACTAGTGAGAATGGATTCATCATCTATATAGAGGGAGTTCACACTACTGGTAATGGATAATATGTACAACACCATTGAACCATTGGTATTCTGGATGATCATTCCCCTATACAATATACATATACTGCATCCTCACTTGGTGTTCAACAAGACACTCGAGTGATTGAGATACCATCAAATGAAGTAGAACTTATCATTCCTTGGAGACATTTTAGGCGAGGATGTAACAGCGAGGATTGAATTGATGGGTGAGGTATCATCCCAATTTTTCCCAATTTTTATCTGGATGATTAAGGTATATCTTGTAATGAATATGAGTCTTGGCCCCCATCCTCTAAACCCCTTAATCCTAGCCTCCTTATTTTATTTCTAGAGGAATTATTACCCCTCTACATAAATTTGTGATATAAAATTTCATTGATGATCATTATTCCTATACCATAGTACCAATTTTTGATAAACGTGCACCCTATGACACATGTGAATTCTTATAGCGAAACTATCAAATGCATGAAACAAAATTTTCCCCCATGTGCCTCCAAATAAGAGGTGTTCGATGGATTTGACCTTAGGACTCACACATCATTGGTATCTAAAATCCAAATACACAATAGTTGTTGGATGTTCTCATTGGATATGATATATCCCTTTCAAACACTCCATGTGAGAATGTTCCTCTTCGATGTGATTTCTTTTCACTCTATAACATCTCCCCGTTCATCATGGTTGTTGGACATTTTGTTCATTTTGAGATAGAAATTATCTGAAAAATTACATGAAGGAGAACATATAAGAACTAATGTTCTAGATTATATATTGACCCTCATACTATAATATATATATTTTTGGTTCTATGTTTTGGATAGATTGGATAAATATATGTTATGTGGTTTTTTGACTAAATGTGATATGTAGAATAGGGAAACATGGTAATTCAAACCTAGATCCTATCTAGTTATACTACCGTAGATTGATATCACATATTCCCATAATCCAATGGGTGTGCATGTAGAGGTTCAATATATGTGGTTTATTCATATGTTATATATTTTATGTCATCCCTCTCATCATGTCCAAGTAAACCCCATAACTATCCTACATGGTTTTCCCATAAAATTTATTCCCACCTATCCTAAATGGTTTTCTCCTAATGGATATTCCCTTCTATATTCTCTCATTCTAAATTAAACTAGAGAAAATGTATTGTGTGGGACATGATTTAAAGATTAACACCTCTTCTAGAGAGAGTTATTTCCATTTATGACCAATATGTTTATTGATTCTTTCCTTCTAAAGGATCATCCTATAGAAACTATTTTATAATACTATCCAATCCAGAAATCATGTATTTTATAGAATGTAATGATGATAAATAATGAATTGTAATTTAATTAAGTAAACTATTAATTAAAGTGATTCATCACCTGAATAACTCCAATAAATTATTCAATTTCATGATTTTCTCATAAGATCCTTGGAAACTGGTCAAAGTGTTGTATTCATTTTTAATTTTTTAAAATAGGACGACTAATATAATAATGGTAAATGGTTAATTTATTCATCTCAAAGCAATTTTCAAGTGATCTAACCCACCACTCAGAAACATTCTTAGAAACACTATTCTAGTGTCTATTGACCATGTGACCAATCCATTTGGAGTACTCCTCAAGTATTCCATTGATCCCATAGATGTATATATTTCTAGGATTCAAAAAATAATAATTGTTTCATTAAAAAAGATGAGTTGATATACATTACCTGAGTGATTTTTTGAATGATACGGATGAAAACTCTCTAACTACATGAATTTTTTAACATTCAGAATTAATGTGACATTGATGATGATAAATTGGGTGGGGAAGAGCAGTTCTCATTTTCATAAGCAATGTACAAACTCATAGAAGTTGTATTTGTTACCCATGAATATGTTCGAAGAGGAAATAATTCTTCAAAACAAAAATCAGTCACCTAGGTAGGGAAACCCATACATTATAATACCTAACGAATTTTGCTTCATTACTGTAATGCCCCGGCATGAGTTACCCAGAGTCGGTGCATTATTACATAACATTGGCATGATCACAAGTGATCAAATATCTAATGATCGATCAGTTTACTAGCCTTGGAAAACACTAGATATATTCATAAGTCTTACATAACATCATAAAATGAAAAACTACAAAAATATCTTTTCTTCATATCACATCATACTATCCTTGTGGGTCATTCATAAAATTCTTCTTCACATCTTGGGAAAAATAAAACATTGAAAGCGGTGAGCACAGATGCTCAGTAAGGATAACAATATAGCAGAAACGTTCATAAATATACATAAACATTTAAGGCAATGTATAACTAAAACAAAATACTTTTAAACATGATCTTCAGAATAATATGGAAATGATAAAAATCAAATAATTCCATTTACATACTCACATGGATATTCTACTAGTCGAATAATCATATGCAATATCAATAACCACTTTCATAATGATGGAATGCATAATGCCAGACTATCATAACCACGTAGCCAAAGCCTCATGCCAAGACACTAGTTTGTCTCATGAGACCTACCGATACATCGAGGAGCTATATTGGGCTCCACCAGTCACTTACTAAGTCCAATGCATTCCTCATACGAAAAGGTTTAAACATAACATAAACATTCATATTAAAACTATCATACAAAATGACAATACCTTATACATAAACCATGAATGGTATAAAAATAACACATCCACAGTTAAACAAATCACAAAACCTTTAATACAATATGGATGTTTTGTATCCTAATAAATCAACTTCAAATAAGCTTAAAATCCATCAAAGGATGTTGACATGGATGAAATAAAACCTATTTGAGAGAAATATCTCATTTTTTGAAATCATTTAAAAGTCATGTAAAAATAAAACCATTATATTGAATATAATCTTATAATCTTGTAAGGTAAGCATTGATGATGTTGTAATGGTGGAATATAGCCGCACCCATCATATAAGTTAAAAAAACATTCTTACCTTAAATTTTTCGAAAAGGTAAAAAAGTAACTTCTTTGGAAAATGACAGAAATATTCATGTCAAAAACATATAAGGGTATAAATGACTGTAAACCGTTTCTATTAAATATTAAAAAGGTTTTGAAATACATTTTTATGAAACATGGGTGTGGATGATAAAGAGATCCCAGTAGATAATTACATATAAACAACCTTGAATAATGAAGAGGTTGTAGAATTAACCCTTACCTTGTACTTTTCCTTGGTTGAGGGTAGGTTAACATCTAGTATAATGGTGAAATAATTGTTTAAAAATTATACAAGATTCATATACATTAATATGATATCATATATGATCTTTTAACATTCCTTTGTTAATAATATCTTAGTATTATCATTGTTTCGGGTGTTAACTTACTCGCTTTTATTTATATGTTACTTAAGCCATGATTATTATGGATAGTCTGTATCATATTTATATCCATAATTTTATCAAGTCCTTAAACATTATTTTTAATTATCAAATGATAATTAGTCTTGAATGGATACGATGTGGAATGAATCTCATCGCGTTCGTGGGGACGACATTCCGTACGTACGCACGAGCGACAATATCATTATTCTGATATTAATATCATATATAGTTGGATGGTATATCATATATATAGAATCATCATAATGTTATATTTATTATTTAAATCATTTATACTAATTATTATACCCATACAAATAACAATATATTGAATAACAACTATATCACGACATGGAGACGGTAAGCCGTACGTACGCACGTATGGTGACATGTCATTCAAAGGATGGGTAGAATAATGAATATGGTTTTAACATATTTATAATAACATCATAGTTTACATAAGATACTGGAGTTATTATTTTATAATGGAAACAATAAACAAAGAGGAAGTGGAGAAAGACATGAATTTGAAAGAGGGTGGTGAAAACATTACCTCTTCTTCGGGTTCTTCTTTTGATTTGATCAAAAGGACTCCATAGGATGGATTCCGGACTAAATGAGGGACTATAGGATTAAGGGAGGGAATTTGAGAGGATATTTGGGAAGATTTAGGCCATGCCAAATGTCTTGGAAGGTGTGATATTGAGAGAATGGTGAGTGCCCTTTTATAAGATGGGTGAGGGGCACCTTAGGAAAATCTAGAAATATTATTTTATAATAAATTAATTTTCGGTTTCTAAAGGATCAAAAGTGGATTATTAAAATTATATGGTGGTGATAGGTCTAAATAATTTATACCAATAGATTTTAGACAGTTTTGGGTCATTATATTAACCTTATCTTTTAGTTTTAACTCTTAGTTAATTAGTTTGACATTTACCATGTAACTTCGTATTTTTATATTATATAGTTAATAAACATACTATATACATAAAATAGACCCCCAAGTGGTCCATTAATGTTACACAAATCATGATATAAGTCCTTTGGCAGAACCTTATATTTTTATAAGTAGAATATCAATTAATAATATGATATTTGTTTTAAAAACTGATTTATGTCAATTTTGAAAGTATTTGAAAATTGACTTTTGTGAAAATCATAACAGAATGATTACTTAGAAATAAGTTAATTAAATCAATACTAACATGTTATATTATCCAATAAAATTAGTTTAATTCATAAAAAGTCTAAAATTATATTTATTTTATCATTTATAATACAATTTATTTGATTCTTTCATTAATAAGGAAAAATATTGCATCAACATTGTGTCATAAATAAGTTTAATTTTTCAGTGTCAAAAAATTATAAATAAAATACCATTATACAGGAAATCATTTTATATTTCTAATTAATATTTATGGTTTAAGATATAACATATATAACCCTTTTTAAAAATTGTTTTAATAAAAGATATATGCTTATGTAATCTTTGTATTTATTTTAACTTAATTATTCTAAAGTGTCATTTTCATTTACAAGTAGCTCCATGGGGTCCCAAAATCATCCCAAGGATTCCCATGGTAGGAAATTCATCAGAAAATAGTTTTATGACATGATTTTGAGTAATTTTATATTATTATAATATTATTTTGTTCCCCTTATTTACTGTATTTACCTTTTAAACAAGGTAAATAAAATATTTACCGAAGTAATTATTCAAAATGTCTAAAAAAGTTACCTATTTACAAAATTTTGGACCTCCTGATTCTAAATATGGAATCCATTTTTCTTAATTAAAAACACAGAAGAGGAAAAAATTAATTTAAAATTAATTCCCGTAGTTAAAACAAAAAAGCGTGTCTTTAAGAAATAATAAGTATGAAAAGTTTGACACTTGTTTATGTCTAGTTAAAATGTGAAATTACATACAATGACCAACATTGGATTAAATGGTAAAAATATATTCTAATTATTATTTAAAACCACTTAATAGTATAATTTATCACTATTAATTATTTCGATTAAAATGGCTTTTTTAATTAAAAATTATTAATTTCCACTATTCATCAAAAATTTGAAGTTGTCAGAAAAATACCAAAATTTCACCCTAAGATAATTTTGATAATAAGAATCCAAAAATGAAGTCCTATTTGAATAATAATGTTTATAAAATTTCAAAAAATGGGTATTACTATTCATAACAGCTACTTTGATTAGCCGCAGTGTGTTAGAGTCTCAAAGTTGCGTACAATGAAAGTTATTGCATTATTCAAAGGGAAACATCCTGTGGACGCTTGGGGTGATACATTCTCCCCTACTTCAATAAATTTCAACCTTACAATTTGATATTTTTTTCTAAAATAAAAGGTTGAAAATAGAAAATGCCTTTTTGGAAAACCCATATCAGAAATAGGGTTAATAAAATTTAGTTTTAATAAGAGGGAAAGGGAAATGAAAATGTCACCACCAAATTACGGTTTTGAATATAATAACATTGGTGGAAATTATACACACGTAATTAGGGGAAAAACATAAATATTTATAGGGAGTGATTGAGGTCGTCAGTCACAAACAAGTGTAAAATTGAGGGCCTCAAAGCCATTAATCTATGATGATTTAAAATATCATCAGTTAAACAAAACAAATGTTATTAGGATAACACATAGTCGGTTTTAATATACCATCCCTAAAGTTTAAGAATTAATTTCTTCATAGATCAACTGAAATATATATATATTCTTGACAAGTATAGTTTCATCCTTCAACTAATATCTACCACAAACTCATCTTTCACTCCAAAAGATAAAAGAACTCCAAAATATTATATTTATCCTAATCATATAAGGTTCAAAATGTTAACACATACCATTATAATGAGGGAAAGTATTTTGTAATAACCAGACACTTCCTGTAGGCTATTGGTTGGTAACAAAGGCCTACCGCACAATGGTTGTGGGTTCGATTCCTTCAGCTTTGTCCGACGGGACATGTTATCGCCCGACCTACAGGTTGTCCTTTTCATAGTATCATAATATTCCAATAATAATCCTATGAAACGTTTTAACCATAAACAATTCTATCCAATTTTAAACTTAATCCATTCCAAACATTATAGTTATCCAATGTACCTCTGTCCAGACTCTTTGTAAATGGTATCTAAATTATAAAATCAATAGTGACATTAGATTCCCCCAAAGTAATGTTTCTCTTATTTTCACATACTGAAAATATTATTTCCTTATTAGTATTAAAACCTTAATGAAAAAAAAGTACAGTAGTACAATCTTTATATATATCACATTACTCTAATAACCAGAATATAATCCTTGAGTCCAAAAACACAAATACATTAATTATTCATCTTCATCTTTAGTAACAGAGTAAGCTTGGCCTTGATTCCTTTTCCTTTTTTGAGGTATGTTCCCTTGGCGCTTAAGGAATTCATTTGCACAATTCCCCATTTATTTACAATTGTAGCATTCAACATTGACAACCTCTTTCTTTCCAATGAAATCACGAGCCTGGTGACCTTTTTCTCCACATTTATAACAAACTCACATTCCTTTTATAGAAGTATTGGGGTGATTCTTCCAACAATTATCACGTAATGGAAAATCCTTCTTTCCCTTTATCCCTTTATCTGTCTCTTGCTCCACCATTCTCTTCATCTATTTCTTTACTTTGTTGTCATAATACATAGAGAATTCCTTTTCTGTCTTGATAGAAAACGAGACAATATCTTTGTACGATGATAAGTATTGTGATAATAATTCTCGACTGAGAAATTATTTTAACCCATCAAAGAAACAATCAATCTTACTTCTTGTGTTACGTATATAATCAGCAGCATGTCTTTCTAACATTATAACGTTAGCCTCATAATTTTCAACATTCTCATCCTCCTTTTTCCTCAGACTCAGAAATTGTTTTTCCATATCCTCTCGATGGTCATGAGGAAAATATTTTTCTAAGAATATTTCTCTAAACTCCATCCATTCCATACGTGATACTTCTTCATCTTCCATTCTATTTTTAATCAAGGACCACCATTTATAAGCATCTCCAGTGAGGCGGTAAACTGCCATGAAAACTTTCTCTCTTTCGATACTCCCCAAGGCGTGGAATATTTTCTCTAAGGATTTTATCCATTTCATAGATACTATTGGATTTGTACCCCCATTAAACGTTGGCGGTTGATGCATCATGAAACGATCTAACATTGATCCTCCTCGTTGCAGATCATGATAATCCATACGAGTAAGGTTATTATTCATAACCTAAGTGAGTTTTCCCAGTATAGTGGTAAGCTGATCAGCACCAGTTGTATCACCAGCTCCACTATAATTATCTTGAGTAGTTGGGAAATCCCTATATGGAGTCTGTGCATTGATACAGTTTCCATTTCTTCCACTAGGCTCCACTTCTAAACAATGGCATAAACTAGATTAGTTTAGGAATCGAAATACATAATTCCATTCTTAAAAAACATTTAACATAAATTGAACAGATTATGGATATAATCCATAATCATAAAAAGGATTTCTTTGAGGATGTATATACTCATATACCCATTATAATGGTTTGTAAATTAAATTTGAATTATCTTATGCATATCCCCTGGAAGTGTCATAACCAAGAGTGCAGAAAGGCCCATTTTCGTGCCCCAGATCCCGTTCGAGTCTAGCTCCAAGTGGTGTTTTTGGGTATTACCCATAGGTATATCTATGCCAGACCCACCTCTACCTGCTTGTATCTAGACAGGGATGTATTTCTCGGAAAACTCACAAAATCTCTACAATACCAAAATTCTATGATGTTTTTCTATACTAATCATCAAAGTCCATATTAGGTCTATGTTCTCTAATCTGAGTTTATCTAAATCTATCATGCAAGGTTTGTACTATACTTCCTATGATACCAATTGTAACTCCCAGACCCCAGTTACCCAGAGTCGGTGCCTTATTACATAACGTTGGCGTGATCACAAGGGATCAAATCTCGAATGATCGATCAGTTTAGTAACCTTGGAAACATTAGATACATTCATAAGTCTTACATTACATCATAAAAATGAAAAACTACAAAAACAAATTTCTTTATATACCCTCATACCATCCCTGTGGTTCATTCATAAAATACTTCTTCACTTTCTAGGAAAAATAAAACATTGAAAGGGGTGAGCTCAGATGCTCAGTAAGGATAACAATATAGCGGAAACATTCATAAATAAACAAAAACATTTAAGTAAATCAATAACTAAAACAAAACCCTTTTAAACTTGAAAATCAACATAATATGGAAAATATAAAAATCAAATAATTTCATTCACATACTCAAATGGATATTCTACTAGACGAATTAACACATGCAATATCTATAACCACTTTCATAATGATGGAATTCATAATGCTAGACTATCATAACCACGTAGCCAATGCCTCGTGCCAAGACTATAAATAAGATTTTTTAAGGTGTCTTTCCAAGACACTATTTTGCCTCATGAAACCTATAGATGCATCGAGGAGCTATAGTAGGCTCCACCAGTCACGTACTAAGTCCAATGCATTCCTCACACGAAAAGGTTTAAACATAACATAAACATTTATATTAAAACTAGAATATGAAATGTCAATACCTTATACATAAACCATGAATGGTATAA
The DNA here is from genome assembly GCA_963277665.1 of Viscum album. Taxonomy (NCBI): domain Eukaryota; kingdom Viridiplantae; phylum Streptophyta; class Magnoliopsida; order Santalales; family Viscaceae; genus Viscum; species Viscum album. The sequence continues at coordinate 1,175,435,191 of OY728152.1, read as the reverse complement.
AAATAACACATCCACTTTCAAATATATCACAAAAACTTCAATAAAATATGGAATTTTTGTATCGTAATAAATCAACTTCCAATAAGCTTAAAATCCATCAAAGGATGTTGACATGGATGAAATCAAAACTATTTGAGAGAAATATACTTTTTTGAAATAATTTAAAAGTCATGAAAAAAAGAAAACATTTACTTTGAAAATATTCTTATAAGATTTTAAGGGAAGTTTCAACGATGTTGTAAAGGCAGAATATAGTAGCACATGTCATATAAGTTAAAAAAACATTTTTACTTTAAATTTGTCGAAAAGGTTAAAAAGTACCTTGTATGGAAAACATCAGAAATATTCCTATCAAAAACATATAAGGGTATTAATTACTTTAACCCATTTCTATTAAATAGTAAAAAGTTTTTGAAATACATTTTTAAAAAACATGGATGTGGATGATAATGAAATCCCAGTAGATAATTACGTATAAACAACCATGAATAATGAAGAGGTTGTAGAATTAACCGTTACCTTATAATTTTCCTTGGTTGAGGGCAGGTTAACCATCTATATAATGTAATATAATTGTCAATAAATTATAAAAGAATCATATAAATTAATACGATATCATATATGATCTTTTAACATTGCTTTGTTAATAATATCTTAGTATTATCGTTGTTTCGGGTGTTAAATTACTCGCTTTCTTTTATATGTTAATTAAGTTGTGTTTGTTATTGATATGTTGTATTTTATTCATATCCATAATGATATAAAGTCCTTAAAAATTATTTTTAATTATCAAATGATAAATAGTCTTGAATGGATACGATGGGGAATGAATCTCATCGCGTTCGAGGAAATGGTATTTCGTACATACGAACGAGCGAAAATAGCCTTATTTTTATATTAATATCATATATAGTTGGATGGTATATCATATATAAAGAATCATAATAATTTAATATTTATTATTTACATCATTTATACTCATTGTTATACCCATAAAAATAATAATATATTGAATAACAAATACACCACGACGTGGAGACGGTAAGCCGTACGTACGTACGTATGGTGACATGTCATTCAAAGGATGGGTAGAATAATGAAAATGGTTATACCATATTCCTAATAACATCATAGTATATATAAGATACTGGATTTATTATTTTATAATGGAAACAATAAACAAAGATTAATTGGAAGAAGAAAGAAACTTGAAAGTGGGTGGTGAAAACAGTACCTCTTCTTCGGGTTCTTCCTTTTGATTTGATCAAAAGGACTCCTTAAAATGGCTTTCTGACTAAAGGAGGGAATCTATGACTAAGCTATAGAAGTTGATAGGATGTCTGAGCCAAATTTATTTGAAGTTGTGATACTGAGAGAATGGGGAGTTCCCTTTTATAAGAGGGGTGGGGGCACCTTAGGAAAATCTAGAAATATTATTTTATAATAAATTAATTTTAGGTTTTTAAAGGCTTAAAGTGGATTATTCAAATTATAAGCTTGGTATAGGACTAAATCCTTTCAACCAATATATTTTATATAGTTTTGGGTCACTATATTAACCTTATCTTTTAGTTTTAACTCTCAGTTAATTAGTTTGACATTTACCATGTCACTTTGTATTTTTATATTATATAGTTAATAAAAAAACTATATACATCCAAGAGTCCCCCAAGTGGTAAATTACTAATACATCAATCATGATAAAATTCCTTTGGACAAATCATAGTTTTTAGAAATAGAATATAAATTAATAATATAATATTTGTTTTAAAAACTCATTTATGTCAATTTTGACAGTATTTGGAAATTGTTTTTTGTGAAAATCATAACAGAATTATTACATCTCAATAAGTTAATTAAATCAATACTAACATGTCATAGTATCCTATAAATGTTTTTTAATTCATAAAAAATTTCAAATTATATTTATTTTAACATTTATAATACCATTTATTTGATTATTTCATTAATAAGGAAAAATACAGCATCATATTTGTTTCATAAATAAGTTTAATATTTCAGTGTTTAAAAATTATAAATAAATACCATTATGTAGGAAATATTTTTTTCTTTCTAATGAATATTTATAGTCGAAGTGATAATATATATAACCCTATTTAAAAATTGTTTTAATAAAAGATATATGCTTTTCTAATCTTAGTATTTATTTTAACTTAATTATTCTAAAGTGTCATTTTCACATACAAATGGCTCCATGGGGTAACAAAATCGACCCATGGATGCCCATGTTAGTAAATTCTTCAGAAAATAGTGTTATGACATGTTTTGGGGTAATTTTATATTATTATAATATTGTTTTGTTACCCTTATTTACCAGATTTTCCCTTTAAGCATGGTAAATAAAATATTTACCGAAGTAATTATTCAAAATGTCTAAAAATAAAAGTTACCTATTTAAAAAATTTTGACCTCCTGATTATAAATATGGAATCCATTTTTATAAATTCAAAACATAGAAGTGGAATAAATGAAATTAAAATTAATTACCGTAGTTAAAACAAAAACTGTGTTTTTAATAAATAATAACTATCAAAAGTTTGACACTTGTTTATGTCTAGTTTAAATGTGAAATTACGTAAAATGACCAATATTTGATTAAATGGTAAATATATATTCTAATTATGATTTAAATCCACTTAATAGTATAATTTAGCACTATTAGTTATTTTGATTAAAAAAGTTGTTTTTAATTATAATATAGTAATTTTCACTATTCGTCAACAATTTGAAGTTCTTAGAAAAATACCAAAATATTACCCTAAGATAATTTAGATATTATGAATCCAAAAATTATGTCAAATTTGAATAATAAAATTTATAAAATTTCAAAAAGTGGGTATTACTATTCATAACTGCTACTTTGATTAGTCGTAGTGTCTTACAGTCTCGAGGTTGCGTACAATGAAAGCTATTGCATTATTCAATGGGAAACGTACCGTGGAAGCATGGGGTGTTACAATTACAGTATTTTATATTATGTTCTCATTTTGATCTTAACAACTATATTACATGAAAATTCATTATATTTGATATACCTGATTTCCTCTTGTTCAATGCCAATCACACCTTGATAAGATCTCCCCTAGTTAGACACCTGTTTCTTGGAGGATATCCAATTCATTAGGTGTACTTACATAATCTAATTGAGTATTATTTCAAACACCATATTAGGTAAATTATGCATTCATATGGAGTTATTGTTATTCCAAGACAGTCTCTTTATATTTTAGAACCATTACGAGTAATTTAGTGTATTAATCATTTGGAAGAATACCCCTATAGAATAAATGTTTGTTTTCATGAAATACCTCACATTTTACAAGAACCCATGTGGCCCTGTATAATGACCCTAAGAAACCATCAGGGCCTGATGCACTATCATGTTTGAGTGACCGCTCAGCCAACCAGATCTCGATTACTATTATGGTGGCATTCATTATGTCAATCATGAGATAGAAATCCACTAAATGAGTGACATAAAAAATATTAGTAATCCAACTCATGTAACATCTCTACATGCCTAGATTGGGATCCACGTGGAGGGATTTGATTAAACTATTATCCATATCTCCCACCACATCATGGTTGTTTAAATATGATCCATTTTCTATAGGTATGTTGGTTCTCCAGAAGTGGAATATTTCTTTGATGAATCATTAATGTAACCTATTCTTATGTACCCTTTACATATCTATTTAATACATTAATTTTCCCATAAAAATCCTTCATATTTTAGGATAATTCAAGAGAATACGTTTTTTTGTCAGAATAATGTTGAAAAAAGTTGTAATCGCCTTTATTTTCTAAAATAAACTCAAACTAACCATTTTCATAGATTATGTACTCCAGGTCTATTTCTTGAGAGGGTTGATTTTTATTCCACATATTGAGATCGTATATTTTTTTCATGAGAATATTGTGAAACCTCATCCATGTGGTCCCCTTCAAATGTTTTCTCAATGATACTCTACTAGTGACAAGGAACTCTAGCTCTTCTGTATAATGATTAGATAATATAAAGTAATATTTCTTATCATTTCTATAGGACATAATATTCTTAACGTTGAGAGTTCTGATAGACCATTATCAATATGGGGACAGAAAATCTATTGTCCCACAGTGTTGTGATAATCATGAATTAAAATGGATTATTAAATAAAGTGGAAAATGGACAATAAATGTAATGCGTAAAAAATTTCAAATGTTTGGGGAAAAATACCATCGGAAAAATAGAAGGATCAAGATGTTACAAAGTGTGTACAAACTCCCTCACTATTAAATGGAGAAAACTATCATAAATATATATCATAAATAAGTGGGGAAACAACCTCACTACCGAACACAAATGAATTGATAACTCCCAAACTAGATAACATGTCAAAACTGAGTAGTGAGAGCCCTTTATATAGGTTACATAACCCCCCCCCCCACATTCCATTTTCTATTGTAGCCCAATAGGTGGGGTTGGCCACCCACTTCCTCAGCTACTGCACTACACGCATGCCTCCATTGAAAAATCAAGACCAGCACAGTATTGCAAAAAAAAATTTGTTAAACATCTGCCACATAGAGATTTAATTGAGTACTAATTACATATCCACACATCCTTTCTATCTTCCAAAAATTATGATCAAGTGATTGTGAGTCCGCCCGAGGATCTACACTATCTGAACTTACTAGAATCAACAACGATCATTGGGAAATCTGCTAGATTTACTTTGGTATGAATTTTTATTATATCCACATACATTTCTTCTAACACATCATAGGAAAAGTGATATTTTACCTTGATGTATTAATCCCTATAATAAAAAATATGGATTATTTGTAATGTGCACGACACTCGGAATGCCACAATACAATTGAATTGTATCATGTCTATTCTCATGTTCCTCCCAAATCCTTCTAAACCAAATCACCTCTTTACCATTTTGTGTAGCTTCCATGTGCTCCTCCTCTATCGTGAATATAGCCATAAATGACTATAATTTTGAAATATAGGTAATTTCTTCTCTAGAAAGAGTAATTCCATAACCTATAGTGGATTTAAATCTATCATAATGACCTAAAAAATATGAATCAACATGTCATTTAATATTGAAATATATTCCTATATAACATAATGTAGTCTCTAAGGTCCACTTGATATATATTAAGATCCTCTTTAATGTGATCCAGTGATCCCATACTAGATTCTCCATGAACCTACAATCTGCTCCCACTACATGTGCAATGGCTGATCTGGTACAAATCATATTGAACATAGGACAACTGACTTCTGATGCATACAGTATTCTATTCATTTTCAACCCCCTATATAATTACATGGAATCAACGTTTAGTATAACATGAAATTAAATGTATATTGTGTAGATATTGGATTACAATATCTCATGATGAAGTGTTTCAAGACACTCTATATGTAATTTTTATATAATACACATGTCTTCAAATTTTTTATATCTTTGTAAATCTACACCCCATGAATCATGTTTTTTGGTCCCATTTCCTTCATATAAAACACTCTAGAAAAATGCGCCTTTACCTCCTAGATCTGATCATTGTCGTGTCCTATGACAAACATGTCATCCACATACAATAGAGGAATGTTGAAATTATTATCATCTGAATCCTTGAAATACAAAAAAGGAACATAATGGTGTCTGTCATATCCAACTCTCATGATATAGGAATCAAATCTCCAGTAAAAATATTTCAGTTCCTACTTGAGACCTTACAGATATTTGTTCAACGTGCCAACCATGTTCCTTTGTCCTTCATGTTAAAACATTCCGATTGGAGCATATGGATAGATTCATCAAGAATACCATTTAAAAAACTAGACATCACTTCTAACTACTCTATATGTGAAATAAATGTAGAACACATCTCTAAAACAATCCTATGATTCTTGACACTAAAAAAGGAGAAAATAATTCATTGAAATTAGTAATTTTTGTCTGTGCATATCTTATAACCACTAGATGTGCATGATATCTTACCACATGGTCCATTCCATCCAGGTTGATCTTAAAGACCAAATTTTTTTTGATATTCTACCTTCAATGTAGTAATGGAACATGACCCAGGGTCTTGTTCCCTTATGGGGCTTCATGTTCATTTTGCATCATAGCCATCTATGAGTACACATATAGACCCTCGATTTCCTCCTCAAAAGAAGATGGATCTCTATACTCTATTAATAATTATTATGAAATATTTCTCTTAGTGACACTGTTGTAGGGCCATATTGGTGCTCTCATCACATGAGTTTATCGTCATCGTCCAATTCAACTTGTACAAGATCATCATGCTCTAGTAATGCATCATAGGAAGCTGATTCTTCCTAGGTTTTTTCTTCCACATCGACTTTTTATGTTTATGTATTATTCTTCTCCTTGTCTCAATAAATATTTATATCCACCGTTTCATCGAGAAAAATGAAATCTATAACAATTATAAGGTTGTTGGTAGTGGGTATCGACAAATTATACCCCTAATCAACATTTGTGTACCCCCATTAAGATATATTTCCTTCATCATGAATCCAAATTCAATATTTCAAGGTCATTTCTAAATGAATATTCAATACTTACCAAATTATGTGATTAAGAAATATAATCAGGTTTACATGTCCACGTCTCCATTTGTGTGTTCAAATCAATTACCATTGAAGGAGATCAGTTGATCACATAACATGTGGAATTCACAACATCTTCCCAAATGTTTTGGAAATTCTTGAAATCTTCAACATTTCCATTGTTCAATCTAATAGGGTTCGGATCATTCTCTCTTCCATTACATTTTACTGATAAGTGTATTACCCATTGATTTGTCACTTAATTCCTTCATGTTGACAAAATGTATCAAAATCAACTCTTGTATATTCACTACAATTATCAGTCTTCAAACACATGACCTTAATTCGATATTCATGATACTTCTATACATTGAATTTTTTGAAGACTTTGAGAAAATATACCTTCCTCTTCAATTGGTACCCCAAAAACCTCCAGTAAAAATAAAAAATGATGGATTAAAAGTAAAATTATCACCCCAGGGATATAACCGGAAACTTCCTAAAATTTGAATGGATCAACTCTATGATATACTTACTATGAAGAGTTGACATCATGAACATTAACTTTTTTTTATTGGTCAAAACAGAATGATCACAAAATTGTAAGGAATCCTTTTTTATCCCAATAAGCTTCTTTTGATATGAAATAATCTTAATTCCATGTTCTGACATATAACCAGGCTTCTGATTCCATAAGTTCCTCAATGCATATGTCAAGTTAATTGATGTGAAAACTATCTCAGCCTCCTTATACGTTTCACCCATAAACACATATAAGTTCTTTGATTTATTATTCTCCTTTATTACTATACGTTTTTACTTCCAATTTCTCATCACTTAATTATTAGTGAGATTATGGCATCAGATGTCAACAATAGTCCTAAAGGCAATATATTATTCATTAGACACCTTACATGGCGCACTCTTTGGATGGTTTTGAAAAATATTGTCATGTATATTTAATTTGATGGTACCAACCCTAATGATCATCTAGGTATGATCATTTGTAACTTTTAAAAGTCATCCTAGGATTGTTTCATACTAATAAAACAACTCCCATTGATACATTATGTATCATTTTTCTTCTATGTCAATTATCCATTAATCGTTGACATGTTGTATTCTTATAGTAGTAATTGCTGCTTCAATGACCTGTAAATATCTTTTTCCAATAGTACATTCCACATTTCTATCCATTCTATAATTCTGGTTCCCACTAGAACCATATTCCGTCATCATATTTTTCAATCTATCACCAATTGTATGTCTACAATTACCCTTCCACACCAATACATGCTTCATCATTTTTCACAATGAAAAATTATTCCCATTGAATTTTTCCATCATGAATTTCATTGCCATCTGGACACACCGTATATCCAACAACTCTAATGTTTCACAACGGTGGATTTAATAATATCAATAAAACTTTTTTTATGTGAATGATAAACATGTGTTTCAATCAAAGAGCATACAAAAATTTATGATAAATATTAATATCCAGAAAAGTGAGAATAACATGGAAAGAAACATACCTCTAATGAAATTTTTTGGGACCAGATAATTATTTTCCCATTATGATTCAATAATCTCAAAATAATATAGAGTACTAAATGTATAATTAAATAGACTAAGGATTTAATTTGTAAATACCCCCAAATGGAAGGTTTAAAAACCCACGAGAAAAATATAAATATCACTTTGTGAAAAATTGCATACACAATCCCTCATTGTTATAAGGAGAGATCCCACATAAATATATCTCATTAATTAGTGGGGAAACCACCACATTGACTACATAAAATAAATATAGATCTCCTGAAATTGATGAGATGGGGAAAATTATATGATATATCAGTTTATATAGGCCACCTCTCCCCCTTATTTCCATTCTCCACAGAAGAATGGTAGGTGGGGTTGGACACCCACATCATCATCTAACATTATTGGTGCCTTCCACCCTTTAAAAATTAGGGAAGAGGAACCATTCATCATAAAAACCACCACTAATATGGAATGTTATTGAAAATTATGTCTGGATAGGAATATAATGTGTTATAGTTATACATCCATCGTTCAAGGTAACTAAATGTTCGTTATCTACCACTCAAATTATTAAACCAACTGTATTGAGAACCAATGTATCCCACTTTTAGTAACATTATACTATCCAAAAAGGAAATGATCACTGGGCTATATTGGAGATGGATATCTCCCCTAACTCTTTTCCTCAAGTTTTTGTCTTATGTTGAAATCCCCCCAATAAACAATTGGATTACTCCTAGGATAAATCAAATGAGATCCTAACAGTCATTATTTTTATGCTTATCCATCACATTTTTCAAACCCAAATGTAAAGAGGATATAATGAGAACATGAGGTGTTTATTTTATTAACATGTTGATCTGACGAATTAAGTATTTTAACGAAGGCGATTGATTTCTAAAAGAACCAAATATGATTGTTTTTAATATTTGATTGAAGATAGTGAGACATATAATCTATAAGTTAATAGTCTATAAAATTTTTAGGGGATTTCATCAACTCCAAAACTACATCCAATAAGGCAGAGTTATTATCATTATCATCAGTGATATAATGATTTTTCACCATATACTCAAGACCACAAGTATTCTAGATGTTTAGTGATATTATTGGAGATATATTCCTCTAATTTTAGCCTTAGAACACTGGTCATATACATTTGGATATGCCACTAGGTTTTCCTGATATTGGACTTTTAACATGTGAAAAACTCATTGTGCCATCACGAGGAGGCCGTTGTCAGATATTTCAATGTATGAAGGGTTTTAGTTTTCCAATATCCTCCACATGAATGGTGTATTTGAGGGAAATTAATGTATGGAAATATAAATATTATCGGGAAAGGCTCCTTCATCATGTATCGGATGATGAAGTTTATCAGGTTGAAAGACATTATTATATTGGGAAGGAATAGAATATGATGTACTAAATGTCCCCAAGTCATGTGGATGGGAATAATTAATAGAGGAAGAATGTGGTTTTAATGTATTGAGAGAGGAATCATTGGCATGTGAAGGAAGATCAAGATGAACATGCACTAATAAACTGTTTCATAGGGTGGGAGGAGAAGATGATGTTCTAGATTGGCTTGAGTTCTACGTCCTGTAACTGGTGATAGATAGTGAAATCATTCTATAGGGACCATGATAAAAAATGGGGGACCCATTGGAACCTATGGAGTTGTCTTGTGAAAGGAATATTTATAACAAGGTTCCAAGATAAATTAATTAGGGGGAAGGATAGGGGATGATCTATAAAACAGCAATCCATTTGGGTTCCGAGAGGCATCCATGTGGGAAGCATAACCAAAGGATGAACCAGATTGAAAAGAGGGTGTCACATAAAATGCATTATTTTGAGTTATTATTGTATATTGTTGTGAATTTAATATTCTCATATAGAGTAATTCATTATGCATCAAATTTTGAGCTTCAATAATGTATAGAAAACTCATTAATGATTTAAATGTCTCATGGATCATGAAAAATATTTTTCATAAGATAAAAAAAGTTTAATCCTTATTAATATGTATACATTAGTTAATTATATGGAAAACGTTTTTAGGAATAATATAGTTTTTGAGAATGTGATAACATTCATTAAAGGGTGTTTCCCACCAATAAATACAATGATGATCACAATTAAATTTATTGGAATTTATTGGGATATCTAATCTCTCTAAATATGATAAATTTTTGCACCAATCAAAATCATATGAAAATTTGTAGCATTAGAGAAAACTGTTTCGAAAAAAGAATGATTGAGATCAATAAAGAGAAAAGTTATTTTACATAAGTTATTTTGGTGAATGATAGATGTCTCATAAAATATAGGTTGTTCAAAAGGATTTGTTGAATAGAAAAAAATTAAAAATATAAACAGGTTTTGGGAAAAGGGTGATTCACACAAAATAGTTACTCAAATCCAGTGAACACATGAATTTTTTGGTGAATGAATTGATGTATCTTTTTTGGTCCATCATGATGAAAAACATCTTAAAATTGTTATTAGATATGAAATATACCTTCACATTGATAATCTAAAAATTCCTTTACCAAAAAATGATCGCAAGTAGGTATTCATTGGAACTAATCGACATGTTATATATTTCATTGCATAATATTTATGTAATGTCATTGATCATGGAATAGAGTTACCATCACACAAGACTTATAATCAGTTATATCTATTGAAGCATAATTTATTGTGCTATCTCTGACACACTATAAGATTACTCTCATAGGACATTGCTATACTTTTGAACCATGAAAAATAATTTTTTTTCTATTACTCCATTCATGTGTTGGGTAATTTCATAATATTTTTAGACATTTTTCACAAGTTCATATAAATATTGTGTGAATCCCCATTTAATGTAAATAATAGGAGAAACCCCCATCACAATTCCCATGTCATGGTGTTATCAGGTGGAATACAATGGACTGGCTATGACTGTGGATCTAAACTGTTTTCCAAGTCATATTAAAGAATATTAATTTTAAAATAGTTTTTTATATTAATTTAATATATATATTATGTCTTAATGAATGTTAAATTGAATATGGTATTTTATGGTTCCCAAAAAATATTTTTTTCATTAAAAAAACATATTCTGGCCTAACAATTATTCATATTTGGAAATAAGACTTCACCATAGTGATATTGGAATAACCGTGATCGATATATCAAGTAAAATTTAATTACAAATAAAATAAAAACACAATATATCATAATATATATTCATTGGTTGATTTTAAATCATATCCAAAAGCTAAATGTATAGGGATTGTGAATCAGTCATACATTTTTAAATCATGTACATAAAATTATATCTCAATATTACATCTTGATAGGTGAACTGATGAGATCTTATTATATGAATCATAATTTTAAATAATTTATAAATTTAAATGAATTTAAAAACATTAAAATATGAAAATAAATTTAAAAATAATATAATGTTAATATTATCATATTATGTAGAATAAAATTATAATTTTGATATTATAAACATGTAGGATAGTGGGTCGAAATATATATTGTGAATATTTTTGGAAATTTCAATGGTTGAAATAGGTATTTTATAATATATTGAATAGAATGAGAATATTTTTTTCATTACAAATTTACAGAGTTCACTAATCACTATAGAGAATGATGTTTCATTTCATTATTTCACATTTTGATTAGTGGTGTAATATTTATAATAAATTATACTGTTATATTAAAATAATGTAAGATAAATTACTTTTTGGGAAGTGAACCCTTTGTAATGGTGATTCTATTCAATGACATGGTTAATAATGTACTAACGTCAGTGATTAGAGTATCTTAATAGTGAATCACTTTAACTTTTCCATCATGGAATCCAGTGATTCCCTATCCCTTGTATTAACCATGTAACATTTGATATTTTATTATGTTAATGTTTAATTGATTGATAAGTAGGATCCACATATCCTAATAAACAATATGATAATGATATGAAATGGAACATAATGAACAAAATATTAAAGATAATTATCCAAATTCAATCCCACATAAATTGAATCCATAATAAGACAAACACCCCAACATAATAATAAGTTATAAAAACTTCTGAGAACACAAAAAAAACAATTATAATAATATAATCCTATTTTATTTTATTGTTAAATGACCATCATCATGTTTATAGTTCGTTGTTCTACTACAAATACCTAGTTCCATAGTGTTTATTGATTTCTCCAGCTATATTCATAATAGACATGGGATATAGTGAATGATACATCCCTATTAACAGACTCGTTTTATTTATTTTATATTTATTTCTTAGATATCATTATCATTTAAAATATGAAAAAATATACAATAAATAAATTGTGAAAATAATTGCAATATGAAAAATTGGTCTATACACTCCCTAGATTTTTATTTCTTAGTCATAATTCCTAATTTATGGCATTTCAACACCTGAATTGTAATCAGAGCGACTCATAACATTGGCTACAACTGCTGATCACCCAAATAACTTTATAATTTAAAAGCGTATTTTTCATACTGATATAATCTTCATTCTTGAGTATCTTAAAACATAATGGAAACTATTATTTCAATATTTAAATATATATTTCTTATTATTAAAATTATATTAAATTAAAAATTAAATAAATTGATTAGAAATAAATAATGAATTGATATATTCATTAAAAAAATTACATTCCACATAAAAGATCATCTTTCGCATTTCTTAATCCATTCTTTATATTAAATAAACTTTTCCTTACTCATTTAATAGATTAAAATCATATAATTGAATGAAAAATAAATAAAATATGTATGGATGCCCCAAATAATATTGTGCTTCCATTTATGACAAATTACACATATCATGAAAATTAATTTTAATACATATTAAAGAAAGTAATAAAAACATTTACCATTTTACAGTGTAGTGGCCACCATGCGATGTATAATTTCAGTCATCTTTTAATGTTTCTAAAAAATAACCTAAATAGTGAAGAAAAATATTTTTTTATTGAAATTTTGAAAATTAATCCATCATTTTTATAAAAATAGACAATTTCAATAGTTAAATATGATGATAATATCCTAATAAACTAAGAATGTGTCATATAATTAATTTTTTGGGAAGAATTTTCAATATGATACAAAAGGGTTGGTCTTTTTGATATTTAAATCAAACAAAACTATAGGTACACCATGGTCACAATCTCCCTACAATTACTATACAATGATTCATAAAATTATAATTTTGAAAACATTAACCAATGTACTAATAATATTAGTATTTCTGTTGTTCCCACTGATATAAAAACATCTCCATAGATATCAGAAAATATAATGGAATGTTATTTTCCATTTTTGAACCCTCAACATATTTTTTAACAAACACTAAATAAACATATAACTAGGTCATGTTTCGGTTATCTATATATAAATTAAATATAATATATATATATATACCATGAGTTTGTATAAAAATATTTTCTGAATTATTTTTTAAATATTAATGTCAATATCAAAATATTCTAAAAATAATAATTATCCAATGGACATGTTTTTCAATTCATTTAACATGGGTCCCTAAAAAATATTATTTTTTCAAAATCTATGACTATAGGACAGTGACTTCCACCAATGATACTGATTTGAATAATCCTCATTGTTGTACGGGAATATAACCATAGATTACATTAGACTATGAAAATAGGTATCATATGACCTTGTTTTTTGAAAAGATCTTTTAGATCAATATTAAAAAACCAAATTATATTTTTTATATTATTCACATATATTTTACATAAGACAAACAATATCTATGATGAATCCATAAATAATTTTCCTAAAAAATTTCCAGTACACATTAAAAATTTTAAATTAAACGTGACAGTAAAATAATTATTCATAACCCATGAAATATAAATGTTAATAAAACCCATTCATCTATTTCATTAGATGTCTCAATAAGATCAACCTAACGGAAATAAAATAAATATATCTAAATGGATTTATAAATTTCATTAAAAATAATTCATACAATGTCATTTAATATATATATTCATGTTTCCCAAAGAAAATTTTGAACCAAGAAATTTTTATTGTGGTACCTATGACATATTATCTCCTAAATAGTTAATGTAATGGTTTAAGTAAAAATTATTCCAAAAAAATAAAAAACTAGTAATATATGAAATATATTAAAAATAAATAGAGAATTTACACCTATTTTGAAACTATTTTTCCATAAATAATTATATAATTTTGAATAGACCGGAAAATATTATATAAATCAAAAAACACATTTATTTCAATCATAGAAAATAAAAATATAGTCATCCTGTATCTATGAAGTAGAAATCCACATTGATTAACTACCTTATTTTACTCTACCAACTCATTAGTAAAATTTTGTTATTTTTTATATTCCTACTAATTATCCTTTAATTAGATATATTAATAAAATTTCCACCAAATACAGATATAATTTTCAATTTTATCTTAATAAATTTCATTTAATTATATAAATATTCAACATAATTTCATTCACATTAATTGTTATAATGTGCACTTATATATTCAAAATAATAATGAATCAACATGTTGATCAATATTTTAATGCCATATCTTGACATTTCAAATGATTATTCTATATTGGTGTAAAATAAAATTCTACCCAATACATTAGGTTAATTATATATAAAATGCATAAAACAATTCACCATTACTTTATAAAAAATTTTATATGTATATCATATCTCAATTAATGATATTTTATCTTAATAATACAACAATATTGTTCAAAAAAAAGTTTCGCATTTAGAGAATTTTAGTCATATAATAAATCTAACATAATCTAATAATACATTAATAAATCTAAATTTACATGTTTTTACAATGATTTAGAAAAACGTGGTACAAATAATCTGATTTCAACAACCTTTTACGCAATAGAATTATAATTATTGATAAATTTCATGATTTAAATTTATATTATTCTCCATTGAATATATAACAGAGTCACATTTGTGTTATTTTTTCACTATTCGTTGAATGCATATAAATGTATAATTAAACGTCATTTACCAAGAGTTTTAATTAAAATTTAATATTCACAACAAATGTACATTTTATAAATTAATAGAATGTTCATTTGGTTATTTTAATTTATATTTATTTTATTTGAATCAATAATTATTAATTTTCCAGAAAACAAAAATTGAAATAAAAATAATCATTAATCACATTGAATGATATTATATTTTTTCATTGCATAATTATTTTAAATCAATTTTCTTATCTAGATAATGAATTTTAAAAATATAAGGTGTATGTCATATTTTTATTTCATAAATTGAATTTCACTAAAATAATTTTACATTATTAATGGTAAAAAATTATGATATACTATAATATAAATATATATTAGTGTATATGAAGATACATTGTTTATCAATATGATTGTCTGATTGAATGTCATTGTACATTACGGTAAGTGGATAAATGAAAAACCCATTAACATGGGAATATTTCTCTGACCACTAATTCATTAGAATGGTTGTATAATTAAGGATAAAGCACATAATTATTATATGAATATATTTAATAAATCCAAATAAATTTATTGTAACTATAGAGCTTTATGGTAGGGAAACAAAGTCATGTTTCATTTCAAAGTTAAAATATTATGTACAAAAATTTTAAAAATATGTCATATGAGTAATAAAAATGAGATATATGTTTTTCAAATTGGAATACAGGATATAATTTTTTGGAATAAATTCAAACATTATTTACCATTATTTAAATTATTTAAATTGTAAACTAATTATTGAATAATTTTTTTCTACAATACCTTGAAATTATTATAAATAAGATTATTATACAAATTTTAGAACTAATAGATGGGTGTTCATATATTGAAATTTTATTCAAAATAAATGGTAACGATTCATGAAATATATTATAAATTTAAAATCAAAATATAAATTCATTTTTAGTAGATTTTTTATTCCACCTCCAAATTCATTGACATTTATAATATATTTTATGGAACTATAAAATTCTGTTTGAAAATTAAAAATAAATAAAAAATTGTACTTTAATATAGGATTATAATTATTACTTAAATTTGAAAATTTATAGAATACCAATTTATATTTTATATTTTTATTTAGTTATCTAGTGATAATTAATATTGTCATATGTATTCTATTGTATTACATACAAATGTTTTTTGTTTATAAAATTAGATCATATATCAAAAGGAATTTCATATATGGCATATATTAAATATATATACAATAATAATATATTATAAAATAAAATATACAAATGGGTTAAAATAATGTTAATACATAAGTTATAGAGCACGATAAAAGAGAAAATCATCTATGGAGAAAACTTTTCACTAATTAATAAGATACTTTTTAGGAATAATTATTATATATTTCTACAGAGTTATGAAAATATGTTTACATCATTAATATTAAATACTTGCATAAAATATTTAAGAATGACGTTGAAGATATTTTTTTGAACTTTATGGGTATTTTTTACAATGTATGTAATTTCACAAATCATATTAGAAATATTTTACTCACATAGTGGTATATTTGTTAATATAGAAAATTTATAGATTTTTACAAAACAAAAAAAAATATATTTCTTTTTTTAATATTTATTATTTACATAATTAATATTATAAAAAACCAAATAAAAATTCTATTATTCAATGTATTAATCATTACAACCCTATTTTATATTCAAGATTAATGGTTGAGAATTTTGATATTCATAATTGTGAAATATATGATCAAATTTAGATGATATCTAATAAATAATGATTCAAATAGTGGAATATAATTATATATTTTATACACCCTTGATATTAAGAGGAGATCCACAATAACTTTTCCATTGTATTTATTCACATAATAATGGTATTGAAAAAATATATACTTTTGTTATGTTTTTAGAGAGAATAATCATGGATCTAGATGATAATATAAATGGTAATTTTGGTGATAATTATTAATAGTGATAAGTGATATTATTCTAATACTATGGGAGAAAATTAGTTAATGGAAAATGAATTATTATAGGATAATGGGGAAAAAAAGTAAAAAGAAATTATTATAATAAACAGATATCGAAAAACTAATATTATTAGTGATTTTTTATATTTAATATATTGATATTATTTTTATATGATTATAGAAATATGACTGTATATAAGAATATAGAAAATCTTGATAGATAACCATATAGTTAAAATAGAAATCATTAGTTCTCTAAATAATAATTTGTATATCATTGTGAATATGAAAAATAATAAGATAAATCAGAAAATATATTTTATAAGGTCTATTCAATCATATTAGTGAAAATTATTGAAGGAAAAATATTTCCACTTTCATATTTCTGAATTATAAAATAACAAAAAGGAATATAAAGTTAATGATTATAAGAAGAATAAGTAAATTTTATTGAGATATCATCGGATGTTAGTGAAGTGGACCAATTATTTGAACATGATTATTTTATTATGGAGATAATTTTAGATATCCAAATTGGGTCAATTGTTTACAGAATCTATAAATTTATTACTATTAATTATCACAATCTAAAAAAATGGGGATATTTCTATGACATACCCCATCCCAACTCTATAGTGCAGGGGATATCGATAAGAACATAAATCAATAAATAGTATGGGAGGCCTTTTCATGATATACATGTGTGTCGAAACGTGACCATATCTATGTAAAGTGTAGTGTAACAATAATAAATTATGGAACATCATGAGTACAACAATTCCTTTAAATCCTTTAGGGGGTACAAAAATAAAACATCTTAATCTAAAAAGTGATAATAGTCAATATAAACACCAAAAAAGGGAAATAATCCTTCCTAGAAAAATTTGAATGGTAATGTACTATGAGAGCTTTACATTGAATCTCCAAGCCCTGAAAACCGTAAGTATCCAAATGCAATAGGGTATCCCTATATTCCTCTATAATCTCAAACAACATATCCATTATCGGCATTGGAAATTACACGTGTGGGGTAATCCCATGTTTGCTTGAGTGTGTACATTCCATGTAGGATAGAATGATAACTAATGGGGGTTAGTAAGAGAAAACATATGAATAGAAAAATCATCCAATACCAAGACAAATTAAAAATACAATAACATGGATAAAGATAAATAAATTCTCTGTAAAAGATTCCCAAATGAGTGATAAAGGGGATCTACATCTCATAACACATTCTAGGAAATAAAACCATTAATTACAAAGTTCCATCAATGATTCCTAGTATATCATGTGGAATGACCAATATTTGATGTATATGTACATCACATTACTATTTCATATTATATAATACCTGACATAAACTCACTACCAATGACCATATTAGTTCAGTGCCTTTGAAAACATGGATAGTAATATTCTATCTTCATGAATGATCTTTAAGAAATCCCATAAAGATCATCCCCTTTTTTTGAATCTAAAATATTTCATTATATCCTGGGGAAAAGAAATTTGTGAAAGTGTGAGATAATAACCACAATAAGGTAAACATTCAAACCATAAACATAAGAATGTAAAAATATTATTATAAAGTGTAAACATCATAATCACAAGTTATTAAATAAATCATTGTAATATATAAAGAAAAAAACATAAAATGAACATAAACCATGAAAATAGCATTGGAAAAAATGGAATTTTTGAAAAAAAATTAAGCACATTATATGATCTCCTTAGTAGCCAAAATATTTATTCCAATATGATCATAGTGGAAAACATCCATTACTGAACCAAGATTACATTTCATTCTAGCCATGTTTACTCTATCACATTTTCATACCATTCAAGTCATTACTGTCTCATTAGATATAAATTATTACCCAATTCATTATGGGGAGATATTTATCCCACTCATCTCATTGTAAAATCATTCATACATGTTCCAAAAAAAGAAAAATCATTCATTATATCATAACCCAAAAAAATGGGCTTCTTTAACATAATTCATGGATAACATAATCCATATAAAATATAATTAGATCATTAAAACAATAAAATTATAGTTATAATTTTGACTGAAATAATACCCTATTTTATTATGATCATCTTAGATGGAAAATAAATTTGATAAAACAGTTGAACATATTTCTTGGGGAAATAATCCTTTCTTATTCAAAAACGTTTCCTTCCTAAAAGTGAAAATAAATTTTAGAATAAATCATTTCATGTGAAAATAAAATTGTAATCTAAGGTTATTCTACATGGAAATAAGGCATTATGCAAGCATAATTTTTTTTTTCATGCCTGAAATTTTAAAAAATATTCTTCTCGTACTTTTACCGAAAAGGTCAAAAACTACCTTCTACCAAAAATGACAAAATATTCCCTTCATAACATTTATTAAAAATTCCGAAATTGGTAAAACTAAATGTTATAAATTATATAATTACATAAATAATATTTTTACATACTTATTTAAGAATATGTGACAAGGATGATACATATACCATAGTAAATATTTAAAATAATAAATCTCAGATAAATACGAGATTTTCAAACTTATCCCTTACCAATTTATAATATGTTGAATCATGCACCTCAAGAAATCAAAATAATTTTTATATTTATATATCATAAACATCTTAATAAAAATAATAGAAACATTCATGGGAATCATAAAAACCACATAAAATAATTAGGTGGAGTATAAGACTTATGTTTCACATACATAAATGTAATACAAAATAATATCTTACCTTAGGTTTCATTTGCTTCTTATGTATCCAAATGTCCGGTATACTTATTTAAATAATGTTATTGATTTACTCCAGAATCATATTCATTTTTATGATGGAATATGTGATCATATTAGCATCTGTTGTTTATAACACATCATTGTTACACGTTATTCAGTTGATAACTATTTTTTGTTTTATGTATGTTTTGTTGAATAAGTTCTGGTTCACATTCATAAACCATAATTATATAATTTAAAAATATATTAAGATAATATATACCATATTTATTCAGTATGTTCATTGGTATAATGATTATTTAATGATGATAATTTTGAATGAATCACATCGCATTGTGGAGACAGTATGCTATACGTACACACGAGTGACTATATCATTCAAATAATTGTTGAACAGTTACGAAGTGGGTGGTGTAAAAAACATCACAACCAATATAATGTGTTCATAATATTTTTTTATCACTTCCATCATTATACCCATCCATGTAAGTTGGTGGTGAAATACAGGTTTCACCTCAACTTCGAGATGGTATATCATGCATAAAATTGTGTGGTGATTTTATTTTTCGTAAGATTGTTTGAATGTGGAATATTGTGGTTTCATAATTATAAAAATATATAAGTACATAAAATATACTTGATTTAGTAGTTTTTAATGAAAAACTCATCAAGATGATGCAGAAGAAGAAAATGGATTGATATAATCAGATGGGGAGATTACCTCATCTTTTACATGCTTCCTCTAAATCTCCACTTAAAGAACTAGAGTTTGACTTTGAAGAAGATAAGAACATCTATAATGTTACTATAGAAGTTTAGAATGTAATTGGGAAGGGTAGGAAGGATTTTTAAGGCTAATAAATGAAGTGAATAGTTGAGGGTGGATGTGCCCTTTTATAATAGAAACGAGAGGCATTTTTGGAATCCTCAAAAAATAATAATTTATAATAAAAACAATCCCAATAGAAAAACCTCAATTATGTATGAATTTAAAATATTAGCTAATCTAGGGTTGTAATCTAAAAAAAATTGGACAACTTTTCATGTCAATTTATTCATTATCATTTTATCTAACACATAGTTATTCTATTAAAAATTTAAATCGGGTATTAGATATTTAAATATGAAAAATGTGAAATATTTATATATTTGATGTCAATTCAACTATAAATGAATAAAATAGAAAACTTTAGATAGAATAATAATTATTTTATATATTTAATAATGTTTTATTATTTTTAATAATTTAATAAAACATTATTTTGACAGAATATCAATTGTGTCAATTTCAACAGTATTAATTTCATTGATTCCAAAAATATTTAGGTAAGATTTTATATTTTAAAAAATAATAAAGTATTATTAAGGGGTCTATGTAGTCTATAAAATTAATTAGAAAAATTAATTATCCCAAATTTTATTTATTTTAATTTATTTAAAAACATTTATTTGATAATTCCCGGAATAAAATAATTATTTCATCTATTTTTATTAATTATTTAATATAATTTTTTGACGAATAAAAAAAATAAATTAGATACTAATATGATGATAATATTACTATCTTTCAGAGGGATTTATTTAATCCAATTTATCTTCTTGAAAATCCATCATTAAAAATGTTATACATATTAATGTATGAATGTTATAACATTATCATTACATTAAATAAAATAATATAATAGTAATAATTTATTACCTATCAATCCAAATGATCAATAACCAGACCCTTGGAGGCTTATGGTCGATATATACTCTTCAATGGAATTTTGTAATGTTTTTTGGCCCTATAATGTTTATTATCATTATAATAAAATTATTTAATTGAATTTTCATCAATTAAATAATTTCTCCATAATCCATATATAAATCATTTATTTATATATTTATTTTATAAAAAATAGAAATACAGTAACATGATAAATAGAAAATTTTTTTATTTAAATTTATTAATTATAGTTGAATTTATCTTATTTATAACTATATTTTAAAAATTATATATTATCTAAAACATGAAAATGACATCTTAAAATTTTCATTAAATAAAATATTATATATACCATAATATCTCTCAAATTGTCTAAAAAAGTCTAAAATAAATTAATATAAGGGAAATATTTTTATTAATATACAAATTACAATTAATATTCATTGATACCACACTTATGTAAACATGTATATGCATAGTAAATAATAAAGACGAAGGAAATGAAACCATGTGTATTTCATTGATTTTATTATTATCTGAGTCATTTTCGTGAACAAATGTCCATTAAATGACATAATTTAGAAAAATATAATTTAATGGAAAAATTACATTAATAAAATATAATTTCTTCTATTATTTTTATCTTTTTATAGTAATTGTAATTTTGGATTTAAACTAAAATGCTTAATTTACCTTTTACAGTGGTAATAAAATTTACCACCCTTGCTATTCATATTTTTCAAAAATAAAAAAAATTGAAATATCTTCCTCATGAATCAAATTTTGACATCCATTTTTCAAAATTCAAGACACATATTTTGGATAATTAAATTTATAATAAAATTGGTAAAATGTCCCGAAAAGTGTTTTTTTTTTGAAAAAAATGACCTTTTTTAAAGGGAAAATATTTTTGTAATAAATTAATGTATAAAATAATTTTGAAAGACAATAATTACATAAAAATGAACAATATATAATTTAAAAATAATCCCAATCATTATTTTTCTATGTAGTGACTTTAAAATATTACAAAAATTATTATTTTCAATATTTATCAAAAAATGAAACATATTAGGAAAATACCAAAAATATCTTCCAAAGTAATTATTTAAATTCCGAACAAAATATATAAGTATATTTTTTTTCAAATTTAATATAAAAAAGTGTCAAAATTATATTTAAAATGGTTTCTCCATCAAAAGTATGCAAATTTCCATACATTCAAAAGTAATTATTTTATCTGAAAAATTGATTTTATTGTTATATCATGTTTGGAAAACATAAAAGATGAATTATAAATATTAGATTGAATATATTAAATATATATTTAAATAAAAAAATATATAAATATTGGCCTCATTGTTTTATTAAATCCCTTAATAATGTCTTCCATGGAGTGAATTATATCAAAAGAACAATAATTTTGGTGTAATATAATCCAAGAATAGTGTTGCATATACCGTAAGATAAGCTAGTGGTGTGTATTGTGAATTATCATATTGGTTTAGTGTAAAACACAATACATCATGTAAAATTAAAAAAACCATAATATTCTTTGTGTGTGACATTCTACCCCTTTAAAATGAATTTCTCCAACAAAATTCATCGGGGTTATATGATTATTACTACTTGAAAGTTTTGTTCATAAAATCTCACCTCATAAAAATAAATAATAAAACATCATTTTAAAAGTTAGATTTAGAAATAGAATGGTTACCCAATATAACTCATCACTGGGTTTCTACGTAGTATAACATATGTGGGAAGTGAAAACATGGATACACAAAGAAAAATATAACCATCATGTTCTGATGGATAGTTAATAAGAATAAGGTTTAGAGAATGTTAACTTCTAGAAATTCATAAGTCTGTTATGATTTAAGGGACCATCTTATTCGTCGAATAAGAAGGAACATGGGAAACATTTTTTGGGTTTTCATATCCTTCTCTCATATGTGACATATTTTTAATGGGAATAGACACTTTTATGATTTTTTTACAATCACACAGTTGTTCGTGCTTCATCAATTTCCACTTCATCTATTATTTATAGAAATGATGTTGAATTTTTCATTCATGATGTGTCTCAAATCAAGCGATAGAATGATAGTTCATTCCATCAATTTCATCCAAACTATTATCACATGTAATCAAATATATATAAGGCCACCTATATTGAGATAATACATTACTCTAACAAACATCAACTAGAATATAAATTATTATATCCATAAATGGTTATGATTACAATCCTTCCACAAAAATATAAAATATTAGAAACTGGTGAACAAAATCAGTAACATTTATCTCAAATATCTTATAAGGTAGTTCTTTGTTTTCACATACCAAACATGTGATTACGATAATCACTTATTCTCTTGAAATATGCTAATAACACGAATTACCATATAACCATAGTAAACAAGTCATTCAGTAAAAATTAACTCTTTCCACATAACTGAAATACCAAAAAACAAATATACTCAAAAAATTACATTACATTGTTCTTATATGAATAATGTGGTTGTTAATAATATCCAACAACTCATTATCTCCTTATCCATTCATTATGTGTATATCGTGTGATTTCCAAAAAATTTCAATAACATTTCACAGTTACTGAAAATCCATAATGTTCCAATACATAGATATTCCAATATACCATACTATTATAAAAGAGATCCTAGAACACTATTCAAGAATACCATTACATAAAAACAAGATCATTCCACCACTTCATTGTAATACTCAACATAAACAATAGTAATTGCTTGTGATTTTATTTTATTTTTGTCATTAAGAGGTTGTTGTCATTGATAATCATTCATAACCCTTGTATTAAGTGAATTGATATCATAATGCCCCATTTCCTTGAACTTGTAGCATTGAAGTGTGGGTGGCGCATTCTATGTAGTCTTTTCTCTATTCAAATCATTACCAACAATATTCCAATTAAAGTTTCCATAAAATAATTGATTAACTTATTTTCCAAATGTAAACCATTTTCTAACCCCTTTAAGACAATCTCCACCCTGCTTCATTCCAAACATTGGGACTAAGTAAACATTCACATTCTTTTCACCATTGTTTTGAGATATTACCTTGAACTCCATACTTCGTTTCTTATCAAAACCTTGAGATTGATATCTGAAATGAACATCCATTTATACATTGATAGTATGATGAACAATCTCTTCATAGCTACTAAAGTATCTTATAGCTAATTCCATTTTGAGGATTTGGTTATAATCCACTAAAGAAATGATCATCTTTACTTTCCCATTGGATGATAAAATAAGAAGCATACCTTTCAAGTCTTGTGAAATTTTCCTCATATATACCAATGTATTCCTCATCATTTTTCTTAAGATAAATAAATTATATAACAACTCATTGTTCAAATAATGCATGGAATGTTATTATTGAAAAATATATTCTTGAACATATCACATTCCATGGATTCAATTTTATCTTGAAACTATGTATTCTTTATTAGAGTCCACCATTAGTCTGAATCACCTTCTGAATGATAAATAGCCAAAATGACCTTTTAATTTTCTTAATAGCGAATGAGGGAAAATATTTTTCAATTGTATTTATCCATTATTCAGAAACAAGTGAATCAGAATCCCCGTAGAAAGAAGATGGATGTTTCCTCATGAAGGACTCAAAAGAATTTTGTTTCCTTCTCTATTCATTTGGAATTATAGAATGATTCATATATTTTTTAAGTATAGTAATAATAATTTTCATTCAATATCCCATAACATTTCCTTTATCATGAGTACAATCATGGCATTTCCTAGAGGATTGATCATTAACATGGTTCCTTCAAGTTCCATCAAATTTATAAAACCCAAAAATGAATACTGTGAGAGGAAAAATCATACTAGGAAAACAACATAATCAAAGGGTGTACTTTAAATATCTAACATCAAAGGTTTAATCCTCCGTTGTCCAAGATTATTTCCTTAATTATAGGACTATAATCTATGGTTAGATATAATCATATGGAATTCTATATAAATACCTTATAAATATCTCTATGTATCTCACTAATGTTTTTGCGTCCTAGTTTACTAGGGTTCACTAATAAATTTCTCTAATAAAAACACTAACGACCCATTTCTGATATATATTGATATTACATTAATTTTTAAGAATACATAATACATGACCCAAACAGACGCCCAAACCATATTAGTTTTGTGCCTTTGGTAACATGCAACACAATCATCTATCTCGGTAAATGATCTCCAATATCACCTATAAAGATCCCCCACTTTTTTTCCATTCAAAATTAATGTCACTATATCATGGGGAAAGGAAACATATGAAAGGGTGAGATAAAATTCTAAACAATGGTATTAATTCAAAACATAAACATAATAATGTAAAAACATGAACATAATGTTTGAATATCAAAAACATGAGTCATGAAATAAATTTTGGGAGTACATAAGTCAGAGATCATAAAGTAACATTAACCCTGATAATATATAATTAGAATCGAACGTGGAATTTTGGAAAACAAATAAGCACAAAATATGGTTTCCAGGGTATCAAAATCATTGTAGTCAAGACCAACTTGTGGAAGAATTCCATTATTTAAACGAGTTTACATTCCATTCCAGCAATGTATTATTGAACTAGATTTAATGTGCATTCCATCCATCACTATCTTATTAGATATAAACCATTACACAATTCATTGGAGGGTGATATATGTCCCAACAATATCATAGTAAAATCATTCTTACATGTTCCAGAAAACCATAAATCATTTATCATAGCACAACCCATGAAAGAAAATGGGTTTCTTAAAACTCATTCCATCATAACATAATCCTTATAAAATATCATTCTTTCATTTACATAATAAAATTATAGAAATATTTGGGATATAAATAGAACCCAATTTAAATATCATCATCATTGATGTAAAATAATTTTGTTAAAACACTTGAACTCTATTCCTGAAGAAAATATCCTTTCTTATTTTTAAAACATTTTTTTCCTCAAAATGCCACCCAATTTTTGAATAAATGATTTTATTGAAAATAAATGTAATATTATAGGGGAATAATCAGGGAAATAATTCATTATGAATTCATGAAAATATATTCCAGTCATACAAGTCAAAAAAACAATATTCTATTTCATTGGCCGGAAAAGTCAAAAAATACCTCAAACCAAAATTGGCTGAAGAATGCCATCATAAAATTTACTAAATTTTCATAAATGGGAATAATTGAATTTATAATAATTATAAATTTATATAAATGATATTTTCAAATAAATATTTCCGATATATGGATGTAGTTGATAAATATACCCTAGTAAATGTTTACGAGTAAACAATCTCAGATAAAAATGAGATTTGCAAAGTTATCACATACCAATTTCTAAACAGTAGAATCATATTCCTAATGAAAAAATATATATTCATATTTTAATATAGTAACCATAATTATGAAAATAATAAACACATTCATGTGTAACATAAACACCACACAAAAAAATTAGATGGTGTATAATACATATGTCCCACAAAAATATAAGTCAGAAAAAATAATCCACTACCTTAGGTATGAAATGATTTTTATGCATCATAACCTCCTATATAATTATTTATATAATTTTATTGACTTATTATATAATAATATTCATTTATATGATATCATATATGATTATATAATCATTTTTTAGTAATACGTCATTGTTACTCGTTATTCGGGTGTTACCTGATTTTTTTTCTTATGAATGTTTGGTCAAATAAGATTTAGTTTTCCTTTTTAGTTCATATTTATATAATTATAAAATGATATTACCATAATATTCACCATATTTACTCATTCTGTACATTTATGTAATCAATAATTAATGATGATCTGGTAGAATAAATCGCATCACATCGTAGAGACGGTCGGTCGTAGGTACAAATGAGAGACGATATCATTTGAAGAATTGTTGAATGTTTTTGAAGTGGATGGGGGATAAATTTTTTTAATAAATATAATATAATAATAATCATATATATTCATTAATTCCACCATTATAAGCATCCATTTAAGGCGGTTTTGACAAAAAAGAGTACACCACTACGTGTAGACGGTAAAACGTACGCACGCACGCTTGGTGATTTTTTTCTATAAGATGTATAGAACGTGGAATATTGTCTTTTATAATTATAATAAATTATAGGTATATAAATTTTAATTTTATTATCTATTTATAATCAATCAACTCATGAATTAGAATGATAATAAGAAATATGAATGAAAGAATCGGTAGAAGAGATTGTCTATTCTTAGACGTGCCTCCTCTAAATCTCATCTTAGATAACTAGGATTGGTCTTTGTAGAAGAACAGAACCTCTAGAATATATATAGGGAATATTATAAGGTAATTGGGTAGAGTATTTATGATCTCTATGGATAAAATTGAAGTTCATACATGAGGGTGGATGTTCCCAATTACAATTGATGTGAGGGGCACTTTTGGAAACATCGGTATTATAAATTTATAATAAAATATAGACCTACAAAAAACCATCAAAAAGTTTCAATTTAGAATATTTGATGATATAGGGTTGTAATATCATTATCCAATAA
Organism: Viscum album; assembly: GCA_963277665.1. NCBI lineage: Eukaryota > Viridiplantae > Streptophyta > Magnoliopsida > Santalales > Viscaceae > Viscum > Viscum album. The sequence continues at coordinate 1,175,406,933 of OY728152.1, read as the reverse complement.
TTTTTTGAAATGTTTTAATGTCAATTTAATCTTTATCTTATTAAATTAGGCTTAGTTATTCTATATAAATATTAACAAGGGTAACAAATATTTCATTATTAAAATTGTGAAATATTTTCATTGTCAATTTTAATTATAACATAAATTAATAATTTTTTTAACTATAAACCATCTAATAATTATTAAATATATTTAAAATGTTTTTTATTTTTAAATAATTTAATAGAACATTATTTTGACAAAATATCCAATGTGTCAATTTTGAGAATATTCCTTTACAGGATTTTAAAAATATAAACAATAGATTTTATAAAAATAATATATTTTAATATATACCTACGGGTTCAAGGTCATTTAGAAAATTCATTGGAAAAATTAATTATCCGAAATTATATTTATATTAATATTTATAATAATAATTATTTGATATTACCGTAAAAAATAATTACTACATCAATTTTGTGTATATTTTTAATATATTTATTTGATGTATAAAAATTAAAAAAATATTATATTAAACTAAATTTACTATATTTCATAAGAATATATAAATAAAAAAATTTCTTATTAAATATCTAAAATAAAAAATGTAATACTTATTAAATTATGAATTTGAAAACATTATAATTACATAAAATAAAATAATATAATTGTTCTAATTTAATCCATCTAGATCAAAATGGTTAATAACTAGACCATTGGATGATTATGGTCGATATTTACCTGACCAATTAAATTTGGTAATATTTTTTTCCCTTTAATGGTTATTATAATTTTTATAAAAATTAGATTATGGATTTTTAATCAATTAAATATTATTTGCATCATCCACATATAAAACATTATGGTATATATTTCATTCCTCAAAAATAAAAATAAATTATCATGATAAAGGGAAAAATATTATCTTTGAACTCAGTTTTATAACCTAATTTATTTTCTTTATAACCTTATTTTTGATATGATATATTATTTTAAACTAGAATAAAAAACATTAAATTATAATTTAGTAAAATATTATGAATACCATAAAATCTCTCAAATGTCCCCAAAATGTCAAAAATATATTTTTATCTATGAAAAATGTTTAGTAAGTTAAATATAACTATTTTTATTTTTCGGTTCCACTATTTTTCCCATATGATCAATCATAAAAGCTATTAAGGAAAAATAAAATGACACTTTCTGTGTTTCTTTGATATAAATATTATATAATTTATTTACATCATCAAGTTTCAATTAAATTATATTATTTAATTCTTTATGTGTTAAGGTTAAAATTATATTCTTAAAAATAATCCATTTTTTGGTCATTTTACCGTCATTATAATTTTATTTTCAACCAAAATTTACATATTTTATCATTTACCGTTGTAATAAAATTTACCACGATTACTATTCATATTGGCGAGTACTAAAATTTACATACTTACCATATTTGGAGCTACTGAATATAAATTTGACATCCATTATCTAAATTTCTATACACAGAACATGCATAAATTAATTTATTATAAAACCAAAAAATCTCAATAAAAACTATTTTTGGAAAAATGCCCCTTTTTAATTTTTTTTAATAAAGAAATATAACAAACATTTAAAAAAATAATTTCATAAAATGAACTTATTAAAATTTAAAACTAATCCAAAACATAATTTTTCTATGTAATGACTTTAAAATATAAAAAAATTAGTATTTTCACTATTCATAAAAAAGAATGAATCTTATTAAAAAATTTCTAAAAATTCAACAAAAGTAATTAATTATATTTTTCAATAAAATAAGAATATTATTTTTTACAATGAAATAAAAAAATTAAACTATATTTAAAATGGGTGAGCCACCAAAAGGTGGCAATATTGAATTTTTTTGAAAAGAATATCTTTTATCAAAAAAATTGACTTCATTCTTATATCAAGACTAGAAAACATATAATATGATTAATATAAATTGTATTTAAAACATTAAATATAAATTTTATTAATAAAATTAAACAAGAGTGATCTTTTTATATATAAAACTCTCTTAAACATTCTCTTACATGAAATGAATTTAATCAAAAGAACTTGAAATTGTATGTGACAAAAGACAAGAATAGAGTATTGTATACTAAATGCTAATCTAGTTTTTTTATTACTATATCTCATAAGGGTTTATTTTAAAACACAAGGAATCATATAAATTTTAGAAACTATTTTATAAACATCTCGAGGTGATACAACATGCATCTATCCGGTAAAAAATTCATTATTATTCCACACCTCACCATTATTCCATATATTCAATTGTCAAAATATCTAATTAGAGGACTCATTCTACGGTAAAATTATAGGGTTCTAATAGAATTATATAGGAACCATTCAATGATCATATCAGAGGGTTATGCACAAAGGTTGGATATATGAACCCTGCCTTCTCCCAAATGGAGGATATCAGTATAATAATTGATTAAGGACTCATGAATGTCCTCGGAGGAGGGTACCAATATGATTGATGATAGATTACCCATGAATTTCCCACTGGGTGGGTTCTACTATGATAATACATTGAGGTTCCATGTGAAGACATTAATGGAGTATTTCACTCTAGTATCTAATAGAAGACACAATTGCTATCACTGAAGGGGGTTTCACTTTATTAGCTGATGATAAATGAAGTCACTGCATATTATGGGCCTAATAAATAGACATATATAGGAACTATTTCATGTCCATGAATAATTATTCTACTCTAATAGGAAATTGAGGAACCATTCCTTGCCTTGTTGGAGGATTCCATTATGTTAGAAGAGAGAGGACCCACACCCTACCATGTAGCTGGTTTTCACTCTGATAGTTATTATAGGAAGCATTCCATGCCCTGCATGAGGGTACCACCCAGATGCCTCCATTTATCCTTTTTAATTACATCCATTTTTGAGCATATCCATAAAATCATTCACACTCAAATCATATCACCTCATAACTCAAAACCCACCATGAATGCTACAATGATGTATTTATCGAAGAACTATCCGCATATGCTATTTCAATAGTGAATGTGAGTATGAAGAATAATATATGATAGGAATAAGTTTACTAAAAATAAATGCAGGGATAAAAAACATGTGTGTGTATCAACACTAGGTGGGGTCTCTCTATTTGTCATTTACATGTTCTACTAGTACACAGATCCCTACCCTTGTATATAAAAACCCAATCTTAATATAGACATGTCTGTAAAAAATTCGAAAAAAATAAATACATTACACCAATGAAATCCAAAATACCATATTAGTTTGTTGGGTTTCGAATCATGGAATCAAAAATATTGGTCGATAATTTAGCTACATTATCTCCCACTAAGTTATTCATGACTATCACCCATTATAAACACATATTACATAATAAAAATATTCATATCCTATAAAAGGATTCATAAAATGGGTGACATTAAATGAGTAGTAAGGATAAAAAAGATAGATAAGTAAGCCTAAAGAGAAGTATATGGTTTGGAGAACTTCTTAATCACATTATATGATCAAATATTTCATATGAGAGCTTATAAAAGTAAATAATGAAATAATTATTAATAGATAATAAGATAAGAATTTCATGGGAAGGAAAATAATCTTCCTAATAAAAATTACATGGGAATAATAAATTAAATTATGGAACACACATAATCATCTAATACCATTCTTATAATTCATGATGAATTCATAGAACCTATTATGGAACTTTATGGGGATAAAACAAAATTTACAAGACACACCAATATCCCAAGATTATGTCCTTTTTATAAAAGGGTTTGGGTTTCCCCATAAATGTTTGATTATTGTGTTTTTCTATATTCCCTTTGTGGATTGGGTTTCCCAATTTTCCATCTACCAGTTGACTACACCAAATTTTTGGGATACACCACCATCCCCATTCACATTCCTTATCTTATAAGGGATTATGTTTCCCCATCTTCCCATTGTAAATCAAGAATGTTGACATGACTCCCATCATTATCTAAAATGATACAAACCATTAAGAAATGCATTATACAGAGATATATGTCCCACCTACAATATACTAAAAACAATCATACATATTCCACAAGTTAATAAATCATTCATAATATCATTAACCATAAAAATAGATGGGTTTTATAAAAATCATATCATTTCCGATGAAATAGAATTGGTATAATAAATATATCATAACATCATAACCTATAGAAAATAAATTTGTTTCATAATTATATCATCAAAGTATAACCAATAAAAATAAGCGACTTTCAAAAACATATAACCCATGGAAGTGAAAAGGGTAGCATAAACCTCATGATATTACAACATAAATCATAAAATAAAAAATCAGAATGGTATTCTTGGTTCATTTCCCTAAAAAATAATGAGTAACATCAACAGATGTCATCTTACATGGAAAATAATATTCAAATAAATTCTAAAAACATTTCATGATAAAAATTTCCATTATTATATGAAAAAATAATTTCTAAAAACTATTTAATTTTTAAATAAAATAAAATAATATAAACTTCAAATTATATAATGAAATTGCCATGACCCATCCAACGGGGCCTGTGTTGTGACTACTCTCTATCCTCCATTAATTGGCCAGTGGTAGGCGACTACCACCAGAAAAGCCTGTCCCTAAAATACGAAGGGATTCCCTTTAAAACTGCAAACACAAAGACCAAATACACAAAAAGAACAAAACAGTTAGTATTACATGTAATATTAAAATATTGAACTCAAGTAGTAGGGGAAAAAACTAAAACAACTAAAATAAAATACAACAAAAATAGGAAACCAACATCTGAAGTCGTCATCCAAAGATCATACCTGATGTGTAGGCATCGATCATCACTACGGCTCTCCACATCAACCAGTCACCTTCGTTCACTGTCTAGTGCTATCTCCCTAACCACAGTCCAAGTTGATCATCGTCTGCATCAGAGACAACAAGATGCAGGCAAACCACCTGCATGGATGAGTATAAAAATACCTAGTATGGACCTGGAGTCCATGAGAAGGTCTTCCAGAATTCAAAAAATGAAAACCACAAATTATTACCATAATAAAAAAAAGAACATGTAAAATACATAGATCAAACCAATTATAATGCATAATAGACAGGAAAATCATTATTAGTGATAAATATAATTCATCGTATTCCATTGAGAAATTCCACTACTAAACCCTAATGAAGTAGGTCAATCAATGATCCACACATGGTCATATTTCATCGATCCACATAAGTTTTTAAGTCGTTGATCCACGATGGGCCACTCTAAGGCTAGTCCTCATCGAGTTGTTCTACCGTTGATCCATATAGTTTTGTTAGTCACTGATCCACATAGGTTCCTAAGTCGTTGGTTCACATAGGGTCATAAGTCTCAAATACAAAACAGGCTTATCTAAGGATTTTCCTTGATATGTTGTGATACTACAGATCCATACAAGTTTGTAAGTCATTGATACACACTGGGTTGTACGTCATCGATCCAAACTGGTCTGTAAGTCATCGATTGACAAAGGGTTGTATGTTACTTGACATCCAGTCACAGTATTTCAACCCATGGTGTGCTTGGGATTCTGAGAATCTACTCTTCAAGATATCAACTGTACCTTAACATCCATGATGTCCCATGAAAAAGTGTCTCGAAAAACCATCATGTCATAAGGGTTCCAATGCAATAGACGATACATTAATCAGACCCCTGATCTGTAAGTTATAGGAAATTTAGTGCCAAGGGATTGGATGGAATCGAGTCTGATACAACTGAGATGTACTGCAAAATTATCCAAAATCCATGTGTAGTATTTCAAAAGGATCGCCTTGTGATAAGGTTTTAGAGCCTCAGACGGTTCATCAAATAGAGGAATGTTTTAGAAGGTAACCCCCTTTAAGAAAAAGTGGGATAAATATAGTTTTGGTCCAGTCCGACCTGGTCAGAATGACCCTAGCCGGTCCGCTGGGCCAGAACTGAACTAGCCGGGCTCACCCTAGTCTTTCCTACTTGGCCCCTGGCTCAGCCCGCTGATCATGGGCCTGACGTAGCCCACCTAGCCTGACGTGGCCCACCAAGCTACAAACCCATCCCGACATGATGTTAGGGTGTGGCCATCCAGATGATCATGGTCCACCACCCCAACCAGACTATTCCCATTCAAGGACCACAATTAGTGGCACCAGGGTACTGCTACTCCACCATACCAGTCTGTGTGGAACAGTAAATAGTGGGACCCACGGTAACAAGTCCACCATCTATCATAGCTCGGAGCTACAGACCTCCTCTGTGGCGTGCCGCTTTCGGTCAACTCTTCCGATAAAGTCCGGCCGCATCTATCTACTGCAGTTCCTTTGGGCACCGCTGTCATATCACGGTCGTTGAGAGCATGTTGCCACCTCCTATAATCGCTGATGCTGCCACTCCAGCAGAGATTCCGTGGGCCACCGGTAGAGCTCCCAAGGTCTAATTTCTTCCCTTTTTGTGCCTATGGGCCACCCAAGATAGCACCTACTTTGTGGGGCCCTTAGTTTCTCGTTGTCATTCTGTTTCTCGGTCACCCACGAATAACGAAACCAAAAAAAATCGGTAGAGTTTTTGAGCCTTGTTTGTTTCGTCTTGTGCCCTCAACGTTATTTTTAAAACTAGGATAGATTTCAATCATCATTAAGAGAAGATGAATTTATAAAATTATTAGAATAGAAAAAAATCCCCCTTTAACTCCTAGGAAGAAGCAACAAATGAGCAAGAAGTGTTTGTATTCGAAGGTGTTTTCCAGAGTTCTTGGATCTCAGGATCAAATTCCAAATGGCATCGTTAAATATTTGTTCATTTTTAGAGGAATATTTCATCAAAATTTTGTCAGAGGTTCTTATTGTTGGCATCCAAAACCCAAGCCAAATCATTGTTTAAATAATGTTTAAGGGACCATCCACATTTCATTTCAAAAAAGTGGTTCTTTGATAAACAACATCGAATTTCCAATTAAAATCATTTAGGGTCAAAATTAGAGAACCAAAGATCTTGTCATTTAATGACTCCCATACAAGCTTGATGTTACAATCTGGCCCTACCACCATCCCTCAATAGTTCAATGAAAAAAATTAATTCATTGAGTTGTTTTATTATTATTTTTAATGTCCCAAAATTAACTTTTTTGTTCGGCCCTTTCTGGTCGAATTTAAGAATAGCCTATGTGAATTTGGGACATAGAATTCAATGGTTACCTACTATTTTTAATCCAAGCATTAGTTCAAATGATATAAATTTATGCTCACATGTTTACAGAACGTACCTTAAAAAAGTTCAAAATTCCATTCTAGGCTCTACGGGCCTTGAAATCACATGCCATCAATTTTACCTAACTCATAATAATTCCAAATAATTTTAAAATACTTCATATGTAAATTATGGGTCTTCACATCCTCCCCAACATATTCCTTTACATCCCCGAATACCACAACAATTCTATGAAAACAAATGGGGGTACTGATCATGTATCTGAGCCTCCCATTCCCATTTGCACTCTTGGATGTTCTCGTGCTACCACTGAACATGCACCAAAGGAATCAACTGACCATGAAAAACCCACTCCTTTCAATCCACTATCACTACCATGAACTCAACAAAAATCTCCCTATCATCAATGTACAGCTCCCCCAGTCGATAATGTGTGCTGGATCATACAAATACCTCCTCAATTACAACAGATGGAAAACATTATACCCTTGTTGCATCTGTTGGGGAAGTGTAAGGTAGTATGCCACCTCACCAACTCTGTGGATGATCTGAAATTTTCTAATGAACCTTGGAGGTATCTTTCCCCCACAACCAAATCTCTGTAATCCTCGTCAGGGTGAGACCTGTCAGAAGACATAGTCTCCCTCCTCTAAATCCATGGAACTCGGTCTACTACCAGTAAAAGACGTATGATAGCTATGTGCAGTGTTGATCTTCACTGGGATGATCTGTACCTTCTATGTGGTAGCCCATACTATCTATGGACCCATATGTGCTGACTCCCCAGGGTCTATCTAGTATAGTGGTGATCTTCATGGTTTCCCGAACAAGGACTCAAATGGTGCCATGATAATGTTGGTGTGATAACTATTTTTTTATGAATACTATACTATGGGATATTGGTCCTCCCAACTGCAACCTAAATCTAGGACACAAGCATGAAACAAATCCTCATGCATTTGTCTGGTCCACTCCATCTGACCATTTGTCTGAGGATTAAAGGCGATGGTCATGTGTAGCTGAGTCCCGAATGCCTCTTATAATCCATTCCACTACTAGGTTGTAAAATGAGCATCACGATCTGACATGATCATCGATGGAACCTCGTGATGTCGTAATATCTCATGTACATTGAGGAATCTCATTCCCTTTAGTGATCCCTTCTCTAGGATGGGTAGGATGTGGGCTGACATGGTGAGTCGATTAATGATCATCCTGATAGGATCGTGGCCCTTGGACCTATGTGGTAGACCTATCATGAAGTACATGTATATGTCATCACACTTCATCTATAGCACCTCATGTTGATGAGTAATTCTTGCTGAAAACTGGTGCATGACCTTCACTTCCTAACAATTGAGGCACCGTGAAACAAACTCTGCCACTAATTTCTTCATCCCTAGCCACTAGTAATGACACCGGAGGTCCCTGTACATCCTCTCCACATCAGGATGGATCCCCAATGGGGGTCCATGGAATTACCTCAACACATTCTCTTCTAGAGTCACTGGTACCATGGTGAATCCTCTAAAAAGGATGATGTGCTATCCAAATTCAGAAAATCCTCCAAGAGCCCGTCTTGAGGATATCTGATCAATCCGGGCTTCTTAGTCAATATCCCCATGTTTTTCCCCCGTATCCACATAAGGAGTGGGGGAGTGACAGTCATGGACCAATGGTATTCTTATCCATCACTATACATGAAGGATAACTGTAACATGGCTAGATGTTATGTCAATTAACTCAAAAACTATAACAGAGAACTCCTTTTGTGTGCATCTTCCACCATGTTCCCCTTCCAATGTGTTTAGACTACCTCAATGTCATAGTCCTAGAGGTAATCCAAAAATCACTATTTCGTCATGTTTAGGTCCTTCTGTGAGATGATATACCTGAGACTGTTTTGATTAGAGTAGATAATAAATAGTTCACCCATCAAGTAGTGACGTGAAATATTCACGGAAAAGGCCACTAATGCTAACTTTGGGTCCTAGGTAGAGTAGTTCTTCTCATGTTACCTCATCTAGACTAAATTGTAGATGTATCACCCTGACCCTAGTTAACCAGAGTCAGTGCATTATTATATAACATTGGAATGATATAGGGAATCATTTCTCGAAAGACCGATCAGTTTAGTAGCTTTGGAAGTACTTGAAATATTCATAAGTTTAACATTACATTTCAAAATAAAAAACAACAGAAAAATTTTCTCCATTGAAAACATTTGTATCCCTTAGACTATCCCTGCATGAAATACATAATATACTTCTTCACATGCTAGAAAAAGTAAAACATAGAAAGGGGTGATCTCAGATGCACAGTAATGATTACAATATAGATGAAACATTCATAAATAAACAGAAACATTTAAGGACATGTATAAGACTAAAACATAAGGATTTTGAACATAAAATTCTAAATAATATGTCCAATATAAATCATATAATTCAATTTACTTATTCCCATGGATATTATATGAATCAAATAATCTCAAGTAATATAAATATCCACTTTCATAATGATGTAATGAAAAATATCAGACATCATAACCACATAGTCAAGGCCTAGATACAAGAATACAAATAGGATTTGTCAAGGCCTTTTTCGAAGACACTAGTATCACTCATGAGACCTACCAATGGATCATGGAGCTATTTCGGGCTCCACCTATCACTTACTAAGTCCAATGCATTCCTCGTATGAAAAGGTTTAAACATAACATAAAAATTTGTATTACAACTAGTATATGAAATGTCAATATTTTATCCATAAACCATGAATGGTATAAAAATAACACATCCACAAACAAACATATCACAAAACCATCAATTCAATATGGAATATATGTAAAACAAATCCACCATGATCAAGAATAATATCCCATAAAGGATGTGGACATAGTTTTAAATGATTAGTAAAAATCATCGAGAGAAATATCCCTTTTTCTTGAAATCTTTTAAAATTCAAATAATTTTTAAAGGAAGTCATTTAAAAGTTAGTTTTGAATCATAGTTTCCCATATCACATTGAATCTTTTGAAAGGAATTATCATTTTAAAACATTCATATCCATATAAAAAAATCCTCAAAACCATTTTAAAACCATGTACATTAATGAGAAATTATTATAAGAATAAATAATGAAAACATTTAAAATGATGTTTTGATAAAATAGTACCTTAAAAATAATCCCTTTGAAAAAAAAATTAATGAAACTTGTACATGGATAATAAATATTTCCCAGTAGATACTTACATAAAAACATCTTTGATAATAATGAGATTGTGAAATTAACCCTTACTTTGTACATTTCCTTGGTCAAGGGTAGGTTAAACTATTGTATAATAGCTAATTCATTGATAATAAATTATAAAATAATCATATACATAAATATGATATCATATATGATATTCTAATATTTCTTTGTTAATAATATTTTAGTAGTATCATCATTTCATGTGTTAACTGATTCGTTTTCCTCTATATGCTAGGTTACATAATCCATGTTTCATATGAGTAGGATTTATTTGATTTATATCGATAATGATATTATGTTCGAAAAACATTATTTATAATAATAAAATTAAAATTATTATGGGATGATTATGATGGGGAATGAATCCCATCACATTCATGTAGATGGTAATTTGTACATACGCACAAGAGACAATTTCATTATATTTATTGTGAAATCATCTATAATTGAATGGTATATCATATATACAGATTCAGTATCATGTTATAATTATTATTTACATCATTTATACTCATTATTATACCCAAACAAATAATTTAGTGTTTGAATAAAAACTACACCCTGATATGGAGACGGTAAGCCGTACGTACGGATGTATGGTGCCTTTGTCATTTATAGGATGGATTGAAAAATGAATATGGTGGTACCATATTTATAATAACATCACAGTATATAGAAGGTACGAGAATTATTATTTTGGTATGAAAACAACAAAGAAAGTGGAAGTGGATGAATAATAGAACTAGGAAGAGGGTGGTGAAATTATTACCTATTCTTCAGGACTTTCCTTTTGATTTGATCAAAATGGCTCCTTATGAAAGATTTGTGATCAAATATGGACACAAGGTTGATGTGAGGAATGTTGGGAGGATTTTTGTGCATGTTTTTGTTAAGAAAAATGGCTTTGGAGGAGTGATTTTTGGGGAAGTGGAAGTGCCCTTTCATAAAAAGGGTGAGGGTCAATTTTGGAAAAGATTAAAATATTAATTTATAATACAATCTTATTTTGATTATAATGGCTCCAAATAAATGTATTTTGAGACATAGGTGGTTATGTGACAAAATAATCTCAAACAATAGGTTTTATACAACTTTAGGTTACCATTTTAACATTATCATTTAGATTTAACTCTTAGTTATATAGATTATCTTTTACAATGTCATCTTATATTCTTACATAACATCATTAATAAACATACTATAAACTTCCTAGAGAACATCAAGCCGTTAATTAATGACATATATAATATTATTTAATCCGTTTGACTGAACTGTAGATTTTTAGGAATAATATATCAACCAATAATATAGTGTTTGTTTCAAAGACTATATTTTGTCAATTTTGACACTATTTAGTATTTGGTTTTTGTTGAAGTCATAAAAAGTTGATTACATATAAAAATATAAATTTAATCAACACTAACATGTTATATTGACCTTGAAAATTCGTTGATGTCATTTAAACATTGAAATAATATTTATTTTATTATTTATAATACCATATATTTGATTCTTTCATTAATATGTTAATTACTGCATCATCATTGTGTCATAAATAAATTTGATTATATAATATCAAAAAATTATAAACAAAATACCATTCTATAAGAAATCTATTTATCTTTCTAATGAATATTTACAGTCTAATGTATCTTATGTGTATCCCTATATTAAGAATGGTTTATTTATTAAGAATTGAATTCAACACTTTTAACTATTATTTAGATAATATAATAATAAATATCCTAATATAATCCATGTGGACCTAAAGGATCATATTTTATTCATAAGGTTTTTTTGGTTGAAATACACTTATCTTATAGAATTAGGACATGTTTTAGTGTAATTATAATTAAAATTTCACCTTTAATTACCCTATATAATTTTAACCGTGTTAAATAAAAGTCAAAAGTTACTATTAACACAAAATTATTTTCATCTTATTGAACCAAATTTTACTTACTGATATCGATCGTGTCTCTCGGATTTTTGAAATTGAACTCCTAGAAATAGTAAAATTATGTTTTATGCAAATTTTCAAATGCTCCTAGAAGGTGGGTAAAAGACGGTAAAAGATCAATAAAAAAATTTACTTGTAATTTTATTTTAAAATGACATAAATGAATTAAATTGAACATATATAGGTATTAAATATCAATTTTTACTTACAATATATGTAAATCGAATAAATAATTATTTAAATAAAAAGTCTGTTTAAACAATAACGTGGTGTTTTTTCACTATTCATCAAAAATAGAAATTTTTTAAAAAAATTACCAAAAATTCACCCTAATCTTACATTGATATTCCGAATTCAAAAATGAATTATATTTTAAAATATTCAAAACATAGAATTATCATTACTTATTTGGAAAATTAATTCTTGTTGTCAAAACCAAAAAAGAGGGTTTTTTAAAATTAAAAACTATCAAAAGATTGAAATGTGTTTATGTCAAATTTAAATGTGAAATTATATATTATGATATAAACTGTATTAAATGATAAAATTATAATATAATTATTCTTCCAAAAAATTCAAATGAATAACATATCAATTAATATTATTTTAATTTAAATAGTTGTTTTCAATTAAAATTTAGTATTTTTCAACTTTCATAAAAATATGAAAGTTATCATAAAAGTAACATAATTTTATCCAAGATAATTTTTTACATCCCGATTCTAAACATATATTCAATGTCATTAAATTTTAATATATAAAAGTGTCAAATATTTGTTTTAAAAAGGATTCAACATTAAATTTGTGGTAAAATTGCAATTTTTTAAAATACTTCTTTTATTTGGAAAATTGAATTTTCCTTATATTATGTAAAATAATCACATAATATGAATGTTAATAAAATAAATAGGATATATATAAAATTCAAAATTCAGTTATAAATGCCTTTTGAATGGCTAGTTTTGAATTTCATGGTGCACTCAAACTCATTGTTTCATGTAGCACCTCTTATTGAATTACATTAAAGAGATAACATACTATGAAATATTGGGGTGTTAAATTATACCCTCTTTCAAGAAATCAAGTCCTCATAATTTGAAATTGTTCTTAAAAAAGATAAAAATAGAAAAATATGTTTGTGGAAAACCCACATTAGAAATTGGATTAATAAAATTTAGTCTTAATAAGAGGGTAATGGAAATAAAAAAGTCACCACCAAATTATGATCTAGTATAGGAGAACATTGGTGGAAATTTGAGGGTCATAATTGGACAAACCATAAATATTTAAAGGGATTGATTTAGTTCATCCATCACAAACAAGTGTATAATTGAGGGCCTCAAATCCATCAATCTAAGATGATGTAAAAAATCATCGGTTCAAGAAAAAATAAGGTATTAGGATAACACATTATTGGTTTTAATAAAGATTCCCAAAATTTTATGAATTAATTTATTCATAAAATAATAGGATGTATATATATATATACACTTGACATGTATTGTTTCATATTTCAACTACTTCTTACCACAAACTTATCTTCCACTCCAAAATATAATAGATTTCAAAAACATTATATTTATCCTAATCATATAGGGTTCCATAAATATTTAATTTATAATTAGTTTGTCAGAATATTTAAAAATTCAACATTATACACACCAGGACATCACGTAGGCCAGAGATAAGTGATGCACCCATGTCACCCTTTGGTTGCGGGTTCATGTCTCAAAGCCTTGTCGGACATGACGAGTAATCACCCAACCTCAGGGTTGTCATATTTATATCAATCCAAAAAATAATAATAAGAAATTTTTTTAACTGTACAAATTTGAATCCAATGTTATTCTTAAAAAAGTTCAACTTTAGACTTATCCACAATACTTTTATCCAAGATCACAGTCCAAAATTTAAAAGTAAGGTAAACACAATGAAGATCACTTTTTCCACATAATAACATGTGAATACCTTCATCATATATTCTTTTAAAACCGAGTAACACCCTATATTACCATAAAACCTTATTGATTAAATTATGCTCCCTTATTCCGTATAGAATACTAGATATACTCCTCGTATCCAAAAATGTTGTAAACTCCAACAATGATTGAATATTAAAATCATTAATTAGTTTCAAGGTAGTCAGGAATATCCAATAAAATTTAACCAAATCAATCACATCTTATTACAAAATCACTAACTTAGTATCACAATCATATTAAGGTTTGTCATTCCCTCAACCATTTATTTTCCAAAAATATATCCTACTATTGAGTCACATTTCATGGTTCCACACATTCTCCATCCCTTAATGAAATAGTTTTGATTTATAATCCTTATATACTCTATAATTCTTATAACATGTACATCATTAATGCAATACTCAAATGACGCAATACATTAATAACAACATAAGAACATTGGTCATTCCTCTACAAATTATGTAGTATCATGACATGATTATTATCCAGTATTAGTGTTTAGGGTACACTCTGATGATTTGGATATTGATTCGTGTAGTGTCCCAACATCTTACAGATGAATCATTGTACATTTGAAAATATTTTCTTATCCTTGCAATCACGTACTTGGTTTCCTTTTTCTCCACACATATATCAAACTCTCATTCCCTTCAATCAATTACACTTAATTTATATAATCATAAATTCCATAAATATGTCTTCTTGTAAAATAACCCACTAATCTATCATGTCATTTCCTTTGAGGCATGAAAGAATAATAACAAAATTATTATACATAATCACTATATAAATGTAATCCAATAACTATATCAACAAGCAATACTCAAAAAAATATACTAGTGATTTAGTTTTATTATTCCAAATTAGATCATCATCTTCATAATTTCCCATTGAGGTCAGATAGATAATTCATATTTGTTGGTTTAATGATATTTATAAGTACCCCACCTTAAAACATTACATAACCTTGAATTAAACGAATAATTCACTATGAGGATATTTTTAGGTTTAGAGTTTTATATATTTAGGCCATAACTACTCCATCTTAAAAAATTAAAAAGAAGACACTTCTACCCAGTATCCATTTTTTTACAAAACATGAACTCTTGAAAAAAAAAGTCATGTTTGGTTCCATGTTTAAGACAACATGAATTTTCCATGATTCCATCTTTGGCCCTATTCCACATTATGTCCTGTGAAATACATTTCAAAACATGGGATGATCATAAAAAGCTCAGTGAGGGTTATAAAACAAATATAGAAAACATTAGATCATCAATACATACATAACATAAGCTCTTTAACATACCTCATGAAATCATAAGACTTATGATATACACATAGAAATCATAAATCATAAAGGTAACTTTTGGCATCCATATCATACTTATAGTGTAGCTATCACAGCTACGTAGGGAGTTACATTTGGAATACCAATTACAGTATATTCCCTAAATCTCTTAGGATAAACATTCACGTTTAACTCCGTCATGTTACCCAATGCATTGGAGAGATGTCACGAGCTCATCTGCCCTAGGTTTTTCATGGAACCACCGGTATACGTAAATAATGCCCAAAAACCATAAAATTGTCGTAACACATATCATAAGCCTAAAGGAAAGATAAAATTTCCACATTACAATAATAAAGTATCATTTCAAGATATTGATATAATAAATCCATTCTCAAAATCATTTTCAATACCGAAATGCATAAAAAGAGTATATGGTATTTATTTTTTCCATTTAAGAACATTTCGTCTTGTTAAGGAAGCCAATGATCAAATAATACTCGCGGCGGCGGAAAGGTCGTTGTCACCGCTTATGTTAAAAGAAATATTCCTTTTTGTCGTTTTGTAAAACACATCGTAGAGAAAATATTCCATTTGAATAAAATTAAAATTCAAAGGGTTTTATACGTCGTATAAAATAATGTCATGTATAAAACTAAAAATGCCTCAATGAAAGGAGATTGAGATGAAGTCCCTTACCTCGTGTCCGAACTGACTCGATCATTCTTAAATCTCCTGAATAATAAACCAATGTTAATTTCTACTTGATTAAGAACCTTTTTAAAGTTTATTATTCCTTTTATATAACTTATTACCATTTTCTAAACATTATGCAATTATTTAAGTTAATAACGTTCATTTCTTCGATATTTGGTACTTGAGTAAAATGAACAACTTATATTTACAAGTTGTCCATATGGTCAAAGGTTCATTATATCCAGAATGATATCATGATTTGGATATCATATTTACCATATATATCCAGCATATACATGTTTTTATAATATCACATAACATTTATAGGTAAGAAATGAAATGCACCGTTCTTAGAGACGGTAAGCCGTACGTACGCATGAACGCTACTTTCATTTCAATTTCTTATTTTAATGTAAATAAAACATAATTATACATAGTTATATTATAATTTCATTATAATATCATATATAATATCATTAACTCCATATTTTATACATCCCACATAAGGCATTAACGAATCGCATCACTTTGAGGGGGCGGTAGTCAGCACTTCCTCAAATGAGATTATCGTATTAACCCACTATGGAAACCCTAAAGGATTGATATAATTGGGAAGTACATAAGCATAAAGAAATCATAAACATAATATATATCATATATAAATACAGTACCATCATAATGGCCACCATGAGAGGTGGTAAGATGTAATTGAACAATCATTGTTTCGTGAGGCATTTGTTTTCCATCCATGGAAACTTTATGTTCATCATCCATTATATGGAGGTGTGTGTAAGTGTAGTTCGAATAATTCTCATAAAAACATACTAATATATTGATGATACTGGTCTTGTTACAAAAGAAAGGAAATAAAAAGATTTTAGGGGTTGGAAAATTAAAATAAAAGAAAACAATTTAAGAGAAACTGTTACCTTTAATTTTGGTAACTCCCTTTGGTTTGAACCAATGGACTTATTTAAGTTCCTTATGCCTAAGGTAAGGATTTTAAGAGGAGTATATGGATGTTGGGAGCCTAATTGGGAAGATTTTGGACGAGCCAAAAGGCTTTAGAGGTGTGTGGAATTGCATATAAGTGGTCTCCTTTTATAGGGGAGAGGAGGGGCTCTTTAGGAAAGTGTGAAACTATTATTTTATTATATAATTATATTCGGTTTCTAATGTTCCAAAAATCATTATAGTAGAGGATAAGATGAGAAGTAATCGAAATAAAATCATACAATCATAATTGGACATGTTTTGGATAATATTTTAATCATTATAATCTTATTTATTTAAATCATTTATTAATGAGGTTAATACTACAACATGATTGTGTCATAAATAATTTAATTTATTTGATGTGTAAAAATTATAAAAAAATTACCATTATGTAACAAATATTATAATCTTTCCAATGAATATTTATAGTCGAAAATATAACTTTTATAACCCCATGTAAAAATTAATTTACTAAAATATATTTGATTATTTCATTTTGGTATTTACTTTAAGTTAATTAAAATAAAGTATCATAATCACTTTTAAGTGGCTCATGGGTTCCCAATATCGACCCAAGGATGACCATGGTCGGCCATGACTCAAAAAATAGGATTATAACACCTGTTAGGGTAAATAAATATTAATTGTTTACCTTTATTTACCTGATTTACACTTTAACTACGACAAATAAAATATTTACTGAGATAAATATTTAAAATGCCTAAAAATAAAAGTGACCTATTTACACAATTTGAACCTCCTAATTCCAAATATGGAATCCATTTCTCAAAATTCAAAACACAGAAGCAGCATAAATTAATTTAAAATTAATTCCCGTTGTCAAAACAATAGGCGTGTTTTTCAGAAATAATAACTATCAAAAGATAGACAGTTGATTATATACAATTTAAATTTTAAATTGCTTATAATGAACAACATTATATTAAATGGTAAAAAAAATCTATTTAAACTTTAAAACCAATTAAAAGGATAATCTAAACCTATAAATAAATTATATTAAATGGCATTTTTATATTAAAATACAATATTTTTCACTATTCGTAAAAAAATGAATTTTATCAGAAAAATACCAAAAAATTACCCAAAGTAAATTTTGATGTTCAAATTTTATAGAATAATATTATTTTTTCAAATATAACATATAAAGGTGACAAAAACAAGATTTAAAGAGGGTTCGCCATCAAAAGGTGGTAAATCGGCCATTTAATGTAAATTATGCTTAAAATTAGATTCATTCAAATATTAAGCCTCTAAATTTTATTGGATAAATGTAAATATATTCAAAAAATATGTATAATCATATTAAATTTAATTTCATTCATTTACACTTATACAACGGCTAGGAGATAACTAACATTTAAAATAATAATATTATATTATTTGTGTGCAACGTAAGATTCCAAAGAAACCCGTAGTTGTGTATCAGGTACGCTATCGAACATAACAACCCATTTAAAGTAAAATTATTATTTAATTCAAAAATATTAATAAATATTAAAATATCTTATTCTTAATTTACCTGGGATGTTACATCCTTCCCCCCTTTTGTGAATTGCGTCCTCGCAATTTTAATTCACATATCAAAATATGTGGGGTTATTTATCCCTCATAGCATTTTCAGATTCCCATGTTTCCTCTCCAACCATATGGTTTTTTCACAAAACCTTTACCTAGTGAATTGCCTTATTCCTCAACACTTGCTCTCTATGGTCATGAATCTGGATTGGTTGTTCTTTATAAGAGTGTTTCTATTCCAACTGAACTACATCTAGGCTCAAAACATGATATGGATCTGACATATAATTTCTCAATATCGAAGCATTAAAAATAATGTGTACCTGGGATAAACTTGGAGGTAAATCCACTCTATATTCAACAGATCCAATATTCTCCATAATTTCATAAGGTCCAATGAACCTCGGACTAAACATTCCCTTCTTAAAAAAAGGCATCACACTTTTTAGTGGAGAAACTTTGAAAAAGACACGAACACCTACCTCAAAGAAAAGATCCTTCGTCCAGTTATCTGGATATCTTTTTTGTCTTCTTTGAGAAGTTCTCATGTGCTTCTGAATCAACTGAACTTTCTCTACCATCTCTTCTACAAATTCTGGTCCCATCAGTTTCATTTCACCTACTTTATCCCAAATAACTGGAGTTCTACAACTCTTTACATATAATGCCTCAAATGGAGCCATCTATATACTAGAATGAAAGTTTTTATTATATGAAAATTCAACCAAAGAAAGGTGTTGGTCCCAAATTCCCTGATAATCCATCGAGCAAGCACGTAGCATACCCTCCAAGGTCTGAATTTTTCGTTATGACTGCACATATTATTGAGAATGAAAAGCTGAACTAAAGTTTAATTCAGTACCCAATGACTTCTTAAGGCCTTTACAAAAGTTAGATGTGAACCTGGGATCACAATCAGATACAATAGAGAGGTTAAATCCATGCAACCTGACTATCTCTTTAACATAAAACCAATCAAGTTGATCTAGAGACAAAGTATCTCTAATAGGAAGGAAATGTGCAGATTTATTCAATCGGTCAACTATAACCAAGATTGTATTATTACGTCGAGATGTATTCGGTAATCCCACAACAAATTCCATGGATATATTTTCCCATTTCCACTCTGGAACCGATAGAGGCTGAAACATTCTTTTTGGTAACTGTCACTCGACTTTAACCTGCTGACAAGTCCAACACTTCACAGTAAAATCAGCAATATCTCTTTTCATTCCATCCCACTAGTAATACTCCTGAATATCTCTGTATATCTTAGTACTGCCATGATGAACTGAAAACAGAGAACTAAGATTTTCACATAAAAACTCATTCTTCAACTGTGAATCACAAGTCACACATAATATCTATCCAAATCTCAAAACACAATCATTATCAACGTTAAAATCAGGCAACTTACCCTTCTGAACCAACTCTACATTTTTTTGCAACTCACTGTCTTCCTTCTGCGCTTGCTTTATTCTGTCTGATATAGATGATCTCACTGACACCTGAAACAAAACAGAAGAATTTCCTGCACCAAAACCTTCTATGCCATAATTCATCAAATCAAAATCCAAAGGAACTTCTTCCAAACATAGAATGGTTAATGAAGCGTTACTTTTTCGACTCAAAGCATCAGCCACTTTATTTTCTTTTCCCGAATGGTAAAGTATCGTGCAATCATAATCCTTGATTAATTCCAACCATCTCTATTGTCTCATGTTCAATTATTTCTATGTGAATATATACTTCAAACTTTTATGATCAGTATATATTTCACACATCACTCCATACAAATGATTCCTCCAAATTTTTAAAGCAAACACAACAGCAGCTAATTCAAAATCATGTCTAGGGTAATTTACATCATGTGTTTTCAACTGATGTGAAACATAAGCAATTACCTGATGATTCTACATTAGGACACAACCCAGTCCTTTCAACAAAGAATAACTGTAGATGACAAACTCACCATCTCTGGAGGGTAGTGCCAAAACTGGAGCATTCACCAATCTCCTTTTCAATTTCCTGAAAACAATCATGACATTCTATTGTCCCGATGAACTTAACACCTTTTCGAGTTAACATAGTCATTGGACTACATAACCATGAAAATGTTTCAACAAACCTCCGGTAATAACCTGCCAAACCAAGGAAACTATGAATCTCGGTTATATTTGTTGGTCTTGGCCATTCTTCAACAACTTTTGTTTTAGCAAGATCAATAGTTATGCATTTTCTTTAAACAATGTGACCAACAAACGAAATTTGTTGTAACCAGAACACACACATGCTGAATTTCCCGTAAAGTTTCTTTTCTTTTTAGGTTTGCAAGAGAAACCATAAATGACTTTCATGTTCCTTCTTACTTTTGGAATAAACCAAAATATCATCAATGAACACAACCAAAAACTTATCCAAGAACTCATAGAAAATTCTATTCATAAGATCCATGAATACAGCATGTGCATTGGTTAACCCAAAATGAATAACTACAAATTCATAATGGCCATATCTAGTATGAAACGTGGTCTTCGGAACGTCTCATTCCTTTACCTTCAACTGATGGTACCCCGACCTGATGTAAATCTTGGAAAAATAGTGAGCTCCCTGGAGCTGATCAAACAAATCATCGATATGAGGCAAAGGATAATTGGTCTTAACTGTAATGTTATTCACTGCTCTATAATCAATGCAAAGTATCATTGAACCATCTATTTTTTAACAAATAAGATAGGATCACCCCATGGTGATTTTCTATGTCAAATGAAACCTTTATCTAAAAACTCATTCAATTCCTTATTTAACTATAAAAGTTCAATTAGAGCCATTCGATAAGGGGGTTTTGAAATTGGCTTTGCATCAAGATCTATGTCAATAGTAAATTCAACTTCTCGTTCAGGTTTAATACTAGGCAACTCATCGGGAAAAACATAAAGGTACTCATTTACCAATGGTACATCATTAATATGATCAATTCCTTTATTTTCAACAATATGTGAATGGTAACATTCATTTCAATCTTTTACCAGTTTCTGAATTCCTGATATGTTATCAAAATCAAGGGTTCATTCTTGTACACAAACTGAAAATAAATCTGAATAGAAGCCACTTTAACTCTGCAGTAAATATTAGTATGATAAACAGGAAGCAAATCCATGCCCAATATAACATCAAACTCTACTAGAGGCAAAACAATAAGGTTTGCAGGTAGATTCTTTCCACACACAAGAACATGAATGTTCTTGTAGCTTCTTTTGGTATCTTCATTTCGTCCATGTGTTTTTACCGTAAGTTTAGTATTCATATCATGAGATGGAATTCCCAATTTACTAGAAAACTTCTCAGAAATGAAAGAGTGTGTAGACCCTGAATCAAACAACACATTGGCATAATCTGAACAAACAAACAGTTTACCTGATATATCTTCATTTGATAGCCCCACATCTGCTGAAGTAGTTTCAAAGGATTTCACCACCCCTTTCTACTTGTAGTCTGGCTTCTTTCCTTCGGTTGATTTCTTTTTAGGAAACTCCTATGCATAATGACCCATTTCATTTCACATAAAACATTTTACTTACTATAAATAAGATTTTGTCTTACCATTACCCTGTTCTTTATCAGTGAAATTATGAGCCTTATGTCCAATTTTACCACATCGGTAGCACTTACAATAATTCCAAATACATTCCCCGGTATGCTTTTTACCACAATTTTTGAAAACTGTAAACTTATGTTTCTTACCATTGGACTTTTTTGAAGTGTTCTTCCCTTTCACCTGCCACCTCGTCCTCTTATTCTGTTGTTTGTCAAAGAATACATGATCATCGGCAAACTCCATTTCCACCTTCTCCACACAACAAACTAGACTTTCATAACTTTTGAACTCATGAGAAGCTAAAGGCCTTAGATACTTTGGCATTGATCCTGATTAAAAATGGTTGATTTTACTATCAAGACCTCGTATGAAATTAGGAGCATACCTTGCTAGTCGAGTGAATTTTTCATCATAAGTTGCCCCTGAGTCATCCTTCTGCCTCAATTCCAGGAATTGTTTTTCCATCCTAAGATGAACCACCTTAGGAAAATATTTCTCAATAAACATACCTTTGAATTCATCCCAACCAAGAGAATCAATCTCCTCACTATCCCTGATATTTTTCACCATCGACCACCATTGATCAACTTCACCATCAAAATGGTAAACCGCGAGACTAACCTTTGGATGTTCTGAAAAACCCATAACATTGAAAATCTTCTCCAGTTCTTTAATCCACACTTCTGCTAGCACTGGGTCAAATGATCCTCTAAATGATGGGCGATGCTGCCTCATGAAATGTTGTACTACTGGCATGTTCCTCTGTGGTTGATCTGTTTGTTCTCGTACATGGATACCTACATCGTTTATCGCCTGAGTCAAATGTTCCATCACTACAAAAAACTATTCAGTTCTGATTCCAACCATCTCAGGTTGCTAATTTGGAAGGTTGTCTTCCTCCTGTTGTCGTCCCAACACAGCTGCCCTATTTCCTCTTCGGAAAACCATTCTAAATAGAAAAATATCTTAGGTGAAGCAACATGGTAATCTGTAAATTCTATATTATTTCAATATTACAATAAATTAATTTTTGGACATTAATATAAAAATTTTCTAACTCGTATAGTTATCTAAACCGACCTCTGATACAAACAATAAGTACCCATCCATAATACATTACATATCCTAGAATTAAATGAATAATTCACGTTAAAGATATTTTCTGGTTTAGATTTTTAGAGAATTAGGACATAACTACTACATCTCAAAAAATTACAAATTAGACACTTCTACCAAGTTTCAATTTCTTTTATAACACATGAACTCTTGAAAAAAAAATCATGTCTATTTCTATGATTAAGACAACATGAATTTTCCATGATTCCATCTTTGACCCTATTCCACATTATGTCCTGTGAAAAACATTTCAAAACTTGGGATGGGCATAAAAAGCTCAGTAAGGGTTATAAAACAAAGAAAGAAAAAATTAGATCATAAATACATACATAACATAAACTCTTTAACATACCTCATGAAATCATAAGATTTATGAAATACACAAAGAAATCATAAATCATAAAGTTAACTTGTGGCATCCATATCGTACATACAGTGTAGCTATCACAGCTATGTAGGGAGTTACATTTGGAATACCGTTCACATTATATTCCCTAAATCTATTAGGAGAAACATTCATGTTTACCTCTGTCACATTACACAATGCATTGGAGAGCTATCTCGGGCTCACCCGCCCTAGGTTTATCATGGAACCACCCCTATACGTAAATAATTCCCAAGGACCATAACATGGTCATAACACATAACATAAGCCTAAAGGAATGATAAAACTTCCACATTACAATAATAAAATATCATTTAAAGATATTGAAATAATAAATCCATTCTCAAAATCATTTTCAATACCAAAATACCTAAAAAGAGTATATGGTATTTATTGTTTCCTTTTAAAAACATTTTCGCTTGTTAAGGAAGCCAAAGATCAAATAATACTCGCGGTGGCGGAAAGGTCATTGTCACCACTTACATTAAAAGAAATATTCATTTTTTTCATTTAGTAAAACGATTCATATAGAAAAGATTCACTTTGAATAAAAGTAAAAGTCAATGAGTTTTATACATCTTATAAAATAAAGTCATGTATAAAACTAAAAATGCCTCAATGAAAGGAGATTGAGACAAAGTCCCTTACCTCGTATCAGACATGACTAAATTGTTCTTTAATCTCCTGAATAATAAACTAAAGTTAATTTTTACCTTCTAACGATCCTTTTTCAAGTTTATTATTCCTTTTATGTAACTTATTACCATGTTATCAACATTACGCTATCATTTAAGTTAATAACGTTCATTTTGTTGATATTTGGTACTTGAGTAAAATGAACAACTTATATTTACAAGTAGTCCATGTGGTCAAAGGTTCATCATATCCAGAATGATATCATGATTTGGATATCATATATACCATATATATCCATAATAAACATGTTTTTATAATAGTATATAACACTTATAGGTAAGAAATGAAATCCACTATTCATGGAGACGGTAATTCGTACGTACGCATGAACGCTACTTTCATTTAAATTTGTTATTTTAATGGAAATAAAACAAAATTATACATAGGTATATTTAAATTTCAGTATAATATCAAATATAATATAATTAACTCTAGCCTGTATACATCCCACATAAGGCATTAACGAATCACATCACTTTGAGGGGGCGGTAGTCCGCGCTTCCTCAAATGAGATTATCATATTTACCCACTATGGAAACCATAAAGAATTGATATAGATGGGAAGTACAGAAGAATAAATAAATCATAAACATAATATATATCATATATAAATGCAGTTCCATTATAATGGCCACCTTGAGAGGCGGTAATATGTAATTGAACAATCATCGTTTCATGAGGCGTTAGTTTTCCATCCACAGAAACATTGTGTTCTTCATCCATTAGATGGGGGTGTGTGTAAGTGTAGTTCGAATAATTACCATAAAAACATCTTGGTATATTTAGGATACTGGTTTTGTTACAAAATAATTGAAATAAAAATATTTTAGGGGTTGGAGAAGTAAAATGAAAGAAAACAATTTAAGAGAAATTGTTACCTTAATTTGGGTAACTCCCTTTGGTTTGAACCAAAGGACTTCTTGAAGTGCCTTATGCCTAATTTAAGGATTTTAGGTGGAGGATAGGTATGTAGAGAGCCTAATTGGGCAGAGGTTGGATGAGACAAAAGGCATGAGAGGTGTGTGTAATTGCATAGAAGTGGTCTCCTTTTATAGGGGAGAGGAGGGGCTCTTTATGAAATTGTGAAACTATTATTTTATTATATAATGATATTCGGTTTCTAATGGTCCAAAACTCATTATAGTAGAAGATAAGATTTATTGTAATCGAAATAAAATCATCCAATCAGAATTGGACATGTTTTGGATAATATTTTAATCATTATAATCTTATTTATTTAAATCATGTATTAATGAGGTAAATACTGCATGATTATTGTGTCATAAATAATTTAAATTATTTGATGTCTAAAAATTATAAATATAATACCATGATGTAAGAAATAATTTAATATTTCCAATGAATATTTATATTTCAAAATATAACTTCTATAACCCCATGTAAAACTTAATTTACTAAAAGATATTTTTTTATTTCATCTTGGCCTTTACTTTATGTTAATTAAAATAAAGTGTCATAATCACTTCCATGGGGTCCCAAAATCGACCCAAAGATGCCTATGGTTGGCCATGACTTGAACAATAGTATTAATACACCTGTTAGGGAAAATAAATATTATTTTTTACCCTTATTGACCTGATTTACCCTTTAACCACGGTAAATAAAATATTTACTAAGGTAAATATTTAAAATTCCTAAAAATAAAATTTACCTATTTACACAATTTGAACCTCCTGATTCCAAATATGGAATCCATTTCTCCAAATTAAATACAAATAAGTTGCATAAATTAATTTATAATTAATTCCCGCTATCAAAACAAAAGGCGTGTTTTAAAGAAATATTAACTATCAAAAGATTGACAGTTGATTATATACAATTTAAATGTGAAATTGCTTCTAATGACCAAAATTAGATTAAATGGTAAAAATATAATATATTTACACTTTAAAACCAATTAAAAGGATAATCTAACCATTTAAATAAATGTGATTAAAAGGCAGTTTTGAATTAAAATACAATATTTTTCACTATTCATTAAAAAATGAATTTTATCATAAAAATACCAAAAATTTACCCAAAGTAAACATTTATGTCCCAATACTGAATAATAATATTATTTTATCAAATATAACAAATAAAAGTGACAAAAACTAGATTTAGAGAGGGTTTTCCAACAAAGGCGTTAAATCGACCTTTTATTCTATATTATGCTTAAATTAGATTCATTCACATTTTAAGACTTTAACTTTTATTGGATAAATGTAAATACATTGAAAAATATGTATAATAATGTTGAAGTTAGTTTCATTCATTTCCACTTATACAATGGCTAGGAGTTAACTACCATTTAAAATAATAATATAATATTATTAGTGTTCAATGTAAGATTCCAAAGAAACCCGTTGTTGCGTATCGGGTGCGCTATTGAACATAGCGACCCATTTAAAGTAAAATTAATATTTCATTCACCAATATTAATAATTATTAAAATCTCTTATTCTTCTTTTACCTGCGATGTTATAATATTCGACCCCTATATGATACCATGGAAAACGTTATGCTATGATATAATTTAGTTTAAACTTTTTTCCTGTAAATGAATAATTATTCCCCAAAATTATATTTCATATATTTAATTTCATTTTGGAATTACTAATAACTAGTGGTATAATTCAAATTATAAAAAAATAGAAATAAATTATTGATGTGTTAAAATGTACATCAATCACACTTTATAATCAAGAAGATTTAGAACCAGTGTTGATGTTAATATTCTGGTCAAATCATTAAATTCTATATGGAATTTATCAAACTAATAAAAAATGGTAATTTTTATGTAAATTGTGTCATAATTTATTCAATAAATAGATTGTGTAAAATGAATATCATAAAATATCCATCCAACAACATTTAATATTTAATTTGAAATACAATTTTTGTTCATTTCCAAAATGTCTCTGAATTAATAATACAAATATTTATAATGATCAGGTTATCATTAGTATAATAACTCACAAAAATGGATAAAAATATAGATATTTAATTTATAGAATATGCCATACTTCTTAATCATATATAAAAATTGAGAAAATTGAATTTTTTTCAAATCATAATACTATTATAAACCTAAATTAATAATATTTTTATCCACAAGTAAAACTAAATAAGATCTTAAATTCCACAATTAAATCATGTTCATTGAATCAATAATGAATTAAACCTAATTTTTCACAAAAAAAGGATTTAAATCATTATTGTTTTAAATGCATCAACAATGAAAATTTAACTTGTATTAAATCATTGAAGGACAAATTAAACATTCTAAAATATAAAGGTTTCATATTGTATACACATAAAAAAAGATAGCATTATTTTCTATAATTGAATGCATCGTCATAACACACGACCACAATACATTAATGTTCATAAATCCTGTAATATTCACTAGTCTTATAGATAGAATATTTCATCCACTGTCACTATATTTGAGGTGCACAACCTACACAGTTGGTTTGGGTTCCATCACTTCCCACCCAATTCATACTATCTCTTCCTCTACTATATGATCTTATTTAGTGATGTTTGTTTAATATATTATAGACTTTATGACTCCTTATAATTTAAGAAACATGACTGCACGAATACGAAAGGCACAAGACGCCACATGAATCATTACTACGGTTCTTCTTCCCCATTCCTCCACTACTCACCCTATTTTATACCACTATTCTATATGTGTTTGACTACTCCAGGGGAGGTAAATTTTATTATTGTTCTCAATGTAATATATTCATATATAATATTCATTGTGAGTTTAATTCCTCCATTGTATTATCATAACATCCTTCGTTTTCATTAGAGATAAATAATTCTAATATTTAATTTTATCATGACTCTCTTCTTCTCCAACAATGATTTTTTACTGAGGTCCTCATTATTATTCATTATTATAATTCATATAAGAAAAATATAATATTCACAGTGTATCCCTCAAGTGAATTACTCTATAGTGTATAACCATTACTGAGTGACTATTTGGAACAAGAACCAAGGTGTAAGTGCTTTGATTGTATGATATATAACAACACTACCCCTATGAAAAAAATACTATAAAAGAAACAAAAGTTTAATACCTCCCTATTATCAAATTTTATTACTAGTTTCGACTATGATACATTGACAATACTACCCCATGAGAACATAACATCATAAACGAGACTGTTATTTGAATGAAACTATATTAAATATAACATTTTTTGTAAAACATCTTGTATTTATATTGTTGAGAAAACTCTTGACTCATTTTTATAATCATGTTTATATTAACCACATTATTTTATGATATTTCATAATTACTTAAAACATCAGAATAACTATCCAATTTCCTTCAGAAATTCTAGAAAACACCTTATATTGATAAAATGTTAAATTAGAAAAAATTATTGAAATTATATGAATTAAAATAATTTTATATTTAGTTTGAACCAATTTACTATTTATTATCATATTTATTTTCATTCCATGACTCCATGACGCAAGAAAATTTCCCCATTCAATTTCTATATCTTCTTAGTGTCATGGTATTTAATGACAACTCATTGTAAGAATCAATAAATTATATTTTAATTGGTTCGAATGTAAACACTACATCAAATTTCTTAAATTTCATTAAGAATTTTTTTTGGTCCGATAAAATATCTCTTTATTTCATTTCATTACACAAAATAAGTCATGAAATTTTAGAATAGTTACACCTAATCTATTTAATCATATCCAATCATGTTATACCAGAAGAATTAATGTCTATAAACATACAACATTAATCAATCATGTGTAACTCCATTTATGGACTCAACAAGTTCTAATTTATTGACCATTTATATAATTTTCACCCACAAAACCTGAACTAATCATTATATTTCTGGTTAAAAATTATTGTACATACATTATGAGATATAATGATCCCTTTATGTGTACTCATTTAACCCAACTTCATCATACTTATGAACTATTACTTACAAAATCTTATGTATGTTTCATATAAATATATTAAACTTCATTTTTTCACTTCAAAATTTAATACTATATGAGATTCCTAATAATTAAATAATCAACTAACATCATATGAACTATATGTGTTTTAAGAGGTTTCATGTCACATAAAAAATTATTTTCTTCATGAACCATTCCACCTAAATAAGTGACATAAATTTATTCTTTTTTATTTTAATAAAATTAATATTGAGAATAAATTAATAAAAGTATAATTAAAATTCACATTTATATCATCGTCAAATTATATTTTAAATCATAATTATATGTCACAACTGCTACACGCCATTTTTAATTATGTTCAATAGTCATCATATCTACCATAATATAATGGTCCAGACCATAATAGTCCATTACATTATCCAAATCTAGTGTTTTTAGTATTTTGGGAAGCATTAGTGTATAATTTAATGATCATTACAAAATTACAATTTTTTCATTGGTGGCTCAGGGAACCAGTCATAGTGACTCCGTACAACAGTGCTAGTGACCGAAGGCGTCGTTGTCGGTAACATAGGGTGACCATGTTAGTGAGTCAGGGCATCATTGTTAGTGACTCAGGGAATCAGGGTTGGTGAGTTGGGTAATCAGTGAGTCTAAGAATCGGTGGGTTAGGGAATTGGAGAGCTAGGGCATCGTTAAGTTGTGGAGTTTGGTAGCTAGTGCATTAGTGAGTAATGGATTCATTGAGTATGGGATTTAGTGAGTCAAGGAATCAATGAGTCATGGAATTTTTTAGTCAAGATTTAGTTTTTCATGTCTATGGCGTATAATTGGTATCTCGTCATCAGTTTCTCACCATTAAGTGATTCGGTGTCAGTGTTGGTGGCTTTATATTGGTTACTCACCCATCAGTGACATGCTATCGTTGTCGGTGACTCGCCCAACGATGACTCGTTTCTTGTTTTTCCAGTTTTTCCCCTCTTATGTTGTATTTTATTTAAGTCAAGTTTAATTCCATGTTTGGGTATTTTAAGGGAAATTTAAAGGATATTAATTATATCATTAATATCCTAATTCTCGGTTGATATTGTGATATTACAAAAATGTAATCTTGGACACGATATGAATTTAATGTACATGGAACAACTTTCATCTGTTGATATGGGATATTATCTTTTCTAAATAAATGGTTCACTTTTCTCTTTTCTATTGTTGTGCACAAAACTTTTCTTCAGGAACATGTCATACCCCTGTGTTGCAGCCCACCTCTTTTATTTTCCTTGGAGTCACATTATTCCAAAAACCCATTTTTTTGCCACAATGAGGTGTTTTGGAGAGCAGTCATTCATTGTATAGATTCCCCTCATCTTTCATCTCATTGTGCATCATGTGGGTTGGTGCAGTAATGTTTATTGTGTGAAAACTACATAATATACCTTTTTCAATGAAAAATGATAATAAAAACATGATAATGGGTAGGGAGTCCATTGATGTAAATTTCATGTTTTATTTTTTTTCTTCATTAAAATGTGAATCATTGTGGCTACGTGGCTTCTAAATATCATGGTCATTAGTGGTATTTGAATGATCATTAGTGATTCTTTATATATGTTATTATTTCCATATGAATAATTTATTTTAATACTGATCAGATTAGTCATGTACCCTTAGTTAAATAATAGGATTCCTTGAGACAAAAACCATTTTTTTAGAACACAAATTTATCAAAGTGGAATTAAATAATAGTTTTTTCCCAATATGAATAAACCTTGTTTGATAGGAGTGGATGTTTTCTATGATCTATTATTTTTTGTGACTTGCGTGGGTTATGTGGTGCTTCTATAAAAAGCACAGTTGTTGGTACAAGGGTGGTCATAGAATTTGGTTCTATGATAATGGTGTGGTATGTGTATACAACAGGTATGTGTTTTAGTGATAGGTTTTGTTGTATTTTGTATGAGTAGGTATGAGCGATGTTTTGGTATCTCCAGATGAGAGATTGATTGATCATTAAATGGATGCAATTTGTATTAATTTGGATTTCCTCTAGGTAGTGGTTGTGTAGCGGGGTTATATGAATGGGTTGTCTCATTATTTCATGTTTATGGGTGTGTTGGGGTGTTGTTGTTGTGTAGTGGGGATATCCGGTTTAGTTGTGAGAGGATTATTTAGTGGCATAATTTTTAAAAATGATAGTTGGATATTTCTGAAGGAGTGTCTAGGAAAGGGGAATCTTCGTTAGTAATTCACATTGGTTGTTCTCTGTTTTAATTTTATGAATGATTTTTAAAATGGATTCATTATCCATGGTGCCTTCTCCTTGTTTGGCTTTGGTAGTATTTGGTTTGGTTACATCGTCTTCTAATGTTTTCAGTTTTTTGTATTTTCCTAGTTATGGATATAATAAATAAACAAACTGAATTGTAATTCATAATGAAAATTGGTTAAACGAAAGGGTTGGGTTGATGTTTTGGTTGTGGATATTGTGTGGTTGTGCATGTAGGTGTAGAAACAAATGTGGTATTGAGTGGGATAGTTTTATATTTGGGATCCAATAGGATGGTAAGGGTGTTTTTTACTTATTTGTAAAAACTCGTAGTTACTTATGTTTTCTATACTCACCCCACCCATTTGAGCACTACGCACCGAAAACCACCATTATTATTGGGGAGGGTGTCATTTACCAACATCCTGGTTGCAGGATGGATGGATAGTTATAGTATCTCCATTTCTCCCTCTTCTAGGAATTGATATCCCAATAATCATCGAGTAGACTTTAATGGATTGAGGTGTATTAATAGATTAATCATATTGTATGTGTGAGAGGTTGTTTGTTTCCTAGCTGTCTTCATTATAAGGCCTATGTGTTTTTGGGTGAATCATGTGGTGGTTTTCATCCAAGTGTATGCACACATGATGTGTGTGGATGTCACATAGGTGTGTGATGGCAGGTTGTCATAGTGGGGCATATGGAAGAATTTGTAGCATCAGGAAGATCTCCATTTGGTATGAGAAGATAACCAGTGTGTTGTAGTGTGGGGTACCATAATATCTATGTTTTTACTACTTTACTTTATTTGAATTTTTTTATTTGGTTACCATGACTTTATGATGTTGGGTTTGTTTTTTTACACTATTAGCATATTTTGAGTTTCTCTTGTTTTCTCACATGGGAATTAACAAGATTCTCCCACTTTTGAATAGGTTACATTGGATTTTCCCCTATTGAGTATACTTTTATAATCACCCAATGTATATAAAACTATTATTTGGTTTCCAATGATATTACGTGGACCGTGTATTATATTACTAGCTCGAACATTGGGGATGGTTACTGCTTCACTTCTTTTTTATTATTTGGATACATACATTGAGGATTTATTTTTATTTTTATACTTTATTCCTTTAATCATGAATGCAAGATGGATTTTGGAATATATATATATATATATATATATATATCTTTCATGGAGTTTTCTATGGTTGGAACATATTATCACTTGAAGTTACATACTATAAATGGAAGTTCATTTAATTTTATTGTGAGTTTTTTATATGCTCGATGCTGGTTGCCAGCCGGGGGCCAATTGGACGTGGAACATGGCGGTCATTATCTCTCCTTCATCATGAGGATTGAAAATTTCCACATCTGGATATCACTTCCCTCTACATGAAGAAGGTGATTCATGATTGAATGGTATCATATGTGATGGTTTAGAGATATAATATAGTTTGGAGTTAGGAACAGTGAGATTTTCATGGGTCAGTAGGGAATGAATGTTAATTGATCTTGGTTTGGTACATAGGCTATGGATGACCATATGGTATTCGAGATTTTTTGGCCCCCTATGATCTGACACAAGGTCTATGAGCTTAAAAAATTACCATGTGAGGCTATAGTGCTTGCGGGGTACAGACCCTAGGGAATTTACATGTATCACGAGGATTTTTGTTGTTTGTTTTTGGTGATTTCTGGAATTTGAAAGAAACAATGAGATAAAATGGATTAGAAACAAAATCCATACTACATGGGATTAAGAATTCTTTTCTTCAACAAAAAAATAAAATAATCTGTAGGATCTACTCTCCATCTAAGAGGGTATTATGTTTTTTTGGGAGTTGGGGAATAATATCAATGATCTCTAGTGTTTTGGTATGGGTATATTTCTGGATGAGGAGTCTTGGACGAGATGTTTGGATGAGGCACTCCATCCTTCCCTCTAGAATGTGGTTAGTCCCATCACTATACTAACACAATTATTGGTTCAGAAGAATGAATAGGTATTGCAATGTATGTACTTGTGAGGAGGTCTACTGCGAGAGAGAATTCAGTTTTGTTCTCCAAAGATGAAGGTTCTCAGCAGCATGTCATTGGCATAAGGGCCTTCCATATTTTTTCATAGTGGCAATCCAACACCAGTAGTTTCGCATCAATCCCTCTTGTCTCACCCTATTCCCGTGGAATTGAGGATGAGGTGTTCTCCTTGTGGAGGCCGAAAGATGATTTAGAGTCATTTATCAACAAGATATCAATATGGTGGTGGTGGGTAGGTCTGGTGACCACCTTAGAAGTAGTCGCCAGCCATGTCCTTCATGTAGAAGGGACAACATTCCCCCCTCCATTGAGGAAAGACATTGTTGAAGGAATACAACCTCGATGTGATCCCAAGAGATGTCGACCATGGCATGGTCAGGTAGGCTTCTGACATCTGAGGGGAAGAGGTGTTGAATGTGGGTAGTTTCACACCAGTGGGGAAGGTGTTCCCATAGGGATGGAGATTGATCGGGGTACAATCAGTTTATTTAGTACACTTTCTTGTGTCTTGTTTTACTCAAGGCTTCACACGCCTTATTTTCAAATAGTATGACACATTCATTTTGACTGGACATAGAGATAACTCCTATGCCCCTAGTGTTGAATACACCATTTAGATTCCAGAATAATTTGTTTGATGTTTTCGTGTGATAAAGACAGATATTCGGGCAACATCATTAAAAAGGGGATCTTTTTCAACTTCCGATGCATCCATATGATTTCATCCCTGGCATGAAATATATATTTTTAGTGTGTGATTATATCAACTGATTACATATAAGTGTCATGATTTTATATTTGAAGGGATAGTGTGTAGATTTCTGTGGTTAGTGGAGATGTCGGGTTGGAAGTCGACACATGGAGCCTCACCTTTCAATTTTAGTCGAGTAGTCAGTGGGATCGATGGATGCTGAGATTGTGGATGTGCTATGAATTTTTAAATTATTAATTGAGGTTTTCCTCAACGAGGAATTGAATCTACACCCAGTACATCATGGGTTGTAATGAATAGACTTACAACACAGTGCTTTTCAAATTTCGAAGGTTCCTTATCGGATGGTTCCTTCAGAATTTTGAGTTTTTTGGATTCAAATTGATGATCTTGCATATAAAGGTTTCATCTGACACATTGTGCCATTGTGGGGTTCTCCTTTCCTATTTTTTATGTAAGTAGATGGTGGTATTTGGATCTGAATATATTACTAGATACTGAATCAAGGAAAAGTGAAGAAACATTACCCAATCCCTGTGATAAATGATATCTTCTACTAGATGAAGTGAGGTAGTAGGTTTTGGAAGAATGATCTACGGTCTGGATATCACCAATTGTGTGTGGATGAGGTTGACATGCTGAAGACTATATTCTGGTGATGGTAATGGAACATCAAGTTTTTAGTTATTCCATTTTGTGTTATTAACATGTCGGATGTGTTCATAGGAAATAAGAACACATTATTTTTTGAGTTCCTAGACCAGTTCATTGTCATATTCATCGATGACATAATTATATACAAGATTACAGTGTTGAATCCTAGCAATCATGTCCAGACTATCCTAGAGTTTCATTAGAACCATCAGCTCTAGGGGAAGTTGTCCAAGTGCATGTTATGAACATGGGATATCCACTTCCATGTACATGTTGTGTCTCAATAGGGTGTAGTTGTGACACTGTCGATGGTCTAGGTAATCTATTCATTGGAAGCACCCATGAATGTGGCATATGTTCAATGTTTTCTCAGTCTGGGTGGAAACTAATTGATATTCATGACTGAATTCTCTCGATTATTAGTTCAATGGATGTGTATGACTAGAAAGGTAAAGTCCTTTGTTTAATGTGAGTAATGGATGAAATATTTTAGCTATCTAAAATGGTTGTTGGTCAATTTTTCAGTTCTAAGGATGCTAGAGGATGGGGCGATGTTCAAGGAATTTTTTGATTCTTCTCGTGCAAGCACGGGGTGTGTGCTGATGTAGCTATTAGTAGTGATATCCTATTGATCTAGGAAATTATGTTCCCATGAATGTAACTATTCCACCGATGATCTCGAGATATCACCTCTTTTATTTTCACTAATTATGTGGTTAAATTACCTCTTTGGGGTGTATGTTGTGGTCTTGACGGATCACAAGAGATTGTGGTACATCATTTCCCAATGAGATATGAACTTACACTTGTATAGGTGTGTGGAGTATCTCTAGGATTACGATTTTGAGATAACATACACCACAAGAAATGGAAATTTCTTGTCTGAATCAGTAAATAGAATGTAACGAAAATAAGTGGTTTTAGAATCTTTAGACACATCGAGGGAGATGGGGGTGTTGTTTCCTTGAAATTAGATTTGGGAATGTATGATAGTAGAGGCTGACTATTTTTGATGATGGTGCTATTTCGAATGCTTTTGCCGGGGAGCACATCTATCTATTGGGAAAAATTAGTTATTTCCCCACATTCCTTCTTTCCAAATGTGGATGTCACTCGTCACATACTTAGAAATATTATCTCTTTGATCGAAATGGAAGGAAGGGATGTGAACTCCTCTTTTTTGGATTACTCCTCCTAATTTGTCACATAGTATGGGTCTCCCTCATGTATTTTATTTTTTCATGAATATCTTCCCCAATGATATATTTTCAGGGACACTAGTTTATTAAACTACTTCTGTCTGTACATTACAAGGGGTCAAATCTGATAATAAAACTTTGATCATGGGAGTAGTCACGTTCGACATCGCTGGCGTGTCTAGATGCAGAAACACGGAGTTGACCTGGTTTCTTCCCTTTCTAATAGGGCTTCACTAGGGTGTGGAATCTTGATTCATCCATCATCCATTATGGGGTATTATATACCATATTCCTGTTCTTATGGTTTTACTCATCATCCCAAGTTAACACAGGTTATGTCGCAAGATTAATGTTTACAAGAGATGGATCAGACATATCAGAACACTGATAAGTGTGGATCAGATGCGTAAAAACTCAAGAGGGTGCACCGGGGGGTCTTCTAGATGAGTGGATCAAAACATCCAATGAATACGAATCTTAGTATGATTGGGCTCTTGTAAAGGGGATGATAGTGTTTACCATTGGTTGGGATTGAACCATAGGGAGGTTTTCAAAAATCCCTACCTAGGAGATAGGGATGAAAAGTCATGTAGTTCAAAGGGTTGATAAATTTGGGGAACACAATTTACAACGACCTCAAAAAATTATGGGGAATAAGAGTGGATAATGGTCCATCGCAAGAGGTACACTCTTGCTAGGATTTTTATTGATTGTATGAGGCTTATGCATGGTTAGCAGCCCAGGTGGATGGAATGAATTCACCGGGATGTGGTGGGATGAGTACAAATCAGGATGGATTATGGAGGGTTTAATGATGTTGATGAGGAATGATGTGGAACCATTATAACGGTGACAGTTGTGTTGGGATTGAACCATAGAGAGTCTTCCTTTGTAACCTTGAAGTTTAAAATTGATGTCCACATAATGAGGTGGTCTATGGGACACCTGAGGTGGTAGCTCATGAGGTGCTATGAATGGATGTGACCCAGATGATGTAGAACCCTCGAGATGGGGTATGAAATTCTCTAAATACAAAAAAAATGATCAAGGGAGAAACAATGATGTAGCATGAGTGATGGGAATGAACCTCAGGGAGGATTTTTACATATCCGTGTGGCAGGGAATCAATTTTCATGTTGCTCAGGATGGGGACATACAATTGATGTTTACACAAATTATAGCAACCTGACAACATGTTGGGGCATAAATATGGTTAGTATTCCAAGAACGGCTTTTATACCACTAAGGGGTGGACCAAAGATGTGGGTCTGATCAAATGGGACACCGAAGATGAAGAGTTTTTGGGGTTTAAACACAAGGGGGATTCAAACTTACCCTACCTAGAAGATAGGGAACTAAACCCATGTTGTTTTAATATATGTTGTTTAACATCATGATGGACGGAATGGGAATATATTTTTACGTCATTCAGGATGAGGGTGAACTGATATGAAGTGGTCGAGACTGATAGATGAAGGTCTTGAACCTCATGGATGCATCCTACGTACCCTGCTCAAAAAGTGAAAGGATAAATTTCCATGTAGTTCAATTGTGGGGAGAATGTGGATTATACTAAAGAGGCCCAGGGAGGATTCCATGTTCATTTCTTACTATATGCTGATGGGAGTCATGATATGTGTAGAAAATAATATTTAGAAAATAATTAATTATCGCATCTCTAAATGTGCATCCACGAGGAATAGAGTGGGGGTAATGCATCATTATCAGCCCAATGAGGAAACACGGACATACAATTGGCTAGTGGCCTAGGCAGATAGAGATTGGGACATAAACCCGGATGGATGCCTAATAGAGATAAATACCAAAGGGAGATGTACATGGAATCGAAGGTCCTTGTGCCCATCCCTCTTCTGGTCTTTGCAAATGGATGTAGAGAGGAGGGGTAAGGATTCCACATTCATCATGAAATGTTAGGGGCTTAAAGAAAGATCGTTACCCTCCTCCATAGAAATATGATGTTCCCTCCAAAGAGGATCTCATTCCATGTATTGAATATCTCACTCCCCTGGAGACCATCATGCATAGAAATTTCTGTGGTGGGGAACCATCTGTATTTTTCCTAGGGAAATGCTATAGTTCATCATCATGTGTTGAGGAAGATGGTGCATTGTATATTATCATCCTTCAACCTTGATAATGAGGAAACTCTCTGCAACCCCATGACATACAAAACCGGAGAACATTATCACTTTGTGAGGGGAAGGCAATGATAGTGTTTTGAAGAGAATTTTTATTGAGTGATCTATTAAGGGGATCATGTTAGTGTGGCTATGTGAAGAATCAATAGTTGTTAGCGATACTATGTGACAAAACGTGATGTAGGGAAATGTAACATGGAGCACTACCTAAGGGATTTTAATTTACATCATACCAGCCTGGTTGGACACACAAAAGAAGGGTTTGTGAAGATTCAATCCCTATTGGGAGAGACTTTCAATGGTCATGGGGTCGCAAAGTCTAGGAGCTCACAGAGAATATGGGCTTGCAGAGCTTAGGGGGTCGCAGAGCACTAGCGATCATGGATCTAAGTGGATCAAAGAGCATACAAGATCATATAGATATATGCCTCACACAGTTGATGGGATCACAGAGAATTTGATCTCATAGAGCACATGGGCTCCCCAATCTTACGGGATCACATAGCACTGGGGATCATGGAGCATAGCAGAATACATAACATACGGGCTCACAAAGCTCATGGGATAACAGAGCATTGAGAGACACAGAGCACCGGTTTTTGAAAAGGAGAGAGATCAAAAAGTATTGTGTTTATGCTTAAGAATTATGAACACATATATCTAGAGGGTTCCATGTGATGCTCGGGAACATCGTGATGTCCTGAGTACCCAATGGGGTCTCCTTCTTTTGCAGTGGACCATGGACTATGCAAAGGGAATCCATTTATAAATATGGGATAATTTTGAGTAGTGGAAAAGTGGTTTCACAATGCTCAAGTACCTCCAAAGATTAATAAGGATATTTTCCCATTTAGAGTAAGGAGAGAAGGATATTTATAAGTAGCAGGGGGCATTAATGGTGGGGAGACGTGTTGTGAAGCATCTCACAATTTAAAAATGGAGGGATACATGATCAGGTTTCTAAAAATCAGGGAGTCCCTCACTTCCTCTATGGAAGTCGCAAAGAATTATAGCCTCATTCAATTATGTCACAACAATGACATCACCCATCAGTTCTATTTGTGGTGGCATACATTCATACTATACATTGTGGTAGGGGTAGAGAATTCTTTTTTTTTTGTGGCTACTATGGTGATGGAGCACTTCATGATGCTTCTTTGAGAACAAGCCTTTTTTCCAATTGTGTTGGAGTTTTTACTATTTTTTTCTATTCGTTCCAAGAAGTAATTTTGGTGCCAAAAAAAATCCCCCCCCCCCCATAGAATGGGAGCTGAGGAAAAATGAGGGTTGGATTCTAAGGGAAAAATTCCAGAAATTAGGTGGATCATGAAGGGGAGTTACGATGACAGTGCACATAGTGAGGGATGGAAAATCTAGAGAGTGTGCCATGAAGCGTGATGTGAATCATGCCATGTCAAGACGTTCCATGAATCTCGGGGTGGTCACCTATAAATATTGGGGGATGACACCTCCTTTTTCTACATTCTCCTTTGTACCGTGCTTGAGCTCTCGATTTTTGAAGCACTGCATGCTTTGCGGTCTCACATTTCACACTAGATTCCACGAACATGTGTTTTGCAGTGATACTCATCATAATCCTGGAACTGTGATCCTAGGTTGCTTTCGGTCATGAATTTTCTTTTTCCACACTATGAACAAGTGATTCACGAGCCTTATTCTCTCTATGGTTCCATTGAACCTATGATTTTTAGTCAATCACTACGTTCGAGCATCGCACTTTGCAGTCGAGCTTTGTGATTGAGCATCACAACCGAGATTCACGATTAGTGATGAATAATAAAATTTTGGCATGAAATTGGAAACCTAAAAGTCGATCATGGGTTCCATACTGATGATTCTTTGTGGGAGAAAATGGAGAAGAATATAGGGATTTGAGTGTGTGTGTGAAGCCAATCAGATCACAAATACCTGACAGAGCAACTGTTAGAGGGCCAAGAAAACTATACTCATGAAAAAGATGATATTTAATGGATTTAGACTATGTGACTATGTTATCATCCCAATGTAAATTATGGTTAAATCTGCTTACTGGTTCAAGACCACGTTGTGTCAGTACTAATGGTTCTGGGATGCTACTGGCCACACATGGGAAGATCATACCCCCGTTAATGCTAATTTTTTGTAAAATAACATTAACAACATTAACATGAAGGGACTACATCTGGAGGTATATCCCCATAAATACCTTATCATTTTGAAGGAAGATATGGGGAACTTTTAGAAGGGGTGGAAAGATTATTGGGATCTATGCCAGTGTGGTAATTTTGTATGACATGTCATAGCCCTACTAGGTATGCGCATCTTTTGAAGAGTTGGGATTGGATCTGAAGTTAGTAGGCATATATGTAGAAGTGTGGGCATCATAATTTCATATTTATTTGTCTAAAAGCATCATGATCGAGTTTCTATGCAGGTGGTCATTAATGACCAACACATTCCACCTGCATCTTGTGGAAGTCTGCATTAGCTGTTGGGATCTCTACTGGATTTCTGGTATCCCAATTCTTGGGAAGACATATGATGATTCATCCAAGATGGATATTTATAATATGATCCAGAGTAGATTTGTAGCTGGAAATGGCATCGATGGACCTATTGTCAAGAGAGGAAAAAAATTAGTGTGAGATTTCCACATCCATCTTTGTTTGTGGAAATTTATTAATTTCACACTAAGGCATTCTACATAAGAGGAGGAGGTTCCCCAGAAGCTACCAATAATGCCTCCTACCATTTCAAATGAGGGAACTCATCAAATGAAATAAAATTATTATTGGTGCATACTGGAGGAAAACCAATGGATGAATTGGGGGTATATTGTCAAGACAGATCAACAACATGTGTTCAGAATAGCTGGATCATTTCTCCACTCATCTTCGGCTAGAGGATTCTTTTTGGGGATATAAACATAGGTATGTGAACAAGAACATTCATCATGGAATCCATGATGGTGATTATAGATCCTATTAACATTGTAATCCTAGTCCTAGCCAAGTTCTACAAGGTGTAGGGACACATTAGCGAAGGGAGAAAGGCTCCATAGGTGTGCAGACATATCAATTTCCAATATTGCTGTATAGTGGTGCACTATAGCATCTGTGACTATCCAAATCCTATCTCCTCTCTAGTTTCAAACATATTACTGTCCATTCTAAATGCAATGGGGAGCTTTACAGAAAATGTGATTTTTATGATCGCAATGAATAAGGTTTTGAAGGCAGATTATTTCAACATCTATCCTTTCCCACTACCCAGAGGTGTATTATCTGATGACATATAGGGAAGTGAGGAACATTATACATATCAATTTTCCTTTCGAGGTGGATTTTTGGTAGCACAGGTAGACCATTAGAAACTCTACAATCCGTACAACCCACACCTCTTCATTATGTAATTTTGGTTCATGTAGAGACTAACCCATCAAATCTACAAGGTGGAATGACACAATGATCACTTGTGCGTGAAGAGGAAGATGTGTCTCATGTTTACATGGGAGGTTGGAATGAAACTAAATGAATAGCCACTACATACAAATGCATTGGTTTGGTGAAACAGAATGTTAAGTGATGGGTTTAGGCTTAACAT
Organism: Viscum album; assembly: GCA_963277665.1. NCBI lineage: Eukaryota > Viridiplantae > Streptophyta > Magnoliopsida > Santalales > Viscaceae > Viscum > Viscum album. The sequence goes on along the minus strand of OY728152.1, from coordinate 1,175,364,578 downwards.
GAAGAGATGTTGAAGCGAAAAACCATTCATGTCGAAGAAGGGTTGACTCCTCCATCTCAACGTAGAGATCCGAAATCGGAAATGACATTCCATGCGATCCAAACTAATTTAAATCATTGTAGTGGGTAATAAGATCAGATAAATGATTTTGTAGGATACCAATCCTTTGGACCAGGTGGCAACTAATACATATATATATTCTTTTGGACTCTGTCTTTCCCAATTCATGCGATACTTGGGATTTCAACCGGAAATTTCACAAAATTTCAGAGATTTGGGATCACCTCAACCTCCTGAAGATATATTTATCAAATAACGGTCATTGCAAGGAAATTTTTAAGAATCTCTGGTATAAGAGGCATAATATTTTATTGAGTTGGAGAACCACATGTATTGTAGGGGATCTCTATGTTCAATGAAGGACTGGGTGAATGTACTGCTCAATCAAATAGTCCCACCGCAGATTTCTTCTACTGAGTTGAGGGAGTTATTTCCCTTACCTGAGGATCCAGAAGAGTCCTCATGGTGGGAAGATGCTGGGAGTGGAGGCCATTTAGACAATTGTGAGGTCAGAACCTCATACTTGGAAGAGCTTGTAGATGATCTTGAGGTAACTTCTAAACTATTCATCTTTGATTCTTTCTAGGCTACCATAATGTTCTTCCTTGCTTGAAACATGTCTGGTACAGGTGGGCCTAGTATGAAAAACTAGTTCCCGCATGACATTGAATGAAATTCCAGGATCTGCATATGGTTCATTTGTTATGGCAGTGTCTATAGGGGCAATAACATCCATGGTGGTTCTCCCGGAGTCTTTAGAATTCCCAACTATATAGAGGGTGGAGTGTCCTGGAATCCCAAAAGAATTAACTCAAGAATGAGATTCACTATTCGACATCTGTTAGTCCTCCTATTTTCATAATTCATAACTATTGTCTATCGAATTTGACCAACTTACATTTCTGTATTCTTGTATGAACAGTTTTGCAAATGGTGTGGGCTGCACTAGTGATGATGGATGGGGTTCTTAGTTCTCCATTCTCTAGGTGAACGTATATCATCATGGCACCAGATGCCTGCACTTACTGAACTATAGTGATCTGGTTTACTGACATGACCACAAGAGGCCATGAACCTATGATCATAGAGGTAGAATGCAATGTTGGGCATCTACCTGATGATGTGGAACCCATCCTTCCTCATCAAAACACCAACAGAAGATCCCAGTAAATAATTCCTGGAGGCATTCGGGGAGTATGATGTTATTGATCCTGAGGAAAGGGATGATACTGCTTATGATTAAGAGGATATAACGATCTTTGATCTCCGATTGTGGAAATTTATTTAGCACTTCATCGATAACACTCTGTTATTAGTGTGGGTCATCCATATTAGAAAACATCACCAAAGGATACATGAAATGTGTGCTGGAGAAGTTGATGATTTAAAACCTCAAATTATTAGTTGAGATTGCCTCATTAAGAGGTCACTATAGTATGAAATTTTCCTAAGTGTGATTTTGTATCAATGTAAGGTAGTCATTGTCTAAAGTCTTCAGGAGGTCAAACAAGATATTTAGTGCCCGAGGAAACAATTATAAGAGTTCTCTTCTAAAATCGTCACCCAAAAAAATAAAATAGAGTGACTACTAGCCCAGGTAGTCGAATCCAATGAACAGCTTGGTTAGGCAGACCGTGAAATGGAAGACATCAGTTATAATTGTCACTGAGACCTATATATGACTGATAAATTGTGCCCTACATCCAGCGAATAGGAGATGGAGCTGAATAGATGAGATTAAATTTTTGTGTTCACTCACCAAATGGTGTTGGAGAAATAATGCTTTATCAAGGAGGTTATTCCATCTAATGATGGGACTACTCTATGGTTGGTACAAGATACAAAAACTCATAAATACTTTTTCTTGCTTATTTAATTATTTTAAGTAGGTTTATCAAATTATTTACACATGTTTGATTTTTTTAGCGCATCTTATTCAAAACTATAATGTAACCGTTATTTGATCCCTCAGATTATATGGGTCAAACTCGATGTGAGAAACAAGGGATTACTATGTAATTATTTAATTCGTGTTAGAGAGTGTTGTATAGTCTATCAAAAACATGGGATCTGTATGGCTGGCCAGTGTTATTGACATGAAATAGGGGTCTTGGTGGGAGATAAGGACCATAGAACAACAAAAACTCCCTTTCCCATATCACCATGAAAATGAAAGGGATGGATCCTTGGGCATATGAATAAGACTAAGTGAAATGGAATGTATAATTTGAATTATGATACCCCAAATTCAAAATTTAATAAGGATGGCATGATGATCAAGGATTTCTATTTGACAAATTTGAAACACTGGATATGTATCCAGATATTCTGAAATGTGGATAAACAAATGAGTGCCAACCGCTGACCATGTGTGAAACACGAGGCCTAACATGAAAAGTCATCCATATTCTTCCAGAACATTGTCCCAGGACAGTAAGCGAGCCATAGGCTGAGACTTCGTACAGTTATTGCACTACTAGAAAAGCAGGTATTTGCGACGGGCTATTTGCGACGGGATCCCATCGCAAATAGCCATTTGCGACGGGGTCCCGTCGCAAATAGCCCGTTGCTGAAAACGCCGTCGCAACTAAACTTATTTGCGACGGGACCGTCGCTAAAGCCATTTTTTTGCGACGGGCATTCTCCCCGTCGCAAATAGTATTCCGTATTTTTGTAAAAAACTTTTTAAAAAGTTTTTGCGACGGGCCCGTCGCAAATACTCTTTAAAAAAAACTATTAATAATACAAGTATTTGCGACGGGCATAGTATCCCGTCGCAAATACTAAAAAAAAAATTTATTAATAAATTATTTTAATTAATATAATAATAGAATTATAATTTACAAATGAAAATAATAAATTATTTTAATTACTATAATAATAGTAGAATTATAATTCAAAAATAAAAAAAATAGAATATTAATAAATAATTTAATTAATATAATAATATTATAATTATAATTCATAAATAAAAAAAAATATTAATAAGTTATTTTAATTAATATAAAAATAATAGAATTATTTTACATTCAAATATTAAAATAATTCAAGTATTACAAAAAAATAATTAAATTATAATATTATAAAATTTTAATATATATATAAAATTTTATTATATAAATAAAAGTTTAATATATATATAAAATTTAATATTATAAAATATAAATATTATTATTATTCATATTAATATTGTTATTTAAAAATATAATATTATTAATATTTTATAATGAAACAGAAACTACGAATAGAAAAAAAATATTTTGATTTCACAAATTTTATAACAGAAATACAAACTCTAATCTGTAGGAGGGGGGGAGGGGGGAGGTGGGGGATCTGCAGATGGTGGTGGAGGAAACTCCATCCCTAAAGCATGAGTGAGTCGGCGCATGTACTCCATCTGCTCCTGATGCTGGTGCTGCCACCGACTCGTCTGCTCCTCGTACAGCTGCTGCTGGCGTCGACGCTCCTCCTCATGCTGTTGACGCATCTGCTCCTGCTCCTGTCGGAGACTCTCTATCTGTGCAGTCTGAGATCGCAACTGCTCCTCATACTGTGTAGAAGAAGATGCATGAGCTCCTCTCGAGCTGGACGCCGACATCGCAGCACTGCCATAATAATCTCCGGGAGTCAGTCGAGAGCCGATACCAACTACCCGGCCCTTCTCGAAGGCATACTGGGTGGCCTGCATCCATGCCGCCTCATCAAACTGACGGGCAGTGGTCTGATCTGATGCCTCGGCCTGACTCTTAGGCCGGGCCTGTGCCGCTGCAACCTCATATGACTCCTATAGTTGCAATTTAAAATTAAAATTTTGAATATATTATATGCAGTTAATTTTTAAACTTGAAAACAAATAATACTGACCATGATGTGATGCTGACAATCACCTCTGAGCTCCCCAGTAGCAGGATCACTATACATCCTCCGATATACGTCGTACTCTGTAATATCGGGGTGCTCGACAGCCTATAAGAATAAAAAATAAACTGTTAATATTTATAGTTATATAAAATATTTATAAATAATGTACGTACCAGATGCTGTCTATGAGTACTGAAAGAACGACTCCCAGCTCGATGAGTCACCTCCTGCCTCCCCCGATTCTGCCTCCCCACCGATGATCTCCTCTGAAAGGCACCACTCAACCAGTGCGCACATAATCCATCCCATACATGGGATGAAATGTACTCTGGTCGGTGTGCTCTACATGACTCATCATAATCTGACACTCCTGCTTTCTTCATCGCAGCTTTTCTTAAATTGTGCAAAAACTCATCCGCATCGAAAGGCAGGTCAGCCTCCGCCAACTCACGAAATGTGGCCTCGTCCATCTGAAACAGAAAATGTTAATATTAGAAAATAATTGATAATTACTATTATATATACATATATACATATTATGATTGTATATAAATACCATGAAATTCTATAAGTGTTCATATTCATCATCATCTTCATATATGTCAATGTCATCTTCATATTCCTCCTCAACATCATCGATATCCATTCGAGTTGCAGTTGCTTCATCTCTTACCATTTCAAATTCATGTGTGACATCATTAACATCATCGTCATCACCGAATCTTAAATGTGGGGTGTCGTCATCGATACTCATATCTCTTTGTAAAAAAGATTGATTTTGAGTACTCTCTGGAAAAACTTCAATTCTTTGCACATCAGTGAAAGTACATTCACTTTGACTAAACTGATTGTCTCGAATTTTGATTTTTATTACACTCCACCAATCAGTCAAGTCTCTTGATGTTGCACAGTACTTTGCATAATAAACTTGATATGCCTGTTGAGCCAATAAGAATGGTTCATTTACTGCGAGAACACTTTTACATTTAATATCGATGATTCCATGAGTCGGATGAACACGCACGCCTCTCTCTGTATCCAACCACCGACATTTGAACATAGTTATGTAATGTTGTCCAAGATAACAGAGTTCAATGATTTCGTCAAGTATGCCATAATAGTCAACTTCATTTTCTCGATGATGAGATCCTCTCAAGCTAACTCCACTGTTCATTGTTTTTTTCGATTCCCCATATGCATGTGTGTGGAATCGAAATCCATTCACCACATATGCATTATAAGTTTTAACAAGTTTGGAAGGTGGGTTACTCAATACACACAGTCGTTTGTCAATTTTATCAGCATGTCGAGACACCTGAAGATTTGTGAAATAATTATCAATATAGTAAAATATACATTGAATGAGTTGCTAAATGATAAAGAATTTATGTTACCAGTTTTTGAAACCACTGAGAGAAATTTTTCAGTCGACGTTCTTCGAGAGCAGCTGCTGTAATTTGTGGAATTTGTTTCTTGATATGATTATCATACAACCTATAAAAACCAAAGTTATTTACTGTAACATAAATGATAGAATAAGTGATATAAACACTTACAGTACAACTGATGTCATCTCTTCACAGTTGAGCAGAACATACGTATGAGCTCTATGATGTTCATCATCTGAAAGGCAGCATTCAGAAACTCCACCAAAACCAAGCTCTGACTGGTTGAAAACAGATAATTGATTGTCGATTTCATCAATATTCCTCTCATTCCGTCCCATTCGGTTGTGTTTTGAAGGATACTCATATTCAAAATAATGGGAGCATAAAAAAGATATTTCCTCTTGAAAATAAGCTTCTGCAATAGATCCTTCAACAGATGCTTTGTTGCGTACTTTTCTTTTCAATTTTTGCATGCATCTTTCAAATGGGTACATCCATCGAAACTGTACCGGACCTCCACATTTGGCTTCATATGGAAAATGTAACATCAAATGTTCCATTGAGTTGAAGAAAGACGGCGGAAATATTTTTTCCAGTTTACATATAATTACAACAACATCTTTTTCAAGTTTGCCTAGAGCATCATAATCTGCCGTAGCCGCACAAATTTCCCGAAAAAAATGAGACATGTCTGTTATGGAATCCCAAATCACAGAATTCACAGACCTCTTAATCCAATGGGTAGAAGTCTCTCTATTATAACATGACAATCATGACTTTTCAATCCTGTAATATGACCATTCTTTATACATCTACCCAAATTGGAAGCACAGCCATCTGGAAGTCTCAAATCTGCAATCCACTGACAAAATAATAAACAGTTTTCTTTAGACAGTTTATAAGCTGCTTTTGGTTTCAGTAACCTTTCTGTTCTGACATTCTCAAATAGTTCCAATTCTGGACGCCTGCAAATTTGGGAAAGATCTAAATGTGCATTTACATTGTCTTTGCTCTTTTCTGGCGTATCCAAAACTGTATGAAACAAATTATCAAAACAGTTCTTCTCAATATGCATGACATCTAACATGTGTCGGACCAACAAATCAGACCAATATGGAAAATCCCAAAATATGCTACGTTTAATCCAATTATGTTCTATCCCAAAACCAGAAATTTTCTGTTGGTTTATTGTGGGACCAAAAGTGATGGGAGGTAATGAAAATACAACCGATTTTAACTCCGAACCTGATAGCATTTTTGGAGGTCCATCCCTTTCAGCTGTTCCTTTTCAGAAATGAGATCTGTTTCTGCGAAAAGGATGATCAGCTGGAAGAAATCTGCGATGACAGTCAAAATAACAAGGTTTCTTTCCATGAATGAGCATAAATGCTTTCTTCTCTCCCATACAGTAAGGACATGATTTCTGACCATGTGTACTCCAGCCAGATAACATCCCATAAGCCGGGAAGTCACTTATTGTCCACATCAATGCTGCTCTCAGTATGAAATTCTGTTTCGTTGCAACATCATATGTACTGACACCAGTACTCCACAATAAATTTAATTCATCAATCAATGGCTTCAAATAAACATCAATATTTTTCTTCGGATGTCCTGGAATTAGTAAAGTCAAAAAGATATATGGCTCCTTCATCAACATACATGGAGGTAAATTATACGGAGTTAAAAAAATAGGCCAACATGAATATTGACTACCATAAGATCCAAACGGACAAAAACCATCAGTGGAAAGGCCCAGTCGAACATTTCTAGCTTCTAAAGCAAATGATGGATGCACTCTATCAAAATGTTTCCATGAATCACCATCGGCTGGATGATTCAAGCTTTTATCGGTTGAAATATTCTCTTTATGCCATGACATCATTGTCGCTGTATTCTTAGACATGAATAAACGCTAAAGTCTTGATGTAAGCGGAAAATATCTCAACTGTTTTACAGGAATCAGACCAGACATCCCGTGTTGTCCTTCTTTATATCTCAGTTGCCCACATGTGGGACAACTATCCAACGACTCATTTTCCCCTGAATATAAAATGCAGTCATTTGAACATGCATGAATCTTCTGAAAAGTAAGTCCCAAATTTCGAACCAACCTCTTACTTTCATAGTAATTTGCTGGTAAAACATTTCCTTCGGGTAACAGTGTTTTCAACAATGAAAATATCTGGTCAAAACATGTGTTTGACATTCCGTTATCTGATTTGATAGCCATAAATTTTGCAACTGCTTCTAATTTGCTCATCTTGCAGCCAGGATATAATGCATCCTCAGCAGACTTCAACAACTCATAAAATTCAGACGGTCCCAACTCAGGATTTGAAGCTATATCAGCCGGAGTTTCTGTATGTTGAACAGATGAACATGTAACATCATGTACTAAATCTTGAAACCGGGATGGATCTGGAATCAAGTTGGTATCACCTGCTCTGGAACTGCGTTCACCATGTTGATACCAAAAAACATAATCTGCTTGAAAACCAAAACGCAAGAGATGTTCCCCCACTTTTTCAAACGTGTCAAACGTTCTCAATGCACATTTTCTACAAGGGCATTTTATCTTTCCTTCTGAAACAAATTCTGAATTTGATGCCGCAAATGATAAAAAAATCTCCACACCCTCTATATATACTGGATTTAAACCAGAACCATTTGGATTTCTACGTTGATTTATCCATATGCGGTCATCTAATAATGACTGTTGACGACCTCGTTGTTCCATATTTTTCTATAAAATATAAAAGCATTACTGGTTTAGAATAATTTGTTAGAAAAAACACTCAAGCAAGGATTGAATATATTGAGAATAAAGAAAAACCTATTACAAATATTGATAATTTTAATATTATATTGATTTTTTATTTTTTTTAATAATACTAATATAATTTTTTTTATAAATATTATTTATATAATAATAACATCATTACATTATTAGTATATTTTATTATTAATATTAAAATAATATAATTTTTTATATTATATACAATTCTCCTTTCATCTGTGTGTTTCAAATTCTGTCTCCACATGTAATAAGGTAATTATTCCTAATTATTCCTAATTATTCCTAATTATTACAATCTATTACAATTTATTACTAATTGTTACTAATTATTACAATTTATTACTAATTATTACAATTTATTGCTAATTATTACTATTTATTACTAACTTAGCAATACCTAGCAATACTTAGCAAAAGGAAAACTGCTTGAATAATGAAAGGAAATTTGGTAATCATCGTTGTGGAGATGATTATAAATTTTCCCTTCATTATCCAAGCAGATTTCGTTTACTAATTATTGGTAATTATTACAAATTATTCATAATTATTACTAATTATTCCTAATTATTCCTAATTATTCCTAATTATTACTAATTATTCCTAATTATTACTAATTATTCCTAATTATTACTAATTATTCCTAATTATTCCTAATTATTACTAATTATTCCTAATTATTCCTAATTATTCCTAATTATTCCTAATTATTACTAATTATTCCTAATTATTTGCAATTATTCCTAATTATTTGCAATTATTGATAATTATTACTAATTATTGGCAATTATTGGCAATTATTGGTAATTATTGGTAATTATTGGTAATTATTACTAATTATTGGTAATTATTCCTAGTTATTGGTAATTATTCCTAATTATTGGTAATTATTCCTAATTATTGGTAATTATTCCTAATTATTACTAATTATTGGTAATTATTACAAATTATTACTAATTATTGCTAATTATTGGTAATTATTCCAAATTATTGGTAATTATTCCAAATTATTGGTAATTATTCCAAATTATTGGTAATTATTCCAAATTATAGGTAATTATTCCAAATTATAGGTAATTATTCCTAATTATTTGTAATTATTCCTAATTATTGCTAATTATTACTAATTATTGGTAATTATTCCTAATTATTGCTAATTATTGCTAATTATTGCTAATTATTGGTAATTATTGGTAATTATTGCTAATTATTGATAATTATTGCTAATTATTCCTAATTATTCCTAATTATTGCTAATTATTCATAATTATTACTAATTATTACTAATTATTCCTAATTATTCCTAATTATTACTAATTATTACTAATTATTCCTAATTATTTGCAATTATTTGCAATTATTGGTAATTATTACCAATTATTGGTAATTATTGGTAATTATTGGTAATTATTCCTAATTATTCCTAATTATTACTAATTATTACTAATTATTCCTAATTATTCCTAATTATTACTAATTATTTGCATTTATTGATAATTATTACTAATTATTGGCAATTATTGACAATTATTGGCAATTATTGGCAATTATTGGCAATTATTGGCAATTATTGGAAATTATTGGTAATTATTCCTAATTATTACTAATTATTACTAATTATTGGTAATTATTACTAATTATTGGTAATTATTACAAATTATTGGTAATTATTTCAAATTATTGGTAATTATTACAAATTATTGGTAATTATTCCTAATTATTGATAATTATTCCTAATTATTGGTAATTATTCCTAATTATTGGTAATTATTCCTAATTATTGCTAATTATTCCTAATTATTGCTAATTATTCCTAATTATTGGTAATTATTGCTAATTATTGGTAATTATTGCTAATTATTGGTAATTATTGCTAATTATTGGTAATTATTCCTAATTATTACTAATTATTACTAATTATTCCTAATTATTACTAATTATTACTAATTATTCCTAATTATTACTAATTATTACTAATTATTCCTAATTATTCCTAATTATTCCTAATTATTCCTAATTATTCCTAATTATTCCTAATTATTCCTAATTATTTGCAATTATTGGTAATTATTGGCAATTATTACTAATTATTACTAATTATTGTTAATTATTGGTAATTATTCCAAATTATAGGTAATTATTACTATTTATTGTTAATTATTACTAATTATTACTATTTATTGTTAATTATTCCTAATTATTACTAATTATTCCAAATTATTACTAATTATTGGTAATTATTACTAATTATTACTAATTATTACTAATTATTACTAATTATTGGTAATTATTACTAATTATTAATATTTATTTTTAATTATTAAAAATTATTACAAATTATTCCTAATTACCATTAACTATGAACAATACTAATAATTTAAATTTATTAAGTAAGAAAACAATATAAACATAATTAAATTACAACTAATCAAAAATAATTGAAATTAATACAAAATAAAAAATAAATATTAAATTAAAATGAACATAAATACCTTGAAAATTGATGAGCTCTGATCATTCTTCAAAACTTTAATAACAGCTCCGAAGAAAAAAATTAAACTGAACAAAAACTCAAATTTAGAAATAGAAATTTTAGAGCAGAAGAAGGTGGAGAATGAGAATGATTTGAGAAAAACGGATGGGGGTATTTATAGGTTAGATTAATAGCGACGGGTCCATTTGCGACGGGAATCCCGTCGCAAATAGTATTATTTGCGACGGGCACCGTCGCAAATACCTTCGCCCGCATTTATTACGGTCAACCGGTAAATAGTTATTTGCGACGGGACCCGTCGCAAATAACATACTATTTGCGACGGGAATACTTTCCCGTCGCAAATACCTTTTACCGCCGCCGGTTATTTGTGACGGGAATACTTTCCCGTCGCAAATACCTTTTACCGCCGCCGGTTATTTGCGACGGGATAGGCTTCCCCGTCGCAAATAGTTTTCCCCGGATTTGGCGCCAAATCGCGGGAAAACTATTTGCGACGGGGAAGCCTATCCCGTCGCAAATAGTTTTCCCGGGCTTTGGGGCCAAATCCGGGGAAAACTATTTGCGACGGGGAAGCCTATCCCGTCGCAAAAGACTACTTATTTGCGACGGGTAAAGACCCCCGTCGCAAATAACCCGTCCCAAATACCCTTTTTCCCCGTAGTGTGGGTTTCCTTTTGATGTAAATGAGGAATATGATCCAAATAAAGGTCATGCAATGATGGAGGGTGGAGTGATGGGTCTTTTTAATGGTGTCCAATACTCTTGATATTACACAACTATAAGCAAAACAAGTTAGTTGAGAAAATCGGTCTGACTATGATCATACTCATTTCCAAAATAGATATCTCTCAAGAGAACCTAGAGTGGACCATAGTTTTACTTCATGCCAATAAGTGTGATAGAGAGGTACTTTGACATTGTATACTGAGGATGGAGGAAATGAATGGTCGTGGGAGGGGGGAAGTGTCAAGAATGACCATATTAGAGGGTTTAAAAGAATGTGGATGGATATGGGAAGTTGATATTCTGATGTCCCTACGTATCTTTCTATATTACAAATCAAGCCATACATAGTTTTGAATGACCGACGTAGGTTAACGTCATGCGTTGACGACGAATGGGGGAAGGGGTCCCTGAAGCGGTATGTGATGCAGTAAATATAAACTCGATGTGAATGTGGACAAAAGGATTTTTGAACCACATAACATGCCTCCAACATAGATTGCATTCCATGGGGTCGATGATGGTGGAATTTGGGTTGGGTCTGAGACAAAACATTTTGGAATCCCTAAAACCCCATTAGGATGTGAATCAAGACACATGTTTTTTCTGAAAGTGCAGATTTATGTCAGGCCTGGATGAAAGGAATTTATCGTTTGGCTACACCAGTACTCATCCTACCAAAACCACTATGTCCACCTGAGTCATTCTTGATGTGGGAAACAAAGAGTAGTGATTCTATTCCCCTCGTATATGGAGGAACACATTAGGGGAAATTGAATTCAAGGTCTATGATGTCCCTATAATACTAACCCACCATTATATCACACAGAGATTCATGGAGGGGTAACACCGAGTGTGTTGGAGTTCCACTTGAACATAAGGAAGTGAACAGATATGAATCATGGAACCTAATACATAGATTTCAATCATCGTGGCAAGAATATGGAGGATAACTATTGAACAATAACGACATTAAAAATAAAATACCTATCGCAAAATGTCACCCGAGGCCTTACGGGGCATTGGCCAATGATGGAAGTTGAGCCAATGTGGCATGAGAATCGGTCGTAAAGGGAATCCCTTCATACATGGAAGAGGATGGAGATCCAAATAAAGAGATCATTAATCGTGGACACAAAATGAGGGAATGTCAGAGTGGAATCTATTACATTAGGCTCTATGCCCTGATGAATTTGAGTAGGCCCATGATATATGTGGGATTGAGGGAGTCAAATCCCCATCCAAGGAAATGGTTCTTGGAGATAAAACTCTTCATTTAGGGTTCTATAGTGGACCATTGATAAGGGACAGAGTTTACAAGAATATTTGTTGGGTGGAAAAGTATAAAAACCAGTCATTGGTGAGGACTGAAGAGGCCATAAATCATATGAATCATTCTTGGTGGAAACCCACACATAGTTTAATGTCACAATACTATGACAAGGGTAAGCAGTTTATCGTCAGACATGTTGATGAATAAAAGACTTTTTCTACCTAGTGATGATCCCAAATAGTAAATGTATAGGTGTTCCTATATATATTCTGTGATGATGGGTTTTAATCCATTTGTAGTTCTTGAATTAAAATCTTATTATATGGTCACAGATGTTAGACCAGGATGGCGATAAACAATGGTGGCACATGGTTCAATTGTGAAAATCCTGACGTGAAGCAGGATCCATGAAGTCCCCACCATACTACATGTTTTTGGCAGAGATCGGGCTAAGAGGTCCAGAAAGAGGGCATAATCATAGATACCTGGGACTAGTCCCAGAGGAAAAATGTCTTTTCATTCCTACATATTCCATAAGGATGGGAATCAATCCATACATTGTTATGGAGGATGTACTGTAGTTTATCATCATTCAAAAAAATTGGGGCAGGAGAGACTATATACTAATATTTGAGTCCATGGAACATCTATTTAAAACATTATTTGAATAAGTACCAAAAACCACACACACCACACCATGAAATTCAATATGATTCGGGAAAAAAAATTCAAAATAGAGAAGCTAATTTCTGGATCCTGAGCTGGATATAAAGACAAAATGTTTGGGTGTTCCTACGTATCCCATAAAGATGCGAATCAATCCATACGTAAATCTGGAAATATTCATGTATTTTAACATAATGGGATAAATATGAGTTTAGATCATTGTTAATGGTCATATTTTTCTAACTGAAATAAGTGATACTCTTCCAAGAAGGCGTAAAAAATTACCAAATACTAATGCCCATGTGACCCGAACTATATTTTTGAAACAAGGGTGGTTATGATCTTCTCAACACGTGAAATATAGGGAATGTGGTAAAAGAGGAGTGCCTCAAATGACACCACACTGTGGATTTGTCCTCTTAAAGCCCAAATGTGCACTGAGCGATACCACTATGAGTGTTGCAATTCCACATTGACATGATGATGTGGAAAATTTTTTGAATCATTTAACCAAAAAATAAATCTTGATGGGGGTTTAATAATGATTAAGGATAAATGTTGACCATGTTCTAAACATAACATCCATATCTTGCGACCTAAAATGGTAACAAACAACTGATCATTGACTATGGACCATATTCTCAATGAGGAACATAATTCAATTTTTTGTTTCAAATCCTCCAGGATGTTGGCCCAAGATGGTATTAGAGAACTGAGGCCTAGAATCCTTGTCGTTCAAGGGTCCCTTCAAATGAGAAAGATGATGAATGACCAAATAAAGGGAAAAGTAAACCATGAAAATGGATTAAAAGATGCCTATGTAGAATCCAACAGTATTGATCCTAAACCAAAGTGCTATTGGGAAAGATGAATAATTGACAAAGAGGGTCCAGTTGTCCAATTTGAGACTATTAGACTCGAGAAAATGATTTTAGGACATGGGGAATGAGAGCTCTCTAGAATATATATTACAAACCTGACATGTATGAGGACATAAGACTACATATTCCACACCATTCAAAATATCTATAATGAACTCAGGACTAGTGGCTGAGAGAAAGAATATATATACATGGGATGGGTAGAAAATAAAATTTTTGGTGTTAATATATATCCCATTAGGACGAGAATCATGAATTACATAGTTATCAAGATTTCATTTAGTTCAACATCTTGAAGTTCTGAAGAAGAAAAAGGATGGTTGTCTCAAGGAGGTGTTTATAGTATAGGAAAAACATCTTGATATGTAGAAATACATAAGTCCACAAGAAAACCCAAAATTGTAGGTGATAACCTGGGCCATGAGGTGGAAATTGTCAATGGACCAAAGGATAGGCCACAAATGAGAAGTCCCACCTAGTTTTTAGTTTATCATCACAGAGGTTGAGTGCTGAGTTGTTTTACATCCTTCATCCTAGAAAGATCATTCAATTTAACATTGTGCGGTGAGGATTGGATAATTTAATGCCATGTGGGGCAATTGAAGAAATATATTGATTAAGGTATTTAGCATTTTTTGGGAGAAGTAATATGGTCACAATTGATGATGAGTAGGGATAATGCACCATTAGGGAAAACCTTATGAATGATATAAGGTCTCTCCCATTTGTGATCCTACTTCAGAGGCTTCCTATTGGGTATCACTAGCATTCATACAGACAAAAAAATGAAACCTTATAAGAAAGAACATAGGATAACCTTCTTGTTGAAATTTCTGGATATCTTAAATTGATGCATCAACATATTGTGCATGGCACAAAATATTTTCATATCAAGAGCTTCCATTTCAACTAGACTGATTTCAGCTAATTTGTTTCCTATTTTCTTACCATACACAACTATTTGTAATTATGGAATCTAAATCTATTTTTACAGGACTACCTCTATGCCACACAACAAGGAATATGGGGACACCTGAGTGGAATAAAAATTTGTCATCTGATAAGACCAAAGTGATTTGGGGAGTTTTTTCGACCAACTATTCTGGTTCTGGCCAACCATCTTTTTCATGAATTTAGATATGGTTTTATTGAATTCCTCAATCTTCCATTATTCTTTTGCATGATAGAGAGATGTATGATTAGAAAGGATTTTATACATGGCGTGAATCATTTTTAGGTCATCTTCTCAAGAGTTGGTGACATTATTATTGAAGACAACATGAGGGACACTGAATATAAAGATGATATTGGATGTCACAAAAAAATAGAATGGTACATGGATTCCTTTAGATGAACTTCCTCTTCCCACTTGGATAAAAAATCCTTGGCGGTCAGGATGAACCTGTGTTAGTGAGCCATCTCCGGTGGATATGGTCACATGACATCGATTCCCAAAACCAACATGGTATAAGTGTAATTGGTAGTTTGGATAGGTTCTGGTGTATTATGATCAAAATTATCATGTATTTTACAGGAATTTAACCTCATGGAAAACATGGAACAATCACAGATCATGGCGGGAGAAAAATCCCACAACATCTGGATCTGATGAGAGAGTTTTGGCCTTGTCTCATGAGCCTCACCTGAACCGGCCTGAACCACCTTCATGAACAGAAAAGCCTCAAATCCGTAACTTAAATGGATGATAATCCCATAAAACCCGCATCTATAGAGGATCTACACCTAACCTAGACCACATTGGAGGATGAACCGCAATGCGTGTCGTCATATTAACTCACTAATAGCTCGATCTTCTAGAAGATTATAGTGTTAGAGCTAGTTGAAATAGGGGCACCTCTAGTTAGGATTCACATTCAAAAATATGGTAGGGGGGCCTAGGCATCATGACATGGAGGCACCTATGTTATGGTGGACTACCTGTGGTCTATCATCGCCATCCGAAATAACGAGATAGATGAAACTTCTATGAGCCACATGAGTTATCAAATCATCCTGATAAAAATCATCAAGATATGTGGCCATGTGGGAAACGGTGTTGGCTCGACCATTCTATGAATGAGGGATATGGGTAAATTCTTGATGAGATTGGAACTGGTCCATCAGCTGGCAAGGATGTTCTAACAGTGGTATAAGCTCCATTTTCCTAATGACATATACTCCATTAATCTTCTTGATGACTATTTTAGAGTCCCCTTTCACATGTAAGTGTGGACGGTCAATCTCAAGGGCCAGACCGAGACCAGTAATTAGACCCTTGCACTCTGCCTCATTATTTGTATAACCTTTTATAATAGGAAATAATATGGTAGAATAGTTTGTGGCAACATAAAGAAGTAAAAAACTATGCCCACTCTGTTTATTCTGGGATCCCTGATTCTTCTACTAGTTGGGAATATGGATGAACCATCAAATTAAATTTTCCAACACAAAATGGCTTGACCTACTGAGAGGATTGCCTCATCCAAAAAATCATGATCCAGAGATTGGTATATGGGAGTTCGATGGGCAGCAATAATGTATGTCAATGACTATACATTTATTGTCTATTGAGGTAGAACATGATGACTAACTACTGTATGATCAGTTCCCAATGAGGTAAAGACCGGTAAAAAATGGGTAAGAAAAAATTTTTCTTCAGCAGATCCACTCAGAACACTAGCTATATCTCATGGTGCTGTATGTAATTCACTATTTATGCAATGCAAATACAAGATCAATGTATCACTTCTCTAATGAGGAATATGTTGTCCTCTTTTTGAGGAGGATGCGTCAGAGACTATATAATATTTCTTCCTTTTTATCAATTTTATTTGGTGTGAAAAAGGAACAAATAGATCCTTCCAAAGAAGTCACATTAAGGACCAGCTTGCATTCCAAAAACAGGAGGAATCGGGACTGGAGGTTGTAATAGGTACTGCTTGATTTCCTCAAAATCAGTCTGACACTCCTTATCACACTGATAAAAAGCACCATTCATCATGGGCCAGGAAAAGAACATACACTAGCCTGTTAGATTTGAGATGAACCGGCATATATCAGTTATGTGACCTTGAATTTTTCAGAGATCCAAAATTTTTCTCAGAATAATCATTTGAATTTTGGCCTTGATCTTCTCCAGATCGATCTCAATTCCATTTTATTGAATAGAAAATCCTAGAAACATTCCGTAGGTGACCCTGATAGTGCAGTTTATGGGGTTCATATTTATATTGCGAGAAAGAAGAATGAATTTTTTTATCCAGGTCATTTATATTTTCCTCACTCTAGAGAGATTTAACCATAGCATCATCCTTATAGTATTCAACAAATTTCCCTAATGTTCAACGAAAATATGCAATGACTGGCTCGCGGATAGGTGGAACATCCATTCTTTATACCAAATGACAATACCTGGTAGTATAAAGTACCTTATAGTGCCTTAAATCAATAGAATATTCATCCTGAGAGGGAATTATATTTTGGTTATACCTAGAATACCCATCCATGAATGAGATAGTCTATAACCAATTGGTGGAATTAATTAATTGGTCTATCCTAGTAAGGGGAATTCCATCCTTTTGGCAGTGATAGTTGAGATCCTGAAATTCAATGAAAAATATTATCTTTTTTTTCTTCCTGATGGAAATAATGTTAGCTAACCAATTGGGGTACAGGATCTCCTTGAAAAATTTGGCTCAGATGAGCTTATCAACCTCGGCCTCGACCATGGCACTGTGAGAAGGGGGCATCATTCTGGTAGGTTTTATGATACCACCACGATTTTCTTGAATATTGAGGCGGTTGACAGAGACCTAATGATTTAGTCTTGTTACCTCATCATAACTCCATGAAAACAAAACACGATGTTTCTTTCGGAAATACATTTATGATTGTTGCTCTTTAATAAGCATA
This sequence comes from Viscum album, assembly GCA_963277665.1. NCBI lineage: Eukaryota > Viridiplantae > Streptophyta > Magnoliopsida > Santalales > Viscaceae > Viscum > Viscum album. The sequence goes on along the minus strand of OY728152.1, from coordinate 1,175,346,520 downwards.
GCAGCACTGATCATTGTGGGTTTCAGATCCAACCCAATACAGAGGTTCACCATTATAAATTCATCGACCATGGTGGAGACACCCTCTTTGAATGTGGGAGAAGCATCCTCCAAATCCCCATCATCTTCCATAGAGGATGGATCCTCAATAGGTAGCGATTCATCCGAGTCAACACACATTAATAGGACACTGGCTCTAGACAGAGTGTTAGTGCACATCACATTAGGTGGTTATTGCGCTTCTGAAACCACATCGATGAAAGATGTTAACCAGATCCTATATAGCCTATGGTATAAGGGGCCACATTTTATGAATTTAATGAAATAGTGTTGTTGTGCCTTGATTTGGTTTATTCTAGCACAACAAATCTAAAAATTGTGACGAATTTTTGTTTCCAGGAGGTGGACATTTAAATAACATAGGGGAGTATGGGGCTCTAGGTTCACCCAAGCCTAATTTGTATAGGAATATGAGGTGATCGTCTAATGTCCCTTATACATTAGAATGTAGTTACCTTTAATTCCAGATACAAAAAATCATTACCCTATGAAGTTGGTCGTGGCCTCCAATCAGTGGATCCTAAAAATGTAGGCATCATATCAGTTTGTTCATAGGTTAGTCGCAGTCGTAGCATGTTCAACCTCATTAGCCTGAATCTTCATTTCCATGCTCTTGAAATTGTCGGCATCTTGGTATAGGACTTCACAAGAGGCAAAGGGAGACACATAAAATAGGATTATTCCTAATCGACCATTAAAAGAGTACATAAGGCATTGGTGATTTCATGAAGGGTCAACTTCATGAAAGTGGAGCCATGTCCTACCCATAAATTTGTTGTAAGTAGTGTCTTGTGAGATAACCATGAACTCAGTGCTAGAAACTAGGCCATTAAACTATTTCTTCATGTGGACCTTTCCAACAGTTTTCTATTATATCCTATCATAAACTTGAATTTTGAGGTCAAAGGGACTCAGATCATCATGATACAACCCCATATTTTAATTTTATTGGGTTGGGAAAATGTTAATCCTAGATCCTGTGTTGACAAGAAAACAATGATCCTCCACATCATGGAAAAGTAATGTGATGTATAGTGGAAGGATATGCCCATATATGGGATTAAAATAATCTTATCAAGATAAAGAGATAACATCCGGGCATTATACATTCTTGAATGCCTCAGATTTGGAAGTCTTTTACAGTTATAAAATTCGTCTGAAATTAGAGGGAGCTTAATAAAGACACAATGAGGTATTCACACATATCCACTGATAGTATAAGATCCGTGAGGATAGATAGATTCACAAAAATTATAGAATCGTGGTTCAAATTATCATACTTTCAGGACAAGTGTTTGTCTATTATGAAAGATGGTCGTTCTGTGGTAGGAGGTAAGACCAACACTACTAGTTGAACCGGAGGGTTCTGGCTAGTGGAAGGAATGTCTCTAAGCTTACTAGATGAATTTAATGGAGTTACTATCATATAAGTATTAGGTGAAAGAGGCTGATCCACAACAAAACATGGATGAACGTAGTATGATTGATGTGGTTACACCTTATTGAGTAGTATAAACATTACTGGAGACTGATGTGGTGAGACACGTTGATAAAGTTGTGCGTGCTGAGCTCTACAATGGTCCCCTTTTCTGGTTATAGTGGCATGAAAATATTAGTTGGAATCACTGACAAATGTATCCCAGTGACTCATATAAGCACAGATCCATTGACCCTAGAGTCGGCTGGGGACATTTGGAGGATCTTTCCAGTTATCTTCATCGTTGGGATCCATGTAGGGGTTTACCAGCTCCATGGTATTAACTGAATCATACCATGGATTATCACTTGATGACTCCTCCATCCCCAGGAAGATTCTAGGAGTACCATTAATATATGGGGGCATGAAATGACTGGGATTATGGAATGATGATGGAATCAGTGGGAGACTATTATTTCCCTTGTTTCGTGGATGCATCCCCTTCTCAGGAGAGGATGATTGATATGGTGACTCAGAAGTAGTGGTTGCAATTAACACAATGACTTCTGATGGATTGTGCTTGTTAAAACATGAATGGATAATCCCATGATCATGGAATAATTACAATAGAGACATCCATTAATCATATTAATGAGACTCGAGGTTGGAAACCTGCTTCCACTGACCATCGCTATCACTATCACTCTTAGGAATTATGAACACACATGCCACCTGTGTCAATTCATAACTTATCCTAAATATGTTTTTATCAACCTATTCCTAGAGTCTGTCATTAATTACATATCATCTCATGAGGGTGTTCCCATGAAACTTTTTGTTGTGGATGTGATTGGTGCGATCAGTGAGATCGGCCGCATCGGGCCTCCTACATTCCAGCAACTATATAATTCCCTGATCTAAGGCACCTCATAAATAACCAGGGATCCTATCCACATTAAATGAGTAGGTTTGGTTCATTTTATATATGTAGGGGGATCTAGGATCCTTTCCCTAAAGTGGGGATGGAGGATCCAATCAAGGATCTGGAACCAGATTAGCTCAATAATGTGGTGGTAGCGTGCTTGGTAGGGGCGGCTACCGATTCTATGGTGGGAATTGTTGGGTCGGATGTTGCACATGAGGTAGTGGGTATCAGAGAGTATATGGAGGTGACTCCACTGGTAGTATCTCCATCTACCTTGGGGATATATTTTTGCTACAGCAATGGGGTCCCCCTTCATGGATCATCTCATGTGAACTAGAAGATGCACTAGACATACCTTTATATCCTTCTATAAGGCTTCCTCTAGACATTGGGTATTCTTAGTAAAATACCATAATCTCCATGGGTAGTTGTGATTGATGAGGGAGGGGACCAGTGTGGTCTTGAAATTCCCCACACACATTTTTAGTATCAGTTCCTTAGTGAGAATCTCATCAGGGGAGTAGTTGAGTCATTTCTATCTGGAAACAAAGTCTACGATGCGCTCTCTAGGCCTCTGCTTTCCCTTAAATATGTTAGCTATAATCATCTACTATATGGTGGAAGTAAACTGGAAGAGAAAATTCATATGAAGATCCTTCTTTTTCAGATACATATCCAATGCATATCTACTGGTACCATACAATTATGGGTGCTTCAAATGTCTGTACCAAACACATGAGTTTAGCAGCCACTTGTGGCGTTGGTGTTCCCAGAATGGGTCCACAATACGAGATAAATTGTTCTAGACGCTGCAGTGGATTTCCTATCACATTAATGGGTAAAAAATATGGATTTATGAAATAGTGGTGCTGGAAAATCATCCACCCATGCTAGACAGTTCTTGAAATTTTGCGGGACTTCCATCTAATATGTTTATAGGTCCTCAAGGAGGGTAGTGATAGAGGCCATCGAGTCATCATGGTGGGGATTCTTATCATGATGAGGCTCTATGACCACCTGTGCATTGGCATGTTCATTAAATTGATAAGTAGGATAGTGGGCTCATAGAGATGCCGGTGGGATGACTTGTGGGGCGGCAAGGGGAACTATATGTGGATATGTAGGGGGAGCCTGATTTGGGTCCTAAAGGTTATTGTGATGATCAGGTGGATTTTTTGATTCATATTGCACCCTATTTCCATAAACATCATCATATACCATGTCTACATGGTAAGGATGGTCATAGTCACCTGGAGGTAACTCGTCGGGGGGAGGGCGTACCAACCACTACTAACCCCGGTTGAGGATTACTATAATCTGGTTGTTGATCCAAATTATGTTCAACGAGAATGTCATCAACCATAATTTTATGTTCCACATGTTGTTGATACAACACATCCTTTTTGGGATCATCTTCTTTCTTTTATACTTATGTATATGGTTTAAGTGGATTGATGATTACAAGATGCACTTTAACATTTTAAGGGTTCTGAATGAGAGATAATGAATCAGTAGGTACAAGAAGACCGATTAAATTTCACTGTTGGAGAGTACCACAGTCCAAAGGATCAAATATGTGTGGCACCACCCCAACGATATGTTTTCTTCAATGAGCAATAGATCAGTCTCACCTTGTAATAGCTAGGCCATGATTATTTCCATTTTACCTAGAGTAATATCCTCAATATCACTTAGAATGTTGGGCTAGAGCCAAATAGAACTAAAATTAAGCGCACCAGACTTCCATGAAACATGGATCTAAACATGGGGGAATCCACCTTAATAATATTGTAGAGAACGTTAATGCTCAGGATGAATCGTTGTTAGGGGAGTTACGATGACCGGATGACTCCGTGTGTTGGGAAACACGATGCGGAGCCAGATCAACTATGCTAGATTATTGGCCAATATCTTCAAAGTGTTACTTAATATTTTGGTAAGCCACACACCGATGAAAGAGAGAGAAGTGTTTCACCCAGATGGTATGATGAAAGATTGTGACATTTTCCTGGGTAAGAGAATTCGGCATACTGAAGTTCATTGTTGCAACTGTATAGAACATCTCTTGGAAATGGTCCGCTGCAAGGATTTCCCACCAGCTCCTCATCTGAGACACGAGATCCGGCCATTGGTTTACCCATTAATCGACTAGGGGCGGATGAGGACCAGGTATCGGCACTGTAGCATACCATTGAGATAGTATAATATCATGTGGAAAATATAGTTAGTGAGCTGACAAGCTATCACATCTTGGGATATCTTCTGATGAATGAAATGATTATGCCGCCACATCTCGGTATGATGGACAATTGAGCACAACATCCCACACGGGGGATGTGGTTACTAACAGTTTTTCAGACTATTTCTCTCCCTTTATTGTTCCCTATATCAACTCTCTATGATCTCTAGTGGAGGTAGTGAATGATACTATTGAAGATACCTAGGATTTCATGGTCAGGCCTCCAATAGAGTCCAAATATTCCTCCACCTGGATGTATCTTTGGTGGGAGGAATGAATCTAGTGGACCTCAAATTATAGAAGGATAAAGATTATATAGCTTTTTCCTACATCATTACTCAACATAGTAGATCAGTGTGACGATTCCATTATTGAATCACACACTTCCTTGGAATATGAGAAGCATATGGGTTTAATCGTGGTCTAAAACTTCTCAGTATTCTTATATTGGGGGTGGTGATCTTCCCTTCAGCCCTGGGATGGAACATCAGGACACAGTAGGTTTTCGAATCGAGGAGGAACATCTTCTAAAAATGTAATAGGGAAAAGAGGACTTCCAACTAGCTAAGTCTGAGTGTGAGAAGCACCTAGGGAAATGTCAAATGGGGCATGGGGAAGGCCTCCGTGTCCACCGGCTGATGCACATGGGCGACCACTGCGGGAACTATTAAAGAGGGTAAGAACTCCACCAGAGCAGGTGGGAGCCTGGTAAGTACATACATGTTTATTTACCTATGTAGTTATGGTATAAGGGAGCCATCATACTGATCAAAATGAACATGGGGAAGACCTCTGCCTTGGATGGAAATGAAATAGGGAAGACATTTGATTCTCTAATTTCTAGGATGATGAGGACCTCTGTCATTTTTCATAAGGAAATAGGAAAGAAACCCACTATGATGGTTGAATGGGGAAGTATGAAATTCAAATTGGTGATCATCAATAGGATTAATGGATCCATAGTTGGGATCAGAGGTGTGAAAGAAACCACATTGCTGGATGTAATTGCGGATGGGAGAGCCTTCACCTAGACCGATAGTGGCATGGGGAAGGGCTCCATGAAGAACATGGGTGCATTGAGGACCTTATATATCATTTATTCTAGTACGATGATGACCTTTGTGCTTGAATTTAATGATGCAGGTCATCCCATGATGGGCAGTACCTTTGTTGGAGACCAAGAGAGTCATCCCAACCAGACCGTCGGGCGGTTTGGGACTCTATCTAGGTCCAACGAATTTGTTCTCCTATTCAGTATAAATGGGGTATTGATAGTATGTGTCAGTGGGGGAATGTTCCTATGTTTTCATTGATTATGACACCCCCTGAAGGGTTCCATACTCTGCTTGAACCTGATGTTGGCATTAGGTTAACCGAACTAAGGCCGGTGGTGCAGGGGTGTAACTGACCAGCTCCTCAGCCAATGGGACCGGGTTGTGGGGTTGACCCGTCCTGGTGGGAGACCTCCTTGGATGCCCATGGTGGGATCATAGGTGGGCTGGCTTGGACATCAATTAACTATTTTTCATAACCGAGTGATTTGTCAATGCATTCTAGGTAGAGGCTCCCAAAACTGTTGTAGGTTTGAGTGGGGAAAAGTGGGTCTCTGTGCGACCCTTGGGTGCAGTGGTGATGGTGTGGTTCAGAATCCTTTGGGAAATATTGGGCCATATATTAAGATGTGATAATACCTTTATCCAAAAAATATTGGAGGTGTTCATTGATCACCCTCTTAATGAGTTAAAATGGTGATAGTGGGTTTGGGTGCACAACATTTGTTGATGTGGAAACTGTCGTAGAAGTGATGAATCTAAATGGGATCACCACATTGGTGTTGCTACCAACAATATATTGGATGGTGGGTGGTGATCATTTTCATGACATATAAGTTTGGTTCATGAAAAGTAAGAAGATTAATTCATTACTTCTGAAATGAGGAAAGAGACATCCACTGCCCCAGTGTCGTTATGTCACCAATGATTAGTTACAAGGATCCATGCTGACAACGTCATAGAACAGGATGTACAACATTCAAATTCTCCAATATAAGATGTGTTTCAGACCATTCCCTATATTTTAATGGCATGACTAGGCATCAGATATCTAGATTTTGTGACACACTTATCCACTGATTTCTCGAATGACACTAATATCCACATTGAGGATAATATTCTTTTGGGGTTCAACATTTCTTTTTTCGATGCTTTTGACTAGGCGTGCATCTGTATATGGGGATTTGGTAGCGGTTTCCCCACATTAATACTTTACAAAGGTGTGTGGAACCCGTCACTTATTCAAGGATGGTCTCTCATTGATCGAACCATGACAATGGAATGTAGACTCCTCCTTCTTTGGATTTCTCCTCGGAATTCATCGCCGAGCCTGGGACTCCCTCATAGATTCATATGTTGTTTGTGAAACTCATCCACACTTCCATTTCATCATTGAAAATGGTTAATTACACTACATCATTTAGTAAATTCAAAGGGGTCAATTCAGGGAAACAACCTTCGATCAGGGGTGTATTCACATTGGACATTACTGGCATGTCTGGATGCTGAAACACTAACGCGTCTGGATTTCTTCCCCTTATGATAGGGATTATCTAGGTCATAGAATACAGAGGTATCCCATGTTTATTGTGGGGTATTATATTCCATAGGCATGTCCATGAGGTTTTTCTCAACTTCCTATTTTAACATAGGGTATGCCGCAAGTTTAAAAACAAGCGGAGACATATGAAACTGATCATAAAGCTGATAGGAGTGGATCACAAGGGTACGTCCCTGAGAGGGAGCACATGAGGGGTTTACTGGATAAGTGGATCAATACATCCAATGATGATGAATATAAGGATCCTTGGGTCCCATTATATGGGATATTGGGGATTACCATTGGATCATATTGAACTTTTGGGAGGTTTCTTATGTTCCCCGCCTAAGAGATAGGGATCAAAACCCATGAAGATTGTATTGGTCATGAATTAGGTCATACAGAAAGGAAAGCTACCTAGAGACATGGTGGGTATTATGCCTAGATGTCAGCCCATCTCAATAGGGACTCATTTTGTTTGGTGATTATGTATTGTGTGGGGATTTTGCATGGTTAGCTACTCAAGAGGATAGAATGAATTGACTATGATGTGGTAGCCAGAGTAAGAATTAGGATGGATGATGGAGGGCGAATGAAGAGGATTAAGAATGAGGTAGAACTAATGTGAAGGTGATTGTAGTGTTGGGATTGAACCCTAGAGAGGCTTCCTACGTATCCCTGTGATGGGGAATCAATGTCCACATAGTTCGGCAGGCGATCAGAAAACTAAAGAGGTGGACCATGAGGATGAATGCCTGGATAAGAGTCATAGAAAGTTGTACCACCAGAGATGGGGCATGATCTTCATGAAACACAATGGGATTAAGGGAGTGTCCATGATGAGTTATGCGTGATGGTTGTGAACCTCAATGAGGCTTCATACATATCCCTATGGAAGGGAATCAAATTACTTGTAGTTAATGATGGGGGCCTCAAATCTGATTGTTTGAAAAGGTTCGGGACCCGAAAACACGTGGGGCCTCACACGTGGTGAGGATCCCAAGAATGAGTTTGATGACACTATGGAATGAAACATGTATGTTGGTTTTTTTCAAAGGGAAATCTGATGTCTACTAGTGTTTGTAGTTGAACCTTCAAGAGGCTTCCTATGTACCCTACCTAGGAGACTTGGATCAGAACCCACATAGTTCGAATAGATGTAGTTTAACATCACATGAGAGAAAAGGGGCATGTTGTTTAATGTCATGTTGGATGAGGGTGAACAGATATGAAGTGCTAGAGACTAATGGGTGAAGGGATTCACCATCTAGGAGGCTTCCTACATTCCTTTCTCAGAAAGGGAAACGATCCAAATCTATGTAGTTTAGTTGTGGTGGAGGGCGGGATGAGGCTTATAGAAAATGGTGCCCCAGAGAGGATTCCATGGTCAGTGCTTACTATAACACCATCTGAGTCGTGCTCAGTGTGAGAAACATGAGGCAGAAAGGACAAGACAATCACATATTGAAAAGTGTGTCTGTGCATAATAGAGTGAGGATTACACCTGGTTAGTAGCCTCCCATGGAAACTGGGTCTCGCACATCACTAGGGGCCCAATGTAATGGATTTTGGGTCATACACTAGGACGGAGGCCTAATGGCGATAATTCCAAAAGGGAGTGGGATGTGGTAATTAATGACTTTGAGACTATATCTCCTCTGGCCTTTGATCATGGAATAATAGAGGAGGAGAAAGAATTCTTACACCTGAAAGAATGGTTAGGGGATTACACCAAATTGTTTCCCATTCCCACAGGAACACGTTGTTCCCTACAAGGAGGGTCTCATTCCATGTGAGGAATATGTCACTCTCATGGAGACCATGGAGTTTTGAAATTTACCAATGTAAGGCACCCCATATATATTTCATGGAGATAGGATATAGTTTAATGTCATATTATGAGGATGATAGTGCTTGGCAGTTTACCATCTAGCAGCTCTGACGATGAGGATTCTCTCCCAACCCATAAGACATACATAAATAGTACACTTTATCCCTTGGGGAAGGGAATGCATCGCCATTGATATAGGGAGACGTGATTTTGGTGTGTTCCATTGTGGGGATCATGTTAGAATGACTATTGATGAATAAATAGTTTATAGCATTCTTATTTGAAGAAGCCTGAGGTAGTGTAATGTAACAGGGAACAATATCCAAGGGATCTCTAATTTACTTCATATAACCCTGGAGGGCCTCATAGATGAACAGTTTGCATAGTGAGATGCCGCATTGAGTGGGACATTGCAAAGATCACGAGGTTGAAAAGCACATGATCTTAGAGAGAAATAAGTCTCATAGAGATCATGGTCTCAAAGTGCTCTAGGGCTTGTGGAGCTCAGCAGAACGTCGAGCTTACGGGCTCGCAGAGCTCGGGGGCTCGCAGAGAAACAAGGCTCGTAGATATCAGGGTCTCGCAGAGTGTATGGGCTCCTAGAGCACTGGGTCTTGCAAAGCATAGTGGATCGCAGAGCTTAAGGGATCAAAGAGAAATGGTGGTCAAAGTGTTTAGTGATGTGAAAAGAAGATATCTTCCCCAAGCATTGTGTTCCTGCTTAATCATGGATTACACATATACTAGTAGGGTACAACATGAAGCCCGGGAACATCACAATGTACCAATTACCCAATGGGGAATCCTTCTATTGTGGTTCCTGATGGGATATTTGATGTGAATTCCTTTATGATGAGTGGATCATTTTGAGTAAGGTAAAATTTTTATCTCAATACTCATTTAAATCAAATGATTCATTCTCTTCTTGATGGTATTTTGATGAAAGGTTTCATCATGATTTTGGAGATCAGAATGAGAATGGTATGGGTTTTGGTCGTTTGGGGTTGGGGGAGCCTGAAATTTAAAGGCGCCTCGGGGCATTAATGGTTGAGGAAGAGTTATAAATCAACTAATGATCCAAAACTAGAGGGAGATGTGGTTACATTTCTCCGAATCATAGAGGACTCGGAAACTACCTCTGCACCGATCACAAATAATTCTAGCTTCATTCATTTGCATGGTATCCATGGATTCATATGTCAGTTTTCTCCATATTGGTGCATATTTGGCCTCTGATCTACGACATGAATAGAGAATTATTATACTCTATAGTGGCCACGATGGTAGATTACTTCAAGTTGCTACTCTGAGATGTAGCCAATTTGGCATCGTTGGATGGAGTTTTTTATTGTGTTTTCTTTATTTTCAATCAGTGCATTAATTTTTGTGAAATCAAGAACAATAATATTTGACTACATAGTGGAGGATTCTCATTGGTGATACTCGTAGGAGGAGGTAATGTGAGATTACATTAACGAGGGTGATGCTCTCGAGGGATGTTAGGAAGATTTTCAGAATCAAATAATGTTCCAGGAGATGCTATTTTTTATAGTTGAAATTCATGAGGATGTTCTCTGTGTGTTTTATAAATCACCCCTAACAGTAAAACTAGGTGATTCTAATATGTTCTGAGGCAATAGAAAATAGTTTTTGATGATCGAGATGAATAGGTAGTTGGAAGAGTTTGTAGAGAAGTTCTTAGTGTAAAAACATGTGACGGCTTAGAACCATTTCCCCATTGGGTTTTTTCAACCATAGATGTCCCTAGCTAGATATGGGATTTCATCTAGATGGATTCTGTTACAATATTCCCCATGAATCAGGGATGATGAAATGCTATTTCGGTAGTAGGGGATCTGTTGATAAAATCATATTACTTCTTTGTGATCAAGGAGTCAACCGTATTGGATGCCTTATCAGAAAAGAATGTGGTTGATGGGGTGAATCTTCTTGGATTTCCATGATCAATACTCTCATTACAGGATACAAATTTTACATCATGATATTAGATGGGATTGCAAACTGATTTAGAAACACAGTTATCCCACAACACTACTTTCCCCACTAAGATGGATGGATAAACAAAGAGGACATCCAGACGTTGGAGGAAATGATGAGGGCCTGAGATCTGGTCTTCAGTGGATATTGATAGAATCATTTTCCCTTGGATGTGTTTTATTACAATAATATCTATCACTATTCCATCAAAATGGCTTGGTTTGAGTCTTTATATGGGAGACCATGTCATTCACCCTTGTATAAAATGGAAAATGGGGAGGCACCAATTTTTGGTCTAAAGGTGGTGCAATGTATGAAGGAGAAGGTGAAAGTTTTTCATGATATCATGAAGGAAGCATAGGACCCTCAAAATACATATGTTGAACATTGGAGGGGTTCTTTGGAGTCATGGTTGGAGACCATGTATTCTTGATAGATTCCCCTTTACGTGGATAATAGAGGTTTATTAGAGGGAGTATGATTTCCCCCCAGTTCATCGAACCCTCTATGGTTTTAGGATGATTTGGACTGGTGGAATAATTGATGGAGATTACAAAATATTTAGCGATGGTCCACGACATATCCCATATCTCCCATCTTCATCGATATCATAATGTTGACTCCCATGTCATTGATTTGGGAGACTTAGATATCAAGGGAAAAAATCTGTGGAGCGACCAGTTGAGATTGAGGATCATCGGGATAAGGTGTTGGGTAGATAGACCATTACCTTGGTTTTCATGTTGTGGATGCACGATGGACGGGAGAAGAGTAAATGGGAATGAGAGATGTTGATGTGTTCCCAGCACCAAGAGTTTTTTTGAGTTTTTCTTGTGTGTTTTGATCTGTGATGTACAGCTCGAACCTTGTTTTCTATGGGATTACTTTTTTCCTTATTATGAGATTTACAATATTGTCCTGAAATATGAGTAGGGTAGTACCTGATCGCTAATCAAGATGTATTAATTCATATGTTCTTAAAACCATGTGGGTGAGTTAGTTCCTCCTAATGCAGATAATATCTTGATCTGGAGGATGGAATTCCCTTAATCTTGTGTCCTGGTAGTTGGTGCTTATGTGAGGTATATTTTAGAGGGAAATATTAACATATATGGGTGGAGGTATTCTATAATGTTGATGTATCATTTTTCATTTCGAACGAAACAAGGTAATTGATTCTTGAGAGGTATCTTAAAGGGTTGTTATTCAGGTCCACCCTTCTTCTTGGTTTGGATTGAAATTCCCAAGGGAATGAATTGTTTCACAGATATATGATTTTATTTCAGGGACACTGGTTGTCCATTACATTGACAAAATCTTGTTTTGGGGGTGTTTTGGGAGGTTTTAGTGGTTTATTCCATGTGTTTTTTAAATTTCCAATTTTTTTCATCAGTGAATTTGGGTATCAGTGTTGGTGACTCATGGTGTCATTAATTGACACTTTGGGTGTGGTCCTAAGTGAATCATGGTGTCAGTGTCAGTTATTCAGACATCGGTAGGTGACATAGGTGGCTTAGAATCAGTAGATCAGCATTGAAAACTCATCCGTGGATGACTCTCTTTCAGTCTCAGTTGATTCTCTAGGTGACTCACCCATCATTGGCTCACTATCGGTGTCAGTGACTTGCTATCAGTGTCGGTGACTCACCCATCAGTGACTCATTTCCATCATTCCTAGTTTTTATAGTTTCACCAATCAGACATTTTATTTTACATAAATTGAATTTAAATACTTGTTTGAGAATTCTTATGGGTGTTTCAAAGGAGATTAGTTATTTATTTAATATTTTAACGCTTGAGGGACTTTTAGATAGTCAAACCACTTAATCATTGTAATGATCCAACTTTTTTGGACTTGGAACCATGTCCTTATGTTGATATTGGATCTAGATTTTTCTAAATCTAATGTCCCCTCTTCCCTTTTCTCCCAGTGAGTGGGGAACATTTCTTCCTAGACAAGCCACATGCCTGTGCTATGGTTGCCCTGTTCGATTTTTCGTGGTGTTTCTGGAATTCAAGACCCCCATGTTTTTGTGTATGAAGAAGTCTCGGCAACCTGTTCATCGATATAGTGATTTCATTTGTCTATCTATTAATTGATCATTGTAAGGGGTGGGTGTAGTAGTGTTATTTTTAGGAAACTGAAAATTCCACCTTTCTACAAATACTTATGCTAATACGAACCTGATAATGTTCCAGAAGTTGATTGATATTTATCACATATTTTATTTGATATCTTTGTTGATGATATGATTTGTTTTGGCTATGTGGATTTAAAATATCAAGTTCTTTGGTGATCATTGCGTGTACATGGGTTATTCTTTATAACAATTTTTGTTTATTATGAATAGTTTCTATAAATATCAATCTGGTTAATCTTGTACACATGGTTAAATAAATGGATTCCCTAGGATGAAAACACTCCTTTGAACACTAATATTTGTCAGTGTTGATTAAAGAAAAGTGAATGCAGAATCTGAATACACCTTATTTGATAGGTGTGGTTGTGTTATTTTTTCTGTTTTGTTGGGTGAATTTTGTGGGTTGTGTTATGAAATTGTTAGAAGAACTATTTTGGATACAATGGTGGAGAGTGGAGTTGGTACATTGAGAATGGTGTGGAATGTATGTACAACAGAGTTGTGGATTAGTGATGGTAGTTGTAGGACATGGGTATGGGGAGTAACAGGTGGTGTGTTGGTATCTTTGGATGAGAGATTGATTTATTTTTGAATAAATCTACTTTCTATGTAGTGGGACATCATACGAGTTGTGGTTGTGAAGTTGGGTTGTATGATTGGGATGTGAAATGATTACTTGTTTATGGTTGTGCTGATTGTGGTGTTGTTGTGAAGAAGGTATCCCATGATTAGTTTTGAGAGGATGATGGAGCTGGAGAACATTGAAGAATGATAGTTTGTAACACCCAATGATTTTAATAGTTTGTTATCTTATTAATGTAATTCTATAGCTAGCACTACACACAACACTGACTTCAAGCGCACCACAACATACCAAACTAGCTTTTCAAAAATATGTTATGAATAGTATTAACCGAATTTTGATCCTTATATATTATATATAATTTTAACATCAATATTATTTGTTTATTATACATAATAAAATAAAAAATCAATTTTTTCAGATAAACGAAGAATTTAAAAAAATGCATCTTTAACGCTTTTTAATGGAGAACCTTTTTTAAAACCAATATTTCACAATTTTATATATTCAATTTAATGACATTTTATTTTTATTTAGAATTGGGACATCAAAATTTTTATTGGATAATTTTTTGTTAGTTTTCGGATAACTTTCATATTTTGATGAATAGTGAAAAATAATATTTTTTAATTGAATACATCATTTTTTATTCAAAATAATTTATAGTGATAAATTGTGAATTTGAAGGGATTTGAAGTATAATTAGAATATATTTTTATCATTTAATATAATTTAGGTCATTATAAGTAATTCCACATTTACATATGACATAAACACGTGTCAATCTTTTGATAGTATTTAATTTTAAAAAACCTTCTTTTTGTTTTTTAAAATGAGAATTAATTTTATATTAATAAATTCAACATTGATGGATTGAATTTGGTAAAATAGTCTAAATTTTTTAATTTAGAATATCACTATCATATTTGGATGAATTATTTGTATTTTTTCTGAAAATATTAAATTTTAGATGAATTGTGAAAAACACTACATTATTATTTAAAACCGAATTTTTTATAGATAATTTTTTATTTTATTTATATTTATTTTAAGTAAAAATATATATATAATACCTATCTATTATCAATTCAATTCATTGGAGTCAATTTATAATAAATTTAGATGTATTAAATTTTATTGAACTTTTTAACCTCTTTTACCACCTCCTTGGAACATTTGCAAATTTGCATAACACATAATTTTACCACTTTTGTGTGTTGAATTTCTAAAATCTGAGAGACACTATAAATATAATTAAGTAAATTTTTTTTCAATAAGATGAAAATAATTTTTTGTGAATAGTAACTTTGGACCTTTATTGACCACGGTTAAAAGTAAATAGGGTAATTAAGGGTAAAAGTTGTATCATAATTACCCAATCACATGTCCTAATTCTATTGGATAATTATTATTAGACCAAAAAAAACCTTAGGAATAAAATATGATTCTCTTTGGTCCACTTGAGTTTATCAAACAAATACTATATTACACTCAAGGATTCAGAGAACTTTGCGTACTGTCGGGTTGGTTCGAACCCGAAACCAACAGGGCCCTCGGAGCATAAACTCATATAACTTGAGCTCCGGATGTCCGATTGACGTGCCGTCGACTTAGTTGGATTACATTATGTGAGACGGATATTTTGGAATAATTCACTTGAGGTTTGGACGCAGTTGGAATATGGCCGGGTTGGATTGTACCCAAAATCCAACCGGGCCCCTGGAACATAAAAGCTGATAACTTTCAGACCGGACGACCGTTGGGTGAACTGTCAGCGGCGTTGGTAATCATGTTGAGAAACAGTACCTATGAGTATACCCTATGAGAGAGTTCAGGGAACAGTTGAGATACGGTTGGGATGGTCGTACATGAAACCAACTGGGCCCCGGGACAAAAAGGATAATAACTCACAGACCGGGCATCCGATTGACGCACCGTATGTTGTGTTGAGTCCCCTATGACAAGGAGGTAATTTGAGATACTTCTTCCTGGGAATTTTTGATTCTTGGAGTATTGACCAATAGCATGTGGAGTGGACCCTCCTGGAGACGAGCGTACGGAGTACGGAGACCGTGTAGCTGGGTGAGACCTGTTGACTTCTTGACCGATTCGAGTCGGAGTGACTTGTATATCCCAGTGGGGAGCACTACTGTGTATGGGTGGCAGACCCCCTGCGGGGAGAACTACTAGTATTGGGTGGAATACACATGGTACTTGACTGGAGGAGTACCTCTGCAGGCTATTAGGGGGGGTGCACTACTGTGTTTGGGTGGCAGACCCCGGCGGGAAGCACTACTTTGTTTAGGTGGCTGACCCGCGGTACTTGACAGGAGGATAACCTCAGCAGTCTTAGGTTAGTGAGTATTGCCTTGGAGTCCTGACAGGTTTAATGTACTAATCAGAGGCAAAGATCTTCAGAAGTTGCGGTTTTGATAATGAAAATACCTATTTGTGCTAAGTCAATGACCTTTGTGTTTTCCTCATGATTGAGATGGGTTACTTGATAACTTAGGTATATGTATGGGTATATACCTAAGTATTGGTTCTCCGTTAATTTCATATATTTCTGATACCTCATGTTTGATATGAGTAACTTGATAACTTAGGTATAAGTATGGGATTATACATAAATACGGGTTATCTGTTGAGAACTTTCTTTGTGTTTATCCTAGTTGGATTTAGTGAGACTTTAAGGGTCTAGGGGTCCCTTATAAGTATCGTATACTCACCCTGCATAGGCTATGCCCACACCTCATTGTGTTGGTTGCAGATGACGGACATCACTGATCGTGGTTGTGGCTTGCAGAGCTAGATGGTACCCGGAGATGGATCCCATGACGAATCGGTACCCGGAGGTGGATCTAACGACGAGTCGGTACCCAGAGGAGAAGGACGGATGTGGAGTGCTGAGTAGGACATCTATACCTACCATTCAGGTAGGAACCCAGAGGACGAACCAGGATCTACTTGTAACCTTTCAGCTGTTGTCCATTGAGTTGTACTTTACTTTCAGTTTTTGCTGTACCATTCTTTTGGGATTGTATTTCTGGCCCCTTGTACTATAATCACATTTTTTTACTTCTTTACGTATTGTAGATTCTTCTTGTACTCTGTTTGTGTGTGTTTTCATTTCGTAAAGTCAATGCCTTCCCTTTTTATTAGGATTTACGCCTTTGGTGCTAGTCGCCAACCCCTGGCCTAAGGAAGGCAGGCTTGGGGTAGTCACGGCACGGGCCCCGAGTTCGGGTCGTGACAAATTGGTATCAAGGGAGTCGGTTCTACCGCATAACTTATGACTCTGATATTCCCTTTCTGTGTAGGAATAGTGATAAGGGTACCAAATGTGGTCTTTAGTTCAAGGAGTCCAGTGTTGGTACGGCGGCCGACATATCCATTCACCAGGACCCTAACTACTCATTTCTGACTTTGTGCATGAAAAAACTGATTGTGTTTGTGTTTACAAAAGTTTTAAAATTAGCTCAAACCGGGTCTGCTCACCAAGTATAAATCGTTGACCATGACGCATCTGTTCAGGATGTCTCCACACAGACAGTCAGTTGGAGTTATGAGATTGTACATGATGACGACCCACGGAGCGACGAGGCTCCAGTATAAGGCCCTTTTACTATATTGGCACCCTCGGGTGGTGCACCAGCAACACCACCACATTTTGGGCAGCGGATTCCACCAGCCATACTAGCAGACGGTGCACGTCGACAGAGCATGTTGCGCGAGTTACAGTAGTAGAGGCCTCAGAGGTTACGAGTCAAGACAGATTCCTAGACAGCATAGGACTGGCTAGAGGCGATTGCTAGAGATCTACACCTAGTTTATAAACTAGTATAGAAGATAGTGATCTTGGAAACTAGTGTTTCTCAGAGAGTGACCATGAGGTTGTTCGGCATAGTGATGGAACTTCGGTACGTGGACCGATGCCTGAGATAGTACCTTCAGGTAGTGTGCCAGCTATATCACTACCTGCTGGTCAGCAGTTTCAACCGGTAGTACAAGTAGATGACACATGTAGGTTCAATGCCTTACATGTGATTCAGCATCAGATACCCCTCATGTTCCGAGGCGAGCCTGACTCACAGGCGGCTGAGGACTATCTTGGGGAGATTGCTGAGAGTTTTCTAGAGCTTATACAGCTTCAACAGGATGACATGTCGGTAGCTGAGTAATCATCGAAGGGTACCGATCGTTCTTGGTACTTGATAACTACGATTTGATTAGTGCTTCATGGATTAGGCATCCGAGTGCGGTGCGTTTACGGGCATCTTAGCCAACACTTTTTTCTCTATGCATTCCTACTTATTCTAGGGTTCCAGATAGAACCTTTGTGGTTTAGAAGTCTTTGGCTTAGTGGATACAGCCACTGAAGGTTAGCAGTGGGAATGCTGGAAACTGGCGCGGGTCTCAAAGACATGGGCGTGTAAAATGTTACACGAAGAAGAAGTGAAAAGGACAGATGAATCTTCAAGGCAGTAGACGTCGAAGCAGAGCTAGGAGAGCAGCATGGGGTGGTGAACATTTTGACATGTTGCAACCACCCACCTTTATAATCCATGTTAGGCTCAGGGATCTGTAGGGAAGGGGAAAGAGTAGCTTCATGTGGTCAAGGAGTGCGACCGAAAGGCTGTAAGGATGATTCGAAGTACGGACTATGTCTTCTACTAGAATTCGTAACAAAAGATATTGATACAAATAATCCCTTCCTTCCACGAATCTTGTCCCAGAAATAGAGTTTCCAGTTAGGCCATTGACTTGAACCTCATTTCTAGAGATACCTTTGGGAGGAGACCTAATAATCACACTTACACCAATGGTGTGATCTGACCCTTGAGGTGATAGTTTCAGTTGGAACCTCTTGGTGGAAGCGTCAAGGCCTTACGACGTTAGTTTGAGTATTGACTAGGCAATCACAATTCGTACACAAATTGACGATATTAGGAAAAAAGGTTGTGTTTAATCTACAATGATGGGATGGGATTTTTCCTTGGTCGGAGAAAAGGG
This sequence comes from Viscum album, assembly GCA_963277665.1. Taxonomy (NCBI): domain Eukaryota; kingdom Viridiplantae; phylum Streptophyta; class Magnoliopsida; order Santalales; family Viscaceae; genus Viscum; species Viscum album. The sequence goes on along the minus strand of OY728152.1, from coordinate 1,175,327,722 downwards.
AAACCCAGGCAGCACAATGATAAACTCATTCTTAGGAGGGTGTGGCCAATCACTCTTTAGACGACTAACCTTACCCCCGTGACAGTAGAAGTTTTCAGTTTTCAGTTCATCCATGACTATGAATTTGAGATAGTCTATACTCCTTGGAAGGGGAGCATTATTGCAGAAGTGCTCAGTTGGAGGACAGATATTCAGCTGATAGGGATAGCGAGACAGCAGCTGGCCATAATATTCCTTGTGGATAGTGACGGAGTCAGCACGTGTAGAACCAGAGATGGTTCATGCTACGACGAAGAAGGTGCAGATCATCCATGAGCAGATGAATACTTCAAAGAGCATGATGTAGAGATTGAGGATCAACAAGAACGGGTCCTGCAAGGATGGTCGATTCCTCTTGTGCGATTCCATTGGCTGCACAAGAATCTCCAGGAGAGAACATTGAGCGGAAGGCTCAGATACGTTCTTAGTATCACTTTTGGTATCCCTAGTTCATGTTGTAGCTTTATGGGGACATAATTGCCTGGGGAGGGAGTAATGTAAAGACCCAGAAATATCATGGGATTTTTTTAAATTTCTTTTGGAATTTTACGAGTACGCAGTTTCTTACAACACCTGATTCCATGGCCCGGTGTGACCGAAATCATTTTCCGAAGTTTATCTCGAGTACGTTCATTTAACGAATGAGATGGTTTTCCTATATTTTAAACCGGTTCATGGAATTGAAATCCAAGGACACCGATGAATTCACAGTGCGGGTAATTTCTTAAGAGGACCTTTCCCGAAGGTGCGTTTTCTCGAGAGGAGTTGTTTAAAAATAGAGGATACAATAAAAGGTGAATGAAATTTGTGGTACAAATATTATTCTTAACATAGGATGGTTATATCCTACATGGAGTAGTTGGGGTGGGACCCACAAGACCATAACTACCCATGTTAGGATATTTTTGAGATGGGGCCCACACGAGCCCCACCCCTTCAAATTCACTAACTCCTCTAAACCCCCCACATAAGTTATGTTAACACCCCTTTAAAGTGAGACCACTCACCTCCTTCTCTCTCCCCCATAAACACTTTCCAACTCAATTAATTTAATGTATCATTCACTTAAATTAATTTGAATATTTGTAATTTTGAAAAGCATGGCATGTGTTAATAAAATTAGGGATGACCTTATTTTATTAGGTTTCTTGGTTGTGTGGGGATATTGGGAAAGAAAACTCTAAGTCTTGGAGAACTCCATCACCTTCATTGAAGAGCGTCAAGACTTTCACGAAGAACGCCATCACTGCAAGGAGATATCGATGTACCGTTCCTTCTCCTCTCTGTAGCCGGTGTGTGACGTCATCCCCTCCATGGACACACACCAATGCCTTATTTGAAACCTCATCCCGCAACACCATCTTTCGAATTGCTGGAAAACATCGTTTTTTATTGAGGTAGGGTTTTTAATTATGTATGATTTTATTCTATAGTTCCTATCATTATAAAGAAAACAAAGAATGTGGATTAACTTATTATCATGTTAATCGGTGTATGTTTTCCTTGCGGGTTGGTATTAAATTGTGTCTGTATGTTGTAGGGGAATTTTTTTGGTATTCTCATTATATTTTGAGAAAAGAACGACGAGCGTGGACCAACCATTGCCTGGTTGATCTGCAGATCGTTCATTCATGCGGGTTGGTTGGGGGGTTAATTTTCGAGAATATTGGTATGCTTCAAATTTATTTATTTGATTATGGGGAAAAATTTAGGGGTTGATTTTACTTTCATGATTACATTAATGTTCTCCATTAAATTTTGGCTACTTGTTATCAAAATAATGGGAGGAGATCGGACCGCACCAATATGGCCGATCCTCCTCCCCTTTTGATGTTGATCATCGTAGTGGTTTGGTACGAAGGTGGTACGGTGCAATGGCACTTTGCGGGAATGAGGGAACCACGGCTGGAGCGGGCAGCGGCGAAGGAGCGCGGCTCCGTCGCGCAGTACCGGTGAAACCGAAGGAAGCCACGGCCGGAGCGGGCCGCGGTGGAGGGGCGTGGCGCCGTCGCGCCCCGCTAGAGAACCATAGAGGGCCGCGGCCTATGGATGTGGCGGTTCGGGGGAGCGGCCGGCTTAGCCGCCCGCTGGTGCCAGCTAGAGGTGGGACCCCTCGGGTCCCGTAGTGTAAATTAAGGGCCGACCGTTTCACAAATAAGGGGGGCATCACCCCCCCCCCCCCTGCACCCCGCTCGCACGGATGCCGTGCTGCCGGCCACGCGGGACGGGCCGCCCACGCTGGGCTGGGCCTCCTGTGCTGGGTCGGACCCCTACGCTAGGCCGGGCCGCGCCGTCTAGGGCAGGCCGGACCCTCACCCGGTTCGGTCGACCCGGTTCGGGCTGACCCAGGGGTACTAGGCCGGGTCGGATCGGGCCCGGACCCCCTATTTTCGGGCAGTTTCGTTCAAACATGCATATCGTGGGCTATAGACCTCTGTTCGATGCACCGTCAGTAGCGTTGGGATCCTTGGATCGGTACAGTCTTTTATTTATATTAAACTCAACATTTTAGAGAACTTTGGGTACATCCGGGTTGGTTCGAACCCGAAACCAACCGGGTCGTCGCACAGAAATGCATATAACGTGAGCTCTGGACATCTGATTGACCTGTAGTCAACATAGTTAGATTCCTTTCTATGAGACAGTTATTATGTCACACTTTACATGAGGTTTGGATGTGATTGGAATATGGACGTATTGGATTGTACCTAAAATCCATCTGGGACGCTGGAATGGAAAAGCTGATAACTTTCAGACCGGACGACCGTTTGGCGAACCGTCAGTAGCGTTGGTAATCCTGTTGAGAAAATGTCCCTATGAGTATACCCTATGAGAGTTCGGGCTACAGTTGATATGTGGTCAGGTTGTTTGTACACAAGACCAACCAGGCCCCCGGGACAAAATGTCTAATAACTCATAGACCGGGTGTCCGATTGACGCGTCGTCTATTGCGTTGAGTCCCCTATGACGAGACGGTATATTGAGATACTTCTTCATGGTACTTTTTCATACATTGATTATCAACCAGTAGCTCATGGAGCAGACCCTCCCGTAGACGATTGTACGGAGTACAAAGACCGTGTAGCTGGCTGAGACCTGTTGACTGCTTGACCGATTCGAGTCGGAGTGACTTGTATAGCCCAGTGGGGAGCACTACTGTGTTTGGGAGGCACACCCACAGCGAGGAGCACTACTGTGTTTGGGTGGCAGTCCCATGGTACTCGATAGGAAGAGTACCTCTTCAGGCTATTAGGGGGGGGTGTACTACTGTGTTTGGGTGCTAGACCGTAACGGGAAGCACTAATGTGTTTGGGTAGATGACCTGCGGTACTCGATAGGAAGAGTACTTCTGCAGTCTTAGGTTAGTGAGAAGTGCCCCGAAGTCGTGACAGATTCACTGTACTCATTAGAGATGGAGCTCTTCAACAGTTTCGGTTTTGATAATGAAAATACTAGTTTAACCTGAGTCGATGGACTTTGCGTTTTCCTCATGATTGAGATGGGATAGTTGATAACATCGGTATATGTACGGGTATATACCTATGTTGGGGTTATCTGTTGATTTTATATATGTGTGATACCTCATGTTTGAGATGAGTTACTTGATAACATAGGTATAAGTATGGGCTTATACCTATGTATGGCTAATCTGTTGAGAACATTCATTGTGTTTATCCTTGTTGGATTTAGTGATACCTTGAGGGTCTCTGGGTCCTTACTGAGTATCATATACTCACCCCCTGCATGGGTTATTCTCACTACTCGTTGTGTTGGTTGCAGATGACGGACATCACTGATAGTGGTTGAGGCTTGTAGAGTTGGACGGTACTCGGAGATGGATCCGATGACTAGTCGGTACCCGGAGGTGGATCTCATGACGAGTCGGTACCCGGAGGAGAAGGATGGACGTGGAGTGCTGAGTAGGACATCTGTACCTACCATTCAGGTAGGAGCCCAGAGGATGATCCAGGATCTACATATCACCTTTCATTTGTTGTCCTTTGAGTTGTACTTTACGTTTAGTTTTAGCTGTACCATTCTATTGGGATTGTATTTATGGCCCCTTGTACTATCATCACCTTTATTTTACTTCTTTACATAGTGTAGCTTCTGCTTGTACTCTGTTTGTGTGTTTTTTCGTTTCGTAAAGTCAACACCTTCCCTTTTTATTAGGATTTAAACCTTTGGTTCTAGTCGCCAGCCCCTGGCCTAAGGAAGGCGGGCTTGGGGTAGTCACAGCACGGGCCCCGAGTTTGGGTCCTGACAAATAGGCATCAGAGGATTCGGTTCAATCATAGAACATATGAATATGATATTCAATTTCTGTGAAGCAATAGTGATAAGGGTAGCGAGTTTGGTCTTCAGTTCAGGGAGTCCAGTGTTGGTACCGCGGTTGACGTATCCATACACGAGGACCCTGACTACTCATTTGTGACTTTATGCATGAAAAAACAGATTGCGTGTGTGTTTCCAAAAGTATAAAAGTTAGCTCAAACCAGGTCTTCTCACTAGGTATAAATAATTGACCGTGTCACATCTGTTCATGATGTCTCCACACAGACAGTTAGTTGGAGTTCTGAGATAGTACACGATGACGGACCACCGAGCGACGAGGCTCCGGTGTAAGACCCTTTATACCTTATTGGCACCCTCAGGTGGTGTACCAGCAGCAGCACGACCTGTTGGGAAGCGGATTCCACTATCCATACTAGCAGACGGTGCATGTCGACAGATCACGTTGCTCGAGTTACAGCAGTAGAGGCCTCTGAGGATACGAGGCGAGACAGATTCCCGGACAGCATAAGACTGGATTTAGGCGATTTCTAGAGTTCTACACCTAGTTTAGAAACTATTAGAGCATATGGTGATGTTGGCAACTAGTGTTTCCCAGAGAGTGACCATGAGGTTGGTCGGCATAGTGATGGTACTTCGGTACGTGGACCGATGATTGAGATAGTTCCTTCGGGTATTGTGCCAGCTATATCACTACTTGTTGGTCAGCAGTTTCAACCGGTAGTACCGGTAGAGGACACATGTAGGTTCAATGCCTTACGTGTGATTAAGCATCAGTTACCCCTCAGGTTAGGAGGCGAGCCTGACTCACAGACAGATGAGGACTATCTTGGGGAGATGTCTGAGAGTTTTCTAGAGCTTATACATCTTCGGCAGGATGACATGTCGGTAACTGAGTAATCATCGAGGGGTACCGATCGTTCCTAGTACTTGATAACTACGATTTGAATAGTGCTTCAGGGCTCAGACTTCCGAGCGCGGTGCGTTTATGGGCATCTGAGCCTACACTTCTTTCTCTATGCATTCTTTCTTATTCTAGGGTGCTAGATAGAACCTTTGTGGTTTAGAATTATTTGGTTGATTGGTTGCAGCCACTGAAGGTTAGCAGTGGGAAAGCAGGAAACTGGCGCCGATCTCAGAGACTTGGGCGTGTAAAATTTTTCAAGTCGAGAAAGTGAAAAGGACAGATGAATTTTCAAGGCAGCAGACATCGAAGTAGAGCTAGGAGAGCAGCATGGGGTGGTGAAAATTTTGACAGGTTTCAACCACCCGCCTTTGTAATCCTTGTTAGGCTGAGGAAGCTGTAGGGCAGGAGAATGAGTAGCTTCATGCAGTCAAGGAGTGCGACCGAAAGGCTATAGGGATGTTTCTACGTACGGACTATGTCTTCTACTAGCTGCCATAAAAACAAATATTGATACAAATTATCCCTTCCTTCCACGAATCTTGTCCCAGACATAGAGTTTCCAGTTAGGCCATTGACTTGAACCTCTTTTATAGATTTACCTTTGGGAGGATACCTGATAATCACACTTACACCAATGGTGTGATCTGACCCTTGAGGTGAGAGTTTTGGTTGGAACCTCTTGGTGGAAGCGCCGAGGCCTTACAATGTTATTTTGAGTATGGACTATGCAATCACAGTTCATACACAAATTGAAAATATTAGGCAAAAAGTTTGTGGTTTATCTACAATGTTGGGATGGTATTTTTCCTTGTTCGGAGAAAAGGGAAACCCAGGCAGCACAATGATAAACTCATTCTTAGGAGGGTGTGACCAATCACTCTTTAGTCGGCTAACCTTACCCCAGTGACATCAAGTGTTTTTAGTTTTCAGTTCCTCCAGGACTATGACTTTGAGATAGTCTATACTACTCGGAAGGGGTGAATTGTTTCTGAAGCGCTCAGTTGGAGGACAAATATTCACCTGATAGGGATGGCGAGACAGCAGCTCGCCACAATATTCCTTCTGGATAGTGATGGAGTCAGCACGTGTAGAACCAGAGATGGTTCATGGTACGACAAAGAAGGTTCAGATCATCCACGAGCAGATGAAGACTCCACAGAGCTGGCAGTAGAGGTTGAGGATCAACATGAACGGATCCTACAAGGAAGGTCGATTCCTCTTGTGCTCTTCCATTTTCCGCACGAGAACCTCCAGGAGAGCACATGGAGAGGAATGCTCAGATACGTGCTTAGTACCTCTTTAAGTATCCCTAGTTTGTGTTGTAGCTTTACGAGGACATAATTTATGGAGGTGGGAGTAATGTAAAGACCCGTAAATTTCATGGACTTTTTTAATTTCTTTGGAATTTTACGAGTACGCAGTTTCTTACGGCACCTGATTCCGAGGCCTGGTGGGCCCGGAATCATTTTCCAAAGTTTAGCTCGAGTACGTTCATTTAACGATTGAGTGGGTTTTCCTATATTTTAAACCGGTGCTTGGAATTAAAATCTGAGGACACCGATGAATTCGCAGAGCCAATAATTTCTTAAGAGGACCTTTCCCAAAGGTGTGTCTGCAAGGGAGGATTTTTTTAAAAATGGGGATTAAATAAAAAGTGAATAAAATTTGTGGTTCAAATTTTCTTCTAAACATAGGATGGTTATATCCTACATGGGGTAGTAGGGGTTTGACCCACAAGACCATAACTACCCATGTTAGGATATTTTTGAGGTGGAGCCCACATGAGCCCCACCCCTTCATATTCACTAACTCCTCTAAACCCCCCACATAAGTTATGTTAACTCCCCTTTAATGTGAGACCACTCACCTCCTTCTCTCTCCCTCTTAAACACTTGCCAACTCAATTAATTTAAAGTTTCATTCATTTAAATTAATTTGAATATTTGTAATTTTGAAAAGTGTGGCATGTGTTAATAAAATAAGTCAAGACCTTATTTTATTAGGTTTCTTGGTTGTGTTAGGATGTTGGGAAAGAAAACTCCAAGTCTTGGAGAACTCCATCACCTTCGTTGAAGAGCTTCAAGACTTCGACGAAGAACGCCATCACCACAAGGAGAGATCGACGTACCGTTCCTTATCCTCTCTGCAGCTGGTGTGTGATGTTATCCCCTCCTTGGACGCACGCCAATGCCTTCTTCTAAACCTCATCCCGCGACGCCATCATCCGCGTCACTGGAAAATGTCATCGTTTATCAAGGTTGGGTTTTTAATTAAGTATGATTTTATTCCACTGTTCCTTTCATTCTAAAGAAAACAATGAATGTGGATTAACTTATTATCATGTCGATCTGCGTAAGTTTTCCTTTCAGGATGGGATTAAATTGTTTCGATAAGTTGTAGGGGAATTTTTTTGGTATTCTCATTATCTTTTGAGAAAAGATCGACGTGCGCAGACCAACCATTGCCCGGTTGATCCACGGATCGTTCATTCATGCGGGTTGATTGTGGGGTTAATTATCGGGAATATTGGTATGCTTCAAATTTATTTATTTGATTGTGGGTAAAAATGTAGGGGTTGATTTTACGTTAATGACTACTTTAACGTTCTTCATTATATTTTGGATGCTTATTATCAAACTAATGGGAGGAGATCGGACCGCACCAACATGGCCGATCCTCCTCCCCTTTTTATGTTGATCATCGTAGTGGTTTGGAACGAAGGTGGCACGGTGCAACGACACTGCGCGGGAACGAGGGAACCACAGCCAGAGCGGGCAGCAGCGAAGGAGCGCAGCTCCGTCGTGCCGCACCAGTGAAACTGAACGAAGCCATGGCCGGAGAGGGCTGCGGTAGAGGGGCGCGACACCGGCACGCCCCGCTGGAGCACCATGGAGGGCCGCGGCTGGGGCGGGCCGTGGCCTATGGCCGTGGAGGTTTGGGGGAGCGGCCGGCTTAGCCGGCCGCTGGTGCCAGCTAGAGGTGGGACCCCTCGGGTCCCGCGGGGTCAATTTAGGGCCAGCCATAATTGGCCAACCATTTCACAATCACGTGGGGAAGCACCCCCCCCCCCCCCCGCACCCCGCTCGGACGAAGGTCTTGCCGCCGGCCACGCGGGTCGGGCCGCCAGCACCGGGCCGAGCCTTCCGTTCTGGGCCGGATCCCTACGCTATGCTGGGTCGCGCCATCTGGGGCTGGCCGGACCCAGACCCGGGTCCGGTCGACCCAGTTCTGGCCGACCTAGGGGGTACTGGGCCGGCTCGGACCGGGCCCAGTACCCATTGTTTTCGGGCAGTTTCGTTCAAACACCCATAACGTGGGCTACATACCTTTGTTTGATGCACCATCAGTTGCGTTGGGATCCTTGGATTGGGATGGTAGTTTATTTATATTAAACTCAATGTTTCAGAGAACATTGTGTACGACCGGGTTGGTTCGATCCCGAAACCAATAGGGCCGTCGCACGGAAACGCATATAACTTGTGCTCCGGACGTCCGATTGACCTGACGTCGACTTAGTTAGATTAATTTTGGTGAGATGGATCTTTTGGAATACTTAACATGAGGTTTGGTTGTTTTTGGAATATGACAGGGTTGGAATGTACCTGCAATCCAACCAGGCCGCTGGAATGGAAAAGCTGCTAACTTTTAGACCGGACGACCATTTGGAGAACCGTCAGCAGCGTTGGTAATCATGTTGAGAAGCGGTCCCTTTGAGTATACCATATGAGAGTTTGGGCTACTGTTGATATGCGGTCGGGTTGGTTGTACACAAAACAAACCGGGCCCCCGGGACAAAAAGGCTAATAACTCCAAGACCAGGTGTCTGATTGATGCGCCGTCTGTTGCGTTGAGTCCCCTATGACGAGGCGGTACATTGAGATACTTCTTCGTGGGAAATTGTGATACTTGGATTATCGACTAGTAGATCATGGTGCGAACCCTCCTGGAGACGATCGTATGCTGTACGGAGACCGTGTAGCTAGCTGAGACCTGTTGACTGCTTGACCGATTCGAGTCGGAGTGACTTGTATAGCCCAGTGGGGATCACTACTATATTTGGGTGTAAGGCCCACAACGGGGAGCACTACTGTGTTTGGGTGGCAAACCCACGGTACTCGACAGGAAGAGTACCTCTGTAGGCTATTAGGGGGGGTGCACTACTGTGTTTGGGTGGCAGACCCCGACAGGAAGCACTACTGTTTTTGGGTAGATGACCCGCGATACTTGACATGAAGAGTACTTCTGCAGTCTTAGGTTAGTGAGTAGTGCCTCGGAGTCGTGACAGATTCACTGTACTCATCAGAGACTGAGCTCTTCAGCAGTTGCAGTTTTGGTAATGAAAATCCTATTTTGTGCTGAGTCAATGGCCTTTGTGTTTTCTTCATGATTGAGATGGGTTAGTTGATAACTTAGATATATGTGTGGGTCTATTCCTAAGTAGTGGTTATCCATTGATTTTATTTATTTGTGATACCTCATGATTGAGATGATTTACTTGATAGCTTAGGTATAAGTATGAGCTTATACCTATGTATGGGTTATCTGTTGAGAACTTTCATTGTGTTTATCCTTGTTGGATTTAGTGAGACCTTGAGGGTCTCAGGGTCCCTACTGAGTATCGTATACTCACCCCTACATGGGTTATGCCCGCATCTCATTGTTTTGGTGGCAGACGACAGACATCACTGATCGTGGTTGAGGCTTGTAGAGCTGGATGGTACCCATAGGTGGATCCCATGACGAGTCGGTACTCGGAGGTGGATCTCACGACGAGTCGATTCCCGAAGGAGACGGACGGACGTGGAGTGCTGAGGAGGACATTTGTACCTACCATTCATGTAGGAACCCGGAGGACCATCCAGGAGCTTCTTGTCACCTTTTAGCTGTTCTCCTTTGTGTTGTACTATAATTTCAGTTGTAGCGGTACCTTTCTTTTGGGCTTGTATTTCTGGCCCCTTGTACTATCAGCACATTTGTTTTACTAAATTAATTGGTGTAGCTTCTACTTGTACTATATTTTTGTGTGTTTTCATTTAGTAAAGTCAATTACTTCCTTTTTTATTAGGATGTACTTCTTTGGTGCTAGGCTCCAGCTCCTCGCCTAAGGAAGGCGGGTTTAGGGTAGTCACATCACGAGCCCCGAGGTCGGGTCGTGAAATTTTAACAACCGGAATTAATTTTAAATTAATAATTTAATCTTCTATGTTTCGAATTTTGTTAAATAAACATTATTTTTGAATTCGGAATATCAAATTATCTTTGGGTGAATTATTGGAATTTTCAATAAATCATTCTGTTTTTTATGAATAGTGAAAAACACTACGTTATTATTTAAAATTGACTTTTTATTTAAATAATTATTTATTTTATTTCAATATATTTTAACTAAAATTAGATATATAATACCTATATATGTTCAATTTAATTCATTGGATAATTTTTATAATAAAATTATATGTATTAAATTTTAATGATCTTTTTAACAACTTTTACCATCCACTTTGGAGAATTTGAAAATTTTCATAAAACATAATTTTACTACTTCTATGAGTTGAATTTAAAAAATCCTAGAGACACAGTTTATATTACAAAATAAAATATGGTTCAATAAGATCAAAATAATTTGTGGTGAATAATAACTTTTGACTTATTTTTACCACGGTTAAAAGTAAATATGGTTGTCACGACCCGTCCTTGGGGCCCGTGCCGTGACTACCCCAAGCCCGCCTTCCTTAGGCCAGGGGATGGAGACTACCACCAAAGACGAAAATCCCGATAACTGGGAAGGCATTGCCTTTATAAAAGTAAACAAAACACCACAGAGCACAAGCGGAAGCAAAACACTGAGTACAAAAGAATGTGGTGAAAAGTAAATGGGCCAGAATTCAAACCCAACTTAAAGTCCAGCTACAACTGAACGAAAGTACAACTGAAAAAGACAAACAACTGGAAGAAGGAAGCAGCTCCTGGGTCGTCCCCCTCGGATCCTACCTGAAGGGTAGGTACAGATAGCGCAGCTCCTGGATCGTCCGCCACGGATCCTACCTAAAGGGCAGGTAAAGATAGCCTCCTCAACGCTCTCACCCATCAACCTCCTCCGGATACTGACACGTCGTGTATTCCACCTCCTGGTAGTGACTCGTCTTGTAGTCCACCTCTGGGTACCGTCCAGTCCTCGAACACTCGGTCTCTGTCAGCACTGCCCGTCATCTGTAACCAACACAACGAGGTGCGGGCATAGCCCGTGCAGGGGTGAGTATAACGATACTTTGTAGGGACCCCGAGACCCTCAAGGTCTCACTAAAACCAACAAGGATAACCAAAAATAAGATCTCAACAGATAACCTCTACTTAGGTATATGCCCATAAATATACGTAAGTTATCAAGTAACCCATCTCAATCATGAGGAAACACAAGGATCATGAAATCAACGGATAACCACTACCCAGGTATATGCCCATACTTATACCTAAGTTAATAAGTGACCCATCTCAATCATGAGGTAAACACAATGCTAAAATTCTCAACTCAAACCTGGATTTTCATTATCGAAACTGTAACTACTGAAGAGTCTCGTCTCTAGAGTGTACAGTGATCCTGTCACGACTCCGAGGTACTGCTCACTAACCAAATACTGCTGAGGTACTCCTCCTGTCGAGTACTGCGGGTTTGCGGCCAACTACCAGGTCCTCCGTCCGCTGAGGGACTGTCACCAAATATCGGTCGCTCCCCCTAATAGCCTACAGAGGTACTCCTCCTATCGAGTACCGCGGGTCTGCGGCCAACTACCGGGCGCTCCGTCCATCGTGGGTCTGTCACCAAATACCAGGCGCTCCGTCCACTGGGCTAGTCGACGCAATCCATGACGAGTCGGTCAAGTAGTCGTCAGGTCTCAGCCGGCTACACGGTCTCCGTACTCCGTACGCTTGTCTCCGGGAGGGTCCGCTCCACGAGCAATAGGGGGATATCCAAGTATCATAATGTCCCAAGAAGAAGTATCTCAAAGGACCGCCTCACCATAGAGGTCTCAATGCAACAGACGGCGCGTCAATCGGACGCCCAGTCTGTGAGTTATTAGCCTTTTCGTCCTAGGGGACCGGTTGGTTTCATGTACGAACTAATCCGGACATAACTAAACTCTACCCCGAACAGTCATAGGGTATACTCATAGGGACCATTTCTCAATGTGATCACCAACGCCGCTGATGGTTCGTCAAACGGACGTCTGGTCTGAAAGATATCAGCTTTTCTGTTCCAGGGGCCCAGTTGGATTTCGGGTACAATCAAACATGGTCACTATCCAACAGCAACCAAATCTCGGGCGAAGTATACCAAATGTTATGTCTCATCAAGAGGAATTCAACAATGTCGGCGGCACGTCATTCGGACGTCCGAAACTCATGTTATGAGAGTTTCCGTTCTGAGGGCCCGGTTAGTTTCGTGTATGAACCAACCCGACCGAACCCAAAATTTTCCAAAACCTTGAGAGTAATAAACCGAAACGACCGTCTTGATCCACGGATCGTGTTGCCGCTCACGGCGTGTCAATCGGAGGTCTACAGCTCAAGATATGGGCATTTGATCGAAAGTGGTCCGAAAACGGGGGGTCTGGGCCCGGGCCGACCCGGCCCGGCCCGGTCCGGCGTGGTCCGGTCCGGCCTAACTGGCCGGCCGCGGCCGAGCGGTCGCCGCGGAGCAGAGGGGGTGCACCCCCCCCCCCCCCTTCGCCGCTGATTGACACTGGAGGCAACCACCGCCGGCAACTTCCGGCGGCGCGCCGCCACCGCCGCCTTCCGCGGACCACCGGATGCGCTCCGGTGGTCCGTTTCTCCTGCCGTCTTCGCCTATGGTCCCCCCGGGACCCCACCTTCACTGCGATGGCATTCAAATGCCAAAACGGCCTGCTTCGTCATCGCCCATCAATCCGCACGTCAAAACGATTAGCGTCGTCTTTGCAGTTTTCCAGCGCGACCTGATGGCGTCACACCCCTTCGCCGCGGCCCGACCCCGACCGCGGTTCTTTGGTTTTCTTTGACGCGGTGCGATGACGTTGCTTTCTTAAACTTCTTTCCACTGTACGGTGCGACAACATCATGGAATACTTTCCGTGTTAGCACTACCCATCGTCTGCAACCAACACAATGAGGTTCGGGCATAGCCCGTGCATGGGTGAGTATAACGATACTCAGTAGGGACCCAGAGACCCTCAAGGTCTCACTAAAACCAACAAGGATAACCACAAATAAGATCTCAACAGATAACCTATACTTAGGTATACACCCATACATATACCTATGTTATCAAGTAACCCATCTCAATCATGAGGAAACACAAGGATCATGAAATCAACGGATAACCACTACCCATGTATATGCCCATACATATAACTAAGTTAATAAGTGACCCATCTCAATCATGAGGTAAACACAAGGTCAAAATTCTCTGCTCAAACCAACATTTTCATTATCGAAACCGTAACTGATGAAGAGTCTCGTCTCTGGAGTGTACAGTAGTCCTGTCACGACTCCGATGTACTGCTCACTAAACGATGACTGCTGAGGTACTTCTCCTGACGAGTACTGCGGGTTTGCGGCCAACTACCGGGGGCTCCGTTCGCTGAGGGTCTTTCGCCAAATACCGGGCACTCCCCCTAATAGGCTACAAAGGTACTCCTCCTGTCGAGTACCGCGGGTCTGCGGCCAACTACCGGGCACTCCGCTCACCGTGGGTCTGTCGCCAAATACCGGGCGCTCTGTCCACTGGACTAGTCGACTCACTCCAAGTCGAGTCGGTCAAGCAGTCGTCAGGTCTCAGCCGGCTACACGGTCTCCGTACTCCGTACGCTCGTCTCCGGGAGGGTCCGCTCCAAGAGCTACTGATCGATACTCCAAGTATCACAAAGTCCCACGAAGAAGTATCTCAAAGGACCGCCTCTTCATAGAGGTCTCAACGCAACAGACGGCGCGTCAATCGGGCCCCCAGTCTGCGAGTTATTAGCCTTTTCGTCCCAGGGGCCCGATTGGTTTTATGTGCGACCCAATCCGGCCGTAACTCAACTATACCCTGAACACTCATAGGGTATACTCATAGGGACCGTTTCTCAACGTGATCACCAACGCCGCTGACGGTTCGTCAAACGGACGTCTCGTCTGAAAGATATCAGCTTTTCTGTTCCAGGGGCCCGGTTGGATTTCGGGTACAATCTAACCCGGCCACTATCCAATAGCAACCAAATCTCGGGAGAAGTATAACAAAAGTTCCATCTCATCAATAGGAATTCAACAAAGTCGACAAAACGTCATTCGGACGTCCGGAAATCAAGTTATGAGTGTTTCCGCTCCGAGGGCCCGGTTGGTTTCGTGTACGAACCAACCCGGCCGAACCCAGAATTCTAAGAAACCATGAGATTAATATACTGAAACGACCATCTCGATCCAAGGATCACGTTTCCACTGACGACGCGTCAATCGGAGGTATACAGCTCAAGATATGGGCATTTGACCGAAAGTGGTCTGAAAACGGGGGGTCTGGGCCCGGGCCGCCCCAGCACGACCCGACCCGGCTGGGCCCGGCCCGGTCCGGCTCGGTCTGGTCCGGCCCGACCGCACGGCCATGGCTGCGCGGTCGCCGCGGAGCGACGGGGGTGCGCGTGGCTGCCCCCCCCCCCCCCCTCGCCGCTGATTGACACCGGCATCAACCGCCGCCGGCAACATCCGGCGGCGCGGCGCCGCCGCCTTCCGTGGACCACCAGACGCGCTCTGGTGGTCCGTTTCTCCTACCATCTTCACCTATGGTCCCCCCGGGACCCCACCTTCACTGCGATGTGATTCAAACGCCAAAACGGCCTGCTTCGTCGTCGCCCGTCAATCCGCACGTCCAAACGATTAGCGTCGTCTTTGCAGTTTTCCAGCGCGACCCGATGGCGCCATGCCCCTTCGCCGCGGCACGACCCCGACCACGGTTCTTTGGTTTTCTTCGACGCGGCACGACGACGTCGCGTTCTTAAACTTCTTTCCACGGCACGGCGCGATGGCGTCGCGTAATACTTGTCGTGTGATTCCCGCGTGGTGCGACCGCACCACACCATTCTGTTCCATCCACAAGGAATCAAAAAATGAACATAGGATGGGGGTTCGGATGTGTTTGTGTGGTCCGTCCCCCTCTCGTTAAACGATAACATCTAGTCGAAAAATCCACGATGATCGATAAACTAGAATCATGAACAGAAATAATTTAATAAAATAATCCCTTACCTCGGTTCAGGAACGATGTTCGTCAACGAGTCGTGAAAGACGAGCGTCGCGGAGGTCGAGCGTCGCAGGAAAAGAACGTCGACGTCGCGAAGCGAGGATTCGAATTCGTTGACGATGATTTCGTTGCAGAAAACCGTCGCGGAAGAGACGACGCGGAAGAAGAACGTCGCTTCGTGGATACGGCGTCGCGGAAGAACCGTTTTCTTCGGCAGAGAAGTTCTTCGTTGAAGAACATTGTTCTTCGTGTTTTTCGTCGAGGTTGAAGAAGAAGAAGACTTCAAACTTATCCCTTTTTCTCCCAGGTCTCCACCCCAAGAACAACTAACCCCAATATAAAATAATCCTCCCACTTATTTTATTAACCCAACATAGGTTTTGAATTTCAAGAGTTTGAAAATTCAAAACCCACATTTAACTCACTTAAGTTATTAACATTTGATGTTATAAAATTAATGAGGTGATAAGTTAACAAAACATAAAAGGGGGGTTTAGAGGGGTTAAGAAAGTGAAGGGTTAAGAGGAGTTAGGGAGTTAAGGAATTTGAAAAGGTGGGGAGGGGTTCGTGTGGGCCCCACTCTTTCAATTATCCACACATGGGAAGTTGGGTGGATGTGGGCCCCACCACCGACTTACCATGGGAGAAATTAACCACCTTGTTATAAAATAAAATTGATTCAACAATTTTATTTACCTTTTAATTAAACCTCAAAATTTAACTTCTTCACCCACACAAATGCAACTACTGTAAAGGTCCCCTAAAGCAATTACCGGCGTTGTGAGTTCATCGGTGCCCTCAGAATTCAATTCTGAGCACCGGTTCAAAAGATAGAAATTCATGCTCGCTCGTTCACTGAACGTACCCGAGCCAAACCGGAAATTAATTCCGAGCACACAGAGCCTCAGAATCAGGCACCGTCATAAACTGCATTCTTGTAAAATTCCAAAGAAAATTAAGAAAAAAAATTTCCTTGAAATTTATGGGTCTTTACAATGGTAATTAAGGGTAAAATGGATAACATAATTACAATAACACGTGTCCTAATTCTATTGGATAGCTATAAGTCGACCAAAAACAACCTTAGAAATAAAATATGATCCTCTTTGGTCCACATGGATTAGATTAAGAAATATATTGTTATTTTATTAACAGAATAGTCAAAAGAGTTAAATTCAAAGATTAATAACTAAACCATTTTTAATATAGGGTTGAAAAAAATATAAATTAAATATTAAATATTTATTAGAAAGATAAAACGATTACCTACCTAATAGAATTTTATTTATAATTATTATAAATTCAATAAATTGATTTATTAATAACACAATGACGATGCAGTAATTAACTTATTAATGAAATATTAAAATAATTGAAATTATAAATATCCAAATAAATTTAAATTTAGACTTCTGATGAATTCCACTAATTTTATAGGTTATCATGATATGATTTGGATGGTTAAATAAATTTTATTCTAAGTGATAATTTTTTTATGGCTTTCAAAAAAATGAAATACTAAATAGTGTCAAAATTGACATAATTGTTTTTTTAAAACAAATACTATATTATAAAATGATATAATATTCCTAAATATCAAAGGTAAATCTAAGGGAATTAGATAAGGTTTTATATATCAATAATTAACCTTATTTTTATCACTTGTCCTGTAATAGTAAGTTTATTAACCATATAATATAAAAATATAGAGAGACATGGTAAATATCAAACAATTTATCTAAGAGTTAATTATACAATATTATGTTAGTAGGATGACCTAAACCTATCTAAAAACTATTGGTTGAAATGTTTTCAAACCATCCCCACCATATCCTCTAAATAATTAGTTTTGAAGCCATTTGAATCAGAAAATGATTTTATTATAAAATCATATTTCCAGCTTTTACTAAATTGCCCTCACCTATCTTATAAAAGGGCACTTCCCCCTCTATTAATTTCAAACCTCCAATTCCGTTTGTCTCGTCCAAACCATGCCCAAATATCCTCCCAACATTCGTCCCGTCATTCTAGAGGCCTTCTTATGGTCAGAAAACCATCCTATGGAGCCCTTTTGATCAAATCAAAGGGAAGAACCTGAATGAGATATAAATATTTCATCACATCATTCATGTTCTTTTCTTCTTCCACTTACACATTATTTGTTCTTTCCATACCAATATAATAACTCCATTTCATCCAACATACTGTGATGTTATTAAAAATACGGTACAACCATATTCGTTATTCTATCCATCCTATAAATAACCAAGTCTCCATACGTTTGTATGTACAGATTACTGTCTCCACGTTGTGGTGTGGATTGTTATTCAAACAATTCAATATTTGTATTGGTATTGTAATGAGTATAACTAATGTAAATAATAAATATAACATGTTAATGATTCTGTATATATGATATACCATCCAATTAAATATTATTTTACCATCAATATAATTATATTGTCGCTCGTTTGTACGTAAGGATTACCGTCTCCACAACGCGATGACATTCATTCTCACTTTCACCATTGAAAAAGGATTATAAAAATATATATTATAAATAAGTATGTAATATATTAAATAATAATTACACTGGATATATATATATGTGTGTGTGTGTAATTACATATATTTTATTCACATAATTTCCTTCAATATGATATTATAATGGAAACAACATTTATGCGTATGTATAGCCTACCGTCACCATAATCAGTTACTTCCATTTCATATATATATATATATATTATAAATATTTATATTCTAAATATATATTATATATAAATAAAGGTTTATAATATATATATATTTAAATCATGATCTAAATGATACATGTTAAAACATGTTCGATAAAGAAAGTGATTATTACCCAAAATGATAATTTAACATAGAAAAAATTATTAAATGGGAATTATAGTGTAATAAATGAATCATGTATGATAAAAGAAATAGGAATATTGTTCCGGTTTTATTATATAACATTTCATGGTCATTATATTGGATGTTAAACTTACCCTCATCCAAAGGAAAGTGCATGGTAAGAGTTAATTTCTCAATCAATTTATTATCTGAGGTTGTTTTTACGTAAGTATATAATGGGACATATTTATTATCCATGTCCATGTTTCATAAAATAGTTTTCAAAGAGATTATTTTTAAGGGACTTTTTACTAAAACATAATTTTTAATGTTTTTAATATTTATTCTTCTAAACCTTTCCCAATAATGTCCATGTTTTCAAAATGGTTTTAAATATTTATTTATGGGGACATGAATGTTTTAAAATATATATTACTTTAAAAAGATTCAAAAGTGGTATGGGACACTTTGATTCAAAACCATCTTTTAAATGGATTTCATTATATGACTTTTGAATTATTTCATGAAAAATTGATATTACTCTAAAAGATTATTTCTAATCATTTTCAACTATGTCAACATCCTTTATGGGATATCATTATTGATCTAAGTTGATTTATTATTATACAAATTTTCCATATTGTATTGATGGTTTTGTGATATTTTTGAATGTGGATGTGTTATTATTATACCATTCATGGTTAATAGATAATGTATTGAAATTTGGTATGCTTGTTTTAATATTACTTTTTATGTTAATTTTAATCATTTTTATATGAGGAATGCATTGGAATTAGTATGTGATGGGTGGAGCCTTCTATAGCTTCTCGATGCAACGATGGGTCTCATGAGACAAACTAGTGTCTAGGCACAAGGTCTTTAAAAAAAATCATATTTTTAGTATTGGAACAAGGCCTTGACAATGTGGTTATGAAGTCTTCCAATATGGATTCCATCATTATGAAATTGGCTATTGATATTTCATGTGATTATTCTACTAGTAGAATATTCATGGGAATAAGTAAATGGAATTATATGACTTACATTGGCCATATTATGAAAAATTTTATGTTCGAAAGGAATATTTTTTTAGTCTTATACATTTCCTTAAATATTTAGGCTTATTTATGAATGTTTCAGCTATATTTTTATCATTACTGACCATTTGATATCACCCCTTTGTAATTTTATATTTTCTCTGCATTCCAAGAAGTGTATTATGATTGATAAGTAGTGTTAATCTAGGGGATAAATGGAATTCTCAAAGGTTAATATATGTTTTGTTTGATTTTATAATGTACAATTTAATGTTCATGTATGCAGTCTATTTTCCATGATGGCATAATTGATTAGACTTTCGGGACATGATTCCATTTAATCATGCCAATGTACAAAAATAATGCTCTGACTCTGGGTAACTGGTGTAGAGCATTACTATTGTTATCAGAGGATGTTTAGAAACAACCTTGGAAGTAGATTTAGAAAAACATTAATTAAAGAACATGACCCGAAGACAGACATTGGGAATTAGTATAGATTAACTTCCTAAGATTTTGGTAATGTAGAGATTTTTTGTATTTTACCAGCAATACATCCATATCTGGATATGAGTATGTAGAGACAGCTCTAGAACAAATGTATCTAGGAGTGAAAATTCAGACTAGGAGTTTCAGGAATGACTCAGGGTATCCTGGTACATGACAACGGGCCATGCTACAATCCTTGTTACGTCACTACCTTGGGATATGCTTAAGAGATTTCACATTTCAATTACAATCCATAATGAAGTATTTAGTAGTAAATACATCCTCAATGAAAAAATTTTATGTTTATATATTTTATGTGAAATCATTTCAATTAATGTTAATCATTTTTCTAGTTTGGAAATATTCATTTGGATTTATAAAAAAAACCTAGTGTATGCCATTGCTTAGAAATGGAACATAGTAGAAGAAATGAGAATTCCATCAATATGCATGATCGAATGATTAAGAAGGATCATATTTTTAATGGAATTAAGAAATCATTTAAAAGGGAAATAGTCTCCCACATATTCTCATCATATAATGAAATAATATCATGGGTTAATAAGATATGTAATGAATCCTTTATATATTATGGATTTGAAGGGACGAAAGAGAATAAAAGGATGGAAGAAATACAGATTGATAAAGAGAAGAGGGGAAAGAAGGATTTTCACATATGCAGTAACATTTTAAAGAATCATGTTGGTATATTCTTGTTGGGAATGGGAGTTTGTTATAAGTGTGGAGAAAAAGGACACTATGTACATGATTTCAAGGGTAAGAAAAAGATTTCAAATATACAATGCTTTATCTACAAGGAGTTGGGATACTACACGAAGAAATGTCCAAATCTTCAGTGTATACCCGAAATGCTACTATTAGATAATAATCAATTTTTGATACTACCAAAGATGAAAAGGAATGATTAGATTTATTATGTTGTTATTAAATTGATATGTAATTTTTGTATTGTTTTAAAAATTTACATGTTAGATGAATTATAGATATTAAAAAGGATTGTACTGCATTACTATTTCATTAAGGACATGAGATTGTTTCGAACCCTAAAATGTTACTCAATAGCAGGTTAATTTTTTTGGAAAATATATGGTTGATAGAAAGATAACCCATAATATTATTTTCATATTGAGGCAGTGATTTTGGAATACTATGTGATCCATTTGGATAACTTATATTGGATATTTTTTACTACCTTGATACTGATTAATGATTTGTATATTCCATCATTATTGGAGTTTAAAAAAATTTCGAATAGAAGGAGTATATCCATTATTATATAATGAATAATGGATCATGAATATAATCAATAATGTTTTATGGTAATTAATGGTGTTATAGTGTTTTTAAATAATTCATTATGAAGGTATTCACATGTTATTTCATGGAAAAAAGGATCTTCATTGTGTTGAAATTCTTTATATATTTTGGACTGTGAGTTAGGAAATAAGTATTTTGGATATTTTTAATGGATAAATTGATTATGTTTTATTAAGGTTAAATAATTTATTGAAATTATTTTTGTATTTTCATAAAATGGACAACACGGTGGTTGGGCGATAACTCATCGCGTCCATCAAGGCTGCGAGAGATGAACCTGTAACCAAAGGGCGGCAAGGGTGGATCACCTACCACTAGCATACGTGAAGTTCCAGTTTATACAATTTGAACATTTTTTAAAAGTCTAAACAAATAATTATAAATTCATTATTTTTGTAATGATATAAAATTTGGATAAATAGAATATTCATTTTAATTTTATTATCTTTTAATGTGAAAGATGAGTTTCTGGTAAGAATTAATCGAATGATGAAACTCTATATTTCAAGTATATTTTTTCCTCTTATTCTATGAATAAATTAATTCTTGATCTTTAGGAAAGAGTTATTAAAACAAAATAAATGTGTTATCCTAATACCTTATGCTTTGTTGAACTAACAATATTTTAAATCATCATAGATTGATGGAATTGAGCCCCTCAATTTTACACTTGTTAGTGATTGATGTCCTCAATAACTCCATATAAAATTTTACGTTTTCCCTCCAATTATGTTTATATAATTTCCCCCAATGTTCTCCAAATCGAGATCATAATTTGGTGGAAAATTTTTCATTTTGTATCCCTCTTATTAAGTATAAATTTTATTTTCCCAATTTCTGATATGGGTTTTCCACAAGGGTATTTTTTCTATTTTTAAAATTTTATTTTTGGAAAAAAATTTCAAATTGTGAGGACTCAATTTAATGAAGGAGTGGAGAATGTTACACCCCAATATTTTAATAGTACGTTATCTCATAATAGTAATTCAATAACTTGCGCAACAAGCAACACTGAGTTCGAGCGCACCAGGACATACCAAACTAGCCATTCAAAAAGTAGTTATGAATAGTATTAAATTTTTATTTAATCATATATACTCTATATTATTTTAACATCCATATTATGTGTCTCTTAAAAATTATATAAGAACAAATTCATTTTTTTCAGATAAAAGAGGTATTTTTCTGAAAATGCAACTTTACCACCATTTAAAGGCGAACGTTTTTTTAAAACAAATATATGAAACTTTTATATATTCGATTTAGTGAAATTAAATTCATCTTTTGATTCTGGAAATAAAAATTTAGTTTGATTAATTTTTGGTACTTTTTTTATGACATTCATATATTGATGAATAGTGAAAAATACTATGTTTTAATTGAAAACATCATTTTTTAATCGAAATAATTTATAGTGCTAAATTATGAATTTTATGGGTTTTAAAGTATAATTAGATTATATATTTATCATTTAATCCAATATAGGTCATTATAATAATTTTAAAATTAAAATATGACATAATCACATGTCAATCATTTGATAGTTTTTACTTTTAAAAATCAGGATTTTTGGTTTTGACAACGGAAATTAATTTTAAACTAATAAATGGAACTTATAGGATTTTAAATAGGTAAAATAGACTAAATTTTTTAATATTGAATATCAAAAATATCTTTGGGTGGATTATTGGTATATTCTGACATGTTTCAATTTTTGATGAATAATGAAAAACACTACATTATTATTTAAAACTGACTTTTTATTTAAATAATTATTTATTTTATTTAAATTTTTTTAAGTAAAAATAGATTTAAAATAACTATATATGTTCAATGTAATTCATTGGAGTCATTTTATAAAAAAATTAGATGTATTGAATTTTATTGAATTGTTTAACCTCTTTTACCCACCTCTTAGGAACATTTTCAAATATGAATAAGACATATGTTTACTACATTACTGAGTTGAATTTCAAAAATCATAGAGACATGATTAATATTAGTATGTAAAATGTTGTTCAATAAGATGAAAATAATTTTTTATGAATAGTAACTATTGACTTTTATTTACCACGATTAAAAGTAAATAGGGATATTAAGGGTAAAAATGATATCATAATTATCCTAACACATGTCCTAATTCTGTTGGATAATTATAATTATAAAATAAAAAATCTTAGGAATAAAATATGATCTTCTATGGTACACTTGGAATAGAATAGGAAATTTATTACTATTTAATTTAAAGAAGAGTTAAAAGATTTAACTTCAATTTTTAATAAGTAAAGCATTTTTAATATAGGGTTATAGATTATATAAACTTGAATATAAATATTCATTAAAAAGTTAAAAATATTTCCTAAATAATGGTATTTTATTTATAAATATTAGACATTAAATAATGTAATTTATTTATGACACAATAATAATGAAGTAATTATGTTATTAATGAAATATTAAAAAAATTGATATCATAAATATCCTAATAAATTTATATTGCGACTTCTGACAAATTCCACTAATTTTATTGGTTAATAATACATATTAGGGTGGGTTAAATAAATTTTATTTTAAGTGACAATGTTTTTATGACTTTAGAAAAATGAAATACTAAATAGTGTCAAAATTGACATAATTGAGTTTTTAAAACAAATACTAAATTTTGAATTGATATAATATTCCTAAAAATATAAGGATAGGTACTAAGCCTTAGGTAAGGTTGTATTTATTAATAATGAATCATATGGGGTTATCCTAGCTTGTTATACTAATATTACTAACCATATAATAAAAAAATACAACGAGACATGGTAAATGTAAAACTATTTATCTAAGAGTAAAATCTAAAAGATAAGGTTAGTAGGATGACATAAACCGTTATAAAACATATTTTTTGAGATTTATTTGAACCATCCCCACCTTATTCTATAAAATAGTATTTTTTGATCCATAATAAGACGAAAATTATTTTACTAAAAAATAATATTTCAAGCCTTTCGTAAAGTTACCCTAGCCTCTATTATAAAAGGGAACTTCCCCTTCTCTTAATTTCACACCTCCAAAGCCTTTTTTCTCAGAAAACCCCTAGCTAAATATCCTCCCAACTATCCTTCCTTCATTCTAGAGGACATAATTTGGTCAGAAATCTATCTTATATAGCCCTTTTGATCAAATCAAATGCAAGAACCCGAAGAAGAGGTAAATATTTCATCACCTCTTTCAAGTTATTTTCTTCTTCCAATACCTCTTTGTTTGTTGATTACATAACAAAATACTAAATCTAGTACCTCCTAAATAATTCAATGTTATTATAAATATGGTAAAACCATATTCATTATTCTATCCGTCCTATAAATGACCAAGTCACTAGACGTGCGTATGTATGGCTTACCGTCTCTACGTCGTGGTATTGTTTGTAAATCAAGCACTTCATTATTTATATGGGTATAATAATGAGTATTAATGATGTAAATAATAAATATAACATGTTAATTATTATTTATATATGATATAACATCTAGTTACATATGATTTCACCATAAATAAAATGATATTGTCACTCGTACGTACGTACATATTACCGTCTCCACGACGCAATGAGATTCATTCCCACGTTCACCATTCAACGATGATTATAAAAATATTTATTATTCAAGACATAATAATGATACTGGATATATGTGTGAGTGTGTGTGTTTGTGTGTGTGCACTTACATATATTTTATTTACTTACATCCGTTCAAAACGATATGAAAACAGAAACAACGTTTATGCGTACGTACGACCTACTGTCTCCATAAACAGTTTCTTCCATTTCATAAATCT
The DNA here is from genome assembly GCA_963277665.1 of Viscum album. Lineage (NCBI taxonomy): Eukaryota > Viridiplantae > Streptophyta > Magnoliopsida > Santalales > Viscaceae > Viscum > Viscum album. The sequence continues at coordinate 1,175,302,686 of OY728152.1, read as the reverse complement.
ATATATAATAAATATTTATATTCAAAATATATATGATATATAAATCATGGTTTATATTCTGGAAGTATTTGAATCATTGTCTAAATGAAAAAAGTTAAAAATTGTATGATAAAGAAATAGATTATTACCCAAAATGTTAATTTAACACGAAAATCATTATTTAATGGGCATGATATTGTCCTAAATGAATCATGTATGATATAATAAATATGAATATGGTTCTGGTATAATTTTATAACATACTATGGTCATTATTCAGGAGGTGAAATGTACCCACGACCAAAGAAAAGTGCAATGTGAGGGTTAATTTCACAATCTATTTATTATCCGAGGTTGTATTTACGTAACTATATACTAGAAAAAATTTATTATCCATCTCCATATTTCATAAAAGTGTTTTTAGAGGGATTATTTTTAAGGTACCTTTTTCTAAAACATCATTTTAAATGTTTTAAATATTTAATTTTCTAAACCTTTCTCATTAATGTCCATGTTTTCAAAATACTTTTAAAGAATTATTTATATGGACTAGAATGTTGTAAAATATTAATTTCGTTAAAAAGATTCAAATGGGTATGGGACAAATTGATGCAAAACTATATTTTAAATGACTTCCATTATATGAATTTTTAAGGATTTCATGAAAAATGGATATTTATCTAAAATATTTTTACTGATCATTTTCAACTATGTCAACATCCTTTATGGGATATTATTCTTGATAGAGGTTGATTTATTACGATAAAAATATTCCATATTGTATTGTAGGTTTTGTGATATGTTTTACTGTGGATGTGTTATATTTATTCCATTCATGTATTATGGATAAATTATTGAAATTTTTGTATGATAGTTTTAAAACAAATGTTAATGTTATGTTTAAAACTTTTCATATGAGGATTGCATTGGACATAGTAAGTGACGGGTGGAGCCTTCTATAGCTTCTAGATGCATCGGTAGGTCTCATGAGTCATACTAGTGTCTTGGAACAAGGACTTGACGAAATCTTATTTTTAGTATTGGCACAATGGCTAGACTATGTGGATATGATGTCTGGAATTTTACATTCCATCATTATGAAATTGGCTATTGATATTTAATTTGATTATATGACTAGTAGAATATACATTTCAATAAGTAAATGGTATTATTTGATTTACATTGGCCATATTATGCAGTAGTTTATTTTTAAAAGTCTTATTTTTTTATTCATATTAATTTCTTTTATTGTTTATGCTTATTTATGAAAGATTCCTCTATATTATTACCCTTACTGAGCATTTGAGCTCACCTCTTTCTTATGTTTTATATTCCCTAGATTCCAAGAAGTGTATTATGATTGATAAGTAGGGTTAATCTAAGGAATAAATGGAATTATAAATGGATAACTTATGATTTGTTTTATTTTCTAATGTGTAATGTAACGTTCATGTATATAATATATTTTCCAAGACTACTGAACTGATCAGTCTTTTGGGACTTGATTCCTTGTAATCAGGCTAATGTATTAAAATAATGCGCCAACTCTAGGTAACTAGGGTCGGGGCATTGCACAGTTTTCATTGGTTTACTGGTTTACTAGGTAATGGGGATGTGCAGTGGGAGTATATGTTTGTTGTTTTCAATTTTTTTTGAATGGGTGTTTTAAATGGATCCATTCACTTGGTTCCTTTTTCCATGATTGATTTTGGTAGTTGTTAGTGTGGTTTCTAAGCTTTATAACGTTTTGGTGTTTTTTAGTTTATTGGTAAGGGATGGACTAATTAAATGAATGGAATTACAATTTAGAATGACAAAAGGTTAAATGAAAGGGGTTGGATGAAGTTTCAATTGTGGCTATTGTGTTTTATTCATGTAAATGTAGCAAAAGGGGGTTTTGAGTTGGCTAGACATATTTTTGGAATCCCATTATATGGGATGACTATTTATTACCTATATTTATATATTTTTAGTCCATTATGTTTTCTATACGCACCCCAATTGTGATGAGAACTATGTGTCAAACAACCTCATTGTTATTGGGACGATGTTATTTATCAATATCCTAGTGGGAGGATGGATGGCTGGTTATTGGATGATATATACTCCTTCTACTATGAATTTATCATCCAAGACACTGTGGGATGGATTTAATGCCTTGATGTTTATTACTCAATTTATTGTATTGCTTGGGTGAGATGTGGTTTGTTTCACAGGTGCATTTAAGATAAGGACCATGTGATTTCAAGAGAGATGGATGGTGGTTGTGGTCCAAGAGTCTACAGGTAAAATGTGTGCGGATGTGTCCTAGGTGTCCATGGGATGTTTGTGGTAGTGGGGTTTGTGGAAGAGCGTGGTAGCATTAGGATGTTCGCATTAGGGATGACTAGTTAACCAGTTGGAAGGGATGTGGAGTACCCAAATATCGATATTCATTCTACATTAGTATAAATGACATGAGTAATTTGGTGAATGTTTCATGGTGAGTATGGTCTAGATAGTATATGTTGTTAAGTAATTTTGATATTCTAATATTTTATCATTGGGGAATGTGTATGCTTCTCCAACTTATGCATGGGTGACTTTGGGTGTTCCCAATACATTATAATTGTATTCTAACCCTATATATGTAAAAATATTATTAGGTTTCCTAAGAGATTATATAGACCGCCCTAAACCATAATAGCTCAACTATTGGGGACAATTACTACATCTCAACATTGTTTAATTTTGGTACTTAATTTTTTGGTTTTATTTCCATCCATCAAACAGCCATGAGGCCTTCAATTTTTTCAATGAATAAAAACCCCCATTTTAAGGTATGATTGGGGAAAAAACTTAATAAATCATCGACTTAATACAATCACGATCCAAATTTCAGTGAGACAAGCTAGAATTGCAACATGGAACACCCCTCCCTTTCAATTAATATTGACAAAACGCTCCACTGGTGCTTGTCTGAAGCGAAATCAAGTGTCATGTGTCAATAAACATGCCCGACATATTGATTGAAGTTCTCAACATCTTTTTATCCCTTCCCAAATCTATAAGATGATGGTTCATGAATCATAATGAAACAAGTTGACAAAAAATGTAACAAAAAAATATATATCTCAAAACAACAACCATTAATTATTCCATCTATATTAGATATATATATGATAATATGCAATGAATATAGGTATCATTATAGGTACCATATTGTGATAAAATTCTATATCATACATGTGTGATGATCATGAGAAATTGTTATATGATATTTCTGGACATCTATGAACTACCAATAGATGATTTACTGAAAGTTAAATAAATACTCAATGAATAATCTTCAATCCATATGGGTATTATAGAAGAATATTACATCTCATTATACTATTTTTATAATGATTGAACTCCTTTTAAAGAATAATTGTATTGAATGTTTCTTCCAAAATTATGTAATGAATCATCTATTTGTTAGATATGTCAATTTTAAAATAATAAACCTAACAATAAAAAATAACATATTAAAAAATCATCATATTAAAAATTTACTAATTTGAACTCATTACATAGTGGGAAAAAGGAAAATGAGATATATTAATAAATTATAAAAATAGTATTTATATATACGAAAAAATACTTATGATTGACAATGAGTAACAATTCATGATAAATTTCTATTTTTATAAAACCCAAAAAACATTAAATTTGAAGGTATTTCAACTCATGATCAAATAAAAGACTATATAAATTAAAATAGATTTCTAACACCTATATGTGTATCTGTATTTTCATCAGAAGCTATAAAATAATTTTATCCATCCACCATAGTTTACATGTACTATGTTAGCATAAAACAAACTATTAGGTAATGATTAATGGTGTCTGAAAATTACAATGATTTATAAATAGTATTCATAAAACTAAATATATGTTTATATAAATATATCACAACATAATTTAGAAATCAATATAAAAAAATAATTTTACATAAAAAAATAAAATACCTTCCAACTACTATATATATCTGAAAAATCCTTTTATTTGGAGGATCCATAATTGTACTACCAATTAATACATTGTTAGTAAAATTACATGCTATATGGGATGTAAAAATAGTGATAATAATTATTATATATATATACATATGCACCTAATTGCATGAGTATATATCTAGAAATAATTATTGATTCATTTGATCCATCTCGTGTGTTTTAATTTTTCCATCCAATAAGGAAAATCTCATATCTCATCCCATGGAATACAGAATCAGTATGATGATATTAGAAAATATTTTATCGCCACAAATGGATGATTATGGGAATTTAAAACCCTTCTCTAACCAGATGTCCTATCGTCAGTATAATTA